>OZ010799.1:175869665-177069665 GCA_963932465.1 Maratus speciosus | reverse complement strand
ATGGCAGAAAGGATAACACTATGATAACTGAAGCAGAGAAAAAAAAATTAAGAATCATTAAAGACGAACACCTGATCTTAGTTCAAAAACAAGGATAAAAATATATTGGTCAAATTTCATTGACATCTTTTTCTTATATTAATACAGCCACTGCAATTTTGGTGTATTTTCAAACTAATAATGCAGACATTTCAAGTTTGAAAGTTATTGGGTGAAACAGAAACGCCTTTAATGCAGGATGCAAATCTTGAATTGTTAAAACATCGGAAGCAATACCCTAAAAACTTTATAATGGATAATTTGATTATTACATACAAATGAACTTTTTTCTTAGATACTTATTTCAACATCTTGCTGGAAAAACTACGTGTACAAAAGGATTTTGTGGACCAGTAGTAAAGCGACGTGAAGAAATGCGAACATAGTGAAATTATAGACTGTAAAAACATTGATCCTATCTTGACGGACTGATCGGGTGAATAACTTTAAAAAAATACAAACAGGGGATACACCTGAATGTTAGATTTTCCTTGTCATACTCAAACAGTGGAAACGTGTGTCAAAATTGTCCCGCGGGCTTCGTCAACCGTCTTTAAATATTAAGCAAAAGATGGCTTAATCTTGGGAAAGTTGAATACCGACAATGTAAAGACAAAGTTTGCCTAAAAAGACAGTAGGCTGAATATACAATTGAATTAATCCATAACAAAGGGAGGTAAGGAGGGTGGAAGTCGATATTTAACCACCTCCTCGTGGTGATTTCTGGATAGTATTTGCTAAATAAAAGTAGATATGAGCTAACGGCTACGTTGTTTACTTTAAGTTACTTTATATACTGAAATTTCAAAACTTTGACCTCCTTGAGGAACCAGAAAACAACTTAATTTAAAAAAACCTTTTCAGCCAAAAGTTTAGACATCCAAAAAGGAAAAAAGTTTTCACTATTACACATTAAAACGAAAAAGTTATTTTTTTACCCTATACTTAAGTTCCACCCTATTACACATATAAGAGCGGTCTCAGAGAGGTAATTGAAGTTTAAGGTGAATGAGAATTCAAATGGAAGAAAATGTTCCCAATACAATTTTTCATTCCTTGCTAAAGTGTGAACATTTTTTCGAGAGTGTCACAATTTTGAAATCAAAACAGCAAAAAATTTCAGATTTCTTCGTCTAAAATTAATGTAATTTTTCCTTATGTGATTTTTATTATGCTTTCAAATAAATGTCTGTTCTCCTTTCTGAAACTGTTTAAATAATTCAGAAATACAATATTAGGTTAATATTTATAATTAAACATTTCAAATTCTTAATTAAACACCTCAAAAGCAATTTTTGTTCAAAATATACACATTAAATAGGAATTTTTACTCATTCTCTATAAAACGAATTTCTCTATATAACGAATTTGTTACTGGAACAATGGATTTTGTTATATAGAGACTCAACTGTATTTAAAGGTAGTATAAAAGAATCTGTCTATTTATATGTAGTGAAATTAAACGTTTTCAAAAAGTATTTATTTACAGGATAGAGCTCACGAGTCCGCATTTCAAAAAAGAATTATTTATAGATATACAAATCAAATTTTCAATATTATCTTTTTACAAATATCTAATTCATAAACGAGGATAAAACACATTAGTAGAAGTGAAATTATCAATTTCTTCGGTCATATAAACGATGCATTTCATCATTTCAAATGTTGTGAATTAGAACATAAGTTCAAAACGAAAAGATGAAAAACATATAAACAGTGCTATTTGTACTTTACTAATACTAAAACTACATTATTAGTCATTAATCAAATATATAATATACAACATCTATTATAGATTCATGGACAAGAGTAGGGGAAAGTGGGGCAAAATCGTGTACCATAAACGTTTGTTGTTCTCAAATGCAATGAAATGAGTTAACAAAATCTGAAGTTCCGTTTTTATTATAAAATGAACCATTGGCTATAACAAAACATATTCCTTTCAATAAAAATATAATTGATTATATAAAAAAATAGCTTTTTTCAGACATATGCAAAAATCCGGTTTTACCCCACTGGTTGAGTAAAACCGGGTATCCACATAGAACTCCTGTAAAACTCATTTTAGTCACAAAAATTCTTGTTTAATTAGAACAAAAATACATTTTTATTATTTTTAACAAAATGAAATTGCATGTCTTCTTCCACGTGTCAAAAATAAACCTTTGGCACATTTTCTACATTGTATAGGCTTACTTACTTTACACTGAAAGTTTTAGAGTTATTTTAACTTAAAAAATCATAAACAAATTTGTTATCATATTCTTTTTCATACTACATCCTTCATGTGCCCATCCGTGGTATTTCAAACATTGTATCCAACTTTTTTTGGATTTAGAATTGGAATAAATTTCATTGCAAAACATTCAGGTTTCATTACCTTCTTCATCTTCTGAGAATGTTTCATCAACTTTTTGTGATTTCTTTTCTTGATGATTCTTAACACTAGAACGCCCGGAAGGAGTCGATTCGACTCCGATCATATGATTAAATGTCAACTGGAACCAGAAATTCTTTCATAAAATAAGTTAAATTTAGCTGCAAAAATCACAAATGAATGTCATATTCTTCTGCATTACTACATGCTTCGTGTGACAATCCGTGGCATTTCAAACATTGTATCGAACCTTCTTTGGATTTAGAATTTGAGCAAATTTCATTGCAAAACATACAGGCTTCGTTATCTTCTTCTTCTTCTGAGGATGTCTTCTCAACCTTTTTTGGTTGCTTTTTTCTGTTGATTCTTAATTTCTTTTATCTTTTTAAGAATCTTCTTGTATAGTCTTGCAATTTTTTTGGCTTATTTCTTCTTAATATCTGTTTTGATCTCAAATTTAAAGGGTGAAAAAGTCTAACTAACGGTTTTACTCCTTTTTGTCAGATCTTTTCTCAATTCTGAAGCCTTCCGGGGGAAGGGGTAATAACATTTTAGGCGAAATTGGAAATGCAAATTGCTGGGCTACATAGTCTGAAGATGTCAATGGGATAAGCTTACTAATGTATTCTGTAGAAGTAACATTTTGAATCACTGATGATGTCTGTAATTGTGATGCCAACTGCTGTATGTGGTAGCAGCTCGACGTAGAAGATGCTGTATGCTGTCAACTGATGGCGTGTGATGTCAACGCTTTTAGGTTTGGAAGGTTAAGTTCCATTAACCTGTGATGCTTCAGAAATATTTATTTTGCAGCTAAGCCAACCTGTGGCTGCATAGACCTAGGCGTGTTATCAAGACTGTCGTGGGTTTCTCTATCGTTTCCAAAAGAGCAAAATCATGGTCTGGAAAAACATCGTTGTTGCAGGGAAAAATCCATGTTCTCTGAAACCCTCTAAATATAGTATTTACAACTGCTGCTCTCAAAAATGCAACTTTAAATATTTTTTCAATTTGGTAAATTCTTTCA
This sequence comes from Maratus speciosus, assembly GCA_963932465.1. NCBI lineage: Eukaryota > Metazoa > Arthropoda > Arachnida > Araneae > Salticidae > Maratus > Maratus speciosus. The sequence goes on along the minus strand of OZ010799.1, from coordinate 177,066,222 downwards.
GATCGCTCAGGACTGGAAAGTAACCGCTTTCTCATCTCCTGTTCGTAGTATGGATTTAGAGGTGTATGAATGACACATCAAGGGGCTGAAATCGATGTGTTGCGTACGGAGGGAAGCACAAGATAAATACATTGCTTTCTCTTGCTAGATTGATTAACGCGATTCTTTTAACATGAGATAAATGCTCATCAAGGATTAAAAGAACACGCTTTCCAGGCAGTTTTGAATTGAGGCACTTTTCTCCTGGAGCGAGTTTTGTGGTTTCGGGACTTGACATTATAGAGTTCGGGGGGGGGGGGGTGGCGGGGGAGGAGAGATTGCCCTTTTTGATCACTGAAAACACAAAATCTCAAATCTTCCCGGGGTAGACATCTCATTGCTCCGTGGAGGAATGTCACCCCCCCCCCCAGGCCACCCCCTGAATTCAACACTGTTTCCAGAGAAGGATTGGAAAAATCTATAATTTTTTTGAACTAAATAATGAAAGCCTCTTTCTTAATCCATCCACTCCTTTTATATACAGCAAATGAGCTTGGGAAAGGATCATCCATCCGGAGATGATTTTCTCTTGTTTGTTTAATATTTATTTGAGAAAAAAAATCTGGTTATAGATTATGTAGCCTAGTTATATGGGATTGAGATGTTATAGATTACTAAGGGGCTCTGCCCACTACAAGCTACGCTCGCCAACCCCCGTTCAAACACCGCAGAATCTAAAAACACGCTAATCTGATGGGTTTTTAAAATATTAGAGAAGATTGAGTTATACTGAAAAAAGCTGTGCAGATCTCCCTGTAAACGGGTTTCCATTCAATTCCCTTTGATTGCAAAAATTTAAGGCCGAATCAGTTGCTGGTAAGACATCCAATGGTTGTTTTCGTTTTTGATTAACCCTTAAATGCCGGGTGTTGCCTTTCGGCAACATACCCAATTTAGGCTTCTAAAATACTATTAGAATAATATTGAAGCTATAATGCCTAATGTTGCCAATAAAATAGATTCTGAAAATAATATTAAATCGATTTTCAACACTTAGATAGCAACATTTGTGCTGTTTAAGAATAAAGATAGATTTATTTTTTCAATTGTTGATACATGTTATTTTTGCTTTGTTTGGGAGCTTTCGAAATACCCCATTTTGTTCTGCAGTGAGCAAGTAAAGTTTATTTCTTACCATAGTTCATAAAATTTTTGTGTGTTTAATATTATAGAATTTTATCAAGGAAAATTATTTTTTCAATTAAACACCAGTATTGCTGATTAGTAACAAACAGTTTTTTAGCTGTAAACCATACTTAAAGCAAAATATGATTTTTTTTAAGTATTTTTCGCATGATTTATTTAAGAAAAGAAAGCCGGAAAACATGTTTTAAATGATATTTGAAAACTCAGGCATTTAAGGGTTAAAGAGGATCAGTTAAACATTTGAAAAGAAGCTAAAATAAAATGATTTAAGTAATAAAATGATTTAAGTATACAGTCTTTGTCTCCCGATATTTTAAAACAATCTCTATAACAATAGCCTAAGTCATGTGATTATCATCAACAGTGCTGGGCGGACCACTTCATTTTTTATACTTTAGGTGCCATTTTGGTACTTTAATGTTAGCCAGGCACAGATGATAAGTCGCCAAATATTATTCTATCGCCATCATTTCATCTATATTATAATAGTTCAAGTCATCAACTGCCATAAATAAATACTGTCTGATCCCTTCTCCTTTCGTATGAAAGTTTGGCACAGATGTCATATTGGCGCGATTTTTTTCCGACGCCAATTTGGGGAAAGCATCAACAGCATAAACAACAACATCCGGCTTACCATATGAAGCAAAATAACGATACTTTGGGGCCAGTTAAGTACCCGTTGCGTATATGACATTGGATTCAGAAAAAAATCGCGCCAATATGGGGCCGTATATGACATTTGTGCCGAAAGTTTTCCATTTTGATTAAAAAATAATTTTTTTTTTCGAATAAAACTACATAAAATTTGCTATGGTCGCAAAGAATTATTGGTACTGTTACGCTAGCCGGGTGCAAATCTCGCCAATAGCATTTTTTCAACTCGCCAGTTAGCATTTTTTTTTTTTTTTTTTTTTTTTTTCGAGTGGTGAATTAAAACATTGATTTGAAGTTGAAATATACGCACCGCAGGTATGGCGTGGTTTTATTTTATTCTTTACGAAAATTTGGCGAAAACCTCGTTTTCGAATACCAGTTACAAATGTATTTTTGGTACTATACTTAGTTACCCCGTCGACCAAAAATCTATCGCCAAACTATCAGATTAAATGCCAATAATGGTTGATCGTAAATGTCACATTCACTTGACTTTAAGCGAGTTACACGCGTTTACGTCATCAAGTGATTTTTATTTCGACGTTTTATTTGTATAATTATTAATGTTATACTAATTTATTTGTTCTTTCGTTATTTAAAATAAAAATTATGTCAATCTGTATAATTTGGCGAGTGGTGTGGCAATTTATATAATTTGGCGAAATTGGTCGACGGAATAACTAAGTAGTATCGTATTTTTTAATTATTTTCTATTATTTTCAAAAGGAAGTAATAAAAAAAATTGATAACTATAGAACAAAATAATTTATATAATTTTAAAAAAGAAATAAAAGTAAATAAACATTTATTATTAAATAAACAACAATAGCCGGGTTACCATATCAATCAAAATAATGCCATGTTGGCGCCAATTAGGTACCCCAGTGCGTATATGACATCTGTGCCTAATATTTTTCTTTTCGTTTTGCTTTTTAAAAAAGAACGAAGTGAAAGCCATCAATTTTAAATGTTTCAGTTTTAAATAGAAGTTTTGTACTTTAAATAAAAGGATTGAAAGGATTATATTTTAAATGAAATTAATGAAATATAAAAAAATAGGACGGGAAAAATATTTGGCGATTTATCACCTGCATCTCGCTAACATAAAAATACCGAGTTCTTGATTTCTCTATCAGAATCTTTCGATTTGGCGAAAGATTGTTCAAGTAAATTGAATTCTGAATAAAAGTAACAGGATACATCTCTTAGCATACATTTAACGGAGGCCAAACTAGTCGCCAAATTAATTTAAAATAATAACCTTTTCTGAAATATGAAAAAAAAATCTGTTATGATTAAAATTTGAGTTGCCATCATTAGAAAAAAGTATTTAAAATTAGAAAGAAAATTAATATTTCGAAAACTAATTCGAATTTAAAAATTCTAATACCAGTTTGAGATCTGTGGATCAATACAGATTTTTGGTGTTAATTTCATCTCAAAGTATTCCATATTTTAGGAGAAATCGCCGTGAAACATAATCAGTTGTTTAATCAGTCGTTTCGTAGAATCGTTACATAAATTCGTTTCAATTCAGTCGTTTCATAATATCCGTTTCATAAATTCGTTTCATTGGGATTTTTTTTTTTGTATTGTTATTAATATCTCTATTGTGAATTTTAAAAGGTTGACTGCAACGGAATTTTGCTGGACAAGGATCCCCGTACCGTGTTTTGAGCGGGGCTGAGGAGTTGGTGGGGAAAATGGACGACTCCGACTCTGACTCTTTCGCTCAAAAATGGGCCTGACTCCGGCTCCGCAGCCCTGGTTTCGAGGAGGTTGCGTTGGGTGTGGTTTCTTCGATACCAGGGTTCCTAGTAGGTAAATATTCGTTAAATCAAGTTAGATTATTATTTTTTACATATTTAAGTTTTAATAGTTTAGTTTTAGTAGTTTGGTTTTAATAGTTTAGTTTTACTAGTTAGTTTTATTAGATTAGTTTTATTAGTTTAGTTTTAATAGTACAATTTAGGTTTAGTTAATTTTTAAATATTTCAAGTTAGTTAAATTATTATTATTATTATTATTATTTGTGAAATTTATTTATCGAATATTCACTGAAACCTAATCCAAGCAAATCTTAAAAGCAGTAGGGTTGTGGGAGGGAATTTTTTTTTTTTTTCATAAATTAAAAAAAAAAAATTAATATTGCTATGTTTTTACTCACACAATGGTTTTAAATGTTATTTCCTAAACTTATTGATATTAAAGTACAGTGGAACCCGGTTAAGACGCTCACGGTTAATACGCGATCCCGCTTAATACGCGAATTTTTTCCGATCCCTTGAATATCGCCCATAAGGCTAATGCAAAAATACCCCGTTTAATACGCGAACGGTTAATATGCGAACCCGCTTATTACGCGAGAGATTTTCGGTTCTTTGAGGCAAAAAAATCACGCTTAAGACGCGAATTCATTAATTAAGATGAGGATTCCTTGTCTCTTCTTTCGTGTTGCCAATTTATCAGCTTTTGTATATTCATATAAAAAACCCCGCTTACGAATAGTAATATTTATTTTATTTAATAACAGATTAATTAAGACGAACATTACTAATCGAAAATAGCGAGAGATATATGATATTTAAAAACCCCACTAAATTAGCAACGCTACAATTCTTGTTTGATTCCGCGTCCTAACATTCTTTTATCTCTCGCTTCATCTATGTTTTTACTGTAGTAGAGAGAGATTAGCAAATTTAGGATACTCAGCTATGTCATGAAATTATTACGATTAAAGATTAGTATACCTATTGTTAGTGAGATTTTAAATGTACGTTATATCCCTGTGTTTCATAATACAGGCAAAAAAAAGTGAAACTCGTAAAGATTAAATAAATACGACTGCGGCTGTTTAAATCTTTTATGTTTTCTTTACTCCTTGCTAAACTAACAATATTTTTTACACAAATATTATTAATAAGAATTGTTTTTCTTATAATGAAAAGAAGGACAGATAATTGTAATCATTATCACAAGTACTAAATAGGGTTTTAACAAGTGCTTCAAAGGTAGGGTAATGTGCCCTATTATCGTCCCCCAGTCACTTTTAGGCCCTTGGAAGTTGAAATTTTCAGTGAAAATCTAACAAATTTGGATTTTACATAGACAATCTACCCACGCACATACAAACATAGGCAAATATCGTACAAAAAAATTTCAACAATGCGAAAAATTGTTTTTTCAGAAGTATCTAAAAAATGCAAAAGAAAAAAATTTGTCCTAATTTCGTCCCCCCCCCCCCCAAAAAAAAAAAAAAAAAATCCAATACGCCGAGGCTTAACTTATAACTAAATCAAAATTTATTTCTAAATGAATAAGTAATTTAATTTACATTAAAGTAAGGCACAAAAAATATACTAATTATCCGTGGAAAATAACATAACGAAACATTTAGCCATCCAAACATGAGGAGAAAACTGAAAAAAATGTCATGAAAAAGCATTCTTAATTTCGTCCCCGGGACGAAAATAACAACTGCAAGGAGGACGAAATTGGGACCACGCTGCTTCCCGATATTACGGATCTTCAGTTCCCGTAAGATGAACTAAGCGTCCTAAAACCCACTGCTTGCTACCGTCAGCATTTACCAACGTAAAACACATGCAATGAATATGAAATAAATACTTACAGTGCAGTAAATAACGTTCTACAAACGACATAATAAAAACTCAGGTCTTCTAAAAATAGTAAATTCGCCGTCTTTAATTTATGTATGCGTCTTGCCGAACGAAACTTTCAACACTGACTCCTTTTACCTTCCGTCCCCTGTGCCTTGCGTCATAAGTGGCGCCACTTTCGCAGAAGCGGAGAAGTTGAGGGGTACGAAATTAGGAGAGGGCACGAAATATGGGCACTTTGACCTATATATTTTTAGCTCTGTTAAAAAATTAGTTTAGCGTGAAATTATTATTATTTTTTTTGGTTGCAGCATATTAATCCACAATAAAGTTGTTTGAATTCACTTTTTGTTTTCAGTTATTATTCCATTTGGTTCTATAAAAAGAAACAATGATTTAAAGTTAAATTCAATTAAATTTTAATCTAAGTATAAATAAAAGATACAAATTTCGATCGTAAACATATAAATGAAAGTTCTAAAATTCATTTAGATGATTAGATGCTGTAAATAAGCCCAGTTCCTGCAACATTATACAAATCACGTTTAATACGCGATCCCGCTTAATACGCGACTTTTGCCCACTCCATTGAAACGCGCCTTAACCGGGTTCGACTGTAATAAATAGTGAACTTTAAAAGGTTGACTGCAGAGGAGATTTGCTGGTCGAGGTATCATGTTTCGGGGAGTTGGCGTTGGGTTCGGTTTCTTCGATACGAGTGTTTTAAATGGGTAAATATTCGTTAAATCAAGTTAGATTATTAGTTTTTACATATTTAAGTTTTAATAGTTTAGTTAAATTTAAATAGCTTAGTTTTAATAGTTTAGTTTTAATAGTTTAGTTTAATAGTTTAGTTTTTATAGTTCAGTTTTATAGTTTGTTCAATAAACAAGTTTTATTAGTTCAGTTTTGTTATCTTGTTTCATTAATTTAGGTTTAGTTATTTTTTTAAATAGTTCAAGTTTGTTAAATAATTATTATTTTATTTATTTATTTACTAGGGGACTCTGCCCCCGGCAAGCTACGCTCGCCAACCCCCGTTCAGACACCGCAGAATCTAAAAACATGCTAATCTGATCGGTTTGAAAAATATTATAGAAGATTGAATTATACGGGAAAAAGCTGTGCAGATCTCCCTGTAAACGGGTTTCCATTCAATTTCCTTTGATTTAAAAAATTTAAGGCCGAATCAGTTGCTGTTAAGACATCCAATGTTGTTTTCGTGTTTGATTAAAGAGAATCAGTTAAACATTTGAAAATAAGCTAAAAATAAAAGGAATTAAGTGTACAGAGTCTTTGTCTCCCGGTATTTAAAAAAAATTTCTATAACAATTGTTAAATTTAATTCCCCAGATGTTCTTCGGCAACTCCTAAAAGTGATTAAAAAAAAAGAAAAGAAAGAACTCGTTACCATACACAGATCATTTTAAACAAGCCAATTTACGAACTACTTCTTTTTACTTCCGCATTTGATAATGAGTGCTATTACAGACCACTTGAGTAACTCTCTAAAGCATATGTGCTAATAACTAAGATTTCATCACTAATATGTAACTAAAAGGAACATCTGAACATTTTGACTTTTGCCAGACACCTTTAATTATTATATATTTTTTCTACGCTGCGAATATGTGTTTTAGCAGCTTTATGTATTATCACTCTTAATCATGTAGCTTCTCTGTTAAGACGGAGTTTCTTATACTCCAGTAATATGTTTAATTATAAGTATTTAAAGCTAAAAGTTGAATCTTTCTTTATCGTAAAAACACACAATACTAATTCATATTACATTATATCTTCCCATGGATTTAGCGATTCATATTAAGCTCTCAAAGGATACTTCAAAGGATAAATAATGCTTCACAAAATAAAATAAAATAATTTCTTCAAGAAGCTTTTGGATAAATCCCTGGCCACGCCACACCGATGAAGTTATACGTCATCGCGATATTGATGAATCCCAGGTAAGAGCATTTTACCTATTTCCATTTCAAAAGCAGCATAGCCACAAGAGATTTTTCTAATTGTTTAAATATGAGACAGCGAATTCCTGCTACCGAGAATGGAGTGCTTTTGGCTTAATAGGCCACTTAAACTCCAACAAAAAGATTATGAGACTGATAAAGTGCTCATGTTTAGCGAAAAAGAAGAAAAATTTTATATAGTGGCTTAGATTATAAATATTAAAAATATTCATGTTCTGAATAAAAAAATAAAAAGATGCTGCATTGAATAAAATTATGAATGTTATTGTACCAGAAATATAAAGGTGAATGAAAAAGAAACATTTATATATTTATGTTTTATGTAATGAACATTTAAATAATTAGTGAATGAACAATTTGTTGGTTGTGAGTAATAATAATAATAAAAAAAGAAATCGTTCATTTTACATTTTACAGTAAATAAATAAATAAAAAGGAAATAGGTTGGTCGCATAAACAAATAAAAATAAACATGGCAGGGATAAAAGAAACTCAAATAGTCGAAAAATTAAATTCGACAAATTACTCAAATTGGAAATTTCGCGCAGAAATGATTTTAATAAAAGAAGAATTGTTTGATGTAATAACAGAAAATCCCCCAGATCCAATTAACACGGACTGGACGAAGAGGGACCGTAAAGCACGTGCAATTATCAACTTGAGTATTGAAGACTCACAGATCGTGCATGTAAAGCACTTAAACACTGCCAGAGAAACCTGGCAAGCTTTAAAAACAATTCATGAAAGGGCTAATCTCTCAAGCAAGTTATATTTGCTGAGAAAATTATACGGAGCAAAACTCCCAGAAAACGGCAATCTAATAAAACACATTACACATATTTTAGAACTTGTTGATAAACTTTCAGCCATAGGCGAAACTATTAATGACTCGCACATTTCAGCTCTGTTACTTTGTTCATTACCACCTAGCTACAACACCTTAATTATAGCCCTCGAGGCCCGTCCAGAAAATGAACTTAATTCAGAGTTTATAAAAGGAAAACTCACTAATGAATATACAAGACGTTTAGAAAACACAGATCAGAGCGAGAATTCCTCAAAAGCGTTTAAAACGCATAAAAAGTTTCCGGCTGAACACTATAATAAAAAGGACAAACAGTGCACATACTGTAAATTAAAAAACCATACATACAGAGAGTGCTGGCATCTTAAGAACAGAAACACTTACTCACCGTCACAAAAACAACAGCAGCACAAATCCAAGTATTACACATCATCGTTATGTTATGAAGACGCAAACTATTGTAGAGAAAACAAAAACCGTGAAACAGAACCAATTCGGATTAACAAAACACAGGGCAATTCAGGAAAAGGCAGCGACGCAGCTTTTTTAGTCCAGAAACCAGGAAAACAAACCTGGATAATCGACTCGGGTTCATCGACACACATTCTAAACAGAAAAGATGCATTCACTAAGTTTAACGACACTGAAAAGACGACAGTCATCATTGCCAATGGAAAAACGCTGAATTCACACGGTACAGGTGAAACGACATTTAAAACAAAAACATCCGATGGAGGGATAAACACAATCACATTAAAAGAAGTATTATATGTACCAGAATTAGAATCGAACCTCATATCGGTAAGCAAAGCAACACAGAATGGCTATAAATTAATTTTCGATAAAGAAAAATGCACGTTATCCCGAAACGGGAATATTTATCTTGAAGCAAGAATGAAAAATAATTTATATCAAGTCGAATTATTAGAAAGCGCTGAAACTAATAAAGTAAACATTGCACATGAATGTAAAAATAAAAATTGCATAGAAGTTTGGCACAAACGGCTTGGCCATCGTAACTATAATGCGATAAAAGAATTAATAAATAAAAACTTAGCAGACGGTATAAAAATAAATAACTGTAATCATAATGCATTGTGTGAAATATGTATCCAAACAAAAATAAGTGATGCCCCATATCCGAAATCAACAAACTGTCCCAAAACAGGCAAAGTGCTCGATCTGATACACACGGACGTGTGCACATCTATCGGTACACCTACTATCGGGGGAAAAACAATGTTCGTCACTTTTATAGACGACTATTCAAGGTTCACAGTAATTTACTTACTTTCGCATAAAAATGAAGTTCACGAAAAGTTAAAAGATTATGTAGCCATGGTGAAAACCCAATTCGGCAGATTCCCTAAAGCTATTAGATCCGATAATGGAGGGGAATATTTAGGTAAACAAACGGAAGAATACCTAAGGGCAAGAGGTATCCAACACCAGTTTACGGTACCATTTTGTCCGAGCCAAAACGGCGTAGCGGAAAGAAAGAATAGGTCATTATTAGATATGACTAGGAGTCTACTCTCCGAAGCAGGCTTACCTCAAAAATTCTGGGGAGAAGCCATAAATACCGCCAATCACCTGCAGAATAGGCTACCAACCAAAATAACAAACAAAACACCGTTCGAAATTTGGTTCAACCGAAAACCCACCTTACACTACCTGCGTACATTCGGCTGTAAAGCTTATGCCTATATACAAAAACATCAGCGAAACAAATTAGATGATAGAGCGCAGGAAGGAATACTTGTGGGGTATGACAACAAATCAAAAGGTTACCGTATATTTACAAAAGAAAACAAAATAATAATAGCGAGAACAGTTAAATTTATAGAAAATAGTGAAAACAACTTAAAAGAAAGCGAAGAGGTAGAAAACTCAGACAATGACAACAACTACATTCAAACAGAGTTAAGTAATTCGGACGAAGAACCAACCGCGTCCAAACAACCCGACGTAGAACCGAGAAGGTCTCAGAGGTCAAATAGAGGAGTACCACCCGACAGATACGTATGTCACGTAAAAACAAATGACACATTCGAACCATCCGATTTTTATGACATAGCAAACATGAACAACCCAGTAGAAAAAGAAAATTGGCTCAAAGCCGCTCAACAAGAAATCCACTCATTAAAGAAAAATAAAACTTGGGACTTAGTGGATCCCCCACCAAATAAGAAAATTATTGGTTGTAAGTGGATTTTTAAGAGAAAGTTAGATAATTTAGGAAATGTACAAAAATACAAGGCCCGTTTAGTAGCGAAAGGATATAATCAGAAGTACGGCGAAGATTATGATGAAACCTTCGCACCCGTAGTTTCACACACAACAATCCGCACATTTTTAGCCTCAGCGGCATATAAAAATCTTTCTGTTCAACACATTGACATCGACACTGCATTTCTTCACGGCAAAATAGAAGAAGAAATTTTCATGAAACAACCAGAGGGTTTTATAGAAAAAAATTGTGAAAACAAAGTGTGTAAACTGAATAAAACAATCTACGGCTTAAAGCAGGCAGCTAGAGCCTGGCACAAAAAGATCGCAGAATCATTAAAAAACATGAATTTTGTGCAAAGCACTGCTGACTCATGTTTGTTTACTAGAAAAGAAAAGGAAAATTTCACTTATATCATCGTCTACGTTGACGATATTTTAATCGCGAGTAAAAGTGAAATAATTAAAGATGTAATAAAACAATTGCAAAATGAGTACGGAGTAAAAGACTTAGGCGAAATAAGTCAGTACCTAGGAACCAACATAATCAAAACGAATGATGGTTACAAATTAAACCAAAAGTCAAAAATAGAAGATTTGGTTAGAAAGTTAAATTTAACAGATGCAAGACCTATTGGTACACCGATGGAAGTAGGTTTCTATAAATTAGAAGATAGCGACAATTTACTTCCGAACAATACAAAGTTTAGGCAAGCGATCGGTTCGCTCTTGTATATTGCAACAGTCACTCGACCCGACATTATGGCACCAGTAAATATACTTAGTAGGAGAAGTGCAACGCCACGCGAGAAGGATTGGAAAGCGGCAAAAAGAATTATTATTTACCTCAATTGCACAAAAAACCTATGCCTAACAATAAGTAAAAATAAACCACCAATACTCATCGCGTATGCTGATGCTGATTGGGCTGGGGACACTAAAAATAGAAAATCAACCACCGGCAATATTTTTTTTCTGGGTGATAATCCCATTCAATGGACTACAAAATTACAGTCAAGCATTGCATATTCTTCCGCTGAAGCGGAATATGTTGCTGCAGCAACCGCAGGACAAGAAATTTTATGGCTATTAAAACTGCTAGAAGATCTTAACTTGTATCAAGTAAAACCTATTTTACTTTACCATGACAACCAAAGCAGTATAAAGATGATAGAAAATGAAAAATTTTCGAAGCGGACAAAACATATTGATATCCGCTTTCACGCCATAAGACAATTAAAGGAGGATAAAATTATCGAATTAAAATATTGTCCCACGCAATACATGATTGCTGACTGCTTGACGAAGCCCACACCCAAACCTCAACTTTTGTATGACATCAAGACTATGAACTTGTTACCTTATCCATCTGAGGAGATTAAGGAGGGGTGTTAAATTTAATTCCCCAGATGTTCTTCGGCAACTCCTAAAAGTGATTAAAAAAAAAAGAAAAGAAAGAACTCGTTACCATACACAGATCATTTTAAACAAGCCAATTTACGAACTACTTCTTTTTACTTCCGCATTTGATAATGAGTGCTATTACAGACCACTTGAGTAACTCTCTAAAGCATATGTGCTAATAACTAAGATTTCATCACTAATATGTAACTAAAAGGAACATCTGAACATTTTGACTTTTGCCAGACACCTTTAATTATTATATATTTTTTCTACGCTGCGAATATGTGTTTTAGCAGCTTTATGTATTATCACTCTTAATCATGTAGCTTCTCTGTTAAGACGGAGTTTCTTATACTCCAGTAATATGTTTAATTATAAGTATTTAAAGCTAAAAGTTGAATCTTTCTTTATCGTAAAAACACACAATACTAATTCATATTACATTATATCTTCCCATGGATTTAGCGATTCATATTAAGCTCTCAAAGGATACTTCAAAGGATAAATAATGCTTCACAAAATAAAATAAAATAATTTCTTCAAGAAGCTTTTGGATAAATCCCTGGCCACGCCACACCGATGAAGTTATACGTCATCGCGATATTGATGAATCCCAGGTAAGAGCATTTTACCTATTTCCATTTCAAAAGCAGCATAGCCACAAGAGATTTTTCTAATTGTTTAAATATGAGACAGCGAATTCCTGCTACCGAGAATGGAGTGCTTTTGGCTTAATAGGCCACTTAAACTCCAACAACAATAACATAAGTCATGTGACTATCATCAAGAGTTCCGGGCGAACCACTTCGCTTTTTATATTCCTGGTGCCATTTTGGTATTTTAATATTAGTCAGGTACAGGTGATAAGTCGCCAAATATTATTCTATCGCCATCATTTCATCTATATTATAATAGTCCAAGTCATGTAACTGCCATAAATAAATACGCTCTGATCCCTTCGCTTTACATATGAAAGTTTGGCCAAGATGTCATATACGGCCCCATATTTGCGCGATTTTTTTCCGGAGCTAATTTGGGGAAAAGATCAACAGCATACACAACAACATCCGGCTTATCAAATCAAGCAAAATAACGATACTATGGCGCCAGTTAAGTACCCGTTGCGTATATGACATTGACGTCAGAAAAAAATAGCGCCAATATGGGACCGTATGTGGCACCTGTGCCGAAAGTTTTGCATTTCGATTAAAAAAAAATCTATTTTTTTTTTCGAATAATACTACATAAAAGCATTGTCGCAAAGAATTATTGGTACTGTTACGCTAGCTGGGTGCAAATCTCGCCAATAACTATTTTTCAATTCGCCAGTGAGCATTTTTTTTTTTTTTTTCGAGTGGTAAATTTTAACATTGCTTTGAAGTTGGAATTAAATGTCATCGTTTGTTACATAATTTAATATTATGCCATATACGCACCCGGTTTGGCGTGATTTTGTTTACGAAAATTTGGCGAAATCCTCGTTTTTCGAATACCAGTTACATATGTATTTTTGGTACTACTTAGTTATCCCGTCGAACAAAAATCTATCACCGAACTATAAGATTAAATGCCAATAATGGTTGATTGTAAATGTCACATTCACTTGACTTTAAGCAAGTTACACGTCTTTACGTCATCAAGTGGTTTTTATTTCGACGTTTTATTTGTATATTTATTAATGTTATGCTATTTTCTTTGTTCTTTCGTTATTTAAAATAAAAATTATGTCAATTTGTATAATTTGGCGAGTGGTTTGGCGATTTATATAATTTGGCGAAATGGGTCGATGGAATAACTAAGTAGTACCGTATTTTTTAATTATTTTGTATTATTTTTTATTTTTAAAGGAAAATAACAAAAAAATAATAAACTATAACACAAAACAATTTATGTAATTTAAAAAAAGTAAATAAAGGAAATAAACTCTTATTATTAAATAAACAACAATAGCCGGGTTACCATGTCAACCAAAATAATGCCATTTTGGCGCCAATTAGGTACCCCGGTGCGTATATGACATCTGTGGCTAATATTTTTCTTTTCATTTCGTTTAAAAAAAATAAAGAAGTGAAAGCCATTTATTTTAAATGTTTCTGCTTGTATTAAATAAAGTGATAATGAAATACAAATTGAATTATGAATAAAAGTAACATAATACATTTCTTAGCATCCTTTTAAGGGAGGCCAGACTTCTCGCCAAATTAATTTAAAATAGTAACCTTTTCTAAAATCTGAAAAAAATATATCTGTTTGATTAAAATTTGAGTTGCCATCATTAGAAAAATGTATATAAAATTAGAAAAAAATTAATATTTCGAAAACTAATTCGAATTTAAAAATTCTAATACCAGTTTTGAAATCTGTGGATCAATATTGATTTTTGGTGTTAATTTCATCGCAAAGTATTCCTTTTTTTAGGAGAAATCACCGTGAAACGTAATCAGTTGTTTAATCAGTCGATTCAAAGAATCGTTACATTTCAGGCGTTTCATATATTCGTTTCATAAATTCGTTTCATTAGGATTATATATATATATAGGGTAGATTTATTTTCTTTGTGAAATTGATTTATGGAATAGTCATAGAAACTTGATACAGGCAAATATTAAAAGCAGCAGGGATGTAGGAGAGACTTTTTTTATATATATAATTTTTTTTAATTAAATATCACCATGTTTTTTACTCACACAATGGCATATTGTATGTTATTTCCCAATCTAATTGATATTAATGCTATAAATAGTGAATTTCAAAAGGTTAACTGCAGGAAAGATTTGCTGTCAAGAACCACCTACCGTTTTTCGAGGAGGTTGCGTTGGGTGTGATTTCTTCGATACGGGGGTTTCATGTTGCAAATTATTCGTTAAATCACATTAGATTATTAGTTTTTAAATAATTAAATTTTGATAGTTTAGTTAAATAGTTTGTTTTAATTGTTTTGTTCAATACTTTATTTAATAAATAAGTACAGTGGAACCCGGTTAAGCCGCTCACGGTTAATACGCGATCCCGCTTAATACGCGAATTTTTTCCGATCCCTTGAATATCGCCCATAAGGCTAATGCAAAAATACCCCGTTTAATACGCGAACGGTTAATATGCGAACCCGCTTATTACGCGAGAGATTTTCGGTTCTTTGAGGCAAAAAAATCACGCTTAAGACGCGAATTCATTAATTAAGATGAGGATTCCTTGTCTCTTCTTTCGTGTTGCCAATTTATCAGCTTTTTTATATTCATATAAAAAACCCCGCTTACGAATAGTAATATTTATTTTATTTAATAACAGATTAATTAAGACGAACATTACTAATCGAAAATAGCGAGAGATATATGATATTTAAAAACCCCACTAAATTAGCAACGCTACAATTCTTGTTTGATTCCGCGTCCTAACATTCTTTTATCTCTCGCTTCATCTATGTTTTTACTGTAGTAGAGAGAGATTAGCAAATTTAGGATACTCAGCTATGTCATGAAATTATTACGATTAAAGATTAGTATACCTATTGTTAGTGAGATTTTAAATGTACGTTATATCCCTGTGTTTCATAATACAGGCAAAAAAAAGTGAAACTCGTAAAGATTAAATAAATACGACTGCGGCTGTTTAAATCTTTTATGTTTTCTTTACTCCTTGCTAAACTAACAATATTTTTTACACAAATATTATTAATAAGAATAGTTTTTCTTATAATGAAAAGAAGGACAGATAATTGTAATCATTATCACAAGTACTAAATAGGGTTTTAACAAGTGCTTCAAAGGTAGGGTAATGTGCCCTATTATCGTCCCCCAGTCACTTTTAGGCCCTTGGAAGTTGAAATTTTCAGTGAAAATCTAACAAATTTGGATTTTACATAGACAATCTACCCACGCACATACAAACATAGGCAAATATCGTACAAAAAAATTTCAACAATGCGAAAAATTGTTTTTTCAGAAGTATCTAAAAAATGCAAAAGAAAAAAATTTGTCCTAATTTCGTCCCCCCCCCCCCCCAAAAAAAAAAAAAAATCCAATACGCCGAGGCTTAACTTATAACTAAATCAAAATTTATTTCTAAATGAATAAGTAATTTAATTTACATTAAAGTAAGGCACAAAAAATATACTAATTATCCGTGGAAAATAACATAACGAAACATTTAGCCATCCAAACATGAGGAGAAAACTGAAAAAAATGTCATGAAAAAGCATTCTTAATTTCGTCCCCGGGACGAAAATAACAACTGCAAGGAGGACGAAATTGGGACCACGCTGCTTCCCGATATTACGGATCTTCAGTTCCCGTAAGATGAACTAAGCGTCCTAAAACCCACTGCTTGCTACCGTCAGCATTTACCAACGTAAAACACATGCAATGAATATGAAATAAATACTTACAGTGCAGTAAATAACGTTCTACAAACGACATAATAAAAACTCAGGTCTTCTAAAAATAGTAAATTCGCCGTCTTTAATTTATGTATGCGTCTTGCCGAACGAAACTTTCAACACTGACCCCTTTTACCTTCCGTCCCCTGTGCCTTGCGTCATAAGTGGCGCCACTTTCGCAGAAGCGGAGAAGTTGAGGGGTACGAAATTAGGAGAGGGCACGAAATATGGGCACTTTGACCTATATATTTTTAGCTCTGTTAAAAAATTAGTTTAGCGTGAAATTATTATTATTTTTTTTGGTTGCAGCATATTAATCCACAATAAAGTTGTTTGAATTCACTTTTTGTTTTCAGTTATTATTCCATTTGGTTCTATAAAAAGAAACAATGATTTAAAGTTAAATTCAATTAAATTTTAATCTAAGTATAAATAAAAGATACAAATTTCGATCGTAAACATATAAATGAAAGTTCTAAAATTCATTTAGATGATTAGATGCTGTAAATAAGCCCAGTTCCTGCAACATTATACAAATCACGTTTAATACGCGATCCCGCTTAATACGCGACTTTTGCCCACTCCATTGAAACGCGTCTTAACCGGGTTCGACTGTATTAATAATTTCATTTTAATATTTAGTTTTAATAGTTTAATTTTAATAGTTTAACTTAGGTTTAATTAATTATTCAAGTTATAAATAGTTCAAGTTAGTTAAAGTATTTTTTCGGGGACGGGGGGGGGTTATCGATTTATCGAATATTCACTGAAACTTGACCAGGCAAATCATAAAAGCAGTAGGCTTGTGGGACGGAAAGAAATATTAAATAAATTTTTAAAAATTAATATCACCATGTTTTTACTCACACAATGACGTATTAAATGTTATTTTCCACACTAATGGATGTTAAAATTATAAATAGTGAATTTTAAAAGGTTGACTGCTAGACAAATTTGCTTGGTCAAGGATAAGGATACCCTATCCTGATTCGAAAAGGTTGCGTTGTGTGTGGTCTCTTCGATACGGGGGTTTCAAGTAGGTAAATATTCGTTAAATCTAGTTAGATTATTATTTTTTTTAATTAAGTTTTAATTATTTAGTTAATTAATTTAATTTTAATGGCTTAGTTTAAAAGTTTGTTCAATAGTTTAGCTTTAATAGTTAGTTTTAAAAGCTTAATTTGTGTGTTAATTGTCTAGTTTTTATAGATGATCCAGTCAAATCTTTAATGCAGTAGGGTTGCGTGAGAGAATTTTTTTTTTTATATAATTTTTATTTTAATTAATATCACCATGTTTTTACTCACACAATGACATTTTAAATGTTATTTCCTAGACTAATTGATATAAAAGTTATAAATTATTAAATGTTATTTCCGAGACTAATTGACATAAAAGTTATAAATAGTCATTTTTAAAAAGTTGACTGCAAGGGAGGTTTGATGGTCAAGGACACCGTATCATGATTCGAGGAGGTTGCGATAGGTGTGGTTTCAAGTATGTTAAATATTCGTTATATCAAATTAGATTATTAGTTTTTAAATAATTGTCTGAGCGAAGCGAAGGCTAATACTCAACGAAATATTACTGTCCGGACACATTACTACTACGATGGATATTAACGCCATGTCCTACTAAAAAAAAAGCCTAATAAAAACCTTTCGTCAAGCATAACTCAAAAAATATTTGTCGGATTTCGTTTCTGATTGCACCAGAAAGTACCTATGAGGGTCACCTACTGAATGCACCTACTATGAAAAATAAGTTCCAAACCGTTTAAAAATTATATAGAAAAAACTGATAAAAAAGCACAATTTATCTGCATACGTCACAGAAATTTGGTGTGCGTCACTTTCACCGATTGATGTTTTCGTAGACAACTGGTTTGAACACATGGAGCAAATAAAAAAAAAATACGCACGCATTAATATTGAATAGATCAGTTTCAACCACGTGATCACAAACCTTGCAACAACCCGTGGCAACCAGTTTTGGTGGGCAAACAAATAATAATACAGTACTCCGTACCACGGTGACCGTTTTTAGCCTGTTGTATAAAATCTGGCCTGTTGTATGACATACAATTGTGGATGATTAAAACAAAAGACATGAGTGTTTATTGCTCCGGGAGGTTATCTTTCTCTGGATGTCTGTCTGTCTATCATACAGCATGCAATTTTCTTGTAAAGTATGATATTATTATCCAGTAAAACCTCCATAACGGACACACCCGATTAGTGGACACCTCTATTTAGTGGGCATTTTTTCGATTACCAACCCTTAAATAACTGTACATTTTTTACTCTCAGTAGCGGACACCTCCAAATAGAGGACAAATTCTGCCCTCCCGAGGTGTTCGCTATTCAGAGGTTTTACTGATAAAACCTCCATAGCGGACACACCCAATTAGCGGATGCCTCTATTTAGCGGACATTTTTTCGATTACCAACTCTTAGATAACTGTACATGTTTTACTCTCAGTAGCGGTCACCTCTAAATAAAGGACAAATTCTGCATTCTCGGGGTGTCCGCTATTCAGAGGTTTTAGTGTATATAATATTAATAGTTATTTTACAGGGCCACACAAAAGAATAAGAATATATGAAACGAATATAAACTAAATTCGGGATTGGTAGATCGCTGATGGTAATGTAATTTTAGGGTGTTGTTACAGTCATCCGCAGCATGTTTTTAGAGTTTCGTTCATCTAACGAAACACTACCTGTCTCACTCCTTTGTCTGTCTGTCTGTCCGTCTGTCACAGAGCCCGTTCTCAGAAACTATATATGTCGGAGACTTGAAAATTTGCATACTTATAGCTGAACGCCACACATCAAACGGCAAATAATAAAATTTTGAAAAAGTCTAATATTTAACCCTCTGGGCTCTAACTTGTGTATTTTAACCAATTTTTCTAACTCAGCCCCTAATTTAATTAAGTTGGAGACATGAAATTTTGCATACTTATAGCTGAACATCTCACATCAAACGACAAATAATAAAATTTTGAAAAAGGTTTAATATTTAACCCTCTGGGCTCTAACTTGTGTATTTAAAGCAATTTTTCTAACTCAGCCCCTAATTAAGTTGGAGACATGAAAGTTTTCATACTTATAGCTGAACACTTGCGATAACACGATAAATCATAAAATTTTGAAAAAGTCATATTTAATCCTCCGGTCTTTAACTTCTGTATTTTAAGCAATTTTTCTAACTCAGCCCCTAATTAAATTGGAGACATGACACGTTGCATACTTATAGCTGAACAACTCACATCAAACGACAAATAATAAACTTTTGAAAAAGGTCTAATATTTAACCCTCTGGGCTCTAACTTGTATATTTTAAGCAATTTTTCTAACTCAGCCACTAATTAAGTTGGAGACATGAAAGTTTGCATACTTATAGCTGAATACTTGCGATAACACGATAAATCATAAAATTTTGAAAAGTCATATTTAACCCTCTGGGCTCTAACTTGTGTATTTTAAGCAATTTTTCTAACTCAGCCCCTAATGAAGTTGGAGACATGAAATTTTGCATACTTATAGCTGAACACCTCACATCAAACGGCAAATAATAAAATTTTGAAAAAGTCTAATATTTAACCCTCTGGGATCTAAGTTGTGTATTTTAAGCAATTTTTCTAACTCAGCCCCTAATTTAATTAAGTTGGAGACATGAAATTTTGCATACTTATATCTGAACATCTCACATCAAACGACAAATAATAAAATTTTGAAAAAGGTTTAATATTTAACCCTCTGGGCTCTAACTTGTGTATTTAAAGCAATTTTTCTAACTCAGCCCCTAATTAAGTTGGAGACATGAAAGTTTGCATACTTATAGCTGAACACTTGCGATAACACGATAAATCATAAAATTTTGAAAAAGTCATATTTAACCCTCCGGTCTCTAACTTCTGTATTTTAAGCAATTTTTCTAACTCAGCCCCTAATTAAGTTGGAGACATGACACTTTGCATACTTATAGCTGAACACCTCACATCAAACGACAAATAATAAAATTTTGAAAAAGTCTAATATTTAATCCTCTGGGCTCTAACTTATGTATTTTAAACAATTTTTCTAACTCAGCCCCTAATTTAGTTGGAGACATGAAATTTTGCATACTTATAGCTGAAATCCTCACATCAAACGACAAATAATAAACTTTTGAAAAAGGTCTAATATTTAATCCGTTGGGCTCTAACTTGTATATTTTAAGCAATTTTTCTAACTCAGCCACTAATTAAGTTGGAGACATGAAAGTTTGCATACTTATAGCTGAACACTTGCGATAACACGATAAATCATAAAATTTTGAAAAGTCATATTTAACCCTCTGGGCGCTAACTTGTGTATTTTAAGCAATTTTTCTAACTCAGCCCCTAATTAAGTTGGAGACATGAAATTTTGCATACTTATAGCTGAACACCTCACATCAAACGACAAATAATAAAATTTTGAAAAAGACTAATATTTAACCCTCTGGGATCTAACTTGTGTATTTTAAGCAATTTTTCTAACTCAGCCCCTAATTATGTTGGAGACATGAAAATTTGCATACTTATAGCTGAACACCTCACATCAAACGACAAATAATAAAATTTTGAAAAAATCTAATATTTAACCTCTAATATTTTGTCTCGCGCAATTTTTAAATTTAAACTGTTTTGCAATACTCTTTTTTGTTCATTTTGCATAATAAGTGTAATGTGACGCAATTTCTTCTATTTCAGACTTCTAACGCATGTTAGTGAATTTATTTTACAATACCCTATCTCTTTCAAAATTCACATGTAAATATAGTTTTAATGGCGTAATTTCCAATAAGTGCCTGCTTGTTATACCTAATTATTTAATTCTAATTTGAAGGTTTTTTTCTGTTTATAATAGTAACGTGTAAATAATTTTTTTATTTGAAGCAAACATTATTGTTTGCGCTGTTTATACAGTTGGCAACAGTTTAAATTAATACCATTTTCTAAAATATGTAAAAAATATCAGTCAAGATGCTGAATATTTGAATTTAAAATAGAAATAAAACCTCAAAAATGAGTCAAATTAAAAAAAAATATGAAATGTGCACACCGGAATTTTCTATTGAATAAAATGATCTAAAAATGATTAAATTCACATGTATAGCTTTTGCTCCTATAAATTTTTTTTTAATGGAACGATTTTGTCCAACTTTAGCATTAAATATCTCTTAAAATAATTCTTCGATTTGAAAACTGTATGCATTAGCGTGTTGATCAAACATTTCGCTGTAATACCACCGATTTTCAAATTTTTGTATGCAATAGTTTTCTTAATATTAACGAAAAAGACCTCCGGTCACAAAAATTCAAAACCGGCGGCGGCGGCGGTGACAGCGTTAGTTACTTTTTTAGAATAGAGAGATATATAAAAATGAAAACTTGTCTATCTGTCTGTTTGTAATTCTATAAAAATCCACAATTTGGAAGCCAAAATTGTGAAAAGATACGTACATGTGTATTAAAACATGGCCGAGGCAAACTAAAGTAATCCGGAATCGAAATAATTTATAGTTAATTTTTAATTAATAAAAAACCACCAATTTAACAGCAAATTCTTATCAAATTTAAACATTTTTCGTTATAGCAGTTGCCAACAATTAAAAAACACAATAAAATTATTACTACAACAATTAATTTTCTACTGCAAGATTTCCACGTGAAAAATGAAAATGAAATAAATAGTTTGATGAATTTTTAAAAAAGGTGAATATTACGTCGTAACTTTTCTATTGCAAGATATTCACGTGAAATATGAAAATGAAATAAATGGTTTGACGAATTTAAATGAAAGTGAATATAACTTCATAACTTTTCTATTTCAAGGTTTTTACGTGAAAGAGGAAAATATTACGTCATATTGGAAATATAAAGGACGTGGTGGATATAGTATAACGTCATATGAGTGTGAAAAATATATTGAAGCATGATAAAAACCCGATTAGGGAAATATTGGCCTATTTTAACATTATTGCTCCAATTATAAATTGAAATAAGTTCATTTATAGCTGTATTCTTTTGCGTCTGTTATATACATTTATACGTTTTTATATAGCGTTTTCATATGATTCATTCATACAACATTTCGACTGCTTTTTTTAATGTTTGTTTTGTGTTGTATGTTAAATTTTGAAATTGATTTTTCAGAACAAACATCCTTCAAATTCTGGGCAACGCCGGCACTTTAGTTTGTAACAGGTAAATGGCTTTTGTATCTGTACATCTAATGCTAATATTATAAAGCGTTATAATATTATAAAGTATATAATATTATTAATGCTTGTACGTTTGTGAGGTGTTATCTCTGAAACTACATAGCCAACTTAAAAAAATGTTGGTGGCCATCTCTGCTCCGAAAAAAAGACTATTTTATGTCAGTGCAAGAACCTACATCGCTGCAGGAGCAAAAAAAGTTCTAAAATTGCGATTTCTGTGATATTGATTGGGTTAGAAACTTTAAATTTGGTGCGGTAGTTACTTTTAAGATGTAAATACTCGTAATGAACGCTCTCTAAAAGGTTCAATTTGACGGGTAAACGTAAAAATTTCTAGAAAGTTTCTAAACTATGATTTATTTGGAATACTGAAATTTTTGGGATACTGTTGCGGTTAGAAACTAGAACTTTGGTATGGTAGTAATTAATAAGATGTAAATGCTCGTTGTAGAACGAATTCTAAAAAATAGAAAGATTAAACAAAGCGGAAAAAGATCTAAAGATGATCTAAGTAACGAAGTACATGGAATTTGTAGGAATATAAACATGAAAATTGACATGGCTGTATTTATCATGACGTAAATTCTCGCAATAGAACAATTTCTAAAAATGTCGCTATATAAAACAGTGCAAAAACAAAAAACTTTCAAAAATTTTCTATTTCTGTGTTACTGCTGACCCCAAAATCTTGAAATTTTGCTTCGGGTTAGTTTTAAAATATACAATTGTCTCTATGAATGGTTTCTAAAAAATTTAAAATTTAAAAAGATGAAATTAACGGAAAGCGATCTCAATTACCTTTAATTTGGAATTATTAGGTACAGCAACTTTAAATATTTCATAATGCTGCATTTCCTCTGCAAAACATGCGATTTAAATGCAACAAAACTGATAGATACCCACCTAGCATTAAATAAATTGTGTAAATATTGAATAAAGACCAGTATGAAACAGTGAGTAGGTTGCCCGAAAGTACTTGTTAAAGTGTTCCTTCTCTAGGCATTTCTCTCTCTCGCCAAGGCCACTAACAGAGGGAAGTGCCGTTTTAAATGTGATATGAATTTTTTATGCGATTCATTTTTCTAGACATTTTATCATAAGGTCATATTCTCAATTATCATTAGTAGCTTTTTTATATATTAACTTATTCTGATGAAATTTTATAATCGGGTTCATATTGGCGTATGTTAGCTTGCATGATTTCCTGAATAAATATGTATGGATTTGTAAATTACTTCAAATGACACTTTGACAGCTCAAAAGTTATGCAGACGATATATTCAGATCTTGTGTCATACTTTATGTTGTAATCATTGCCGATTTCTTTTATTTAATACATGCTAAATACAGCTCAACTTGTGCAGAATATGTTTGAAAACAAAACAATACAGCGTATGTAGTGGCCAGCATACACTCATCATTTAAATCCGATCGAGCATATCTAAAACACACTATAACGAAGCATTGCATGCCACTGTTGATGTATTCGGTACTTTGATACTATATTAGATTTTGAGGAGAGAATTCCTGAAATGTTATAGACAACCTCATTGCATCCGTGGAAAACAGATATTGTACAATATTAACTATTCCGGGGGAGTACACACCATATAAAGTATAGTCCATTCTTTTTAAACATCATATATTTGTCATTTAAAGTTACTCAAATTGGTTCGGAGCGTCTGATTATGCTCTTTACATCATTTAATACAGTTAAAATTCCGATATAAGTAATTTAGTGTTTCATTTTCTATTTTACTTTTAATATATTGCGTACTTTCAATTTTATATCCATGCATGGCTGTCTTGAATGGTTTGATTTCCCATTTTTTGAAACAGTGTATACGAATTTATATATAAGATTTTGTAATTCTACGATTCGTTTATTTTCATCATTTCAGTTTATCGCAGTATATGGACAATTAAAGATAACATCTCATTTTCTTTGCTTCCACATGTTATTATTAAATCTATGTTCTCAGTAATATCGCTCAGACTAATCCCTCTGAGGGAAGTCCTAGTTAAGTTTTAATAAGTTAGTTTTAATAGCTTAGTTAAATAGTTTGTTTAGTAAATAAGTTTTAATATCTTAATTTTAATGGTTTAATTTAGATTATCTTAATTTAATAGTTTAATTTAGTTAATTTTTAAATAATTAAAATTAGTTAAATAATTTTTTTGTGTGTGTGAAATACATTTATTGAATATTCACTGAAACTTCATCGAGGCAAATCTTAAAAGCAGTAGGGTTGTGGGGGGGATTTTTTATTATTATTATTAATATCGCTAGGTTTTTACTCACACAATGACGTATTAAATGTTATTACCCATACTATATGATATTAAAGTTATAAATAGTTTATTTTAAAAGCTTGACTGCGAGGGGGCTGTACTTATATAAATATAAAGTCACTTTAGGGAGGAGAGGCGTCTCGCACTTCCCATCGTAAGATATCTCTTGGGGGAGTGGGGGTTGTCTTCATAGGCGTAGAGTTATATGGACCCGTGGGGCTCGGGCCCCTCCAATAATTTTTTCAGATGGGCTATATTTTTTTACGCCAACTGACATAGAGAAAAACTCATATAATTTCATATAATTTACAAAAGTTTTTAGCGTATAATATTTTCGATGGATAATTGTTCTTTTTCTAAATTCGCTGTTTACTTTTATTCTTTGTAAACAAGTAAAAGAACTCGAAAATTTTAGCGTGGCGTATGAGGAAAAAACTAAGCACTCTCCATGGTGGGTTTTTCTTCCTTCTTTGGACACTGGACAGGGCAGACTTTCTGGGAAGAATTTCTTTTTCTGATTCGGCGTCATAAAATTCACGTTTTTAACGAACAACAAATGGTATCCGATATGATCTGATTAGAGCAAAGATGGTTCGCCGTTTCCGGAACCTACAAAGAAAGTGGCTCCAATTTACGAGCTTTGAAGAACTCGGGAGGGAGGGGGTAGAGGAGTTAAGTTTTGTTGCAAATGATGAAATTAGATGCCAGGCAGGAAGAATCACCAGTATCTCCAAAGCACAGAATGTAAAGGGAGAAATTCTTTGTCTCTAAATGATGCATAAAGCTCATATTTATTAAAATAGACCAAATCTATCAAGCGGTCTCTCTGTAGTAAATTACGATTCACCAGGATCTAATAACATATTCAGTTATTCGGGGAGAGCAAGAAACCCTTTCTCAGGCCCATTTTCTTTCCATTAATATCAGGCTGAGTAGGGACCGGGTCTAAATTTTTTTGTAAACCCGAGCCAGGCCATTTTTTTCCGTGCCGTTTCGGACTGACATTTGATTCGATATTCGTGATATTTTCAAACTTTTCGATGTTCATATGAAAGTATCTATCTGTACACGCGCATTCATGGCAAACACAGCAGGGCCACATTTCGTGCGCAACCCTGTATTATTTATATTATACATTTATACACTAACTAGCTGACATGCCCGGCGTCGTCCGGTCCGTCGAAAAATAGTACGAAACTCAAAAAATCGTAATCAAAATTCGCGAAAAATTAAAAAAAAAAAGCTGCACGAATTCCAAATAAATTTAAAAGAAAAGAAAACAAAATTTACCATTTGGGCTAGAAGATAACCGGATTCCTTTTACTAATTTGGAGAAATTGTAGCAAATCGCGAAAAATCGCTAAAAATTCAAATACCGCATATGACAAAATTTTGTTATTATAGACTAAAAGATTAAAACTGAATTCCTTTTACGAATACAAAAAAATGGCCGCGGAATTCGAAAAATCTCAAAACAATGCATACAAATTTGCAAAAAATTCAAATATACGAATTTCAAATAAACTTTATTGAAAATATAACAAAATTTATTATATTGGACTAAAAGTTTGCCATCCAATTCCTTTTACGAATGTCAAAAGGTAGAATCGGAACGCTAAACATCGCATTAAAAATCGATAAAAATCAAAAATCGCAGAGGAAAAAAATTACTACAGCGTTTAACAAGTTTGAAACTAATTTCTTTTATAAATGTAAAAAAAAAAAAGTCCCAGAATGCGTAAAAACGCTAAAAATCCTTTTGAAATGCGGAAATTTTTTTTATCAGAAATCGCGGAAAGGAGAAAATTTGCTACATAAGGCTGAAAGTTTGAAACCGAAAAAATATTATGAAAGTCTAAAAATCGCTACGGAATACGAAAAAAAAAAAAAAAAAAATGCAAAAAAGAGCATTAAAAATTCAAAAATCGCTGAGAACACAATTAACCAGAATTCTTTCACGAATGTCAAAAAATCTCCACAGAATGTATAAAATCACAATAACAATCAAAACTCTAATAATAAGCTCTAATAATACTCTAATAATAAACTCTAATAATACGCAGCAGAAGTCGTTCGGTAGCTTCCGGACTCTGGGCCCTCCTTCCCCGCTTTTCTGTATCTTTAACTTGTGTAATTTCCCTTTAAATTTGTCCGGTTTCAATTTTTGAATTTTTTTCAACCTGCTCCCGCAAGAGAGTCGGAATAAGAGAGGATAAGTCTAAAGGACTGCAGACGGAACGCGCGCGCGCCGTTCTCCGCGAAGGTGTATTATAAATATAGTAATAATATAGTGCAATAGTATAGGATAAATGCAAAGTGAACAAAGTCTACTACATTAGGCTAAAAGTTTAAAACCGAATTTTTTTCCAATGTAAAAAAGGTCACTGCAGAACGCGAAAAACCACTGAAAATTGCATTAAAAAGCGCTAAAAATCCCAAAAGTCGGAAAGACCGAAAATTACTATAAAATGCTCTAAAACATTTTAACCAGAATTCTTTCACAAGTGTCAAAACTCGTTGCGAAAAATCGCAAAAACCCTCATTAAAAATCGAATTCAAAATTCAAAAATTTCGAAGGCCAAAATTTACTGTATAATGCTAAAAATTTGAAACCAAACTCCTTTTATCAATATAAACAAATTGCTGCGAAATACAAAATAACGCTAAAAATCGCATGCAAATATTTGCGAAAAATTCAAAAATCACCGTACGAATCCCGAATAAACTTTTTTGAAAAGAGCACACAATTTACTTTAAAAGATTGAAATTGGATTTATTTTAATAATTAAAAAAATCGCCTCGAACCGTGAATAAACGTTAAAAATTGCTTTAAAAATTATATTGAAAAAGTCTAATCAAAAAGTCCGATATCGGGCTTTGGGGTGCATAACTAAATGCATAGAGGTACCTTCATACCGAATTTTGTAGCTCTGCGTGCAGCGGTTTTTTCAGAACATAGCCGACAGACAGAGAAACTTCTTTCCTTATTATTATAGACTAGCTGACTCGCCCGGCGTTGTCCGGGCCCGTGATAATATCCTTTAATAAAGCTCAGATTTGTGTGATGTTATACCTTTAATCCGATTTTGTCCGAATTTATAATTTTAAATGAGAAAATCTCCAAAAAATATTGACTTTTAATTGTAAAAGCACTTGTAAGAACTCATTTTCTGTTTTTCATGTACATTCGTTTTCATTATTTTTTTTTTAAATAGTTTCTTTTGGTCCGAACTCTTTAAAATTTTTATCGTTATAAATATAACCATTTCTCAGCCCGTGTAAAAACTTCGTGAAAAAAAAATATTGATTTCTACTTCTAAAATAAATATATTTTCTTCTCCCTTTTTACTTCCTTCTATCTTTGCAAGAAAGAAGTATTGGATTAAAGAAAATTTTCGAATTCCGATTTTCGAACGATGTACACTTTTTAGCGGTCACAGATCCCGAAAAACATGTTTTTACAAAATGTCTATCTGTGAATCTGTCTGTGAGTTTGTATGTGACACAAATTTTTTGGACGCTCTATCACAAGACTAATACACGGAATTTAATAACTTTAGGTTCAATTAATCATCGATGTAAATTGGTGCAAATCTTCCTATATCTCAAGCACTAATGCACAGATTTTCATAAAACATCAGATTCTGTTAGTCCTTGATATTGTTTGTTGCTGATTAGTTTTTGGTGTAAATTGCTCAACAGGTGGCGCTGCTATGATGCATTATTCACGATTTCTGTAATAGCTATATCTCAAGAACTAATGATCAGATTTTCATCAGACTTCAGATTCGATTATATCTTGATATTATTTCGTGCTGATTACGTTTTCGTGTAAACCGTCCAACAGGTTTCGCTGCTATGCTGCATTTTTCACGATTTCCGCAATAGGTCTTTCTCAAGAACTAATGCACGTATTTTCACCAAACTTCAGATTAGGTTAGTCCGTGATATAAAATGGTGCTGATTTACTTTTTGTTGTAAATTGGCCAACAAGTGACGCTGCGATACAGAATTTTTCATGATTTTCGCAATATCTCTATCTTAAAAACTTTCACACAACACAAATTCATCACAAATTTTCATCAAACTTCAAATTTAGTTAGACGTTGATATATGTTGTTCTTTATTACGTTTTGGTGTAAATCGCGCAATAGGTGGCGCTGCTATGCTCCGTTTTTCACGATCTCCGCAATTGTTCCGTCTCAGAAACTAATACACGAAATTTAATCAGACTTCATATTCTGTTACACATTCACATAAATAGATCTTTTTTTAGGCTTGGTGTGGCTTTTATGCTCTTTGAGCTGAAAATTTTTCTTGCAGGCATCTAAGAGGGTGGATGCCAAAATTCAGTTGTTTGTTTCAAAGATGCGATGCTTATATCTTCTTTTAAAATGCACACAATTTAATGAACATCTTTAGAATCCTTATGATGGAGATGAGCATAGATTGTCATTTAACTTTGGCACCGTGATAACGAATTTTGAAGTATTAACATGTATGAGATAGAAGAAAGTTTTGGGATTGTCACATCCGACTAGTTTTTCTTGTTTTCTCGTCGTGTTCATAACAACAACAAAAAAAATAGTTCCCGTCGTCCGAACTGCCCGAAATTTTAATATATTATAAATAGAACTGCACCCGAGTACTCTATAAAATTTCATGAAAAATATGCTTATTTAATAGTGAAAACGTGTGCTGAAGCCAAGCGACACCGTGCCGAAACCGTTTTTTAGCTTTTTCGTCGAAAATTTTTAAGATTTTTTTAAAAATACATACTTCTACTTGTTCGAACATTACGAAATTTTTGTAATAGATGTAAAATCCAGTCTGTTGAAATGCTGTAAAAAAATTGTGGAAAAAAGATAGTCTCGGCACGGTGAGGCGCGAAGTGACCTGCGGTCGCGAATTTCTTTAAAGAATTAAAATTAGTCTTTTAGAAAACGGATTGCACCGGCGACGAGAAGAGGATCTTAGTTTTAAATAGGTATTTTTTGTGAATCGATACCTCTAAAATTGAGCTCTGGGTAAGCGCTGGCGAAAGGGAGAAAAAGTCAACTGCGAAATCTCTTTTTGAAATTTTTTTAAAGAGTTAAGAACTATATTCTTTTTTAACTGAGAGCGGCGTTTGAGATGTAAAAGTACGAACTATAAGAATATGTCGTCCGTTTTTCCGTATTTTAAACTGCACAGCTGATGGGCATTAAAACAGAACGGCAAAAGAAAAAAAGAAATGTATATAGTTCTTCCTTTTTTTCCGCTCGAAAAGCAGGTTCTGGTTATATACGAGCGCGCCTCCGCCAATTAAAAAAAAAAAAAAAAATCTCTTTTTCGATGAGTTTTTAATTAATATCTCGGCCAATTATCAAAAAATTAAAAATGTGAGCCTCAGGGGCATCCATAACTGCATTGAACTATTCTCATATAAATTTTCAGACCTCTGCGGGCAGTAGATTTTCCTAGCCATCAGGAATAACACACATAAACAGCAATCTTGTCTTATATTATTAGATATATAGATATTTATGATATATGTAGAGTAAAACCTGTCTATGGCATAATCCTGTCTTAAATGGAAACTTTTCATGCTCCAGAAGGAAATATTGCCGTACAATTTTACTTAATTAGCCAGAAACCTGACTTAAACGGAATATTGTTTCGGTCGCTTATCATTGCTTTTACAAAGGTTTTACTGTATGGATATAAGATTAGCCTGTGTAAACGGAACCTATCTATAACGAAATCTTGTCTAATGGAAAACATTTCATAATCCCATAGAAAGGAACACTTTGAATTTTTACCTGCTTAGGTAGGCGAAAATCTGTGTAAAAAGGAAACTTTCAGCTGTTATTTGTAATTTTGTCGTAGCAGGTTTTACTATTTTTGTATTCATCACTTCGTAAATTAATTCCCTGTTTCAGGGAATGTAGACACCCCCCCCCCCCCTTGTCTCCGCCACTGTCTGAGCCCCTCCAATAATTTTGAAAACTCTACGCCTATGGTTGTCTTTTGACATCGTTATCACTTTCTATCCAACCAAAATTTTCTTTTTTGGTAATTTTCTTTCTTTATGTCAATATCGTCTGTTATCTTTTTGTAAAGTCTGTTTTATCTATTTTTATGAAAATGCAAATTTATTATTAAAATTATTTCATTCCAAAATATGGAATATCGCAGCGTTCGCCATTCCTATATACTTCAACCATATTTATAATTTGTTGTTAGAGAAACCAGGTTCCAAATTATACATATTATGTTTACTAGTCAAAAATGGGGAAGAATGTTGTCCACCTGTTTTGTTTATAAGAAGTTCTGCTTACCCTTGTCCAAGGTCAAGCGCAAGAAGACAATATTACTGTTGAATGCATTATGTAACAAAAAGGTCCTTATATATACTAATATTCTATACTACTAGTTACTATTATGCTTTATAACATACTTTATATACGACTATACTACTATACTAGTTACTATTATGCTTTATAGCATACTTTATATACGACTATACTACTATACTAGTTACTCGTATTTATACTACTAGTACTAGTACTTTAGTATACTTTATATATACTTATATGTTACTATAAACTTAATATAAACTGTAGGTTATGTAAACTATAAGTATGTTTATAACTGTATGTATATAAACATTCTGTTTTACATACAACTAACAGTTGTATACACTTGTTGTAGTTTACAAGTATACATAACACTTACACTTGTTTTACAACTTAGTTATTAACAACTAACAAATTGTTAGAACTACAATTGTACATTGTATATTACAATTGTATATTGTACAAGTACATTTGTATATTGTACTTGTATATTACACAACAAGTCCTATATGCAACAAGTTGTCAATCCATTTCAAGTGGTCCAGCACTGATTGCTCGACCATTTTTAGAAAATCTGAAATTTTTTGTACATCAACTCTAACATGATGGAAGTTCAAAATGACTATTATTTTAATTCTATTAATTTTTGTTTGTGCATGGCGGCCATCTTTGTTTCATCGTCTGCAGCAATTTTCTCACAAGTGCTTACGGAATTGTAAATAATTCATCGTTTATTTATCCAATTCAACTGCGAATTAAAGCAATTTGTACAGAATACATTGGGCTAAAAATATGGTAATGGAGTAGTTTCCGAAACTAACTGCTTATTGGTAAAATTTAAGCATAAAGTTTCCGTTTTTTTCCAAAATTTGTCCGTTTACAAGAGGAAATTTTTCTAGCAAGGAATACTGTCAACATGACATAAATTTTTTTTACAAATAAGCCGAAAGTACTTGTACTCACACGCCGAGTTCCAGATCTGGGACTTGCTTTCTCTTCGCTAAAAAAAAATCCCAAATTTTTCAAAAATGACAAAAATCGCACTTTTCAGGCATTGATATCTCTGCTGGGTCACGAGATAAAAATCTGAATTTTTTTTTTATAAGAGTATTGTATGGTAGTGTTATGCACAAGAAATTTCAAGATGGAGATTTGACTACAAGCTGGGATATGGCAAGGGCAACATGTCAAAACAATACTGCCAAACTATTATTTTGTTGTAGTCACAGCTAAGTATTTATCTCAGAGTGTCATTTAAATTTATGTTTTTGATTATCTTTAAATAATAGTAACAGAAAATAAAGCCCTTTGCAAAGCTTAGCAATAAATAAAAAAAAAAATAATTATGCCTAAGGCCATACATTTTGTATGGTTTCAGTAATTTTTGTTGTTTAGTAATTTTAGTAACTAAGAGAAACCTCAGCACTTTTTCATAAAGAAAAAAAAATATTTTTATTACAAGACCTGAGACAAAAACAACATAGTGAAAAAGAAAAGCTGTTAATGTTGTCATACTTGTTGAGACATGATCAAACGTGTCAAAACACATTTTTGCTTGTTGGTTCAAAAACCACAATTTTGATCTTTCTCAAAAATATATTTGTGGGAACCAAGTCTTGTCATCTCTTGATAACTTGATTGAAGATCTTGGGAAATATACTTTGAAATCACTATGTGCAAGTCCCAATTCATTAATAATTCCTAGCTTACTTCGTATGAAAACATGTGATTTTTCCGCAGTATAAATATTAAAAAGGCTTTGGGTATCTTTACTTTCTGAAAATTACTTGAGGCATGGTAACATCGCATAATGTTTCATTTACAGGAACATATGGTAGGAACAAGTTTCAGGGACTGGCAAGCAGCATTAAAATTGTGGTTTTTAAACCAACAAGCAGGAATGTGTTTTGACACGTTTGATCATGTCTCAACCTAACATTAACGGCTTTTCTCTTTCCCTATTTTTGTCTCAAGTCTTGCGTATATATATATAGCTGAGGTTTCTTTTAGTTACTAAAATTACAACAAAAATTACTGAAACCATACAAAATGTAAGCCTTAGGCATAATTATTTTTTAAAGTAATTGCAAAAGATTTATTTTCTCTTACTATTATTTAAAGATAACCTAAAAAATAAATTTAAATGATACTTTGAGATAAATACTACAACAAAACAATAGTTTGGCAGTATTGTTTTGACATGTTGCCCTTGCCATATCTCAGCTTGTAGTCAAATCTCCATTCTGAAATTTCTTGTGCATAACACTACCATACAATACTCTTATAAAAAAAATTTCAGATTTTTATCTCGTGCCCCACCAGAGATATCAATGCCTGAAAAGTGCGATTTTTGCCATTTTTGAAAAATTTGAGATTTTTTTTAGCGAAGAGAAAGCAAGTCACAGATCTGGAACTCGGCGTGTGAGTACAAGTACTTTCGGCTTATCTGTAAAAAAAATTATGTCATGTTGACAGTTTTCCTTGCTAGAAAAATTTCCTCCTGTAAACGGACAAATTTTGGAAAAAAACTGAAACTTTATGCTTAAATTTTACAAATAAGCAGTTAGTTTCGGAAACTACTCCATTACCAAATTTTTAGCCCAATGTATTCTGTACAAATTGCTTTAATCCGCACTTGAATTGGATAAATAAACGTTGAATTATTTACAATTCCGTAAACCCTTCTTGTGAGAAAATTGCTGCAGACGATGAAACAAAGATGGCCGCCATGCACAAACAAAAATTAATAAAATTAAAATAATAGTCACTTTGAACTTCAATTATGTTAGGGTTATTGTACTTCAGATTTTTAAAAAAGGGTCGAGCAACGAATATGGCATTTTCTGGACCACTTGAAATGGATTGACCCATAACTAAGTTGAATAACAACTTGTTATTAGTATACTTATGTATAGTTTATCACATTACATGTTATTACATTACACTTCAGTATGCTTTATAAGTAGTATACTAGTAGTATACTACTTATATACTTTAGTATAAAGTATTATATACACCAAATTGAAGCTATGATATATTAATGATATTTTATTAACTTCTCTCTTTATTTAAATCTCTTATCGGGGCTCCAAAATTGCTAAAAAGTTAATAACGTTACATATTTACAGCCCCTTTGGAAACCAATATATGATTCATATTTGTTAAAAAAAACCAGACAATTATTTGGGAATAATTTTTTAAACAAATTTCTTTTGCAACAAATAAAACTGATAGCTATCCTGTTGCATAAAAAAAAAAAAGTATAAATAAATAAATACGAGAGAGGAGAGAAACAACGCCCTTTTCCACAGTGTTTAATGGCTTTTAAAGTGGTAAAGCATTCAAAATTCTTGTTCTTTCACTTTCGTTTAAAATATCAATAGTCTGTTTTATTCTTACTTTCAAGAATTGCTTGGGAAATCCCAGCGTTTTATTTCCATGCGAAATGATAAATTGTCTATCGCATTGTAAGCGGATTTTTATCAAAGTTTGCGAGTTAAAATGAAATTAAAAATGAAGTTTAAAATTGCGTGTTTTGGAGCTTGTCACAAGATAGTGTCAGAAGCAGGTTTTTTTTACTACGCTGCGAAAAAGTATTGTAATAGGCTTCAAAAGATATTCAGAAAACTCTCTTTAATTGAAATTGCACCAGACAAATAAAATATTCGAATTTTGAAAATCCGAATATTTCAAGTGCAATTAAGTATAGAGATGTAAAACGAATAGTAATTTATCTGACTAAAAAAAAATTAAATGCCAATAAAATACTTTTTCAAATTTTAAATAAAAATATAGATTAATCAAAATTGATGCTTCATTACTGTAAAAATAATTTGATGTATTTTTGCAGTATTTTAAACGCATTGATTCTAATAATAAAACAACATGAATTTTGCAGAAACTAAAAGGTAACTATTCGCTTAATTTTGTTCATTCAAAAAACTAACGTAAAACAAATAAGTTGAGTTGAATAGAGCTTCCCGTAACAGAATTATATTAAACAGGAACGGATTATTAATTTCGGACGGCAGGGAGCGCTTCAAAACTTATTACTGAGGAACTTGCTGTGAGACTGGTTACCTCCTTGGTTTACTATTTTGCCGGTAAATTATGTGTCAAGTCACGCTCTATGAAATAAGACAACTGGCTGTGAAACTGCAATAAGGAAATGTTTTAAACAATTAAAAGTAGAAATAAATTAGTATAAGTAAAAAAAAAAAAAGTGTAATATTTATTTTTTTGCTTATTTATTTATTTATTTTTATTTATTTTTTTTTTTTTTTAAATGTGCCTTTTTCCGTGAATAGTTTATCATTAATTAATTTTATTTATTGCTCGATGATACACTGAGAAAACAATTTAAAAATCCTGAACGAATATAGATCGGTAAGCGACTCCACAAACCATCACCTCATCAAGTTGACAGCTAAAATTCCAGGATTAGTTAAATCTCGATTCACATGTTAAAATACAGTGAAACCTCCCTGTGCGACCACCTCCTTGAACGATCATCGTAACGTGAATATACGTGACATACTCAAAATAGCTCCGATCCAAATGTACTCAAAATTGAGAAACACATGTTCTCATTTTTTATCCCATGGTTGAGTTCAAATATGAATCGTTATGTATTGCCCCTCTGAACACATAAATTAAAGTAAAAATGTACTAATATTTATTTTCCGTTTTAAATTATTAACAAGAAACGTTTAATTGATTATTTATTAAGAAAAATGGCAAAATTATTAGCGAGATACCCAAATCGAATATTTTTATAACAAGAGCTTTATTTGTAAGCCCTTTTAAATTATTTTAAAATACTGTACATAATTTAATATTTGAATCATCATGAACAAGTGCCACCATAAATTAAATAAACCATTACAAGGTACAAAATTGTCGTTTTGTTTGGGTTTGATAACATGTGATGTTTCTAAATTGAGAAAACATAGGTTCATTTTTTATCCAAAAACACTCAATTCGATATGAGTACATCAATTTACTCATTTTTGAGTACTTCGGTTTTTTTTTTTTTTTCAGCGAGGCTCAATACTAATAGTACCTCCATTCAGAGACCATCCCAGTTGAACTCCCTCCATGAGCGACCCATTTCTTTGAGGAAAATGAAAGAAATTCCGTTTTTTCCTGGTCGCTTGAAGAAGGTTTTGTTAGAAAAATAATTCCGGAGGGCGCATTATTCATCACACTTCTAAACTAAGTTTAGATTCCCCCCCCCCCCAAAAAAAAAAAAAACTTTTAAACCCTTTTGTGCCTTTTTAGGCTATGAATTTAAATGTGATGACGAATTAAGAATGGCGGTCAATAAACTCCCATGCCCTATTCTGTTAGGAAACTCTCAAAGAAATAGATAAATTAATGAAATAGTCATTATTTGTTCCCATCCAAAAAAAAAAAAAATCTGTATTTATTTACTGAATTTCGAAAGGACTTGGAAATAAAAATTATGAAAGATAAACCGTAAAATCAAAGTAAACGTCAATGTATTCATTTTTTAAACTCTGCAGTAATTGACTTATGTAATTAATTTTTGTTTGAAATTTAAATTTTTATATTGTTGCCTAATATAAAGTGAAAAATAAATTTTAGTGACTTTATTTGCAATCTTTTTCAACAATTAAAATCTAGATTTAAACATGACCTCCATTAAGAAATTACCTCTCGAAGCGACCACTTTTTGTTGGAACGGAAGGTGGTCGCTTTAAGGGGGTTTTACTGTACTTTAGTTTTACAAAATAAAATGATCTTTTATTTAAATACTATGTCGTAATTTTTACTCACTGAAACATTTCTTTTAGTGTCTCAAATTCATCAACAGCGAAATGAAAGCTATGAAATGTAACAGCTTTCTGATGGAAAATGCGTGATTTTTAAAGCATGACGTCATTTACTGTTTAAATTTTTTAAAAGTTTTTTTAATTCTAATGAAAAAATGACATCAATAAGGATATAATGAATAAAGATTAATAAACCTCAAGATTTCTCTTTTCTCTTCAACGATGAAGGTAATCCGACTGCCACAATTTTGAAGAAATTTCATAAAAAATTTTTAAATTAAATTAAAAATATAAAAATGGGAATATTTTTTAAAATAGCTGTGTGGCACATCTACAAATGAACAGCTTTCACTTAAAAGAATAATTATCAAAATCGATTCAGTAGAAAGTTCAGGCCAGATGACTAAAAAATACAGCCTTGCCTTTTAAATATATAAATTTTAATCGAGTATTATTTTGTCCACGATTTTTCTGATGCTGAAAGAACTAGAAACTTGAAATTTGGCATGACGGTTACTTTTAAGATACAAATGCTTGCTAAGAATGGGTACCGTTCTAAATTACGATTTCTACATTTGACATAGCTGCTACTTTTAAAACGCAAATGCGTGCACAGACATGTTTTTTTAAAAAATTCGAAATGTCGAAAGGATGTATGGGAAAAAAACTATAAACTTACGATTTTTGTGATACTGAAAAAACTAGAAACTTGAAATTTGGCATGGCGGTTACTTTTAAGATACAAATGCTTGCTAAGAAAGGGTACCGTTCTAAATTACGATTTCTAAATTTCACATAGCTGCTACTTTTAAGACGCAAATGCACGCCCAGAAATGTTTTTTAAAAAGTTTGAAATGTAGAAAGGGTGTACGGAAAAAAAAAACTATAAACTTACGATTTTTGTGATGCTGAAAAAACTAGAAACTTGAAATTTGGCATGACGGTTACTTTTAAGATACAAATACTCGCTAAGAAGGGGTACCGTTCTAAATTACGATTTCTAAATTTCACATAGTTGCTACTTTTAAGACGCAAATGCACGCCCAGAAATGTTTTTTAAAAAGTTCGAAATGTAGAAAGGGTGTACGGAAAAAAAAAACTATAAACTTACGATTTTTGTGATGCTGAAAAAACTAGAAACTTGAAATTTGGCATGACGGTTACTTTTAAGATACAAATACTCGCTAAGAAGGGGTACCGTTCTAAATTACGGTTTCTAAATTTCACATAGTTGCTACTTTTAAGACGCAAATGCACGCTCAGAAATGTTTTTTTAAAAGTTCGATATGTAGAAAGGGTGTACGTGTAAAAACTATAAACTTACGATTTTTGTGATGCTGAAAAAACTAGAAACTTGAAATTTGACATGGCGGTTACTTTTAAGATACAAATACGCGCTAAGAAAGGGTACCGTTCTAAATTACGATCTCTAAATTTCACATAGCTGCTACTTTTAAGACGCAAATGCACGCCCAGAAATGTTTTTTAAAAAGTTCGAAATGTAGAAAGGGTGTACGGAAAAAAAAAACTATAAACTTACGATTTTTGTGATGCTGAAAAAACTAGAAACTTGAAATTTGGCATGACGGTTACTTTTAAGATACAAATACTCGCTAAGAAGGGGTACCGTTCTAAATTACGATTTCTAAATTTCACATAGTTGCTACTTTTAAGACGCAAATGCACGCTCAGAAATGTTTTTTTAAAAGTTCGAAATGTAGAAAGGGTGTACGTGTAAAAACTATAAACTTACGATTTTTGTGATGCTGAAAAAACTAGAAACTTGAAATTTGGCATGATGGTTACTTTTAAGATAAAAATACTCGCCAAGAATGGGTACCGTTCTAAATTACGATTTCTAAATTTCACATAGCTGCTACTTTTAAGACGCAAATACACGCTCAGAAATGTTTTTAAAAAAGTTCAAAATGTAGAAAGGGTGTACGGGAAAAAACTATAAACTTACGATTTTTGTGATGCTGAAAAAACTAGAAACTTGAAATTTGACATGGCGGTTACTTTTAAGATACAAATACTCGCTAAGAAAGGGTACCGTTCTAAATTACGATTTCTAAATTTTACATAGCTGCTACCTTTAAGACGCAAATGCACGCCCAAAAATGTTTTTTAAAAAGTTCGAAATGTAGAAAGGGTGTACGGAAAAAAAAAAAAAACTATAAACTTACGATTTTTGTGATGCTGAAAAAACTAGAAACTTGAAATTTGGCATGACGGTTACTTTTAAGATACAAATACTCGCTAAGAAGGGGTACCGTTCTAAATTACGATTTCTAAGTTTCACATAGTTGCTACTTTTAAGACGCAAATGCACGCTCAGAAATGTTTTTTTAAAAGTTCGAAATGTAGAAAGGGTGTACGTGTAAAAACTATAAACTTACGATTTTTGTGATGCTGAAAAAACTAGAAACTTGAAATTTGGCATGATGGTTACTTTTAAGATACAAATACTCGCTAAGAATGGGTACCGTTCTAAATTACGATTTCTAAATTTCACATAGCTGCTACTTTTAAGACGCAAATACACGCTCAGAAATGTTTTTAAAAAAGTTCGAAATGTAGAAAGGGTGTACGGGAAAAAACTATAAACTTACGATTTTTGTGATGCTGAAAAAACTAGAAACTTGAAATTTGACATGGCGGTTACTTTTAAGATACAAATACTCGCTAAGAATGGATACCGTTCTAAATTACGATTTCTAAATTTCACATAGCTGCTACTTTTAAGACGCAAATGCACGCACAGAAATGTTTTTAAAAAAGTTCGAAATGTAAAAGGGTACAGGAAAAAAAAAAACTTCATAAACTTACGATTTTTGTGATACTGAAGGGACTAAAAACTTGAAATTTGGCAAGACGGTTACTTTAAAGATGCTCGCTAAGATTGGTTTCTGAAAAGAAAATTCGAAATTTAAAAGGGTGAAATACACGAAAAGCGTTCTAAATTAAGATTTCTATGGAATTGTTAAAGAAATAAAATTTACATTTGACATGGCTGATTATTATTATTATTATTAATTCGAAATGTAAAAGGGTGCACGGGAAAAAAACCTTTTCTAAACTTGCGATTTTTGTAATACTTAAGGGACTAAAAACTTAAATTGTGGCATGGAGGTTACTTTAAAGATGATCGCTAAGAATGGTTTCTAAAAAAATATTCGATATTTAAAAGGGTGAAATACACGAAAAGCGTTCTAAATTACTATTTCTATGGAATTATTAAAGAAATAAAAGTGACATTTAATGTGGCTGATTATTATTATTATTATTAATTCTAAATATAAAAAGGGCGCGCGGGAAAAAAACCCTTTCTAAACTTGCGATTTTTGTGATACTTAAGGGACTAAAAATGTTTAATTTGGCATGACGGTTACTTTAAAGATGCTCGCTAAGAATGGTTTCTAAAAAAAATATTCGAAATTTAAAAGGGTAAAATGCACGAAAAGCGTTCTAAATTACTATTTCTATGGAATTATTAAAGGAATAAAAGTGACATTTAATGTGGCTGATTATTATTATTATTATTATTATTATTAATTCGAAAAGTAAAAGGGTGCAAGGGAAAAACACTTTCGAAACTTGCAATTTTCGTGATACAAAGGACTAAAAACTTAAAATTTCGTATGGCGGTTACTTTGAAAATGTTTCTAAGAATGGTTTCTAAAAAAATATATTCGAAATTTAAAAGGGTGGAATGCACGAAACGCGTTCTAAATTATCATTTCTACTGAATTATTAAAGGAATAAAATTGACATTTGGCATGGCTGATTATTATTATTATTATTAATTCCAAATGTAAAAGGATGCACGAGAAAAACCACTTCTAAACTTGCGATTTTTGTGATATTTAAGGGACTAAAAATTTTTAATTTGGCATGGCGGTTACTTTGAAGATGCTCGCTAAGAATGGTTTCTAAAAAAAAAAAAAAAAATCGAAATTTAAAAGGGTGAAATGCACGAAAAGCGTTGTAAATTACGATTTTTACGGAATTGTTAAAGAAATAAAATTGACATCATTTGACATGGCTGATTATTAGTATTATTATTATTAATAATTCGAAATGTAAAAGGGTGCACAGGAAAAAAATACTCTCTGAGTAGAGTTCTGTGTGGATGGTTAATAATCTATAAATATGTGGATCAATAGCCTTTCCTTTATTACTTCTGCCAAATTTGAACTTTCCGCGTTTCATTAGTTTATGATAAAAACGGCTGTGGCAGACGGACAGACAGACATATCAGTGATCTTATAAGGCTTTGTTTTTACTTTTTAAATTAGGAACCCTAAAAACGAAGTTCCGTTATAGTATTCGAGAAGTGTTGCGAAGTGTTTCGTAATTTATGCTTGATTTTCTGATTTTGTTTGTTACTGATGTTGTCAGATAGAAAAGAATAGCGTAAAAAAAAAAAAAAAAAAAAAGGTAGTATAATGAGCATTATAGTTATGAAGAGAAAATTATAAAAATAATTTTCTCCCTCCACAATAACATTCTATATTTGAAAAATACTTTTTACTGCATTTGTTTCTTTGTTACTACTTCTTCTTTTTAAATTTAACAATACCTGCGTTAAATTAATATCGTGAGAAAGATGTGCATATACAATGGGAAATAAAATTTTCGCCTTCCTTCTCATTCTTCAAAACCTGTATTTGGGTGGAACAGTGTTTGCTATTTTCAAGACAAATAATATAACAGGAAAGGTGTCTGCCCTCTTTTTTCATATTCTTTAAATAACATTTTAGTGAAACGAGTTACATCATATTGCTACAAATGTACAATTGCAACAAATTGAATTTTGGGATTTCTTGCAAAATAGAAAACGTGCAAGATTAATAAGTGAAGATGAACTTTGAATGTAGCTATCTCGAAAGTAAATCAGGGAAGAAGGAAAAATCTGTTATGATGCTTTCAGTAAACTTCATTTTCCAGTCTAATTAGCCCCCGGCGTGCTATTTCTTCCTCCCAGCTATTAAAATGTCGTCTCTAAAAAATAACGTTCCGCTGTATAAGCCACCCGTAAAACAATTCAGATGTATCATTGTACGCTTAATTATTCTACTGCAATTTTTTTAACTTCTAAGCATCGCACATTTTCAATTTTTTATACCGTCGTTCTGGGGGAAAAAATGTACTTTTAAATGCAATTTGTTTGAAAACTGCATCTCAATTTATTTTTGGAATATTAATTTTTTTGTAGTTTTTAGCGTCATTTGTTTAATTTTGGCAACTCAAGTACTCCATTTCTGTAGAAAGTATAAAGGCAAACTAGTTGGAAAATTGTAACTATATATTTTTGTTGTCATTTTCCCATAAAAACTTAAAAAAAATGTAATTAAAATACGTGCTATTTTGAAAAAATATAAATGAATGATTTTTGACAAAACATTGAGCTATTATAAACTGTATTTAATTTTAAGTATCTATATTAATATTACAAACAAATGAAGGTATATAAATCATTAGATAGCCGATTTTTTTTTTTGTCGAGTTTCTTGAATGACAATATCCCTCTTTTTTGATTTGTGTATTATCCAGCGATAGTGACGTCCTGTGCGTACTTTACTGTAGATGTTGTTTAAGACTGGATCGTAAATGAAGAATTCTTCAGCGGATGCGGATGACATCATTTTATATAAAATAAAAGCATGTGTGTTCTTAAAACTGAAATATGTTTACATTATTTTTTCATCCGGGACGGCACTAAATTCTGAAAAAAGCAGAATTCTAGTTTTCTAGTTTAATTCTTCTATAACTACGATGCACGTATGCAATCAAGGCCGATCATAAAGGGTTTTAGGTGGGTACAATGTTCTCGGGTCCATGAGTATACAAACTCCGACGAACAAAAAGGACCTTTTATTTACTTTTGAAGTGAACATTAAGGCGAAAGAGTTATGCACCTATAGCATGAGCACCATTTTTATAAGGTCCCCGATGAGGTCAAAAACGTAAAAGAATTTCTTTAGTACCCCAAAACTTTTTTGAACCTCAGTCCCTTTAAGGAGAATTCGGCGTGGGCCCCGATTATGGAAAATTCTGCCTGGTAAAAAGCGGAAACTTCTGAATTTATTAAGATAATAATATTTATTTTTCTGTTGAGCGTGATTCAACGCATAATTAATTCCATTCAATAGATAAATCAATTTATTTAAATAAATACATTTCAATGTATTATATAAGTTCAGTGAAAGTAATATATTTAACAGTGTATTGGAAAATATTGTTTAGTTGTGTAAATATATTTTAGCGTAACCAAAAATATTTTAAATTGAATTTTAAAACAAATCGTTTAAAGCCACATCAAGGCGTCACTTAAATTTTTATATCATATCCTTTAAAACTCATATTTTGAATTATGATAGATGTATGATAAAGCATCAATGAACGAACTATTATACATCTTTTTAAATTGAACGTAATTTTTGTACATGCGATTATAAATAAAGCAAAAATTAATAGCATATAGCGTCACTCAAAAATTGATATCCTTATTTTTAAGTTCCA
Organism: Maratus speciosus; assembly: GCA_963932465.1. Lineage (NCBI taxonomy): Eukaryota > Metazoa > Arthropoda > Arachnida > Araneae > Salticidae > Maratus > Maratus speciosus. Next base: position 177,022,757 of record OZ010799.1, on the reverse strand, counting down.
TATTTAAAATTCTTAGAGCATTAAGATAAAGTGCTGCGTCACAAACTTTTTGTATTCATACCCTTACTTTTTTTAGATTAATGATAAAAAGATAAAACTACAAAGAAAAATTAAAGACCAATGCAGAGAATTCATAGTCTTGATTTCCATTCACATTCAATCTCAAAATTGGCACATGCGCTTTGCTTTTCGTCTCTTCCTCAATGATCAAAACAGCGCGAAATAAGTAAAACAAAAATAATAAACTAAGAAGTTTTAAAGACTTTAAATTTTATAGGCTTGATAAGGAAGGGAGGGGAGAGGAAACATCAATTTCGTTTGGGGGAGGAATTTTTTTGTGATCGATTACAATAAAGTGACAATAAAAGCGAAAAAAAAAAAAAAAGTTTTAAAGTTTTTAAACTTTGGATATTGTAAAGGCAAAAGGAGCAAAAACAGGAAGTGAAATTTTAAAAGAGAGAAATTAGAGGAAATTTTAATGAAATGAATGTGAATTGTTAATGAAATTTATGATTGATTAGTTATTGATACTATAAAGTAAAAAAAAATAGAGCAGAAAAAAATAAAAAATTAAAGTATTTTAAAGGTGTTTAACCTTGGTACTGTGTGTGGGGGGGAGGGGGGCAAAGAGTGAAGCGAAATTTCGGAAGAAGAAGAGGGAAGAATTGATTTAGATTTTTTTTTTATCAGAAATTCAAAGAAACTCAGAAGAGCAGTTTCAATCCTGATTAAGAAATAACACAAAACTAAAATTAAGGACTTTTACAGAATTTGCGTAAAAATAAGTATTTTTAAGGACAAAAAACTACTTTTGAAAAATTCAAGGGCCTTCAAGGACCGTACAAACCCTGTAAAATGTACCACATTTTAGTAATCTCTAATAATTTTGTCCTTTCTTGCTCTGTTTGCAAATGTATTTTTTCTTTCTGAATTCATATCTTGGAGAATTTAAATTTTGATAAGTTTATAATTCTCTGCAATTGTGGTTGATCTGATACTCATGAATTATCATTATCTTATTTTTTGCTATTATTAATATGGAATCCTTATATAATAAAATTTATAGAAACTGGAATATAGGGTAGATGTACCAATAATAGACATCCTTCAATGTTTTTGATTTATAAAAAAAATAACCAATAAAAATTTAGCTTTAATTGGGTTCTTTTTTTCCCTTGCATGTTTTATTATAATATGGGTTATTGTTGACACTCTTACTGAAACCAATCAGGCAGCAGAAAACAATGCTTCGAAGTTTCGCTGTTTTTCAGAGAAAATCTTAATGAACACGCTAAGAGCTGGCTTCATTTAATAAATTTATATATTCTTTATTTTCTTGCAAAATGTGCATGTTTTTGTGTTGGTAGTAATAGAAAACTTTGAATTTTCTATACTAGTGGTCATTTAAAAAATTAATTTTTTGTTAAGGTTTTAAGACTCGTGTCTATTATTGGAATACTCAATTAGTCAATTTCCAGCAATGGACACTCCGACCCCCATGTAGACATTTCTAAAAATGTAATTTCAATAATGTTCATAGTGTATAAAATATTTAGACTTTTAACTGAAAACACAAGTAATAAAATTTAATTTTTAAATTGCACTTATTGGGATGTAATAACACATTTTTTTTTTTTTTTTTTTTTTTTTTTTATATATATATATATATATAAATAACTGCTTTTAGTTAATTTCGTCTGGTTAATAAAATCTTAAATATTTTAATTATTTTTTTTTAATTCTGCCTTGCATATATTATTATCTAGCAATCAATAAAGCAAATCATAGCGCTCAATCTTTCCCCGTTTAAATAAAAACAATTAAGATACAGAAGTTGTTAAAAATCTATTATTGTCTGTTTTAAATGTTTGCTTATTCATATGGGGAAAAAAGAATTGTAATATTAATTAAATTTATAGTAGTAATGAAACTAGTAAATCTGCAGATCAGTGGCCTGAAACATCAGTTCTGCAGTTCTGTTTTGAAATTATTTTATTTAGTAACATTCAACCCGCAGTATTATTTCTTTGATATTTTTAATACTAATTAGTGAAAGTAATGTCGGGGAGTCTAACTGTTAAAAATAGTATGAAATACACGAATCTATGCACTAATATGCCAAAACTTTTTTTCAGATTTTATTTTTATTATCCCCCTAAAACACCCACTATCTCAATAATTTGTTAACTATAATTCCCTCACATTTAGTATTTTAAATCATCTATCTAAAAAAATTAAAATATTGATCTTGTAATAATCACAATAATTAATTTAAAGTGAATAATTCTCACAAATATTTTATTAACTATTGATATCGTAATTGTTAAATTTATTTGAAAATAGCAATTTTGTTTCATTAGTATGTTTTCATTAAATTATGGTTCTAAATACAGTCATAAAAACAATTATATTAATATTACTTTTTTTTTTTTTTGGGGGGGGGGGTGTCCGTTACTGGAATTAATTTTTGGTGTTTTGATACATTTACGTTATTTAAAATAAAATTTTGAAAATTGGGAAATGAGGCTATAAGAAAGGTTAAATATTGTTAGTAGATTAATATAATATTGAAAAATGTTTTAAAGAAATTCCTTAAGGCTGTTCTCAAATCGAAAAAGGAAGTTTTAATTTATTTTTGTTCGAAAATGCATGAAACTAGCTGGTGTTGTTGTTCAGAAACTATGCAATTGAGCTGTTTTTTTTTTGTTTTTGTTTTTTTTTTTCAAACACAATAGATTTTTCAAAAAATGGCGTCAAAGTGGGGGAATGCGAAGGAAGAAAGAGCACTCAAGAGCGGCCGAAAAACGTGTTTGTCACGTGATCGAAATGGCTTATAACTCAATAGGTAATTGATTGATCAAAAAATGGAAAAACCAGTTCAATTCCAAATCGCTTCCATGGCCAGGCTTTCCAATTTTACATCTTTCCGTTAAAAACTGAATTTGTAAATGTGTCAAAACGTTTTGAGCTTGTTGAACAGAGCAGTTAAAAACAGTCTTAAGGATATATGTTATTCGCACATCTACCGTATATAGTATCATTTAGTTTTAAACATATATAAATTTTGCTGATTCTTAAACAGTATTCATCACGAAAATAATCTTCGCCTATATCCAAATTAATTTTATTATAATTTTATAATATATATTTATAATTTTCGTATGTGCTTTACATTAATTGCATTACAATAAATAACACATAAAAAATAAAAATGCAAAATTTTCTTAGCGCTGTTTAAGTTTGATCTCGATCTTCAAGCAGACGAAAACCAAAATCTCAATTATTACAGATGCGGATGGGCTAATTTTATGATTCCCAGTTGCCGCAACGACCGGGCCCCGTTTTTTCACCCCCCATAACTTCTAACATAGTTTAATGCTGTTGCCCTCTATGGTCAGGATTGTAAAAGGCAATTCTGCTAAATTATTCACTCCATGCAAAATAACCCTTCTAATGACTAAATTAAACTGTGTTTTATAAAATAAATAATAACATTTGGAGTAAAATAAATGTATTATACAAATAAATTATTTTAAAAACCAAAATGTATTTTATGTAATTGTTTTTTCATGTAACTTACCATCAAATATCAATTAATTATATAGGAGAAAGGTTTAAACCAGTTGTATAAAATTTATTTATAAAATTTAATTTATATTTCTTTCCGTTTATTATAATGTAATTTATAATCAATAATAATTATTAATTTATATTTTTTGTAAAATGATTAAAAATGAATGAATATTTATAAAATTGATAAAATTTCTCATGGTATTTTTATTGCTGAAAAATTGTGATGAAATCAGGATATGTTAAACTCTTTAAAAAAAACAGAAGAAGATTAATATTATGTTATTAATTACATATTTAAATAACAATAATAATTTTTTTGTGAAAATCTTTAAATATCTTGTACTACTTTATAATTATAGATGAACCAGTAACTGGTACAAAAGGATATTAGTAAATTAATAGAGATTTTCATATATGAAGAGTAATGCTTAATTTTTTTAAAAATGAAAACTTAAATAATTCTGCTAATTTGATATTTACCTGTTACTAAAATTGTAACATAAAAATACCTTTAATCTTAATGTAAGTTTAGGAGATATTATTATTAAATGTTTATTTTAATAATAAAATTAGCTTATATGGACTTTAAAATTTAATAATTGAAATTTATTTAAAATTAAGTTATTTCATTTAACTTAGTTATAATTGTAATTTAATTTTGTTTAACTTCATTATAATTAAAAAGTTATTAAAATTTTATTTAATTATTAATTTTATCTAATTGACAATAAAAAATTACAAAGGAGCTGATAATAAATGTCAACTATTCTTTATTAACTGAATTTAAAAAGATCAAAACAAAAATCTGAAAAAATAATCTTTAAAACATCAAGGAGGACAAAAACCGCGTACTTATGATCACTAGCCCAGCGTCTTTAACCACAGAGTAAGTTCTTTCACGGATAATTTTTCCCAAAAGTGGAGAAAAAGAAAGCATGCGAACGAATACAGTAATGGGAATTTCTCTGAAAGTGCGTGACAAGACATTGGCGAAAAAATATAGTCCCATTTTTCAGCCTGCTTCAATGAAAAAATAGAGTTTTCCTGGAAAACCTTAAGTTTTTCTCGCCTCATGTAAAACAAATTAATATTATATATTAATTTTTAAAAAATCGCCTGGGCCATCTGCAACGATTATATATATTAAATTTTGAACCATTCGGTTGGGTAGTTTTTGCACTGTTATATACGGAGAGACGGCCAGACAGATGGACGGACTAGAAGACGATTGTAGCTGCTACATATTTATATAATTACGAACGCACCTAAAAAGACGCTGCGAATCGCAAGTTTTCAAATGCGGGTTATGAACGAGCTATAAGCCCGTTTACATTTTAAAAAACTCATTTGAAAAATATTATCAAATTACTGCTTAGGGTGCGATGTGCACTTGAGTTCAGTGTAGTTTGAGTCATGTCCAACTCAAACACGGCAAACAAAATTTCGTAAACCTGAAATACTTCAAATAGAAACTTCTTAAATTAAGACACATATGTGACATTTCAGATTTCTTTCGTTCGAACTTAATATTCGTTTGTAATTCAAACTGAATGTTTGTTTTTAGGTACGCATAGATTTTAATTAATAATTTATTTTGACTTTATTCTTTTTTATTTATTTATTTTTTATTTATTTATTTTTTTTTTATTTTTTTTTTATTTTTATTTTTTTTTTTTTGCTGGATGTGAAGTTTCGTGATTTAATTCGTATCGATATAGTGTTAATTCGTATTAATTTATATCAATAATATAGTGTTCTTTGTCTCGTCAAAACAGGTTGTTGTCTGGCGGGTTATGTTTTGAGGATGAAAAATTTTCATTCTTTTAATACAACTAGTCCAGGGGAAATGTACATTTTACCTTGCAAAAAATCAGGTGGAATATTTTTTTCTGACTTGTTTATAATGATGCCAACATGGAAAAACCAAGCTTTCCAACAAAATTTCTTAAGGCTAAATTTTCTGTGGCCAAAAAACAACAAAATTTTGGGACTTTTTTGATTTTTTTTAAATATCTCAATACCTGTTGCCGTAGCATGATTTTTGTCAGCTACAATATTAAAGAAGACAAAATTCTCTACAACTTTCATATTTACAACTTTTTTATACACTCAACAGCAAGCGCAATACGCCGTTTCAAAAATAAGACAATTTTTTCAATTTTCTTAAAAACCGTGTAAACGTAGTTCTCCCCCGATTATTCACATGTTTCCCACGGATTTAATCACGCATGTCAACTTCTAAAAATTGGTAGCAGTAAATTAAATATTATTTGCACACCCACGTCTTTATTTTCATCACAACATACATTTTATATTCAATAAAATTATATAATTTTAAAAATAGGATAGTGTGTAGATGAATAAAACAATTTTCGTATCGACAGTAATTTTAAGTGTGTATAATGTTAATTTCAAAGCATTGTTTAAAAGAATACTTTAGTATTTAATAACTTATTGGTACTATAGTTTCAATTAAAAAAGAATTTTTGTTTAATTTTAATAATTTTGTAATTGTAATAATTTTTATAAGGCATGCATATTTTTCCAGGAAACAATGGGATAGATATGAAAATTTGCGAAAAACATACTTTATTCCACATATTACCCACTTAACATACAATGGTATATTTTATTTACCAATTATTGATAACATATATTTTAATGCTTTATTTTTTAAAGATAGTAAACATTCGATTATACTTCCATATAAAATGAGGGAGGGGAGGCACTCAGAAAATAAATATATTTTATGTAAGAAATGCTTTTACCTTATAAAATAGCTACAATAAAAATGACAACAGGTTATTTCACTAACTGATGTTATATATTTATCTCCTGTAAAATTTAAAAATTTTGTCAATAACATATTTGAGATCACTATAAAAATATTCAAAAGATTAGTTTTAATAAATACTGTCAGTTTTTTCCTATTTATATCAATAAATAGAACAAGAGATTATATCACTTTAGCATGCAAAAATATATAAAACTTTAAGATTATCTATTCATTGCTTTAAAGCTTAAACAGAAAAACTTACTTCGATTGTTGAAAAATACACTTTGTGGAATATTCTAATTTTCTGTATTATGCACTGGTTTGAAACTATGTCTGTTTAATGATCTCAGTGATAGCATTTATCAAATGAAATACCAATTTACTTATGATTGCAGACCATATAAACATTTTTATTTTGGCATTGATCCACTGTCGCATTCAACTCCACTTTTCCTACACAATAATAAAGTAAGGTACGCAATATGACTTAATAAGCTAAATGAAAAAATATATTTTAATAATAATAATTTTTTACAGGCTATTTAACAATATTTTTTTCTCTTTGATGACACTGTTGTAGGATCATTAGCGTCCCGTTTCAAAAGAACATCATTATCCTGAATAAACGAGGTATCTGGATCATGTTCATGTAGAGGTAAGCCTGATACGCCCCATTCATCTGGCGCCCGGGCGCATACTATGCTCCCTCTGTCCCCTCTAGTTTCGGCCCTGATATTATATATATATATGAAATTTGGATAAAAAAGTCTCGCAGCCGGAAAACTGATCAAAAATAAAAAATAATAAAAACTGTAATCAAAATAGAAAAAGTAAGCACTAATACGATTGGAATTCAACGTCAGCACTTCTAAGCCCCTCAAAAAAAAAAAAAAAAAAAAAAAAAAAAAATCATTTAAAACTATTAAATTGCAAACGAGAAATTGTAAAAGGAATGCTTCCATAGGTTTAACCTTAGCATTCCAGTTTCTTCGCGTGAGTAGTGAAGTCTCACGCGAAAACATTTGCACGCTCGTGTTAAACCTACAAAAGTGTTCTTTTCAGAATTCTTACTTGAATTTTAATATTTATTTATTTTTTATATGATACCGAGGTCGATATCTAACGATGTCTTTGTATGACTAATTTAGTCTCATAATTCATATAACTATGACATTAAACGCCTCAATACTACAACTATCATAAAATTTTTGAAAATAAAATCTTCATATACGGAATCCGGTCCTTAAAGAAAAAATTATATATTTTTAAGAGAAAGAATATGACCAGTTATACCTCCTAAGATGGAAACCTGTTTAAAGCAGAATATATTTCGGTTCGGTTTTCAAGGTTTTAATGAATCCATATTTGAAAAATCTGATTACGTATTTAATGATTACACACTTAAAATTTTCAAAATCTGGCTATTAGAGATTTATTAAAATAATTAACGAGGGGTGGGGCAAAATATGCATGAATTTTGCCCCCTCCCTCCCCCCGAAATGCTAGTTTTGGCCCTCAAACACATGATTTACTGCTACCAATATATAGAAGTTGACATACATGATTAAATCCGTGGGAAACATATGAATAATCGGGGGAGAACTACGTTTTTCATGGTTTTTAAGAAAATTGAAAAAATTGTCTTACTTTTAAAATGGCGTACTGCGCTTGCTATTGGGTGTATAAAAAAATTGTAAATATGAAAGTTGTAGAGAATTTTGTCTTCTTTAATATTGTAATTGACAAAAATTATGCTACTGCAACGGCTATTGAGATATTTAAAAAAAATCGAAAAAAGTCCCAAAATTTTGTTGTTTTTCGGCCACAGAAAATTTAGCCTTAAGAAATTTTGTTGGAAAACTTGGTTTTTCCATGTTGGCATCATTATAAACAATTCAGAAAAAAAAAATCTTCTACCCGATTTTTTGTAAGGTAACCCCCCTTTTTTTGTACATTTCCCCTGGACTAGATATATAAAGGGATTTTCTTTTTAAAATATCCAAGTCTGTCTCCCTCACGTGTACTGACGTAGCCTCCCAATCCGGACGTTCTCTGGGGTGCTTTTGGAATAATCTAACCTTTTTCCAGGTAAGTGGGACCTTCATCATGTATCGCAAACTCTCTGTGAATATTTTCTCTTTAAATAGAGACCTCACACGAGTCTATAGCTTTATTAGTTCCTGAGTTATGCCAAAATTTGTTTAAAGCATTTTGCCTATGGAATTTCCATGCAAAATTTTTATCTTGCTAATAAATAAATTTCTACCCTTCAAATGATCTGCAATCATGTTTCTACATTATTTTCTATCCAATGTTACACTTAAATTAAGTTTTGGCATCTCGGCATGGTGCATTAGCTGTTGCTGAATTTATTGAGTTACACCATCCTAAAAAATCGCAATGACCTTGATTCTTTTTTTTTTTTTTTTTTTTTTTTTTTTGCGGAATGTGAAGTTTTGTGATGTAATTCGTATCGACACAAGTGTTAATTCGTATTAATTTATATGAATAATATAGTGTTCTTCGTCTCATCAAAACAGGTTGGTGTCTGGCGGGCCAATCGCAGTGACCTCTGTTGATTGGTTCATAACTTCTAAATTACTATCAAAACTACCTTAACAGTTTTTTTTTTTTTTTGAGTAATTACCGCACACTAGCGTGCCTTCTTTTAAGGCTTTTTTTTATGTATACAATATTTTTTAAGCATTTAATGCGGCAGTATTTGTAATGTTTACATCGGTTCTTACATTTCCCATACGTTTATCGTGTGATATCTACTGGAATTCCTAAGCCTTTATAGTAAACATCCCTATTTAGTAGCTGCTTTTAATTATTATGTATAATTTTCTTGTCTAATGAAGTTTTCTTCCACCATGTTTTGTACATCATGATAAATTTTAAGTAGTATTTAAAAGAATATAGTTTGAACATCATTCCATTCACCCATATCATTGATTCCTCCATAGATTTAATACAGCGAATTACTTGTCTTCCTGTGCTTATTTTAAACTGTTTTGATTGATAAAACTCATTAAATCTGACCATTCTAATTAAAGGAATCTCTGTTTTTCCCTCTACTATAATTTTGGTGTTTCCGAGCATTTTAGAAATATTCCATTTGCTATAATGAAAATAGTCAACTTCTGATCTTTTTCACTTACAACATGAGAGATTCAAAACCACAACTTCTAGACTTGATATTTTCATCAGAAATCAACTGACGTCACTAGACGTCGAGCCACAGCCATCTCTACACCGGCCAAATCGCTAAACTAACTCCGGCGGGTCGAAGGCGGTTAAATTGAAGCGAAATCAAAGTGACGGTCGCCATTTATTCTGTTCTTGAAAATTCCATCGTTGATGAATTCAAGTCGCAGTTTTCGTATAAAGTTGCACATGGTTCATGATTTTCATCTTTATACTATCTATTTTATTTAGATACTTATGTTTTATTTCACGAAAGTGTATCATGTGTTTTCCCTGCGTTTCATGTGCTTCCCTAGTGTTTCATTTGCTTCCCTAGTGTTTCATTGTTTCTCTTTCTGAAAAGAAAATATGGCTCTCAAGGATTCGCAAATATAATTTTAATTTCATCTAAAAGGCTAGAATATGCATTAAATATTCTAAAATGATGTTCAGTGGATATCACCAAGGATTAACATAACTATTGAAGTAAGTTCTGATTTAACTTTTAAAATTTATTGTCTTAATAAAACAAATTATATCAGACGCTTGGTTTGAATATTAGCAATCTAAGAAAATAAGTATAAGGTTGACATGATTGTTAAAATATATGATGAATGTACAGTTATATGTCAGTAATTATTATATCTCTCTAGAGAAGTTGATTGAAAATGAGAAAAGACTAATAATTCAAAAGCTCTTTCATAATAAACAAAAATATTTAGATAAATATTTAGATAAGAAATGCAATTTATCAATAAATCAGGCAGAAACAATTCCTCCTAAAGGAGGAATTCCACCTATTTTAAAGCAATTTTGGACATTTTCTGGATTGATGCAAAAATGCAAAGAAAATATTGGAAGCATATATGAGAGGGGGGGGGGGTGTCTAGGAAATTTAATAATAATTTTGTTTACTCAAGTCGTCGGAATTTGTTTCTGAATTACTGTGCAAAAAAGCCATCAAATCAAAGGTGAATAAGCATCTGAAAGTGGTGTAAATTGTTTCTAAAATGTCTTTCCAGAGTGATTTTTTTAGACTTTAAAAGGTAAAGGAAGTTTCCATAAGGTTCTTTTTGGAATAGAATATTTTCTCCTAATTAACACTTTTGTGTAATTTCAGTGATGCAATTTTGGAGATGTATTTCTGGAGTAAAGATTAATTTGACTTGCTTGTATTTATGCAGCATGGAGGTTTGTTTTTTTTTTGTTTGTTTTTGAAAGGAGGGGGGAAATCTTAAACAGACAAACCTTCTAAAATAATATTTATTTTGACAAATTAATCGCTGTAGTTCACATAAATTCATCAGATATTTATGGTTTTACATCTTGGCAAACTGTCGTCAATTTCCTGTTTTGATTCAAAAGACCTGTAAAATTGTTAGTTTAAATTTCTTTTAATAAATTTTAAATTATTAAAAGAAAATCATACATACAGTAATATTTTATTTTATTGTACAAATAAGTTAAAATGTGTTCAAAAATAAGTATTGTATAGATGGAAAAAATTTTACAACTTTTTTTCTGTTTTTCACTTTCATGCCTGATAAATTTAGGCGCATTTAAAGATCTTTAAATGATATATTAAACCCAGTTTATAAAAACATTGTGCCAATCCTACTTTTCATTGCAGGTTATGCTGCTTTCTAAACTTGCTAAAACATCACTGTTGTAATTACTGTATAGATTCTAGTAATGGAGATTTTTCATATGAATTTTTTATTAAAAATTAGTTAACTTTAGGTTAAAAATGCAGTGAATGACTTTGATCATTTATGTAAATATTGTACTCACAGGGATCGGTCCAGATTTTTCTTTCTGGGTCCTATTTTTAAAATTGTGAATAGTTTTTTTTTTTTTTTCACATTTATGAAAAATCTATTTTTAATTTTGGGAATTTGAAATTATCGTTATATTCAGGTTCTTGTTATACATTTTTAACAAGACCCTTTCCATATCTATATCTTGATAATAGGTTTTTTGACAAGTTAGATAGTATTACTTTTAAAATTTGTGATGAAAAGTACAGTTTGGAAATGCAAAAGTTTTGTGTAAAGCTAATTGTTAAGTTGAAAAAAATTGTGAAGGGTCCTGTTTTAAAATGAAAAGGTTGTGAAAGGTCCATTAAAGGACCTAATTTTTTCTCTAAACAGATCCCTGGACTCATGACAGCTTTATTTATTTAAAAATATGATGCAAGTTGTATATAAGATCTTACCAAATAATTACTCAAAAATAGTTATTAAAAATTTTAATTAAGAAAAGAAATACAAGAGAAAAATTTAAAAAAAACTGAAAAATAAATCTGTATTTATTTTTAGCATTCAACCTTTGAATATCTGAATTTCTTAACAATATGTGAATAATTTTTGTCATGTGCTTTTCATAATTTAAATACCAAATTTATCCTTTCATTTATTTTTAATTTGTGAAAATGCATTTAGCCAATATAATATGTTATTCTTTTCATAACTAAGGGGCTGGCTCCACATAAAACTTTGATCATGAAGCTAAACAAACATTTTAAATTTTCTTTACTTTTCTGACAAATGTAACAGATGGGAAATATTTTTGTTAATTTTTGAATGATGGCATACTAAATGGAAATTTCCATCATATTGTTTTTTGCTAAATTTATACTATAAATATATACTAAGATTTTTTTAACCATTTTTCCTTTAATTTTGAACATGAATTATATCACCTTGATTTACTTCACCAATAAAGAAAAAATCATGCAAAGAAGGGTTAAATGTTTGAATTTCAGACATTTCAATTTACAGTGAACCCGACCCAATTACAACAAAAAATTTCGTCAACCTGAAACCTGAACACTCTTCTACCCGAAAATGAATTGCGTGAAAACTAATTCCTATTTTATCCCGTTCAGGACCGGCACCTTTTACACGAATTTTATTCGTTTGGCACCACTTTTTGTTAATTATTTGACTTAATTTTATAAATTACGAAAATGTGGCAATTAAACAAAATCAATTTTACTTTTCTTTTTTACTGGTATCAAACTTAAGCGGTTTAGGCACTTTTTGAGGGTGCATATATGCACCCATGGTCCCGAACGGGTTAATGCACTTATGGAAAAAAGAAAACTACAATTTTATCTCTAAAATCATGTTTTGAAAAATGAACATGTTATGTACTCATTAAAGTTGAAATGTATAGTCTTTTTTTATTTGAAAAATTATTCTAGACCCTTTTTTTTAAATCGGGTCAACTAGAACCCGACCCAAAAGCCTCAAATCCCAACCCGAACCCGAAGCAATTAAAGGCAACCCGACATGAACCTGAACGCAATAAAAAAAAATTACGTCAAATAGATCTAAACAGCAGGTCGGGTTGGGTTCGGGATAAAGTCCTACATGGGTCGGGTTGTACCCGAAGAAAATTCTGCTTGAAGTCAACCCGAAATGAAATAAAACTAATCCACATTTTAATGCAATTGTGGAAAAGCAATCTACAATTATATTTTCAACTAAAGTATATGTTAGAAATACTAATCTCTTCAGAAATAGATAAAACTTATCATGTATCAAGTTAATTGATTTTCAAAAACACTTAATGTCTGCAATAAGCAAAACTGTTTACATCATCCATCCATCCTGTTACGAAATTAGAACATTACTTCCTGTTTCATCTTTTGAACTGTCAATCAAATGTTAATAAACACTTGATGAAAATAAATACATATTTTTAAAAAATATAGGAAAATATCCTACAATATGAATTTTATGTCTTACTAGCAGACCCGCCCGGCGTTGCCCGGGGTTTGTAAATAATAACCTGAAACAAAACTCAAGTCTGTTTGATTTTATATCTTTTGAAAATCTTTTAAATGAACCTACTTTCGGGGGCCCAATTGCCTTCCGCAGCGTCTAGTGTGTTCCCAACAAACGTCTTTCCGAACTAACTTGGGACCTGGGTCCCCGCTACCTAAAGCAACGTTCATCGGATGTTCTCCGCACGTGCCGGAGACAATCAAAAACGAAGTTGAGTGAGCCAACCCTCGTAGTAATCAAGTCCATAGAACCCGAAAAAAGAATGCACCATTAATGTTCGAAAATGTTGGTAACTAAAGTCTAAGATAAAATTTCGTAATGCAGAAAGTAGCCGAATTGTCATCTAAGTTGAATGAAATAAATCCCATTGATATTAGGCCCTTGGAACCCGAGGAAATAATGCGCCCCCAAGCGGTGGAAGGTGCTCCCTCTTGTAAATTACTTTTAACATTAACAAATATATTTAATAAACGGATAAAATTCCTTATCTAAAGTTACCTTTAAAGTAACGTGATTTCTAATTTACGGCTGTAGTGACTAAACGTAAGTTTTTGCCGAAAAAGGAGATTAATGTTTGAAAAAGGTAGTAGCTGAGGTATAAAGAAAGACCGGGCCCTGGGGACCAGGTTTTTAACTGGAATGTAGTTGGGTTTAAGAAAATTTTTTAGTGGTTTTAAAGTAGCTGAAAGACGTTAAAACTATCTTAAAGACAATTGCAATAGAATAGGATATTTTTTAAAGAAGATGCAACAAAGGCCCCAAGAAGGCGATTAATATTAAAAATTGTTGTAGCAGAAGTCTGATTTTTTTTTTTTTTTTTTTTTTTGTCGTTTATGTAGTAGTTGGAGAACCTAATATGTTGTTAGAAATAAAAAGTTTGTGAATCGGAACATTTTTAAGGGAGCAAAAGGGTCCAACTGATAGTTGAGACTTGAGAGCAGGGACCTAACATGAAAACATGTTTCAATGTTATAGTACTTAGTGTTTTAGATCTTCAATTAGTCAAAATTAAGCATAGGGTATGAATGAATCATTAGAATACTATTTTAAAGAAATGCGCAACAATGAGGTAAATGCTTTTAAAAAAGGCCCTAGGACCCCAATACAAATATGAGGGTGTTGGTCTTGGAAGAAGAGTCCAAGACTCAATTTTAAAATTATGCAATGAGAAGATCAGAAAATTAGGGGGTGAAAAATGCATGGCAAACAAAAAGTTCAAGGAGCCCCGGATCGGGCCCTACAGGACCCTAGGGTGTCCCAGAATTTTAACTGGAATAGAGAAACGGGAGAATAACTAAATGGAAAAATGATTCCAAAAATGAAGATCGGTTTAAGAGGGACAATTTATTATCAATTTTGGCTCAATGGCCTCAAGGGAACCCTGTATCGGGTCCCAAGGGGTCGGGGACTTAAGAGGCATGTGGTTTGGTATAAAGATATTTTTTAGTAGTTTTAACCCTGGAATGCTACCCTTTGAAAAACTTACGGGAATGATGACCCTTCGTCTCCCAGACACTTCGTCTCCATGCACTTATATAGCATCTGCATGCACTAAACTGATATACCATAACTTTCCATACCATGAAACTCACAAAGAGCCCATCGATGCGTTTTCCTACTACATGGAATGTTATTACACACATTTGATCAAATGTGTCTACAGTTTCTTTTGTGGAATTATAAAAATCTATCATTTCTGTTTTTCTACTTTCTTGATTAACATTTGGAATTTCGTTGAAACTAGACAGAAGAATAAAACACTTATTTGATTAGTATAATAGAATAATAATAGACTTGTTACATGACTCAAAAAATTTCCGAATATTTCTATACCATTCACTTATATGATACACTGAGGTTTATACTTTCAGAATCAAAATTTGACTTCATATTTTCATTTTGTTGGGTTTGTGTTTCAAGCATTGCTTTTTCTTCATTTTTATTCTCAAAGGAAAATTAAATCTCAAGGATAATCGAATTATCAAAGGATAAGGGAATTCATCATTTTCATCTCTATCGCTATCTATGATTTCGTCAGTTTCAACTTCAGTAAAATCATCATTTTCTGATTCATCCCCAGAAATAGAATTTTATCCCTCACTTAGTTATTTTAATAGTTCCCGGATAGCCTGAGCTTAAACCCAAACAATTTCTCAGAGAAAACTTTTTGACATGCCACGGGTACACAGGAAAATATCTAAGTCAGATTCTCAAATGCAAACGTTAATGGTGACCATTCGTCTGCGAGACGAATATTGTCCTGAAAACGACATGTGCACAAATATTTCGGGAAGAAAGAATATCAATAAGTGTAAGGTCAAATGAAGGTACTGAGTGGGACCCATTTCCTATTTTGGGGAAAGTACGTCAGGGTTATTTTTATGGGCTTCGTCCGGAAGAGGAAGGGGTAGCATTCTAGGGTTAAAGTAATCAGAGGACGCTAGAACTATGTTAAAGAAAATTGCAAGCAATTCGGATCATTTTTTAAAAAGCTGCACCAAAGGCCCAAGACGGCGATCAATATTCAAAATTGGTGGTGGTTGAAGTCTTAATTTTTTTTTTTTTTTTTTTGCCGTTCATGCAGTAGTTGGAGAACTAAGAAGTTGTTAGGAAAAAAAAGATAGTGAATCAGACCAATTTTAAGGGAGCTGTGATAGGGGGCCCGAAACGGGCAGTTAAAAACAGGGCACTAACATGAAAACACATTAAAATGTCTTAGTACTTACAGCTTTGAAGCTTCAATTAGTCAAAATTATGCATAGGGTATGAATTATACGTTAGAATAATAATTTAAAGAAATACACAAAAGATTGGGTAAATGTTTAAAAAAGGGCCCTAGGGCCCCAGTAAAAATAAGAGGGTTTTGGTCCAAGAAGAAGATGATATTAAGGAGTGACCTCTTCCCGTAAGGCATGGTGACGTCACGGCGACGTCGTTATGAAGTCACACTGTGATTTTGTGACCGTCGATGTGACGTCACGTGACGTCGATGTGACGTCATAGTGACTAGAATGCGAGGTCGTTATGGCCGTTTTAGAGGTCGTTTGTGACGTCACATTGTGACCACTCTGTGAAGTCACGGTGTGACTAATTTGTGAAAAGTGTGTCATTTGTGACTAATTTGGCATTAACTTTGTGACGAACCTGTGACGAATGTGACAATGTTTTGAAGTCACATTGTGACCAATTTGTGAAATATGTGTCATTTGTGACGAATTTGTCATAAACACTGTGATAATTTCAAATGAAAATCAAATTTCAAATTAATTGCTTAAAAGACGCAAAGGCCAACATAGTAAAAAAGATTCCATGCTGGGACTCGAACCCAGGCCATCAGTATAGCGCACTGACATTCTCCCGACTAAACCACATGGAACGATACCCAGCCTGGAAAATTTCTCGCTATTATATGTTGGCAAGGCTACAAAAGCAGCACAAAATGGGATATTTATCGTGAGCCACCGACATGGGGCAAACACGAAACTTAATTAAATCCAGCATCGACTGAAACTATATTAATATTTGGAAATTTTTCCAGAGAGAACCATTCGTCTAGCATACAATATTTCAAATAAAAATCGAATTTCAAATTACATGCTTAAAAGGCAGTTTTAATTTGAAATTTGATTTTCATTTTAAATATTGCATTCAAGGCAAAGGTTTCTCTTTGGAAAAATTTCCAAGTACTAATGTAGTTTCAATCGAATCTGGATTTAATTAAGTTTCGTGTTTGCCACATGTCGGTGGCTCACGATAAATATCCCTTCTCGTGCTGCTTTTGTAGCCTTGCCAACATGTAATAGTGAGAAATTTTCCAGGCTGGGTATCGTTCCATCTGGTTTAGTCGGGAGAATGTCAGTGCACTATACTGATGGCCCGGGTTCGAGTCCCTGCATGGAATCTTTTTCACTATGTTAGCCTTTGCACCTTTTAAGCAATTAATTTAAAATTTGATTTTCATTTGAAATATTGTATGCAAGCCGAATGTTTCTCTCTGGAAAAATTTCCAAGTTTTAATACTGTGATGGTTCTTGTCATAAACACTGTGATGTATTTTAAAATGCACAATTTTGAAATAAAGTTTTGTTTGAAATGTAAAATCTTATATTTTTACCATACTTTTTAGCAAAATATCGCTAATTTGGAGTCCTATTCTTCTAAAATATTTAAAATTTTTCCACTTAAAAAACAATGCTTATCAACTGACATCTTTTTTTTATTAAATTCCAAGCTTGATCTTGAGTACAAGCTCGATATTAAGAATGTGTAAGATTTTAATGTGTTATGATTAGTCATTGCTTTATTAAATACGACATTATAAGCCATATTTATTTAAATTTTTTATTCCCGTGTATATTGTATTTTGTGAATATGACCTAAATAGATTTTGTATGTTTTATAGGAAAAGACTGATCTGCGAAAAAGAAAAAAACAAGTAAGAAAAATCATGCGTTAAGCATAGATTATAAAACACTTTCCAACGCTTCCTGAATGCTTTAACAAGACATCGTAATTTAGGGAAATAACGTAAATAAGATAACTAAGTAAACATTTTAGAAAACGCATAAAACATTTGAAAAACTGATTTCAGCAGTTACCGTCCATAGCCAAATATGTTTTCTAATTTTTTTGAACAGTCCTGTATTTGATCTGTAGGTTGATATATATACTATATAATGGGGAAATTTAGTTTAGCAATTGAAACATAACAGGTTGAAATTTTCTTTCAGCAATTTATACTAATAAATGGAAAGATACTTAAATACTTTTGTACAATCCTGTAGTTTACCTAGAACCTTTATTACACGCCACTATTTAGTTAAAATTTAATTCAAACTAAGACACTTTTAAAACTGCTGAAATCACATTTCCAGAAATTATGATTTACAGACGGCCATGTATCCAATTCTTTACGTGACCCTGTATATCATTTTATCTATATTCTACAAACATTTCTTAGCAAATTAAATGCATTTCAGCGTAAAAAAGAACAACTCATTTAAAAACCACCTTTAAACAATTTGCGCCCATACGCAGTAACCCTTACGAGTACTTTTGTGTAGCCCTGTATACGAATTGTAGCATTTATATACACCATATACTGTGCATAAATATAGTGAATCATAAAAGCGCATGTCATAATTAAAAATGCATTCCCAGCAATCATCGCTAATGAACAGTACTTCGGATACAATATAGTATTGAAATATTTTGTATGTCCCTGTAAATGCTATATGCACTTCGTATTATACATGAAATAATTTATAGTATGTAAACTTCAGCGACGTATATAAATTTCATTATATATGAAATAGATTAACATAATTAAAGTACGCCATAAACAATTCCCTCCACCCCTATATCATTATGTATTGGAATTCCTTTTTTCGCCCTGTAAATGAACAATAACTATTCTATGCATCGCATATTCAGCAGAATGCATATTTAAATGCGCTTCATAAATGCATATCAATTTTATTCTGTTTGAAAGCGTGTAAAATCATTAAAAATCCTTTGAAACGATTTTTTTCCATAGGCCGTAATGTAACGGAATACTTTTGACTGTCCCTGTAAATGAACTAAACATGCTACAAACTTCATTAGAAATAAGGAACGTGTTATGGTAAACGTCAATATCTAAATGTTTCAGGGAAATCCGAGTTTAGTTACGAGAGTTAGAGCGCGGACAGACAGCCATACAGAAAAACGGACAGGCAAACCGAAGTTAAACACTGTTAATCTGTTTAAAAAAATATTCACTCCTACATTATGTAAATAAATATGAACTTAAATATATATATATATACTAAAGTAGTTTAATTTATAAACTTCCTATTAGACACGAAAAACTTTTTATTTCAATGTTTAAATATCATATTTTACTTTTAGTGCCAATAATTACGTATATCATAAACTTAGAAAATAATTTTATAATAGACGAAAATTTAATAACCGCTTCAGAATGTCCATAATTAAATGTTAGAATAAAATCACAAACAAAAAAAATGCTTATATACAATTAAAAAAAATAAATATAACCAATTTGAAAAACACTAAAAATAATAATTAGTATTTACCGGGTGTCCCAAAAAGGACTGACTGATTTTAAAATTCAATAACTTGCAAACGGTGACAGATATTTAGAAAATTCTTGCAGGAGGGTTATGCATAAGGTCAAAAGTTTTATTACAGTGATTTTCGATTTTAGTTCGAATTACAAACAATAGATGGCGCTGTAAGCAATAGTCGCTAAATACAGGCTCGATTTCTGGTCCTTTCTCTTGTTCCATGCTGAAAAAGGAGATGGAAATGTATTATCCGGGCCACGAAGTACCAAAAATCGAGCCTGAATTCAGCGCCTATTGATCGCAGCGCCATCTATTGTTTGAAATTCGAACTAAAATTGAAAATCACTGTAAAAAAACTTTTGACCTTATGCATAACCCTCCTGCAAGAATTTTTTAAATATATGTCACCGTTTGCAAGTTATTGAATTTTAAAATCAGTCAGTCCTTTTTGGGACACCCGGTATAATTGTACAATTAAACAACAATAAATTACAATAGATGAATTAAATGTATTATTAGATTTAACAATATCTCAAAAATATTTGCATATGTTATAAGAAATTTCTATTATTTTATAATTTTGGCAAATGCTAAATCTGAAAACCATTGGTATGAATATTTATGATTTTAAATAATAATTTAAAATATTATTAGCGCTAAAAGAAAAATCTTTGAAAAGTTTCACTAGTGTAATACGTAAAAATACATTTTCCCAAAATAATGCTAATTTGTAATCTGAAATAGTTTCGTAATATCATAACAATCGAAAATCATATTTAACTCCAAAATAATAATGTCTATAACTACTGTAAGTGTTAGTAATCAGGAAACACAAAACAGTAAGAAGCCGAAAAAAATTCCAAATCATTGTCTCAACATATTTTCAATCTCAAGTAACAGCAAATTAATCTTTAAATTAATTCCACTCTGAATGCAGTTATGAATCAGTCTCTGCGCAGCTGTTTTTTTTTCTTTCATTTTAAGTGATCGCAGATTAAGATATTTTTCAACGCAGCATCGAATAGGAAAATGTTTCTGAAACCAATTGCAGAACAGTCCCTTACTAATATAACATAAAACTATTTAAGTCATCATAATATACAAAACAGGGATAAAACATTTAAATTAAATAAGACTTACATTTACGCAATGGCGGATCTAAGGGGGGGGCGAAGGGGCGATCGCCCCCCCCTTGGGCTAATAAAGAATTTGTAAAATGACATTATGCATCCTCACGGGAAATGACTTGGGGCGGAGCTCGAGCCCGGCGCGACCCGACCGGGTCGCGCCACTTTAAATCCACGAGACTCAGACTCAGACTGGGTCAGGTCTTTTCTCTTTTAGAGTCGGGTCGTGCCCTAATCTTAATTTTTTCTGCAGATTCGGGTCGGACCAGACTTCTTTTTCCCCCAGATTGAGCCTTGCCTGGACTTCATTTTTCCTAAAGGTCTGCAATGGCCAAAAGTTACAGGTCGGGGCTCGGCCCGGAATAAAAGCTAATCAATCGGTCCGTGTCAGCCCGTATGATAAGCATTATTGGCCCGACCACGACCCGTGCACTCCTCTAAATTCTTCCTCCCGAGACCAATTTGGTTTGACTCGACCTGGGTCGCGCCAGTTTAAATTCACGAGACTCTGGCTGGACCAGATCTTTTCTCTTTTAGAATCGGGTCGTGCCCTGATCTTAATTTTTGCTGCAGATTCGGGTCGGGCCAGACTTCTTTTTCCTCCAGATCGAGCCTGGCCTGGATTTCATTTTTCCTAGAGGTCTGCACTGGCCAAAATTTCCAGGTCGGGGCTCGGCCCGGAATAAAAGCTAAACATTCGGTCCGTGTCAGCCCGTACGATAAGGATTATTCGCCCGACCACGACCCGTGCACTCCTCTCAATTCTTCCTCCCGAGCCCAAGTTGGTCCGACCCGCGTCGCGCCAGTTTAAATGCACGAGACTCGGGCTGGGTCAGGTCTTTTCTCTTTTAGAGTCGAGTCGTCCCCGATCTTAATTTTTTCTGCAGATTCGTTTCGGGCCAGACTTCTTTTTCCTCCAGATCGAGCGTGGCCTGGACTTCATTTTTCCTAGGGGCCTGCACTAGCCAAAATTTCCATGTCGGGGCTCGGCCCGGAATAAAAGCTAAACATTTGGTTCGTTTCAGCCCGTATGATAAGCATTATTGGCCCGACCACGACCCGTGCACTTCTCTAAATACTTTCTCCCGAGACCAAGTTGGTCTGCAATCTTACTTATTTGTCATTCGTAAAAATTATATTTGTTTTGTACATTTGTTTAGCGAAATCTTTAGAAATTTAATTTGATTTGATAAGTTACAGAGATGCATTTTTTTAAATTTACTTTTTTACTTTGTAGAGCTTTAAAATTATGATTTTCTGTTATCAACCGTTTCTTTCATTCTAAACTGATTATCTTACTGGATTTTTATTTGAATGTAATTGTCTAAGCCATATTTTTACGTAGTGTTTACGTACATACAGTCCTCAGCAAAAGTTTAGACACTGGTGATTTTTAACCTTTAAATTAAAAATACGAACACTTGGGTTATACAAATGACTGTACTTATTTTTAAATATATTTTAAACGTTTTAGGATAGAAATAACGGTTTTAAGGTAGGATATTATTTAATTTAGCTAAAAAAAGTGAAATTTGCATATTGCAAAAGTTTAGACACTTTTGTGATTTTTTGGCAAATGTTCACGGAAAAACGCATATTTCAAACTTATGACGTCACATGCATGAAGTATTTAAGTGCACCTCGCGATAGCATCGGTTAGTGAAGATGCCGCGAGCTAGAAATTTTCAGTCAGATGAAGTAATTAAAGCATGGAAGCTGAAATCGAAAGGAAAGACTGTTGCAGAAATTTCAGCTACTTTGAATCGACCAAAGAAGTCTGTCTATTAAGTACTGTCTAAGGGTGACTCTTTCAAAGCAAAACATAGATCTGGAAGGACTCGTGTGGCCAGAAAACGAGATTATAGAAGGATCCATAAACTGGCATCTAGACAAATAATGACTGCTAATCGCATTAAAAGTGAGTCAGAGCTTTCTGTGTCAACGGATAATTTTGTAGATGCATTAAAGAAAGATGTACAGTCGTGGAAAAAAAAAGTAAACACCCCCTACTAACTCCTCAACAAATTATCGTAGAAGGAAGTTACTGGTACCAAATGATTGAAAATAAAGTCTACTTTAAAATGATATAAATAAAACTTGCTTAGGGGGCCATCTACATATTAAAACGAACCATAACTTTGTTTTTTTTCAATAGCAGTACACAATTCTGACAGCATAAATGAACACTACACCCTTCAATTAGCCTAAAAACAAATTTTTATCCAATTCGTACCATAAGTTTCTGAGATATTAATTATTTTAAAACGAGCGTATTTTAAAGGCTGTATCCAAATTGAAGTTCGGAACTCGATTGTTAACCGAGAGAGCCCCCATCTTGATCAAGGCACCTTAAGAAGTCAATGAAGCCTGCTAGATTACAGGACAGCAGAAGAAATTTCAAAATATCTAGTCACTTCTATTATAGACGGCCCCTTAAACCATCATTTTGCCGTTTTTTAAGCATAATTTGAAAACTACTTGGAAGAAAAATGTGAAATTTCGGATTTCCATAAAGCAGGACTTAATAAATCTAAATTCATCAAAAAAATTGTAGGTTGCAATTCATATTTTTTTCGAATATTAATTTCATAAATCATAATTCATATCATAAAATTATAAAAATTGCAAATGCAGCGTATTTATGTTTGGGTATATTAGTGTTATTGCTACACAAAAAATTAGCACGTTAGGAGTATAATTTCTGGAGATATAAATAAAAACATGAAAATATAATTTATCATTAGAAGCACTAAATTTTGAATGTTTATAATTCAAAAACTTATCATTCTAATGACTTGAAATTCGGTGTCTAGGCATAGTTTGAACCGAAGATTTGAAATATCTCGTTAAAATTGGGTATTGTCATTGAAAAAAAATGAAGTTTATATTTGTTTTAATATGTAGACGGCCCCCTAAGAAAATTTTATATACATCATTTAAAAGTAGACTTTATTTCCAATCGTTCGGTTCCAGTACCTTTCTTCTACGATAATTTGTTGAGGAGTTAGTAGGGGGTGTTTACTTTTTTTTTTCCACGGCTGTACATTAGTTTACATGAAAATGATAAAACAACCAGCCTTGAAATCTCACAACAAATTGACCCCTTTCCTGTCGCGGAGTAATTCTTTTTATAAACTGATGAAATAATGAACTGATACCAGAATTTATAAACGAGTTATTAGAAAATATGAAATTGCTTATTTTCACGTATATTATAAAAGGAAAATTTTAATTAAATATTCTTGTCACTTTTGGAATTAAAATTAGGTGTCCTTTGTTGATGATTTGGGCCTCACTTTGTTTTAATTCTCAAGTATCTCTGGAGTTTCTCAATGGTCGCCAAGCTGCGTAAGACTACATACATGCATTGGAAAACAATTTACAGTCATTTGGTGAACTTTTACCTCTTCCAAAGTATGTATTTGAGCAAGATAATGCGTATATTCATGTTGCATACAAATCAAAAAATTGGTTTAACTCTCAAAATACTACTATTTTCGACTGGCCCGCGTGTAGCCCTGATCTGAACCCAATCGAAAACTTTTGCGGCATCATACTTCATACGGTTTATGCAATTTTTTAACAATACTCCTCTGTAAATGAACTTATTCGATCAGATGTTGAACGTGTTTGGTACGAAATAGACCCCCAAGTGATGCAGGATTTAGTTTCTTCGATGGAAAGTCACATTTTTGCATTAATAGCAGACAATGTAGGTGCAGTTCGATTTTAATTTATGGATATTTTTCTGTTAACAAACAGAATGCCTATACTTTTGCAACAATGTTAAATTTGTTTTTTTGTCATTATATATTATGTAAAGTGTATAAATTAAAATTTATTGTTTGTGTATGAAAGATAAGCCTTCAGTAATATATGACAGTTGAGTTACAACAATTCGTTACACACGTCTCAGCACAGAAGCATAATCAATCATTGTCTAAACTTTTGCTGAGCCCTGTAATTGCCTAAATAGTCATCGTTATAGTCATTAATATTGTTGTTTTACTGTATTCATGAATTTCGAACATAATCTGAAAATAAAATATGAGCATAAGCAAGTGTACTTTATGAATAATTTTAATTGCAAAATGCAGGCAGAGCTGGAGTTGATTTTTTAGCTTTTATACCGCGCGGGGCCAATAGTTTTATTTTTTTATGTGGGTTGGGCCTGGGCTTGGGCCTGATAACTTCAGCCCAGGTAAACATCTAACTGACATACCGAAGCCAGCTTAACTTTTTTTTAAATGCTTAATTTCAGCCATCATCCCATAACTACTGAATATACCGGGTGTCCTAAAATGGACTGACTAATTTTAAAATTCGATAAATTGCAAATGGTGACAGATATTAAAAAAATACTTGCATGAGGGTTATAGATGTCGGGAACAGGGGTGATTTTGTTCCAAATTTTCCGAAAATTTAACCCTCTCGCTGCACAACCCGCGATTTCCCCGGCCAACGTAAAGTGGCAAAATTTGTGCAACCCGCAATTTCCGCAGCAAATCTTTTTTTTATGATCTAATTCTATTAAAAAAAAACCTGTTTCACAAAGATTTTGGGACATATTTTACTCTAAAATGTGTGCAGATTTGAAATGTGTAATAAAAAACATGCGCAATTTCTTAACCTATTTTGATAAAAAATAAATTAATAATAATAATAATAATAATAATAATAATAATACGCAGCTTCAGGGTTAAGGCATTCGGTTCCAAAAATTTAGAAAATTCACCTATCCGAAAATTCGAACATACAAATAATCGCAAATTTTGATTAATGGTCTCCATAAAAAATCTATTTCGTCAATCGTTCGCAGAAAATGACTTCAATTTCGCCGAATGATCACAGAAAATGCGAATTTCTTCAAAAGGCAGCGGAAAAGAACTCGAATTTCGTTAATGGATCCCGGAGAAAACGCAAATTTTGTCAAATAGCCGCGAAAAAAAAACCCCGCGAATTTCGTCAAAGAATCGTGGAGAAAACACGAATTCCTTCATAGAATCGTAGGAAAAAAAAACGAATTTAGTCAAAGAATCGCTTTAAAAACGCGAATTTAGTCAAAGGATCGCTGAAAAAACGCGAATTTTGTAGAAGGGTCACGGAAAAAACGCGAATTTTACCAATGGTCTACAAAATTACACTAATTTCGTCAAAGGGTTGCAGAAGAAACGCAAATTTCATCAAAGGGTCGAAGACGAGCGAATTTCATCAAAGAGTCGGGGGGAAAATGCAGTGGTCTCTTTAGAAAACAGCACACAATACGTTTATTATTATAGGTATAATTTTTAACTTGAAATAATATACTGAACTAATTTTTGAAAAAAAAAAAACAAGTTAACCCAAACCCAGCTTGCAGGAATCTACACTCAGCTTGAATTCGACCCGAATCCAAAACAGCTAACCCAACCTGCAACAAAAATAATTAGTGCCAGAAGGGAATCCCCCCATCTGCTGTAACCTTTCAGAAAATTTTCTTTGAATTTCAGAATTTTTTTTTCTTTTTTACTCTACCCCTGATATTTTTTTTAACTGCGATTCTTGATTTTAGTTTAAAATAGCAACGAAGATGGTGCTGGAAGCAAGAGGCGCTAAATCGGTTCCCGGAGGAGGTAGGCTTAACGACCATTGTTTACAGCGCCATCTATCGCTGCTATTATACAGTAAAATCAAGAATCACAGTAAAATATCTCATGACACCTTACATATCCCTCCTGCAAGATTTTTTTAAATAGCTGTCACCATTCGAAAAGTACTAAATTTTAAAATCCATTTAAGGACACCCGGTATGTTTTTTAATAAGTTTCAAAGCATTCTTTACTGAATTACAACTCACCGTAGATATAAAGAGACAAGCAGTCTTATACCAAATTAGTATTTTTTACATAATTCTGGAGATTAAAAAGTATTCCTAAATAATTATTTGGGCGTGTCTGTTATGGAGATTTTACTGCACATAGTTTTTATCTTCAAAAATACTTAGACTTTCTTTTAAAAAAAAACGGGTCGACCCGAACCCTTCTCGCAAGTCGCAGTAGACTGACCGAAACTGACCCAAACCGGATATAATGTATATCAATCTGCCCCAAACCCAACGCGCTAGTCGCAGCTAAAAAGTAAAAGTCAACCCGACCTGTAGCAGAAAAGTAGAAGTCAACCCGACCTGTAGCAGAAAAGTAGAAGTCAACCGGGCCCAAACCCGACCCGCATCGAAAAATTAGAAGTTAACCCGGCCCATAGCAAAAAAGTAGAAGTTAACCCGACCCACAGCAAAAAATAGAAATCAACCAGACCCAAACGCGACCCACAGCAAAAAATAGAAGTCAACCGGACCCAAACCCGACCCACGGCAAAAACTAGAAGTAACACGACCCGCAGTGAAAAAATTAGACCCGACCCGCGCATCAAATTGGAGTTTCCAAATTTGTAAAATCGCCCCCCCCTTGAGGACTCTCCGGATCCGCCCTTGCATTTACGTCCCATTTATAATATCCGTGTATTTGTAATATTTTAAAATGGCGGGCTTCTTTCTCTTATTTTATAAAAAAGTGTTGTAGACTTCGTGATGTTCTAAGCAGAGTAAACTTCCGGCATCTTCTCTTCTGTGCGCAGACGATTTTGATTTTCAGCAGATGTGCTTTTTTATCGTTATTTGTTTTTAAATACAAAAGATTTCGAACTCAGATGCGCAATAATTTTATGAGACTGTCTTTAATTAAAATTTTCTTTTTGGAGAATTTTCCAATGTATTTTATCTTTTCTTTTTATCGGTTCCAAACAATTTAAGTTACAATGGATTGTAAAGGTTCTTTTTTGTAAATAATAATAATAATAATAATGATAATAATAATAATAATAATAATAATAATAATAATAATGATAATAATAATAATAATAATTAGAGTTTATTAGATAAAACTTTGTTTAAATTTTTAAAATGAGTAAATATCAATTTAATGGTAATAATGAACCCCCACCCCCCTTTTCTTAAAGTAAAATTTGTTTCACACGTAATAAATACAAAATATCACTCACCCGCATGAAAAGTGACACATCTCGACAAAAGTAAATTTCACAGGAGAGGCAAAAGAAAATTTGCATGATTTTACTGTAACATGAAATTATAGCACTTAGCTTTGCATGCAAGAATTAAAAAGTGCATAAAAGCGTAAAGCACTTAAAAATGAAAACTTAGGATGTGGTTTGGAGGGTTGGATAATTTTACCTCATTACATAATCCACCCCTCTTCTTTGGTTACAAATGGACATATAGCATAATAACGTGATTTTTCATGTAGCTAAATTTATGAAACTGTTTGTGTAGCAAGACGCGCCTATGACAAATCTTTTAGTGGAATAAAACGCAAAATGAATTTCTGTGAGATGTGTCACTTTTTTTGCGGGTGAGCGATATGTTCTTAATAAATAAAAAAGGATTATCGAGGATAAAATAAAAGAATCCTTTGTCAATCTGACAATCTTTTCATATTAATTTTCTGTAAAATGAAACAATTTGTAAAATAACTTTTTTTTAACGTCATATCTGTAAAATACAAATTTGAAATACGAATAATTAATTATTATCATGCGTTTTGCATAAGTTTTGTATTTATTTTCGGAAAATGTTAATTTATTTGAAAAGTCTGAAAGAAGTAGAATTTTTTCAAAAATAGTTACTTAAAATAGTTAAATAGTTGTCAGGAAAAAAAAGCTCTCTCAAGAAAAAAACTCCGACTAAACTCTGAAGACTCTTTTTACGTGCTCATTAAAAGCTGCAGACTTAACTGTAATAGAAAATTTTTAGTTTGAAACCACAGAAGTGTTTCGAATACTACCGGTTGGCAAAAAAAATAAAATAGTTTCCTCTCTGCAAACTAAATACTGTACAGATTTAATACTCCTAATTCTAAATATGTTATCCAAATTGCTTTAATGCTTGTATTGTGCACTTTATATATTATGTCCCCCCCCCCCCCTTCGTGACAGAATTTACCATTTGCTATCCACAAATATATTTTCATTCCTCATGCCGCTGTAACTCGGGACTGTTTAAAATACTGTTTAAAATATTTCTCTTCATTTTCAAAGATTTTAAAAGTTCATATTTTTTTCACACTGTGACTTACAATATGGTGGGGGTTTTTTTTTCGGTTTTTTTTTTTTTTTTTTTTTTTTTTTTTTTTTGTCACATATATGACGTGATGTACGTTACATGCAATGACATAACAATGACGTCTCAATTTTTTTTTAATTGATAAAAAAATATAATTTTACAGTAAATAACATGTTTTAAAGAATTTTTGTAATTTTTTAAAGTTTTCTAAGAAGTTCACATCTCAGTCACAACGTGACATCACTGAGTGGTGGCATTTTGGTC
This sequence comes from Maratus speciosus, assembly GCA_963932465.1. Lineage (NCBI taxonomy): Eukaryota > Metazoa > Arthropoda > Arachnida > Araneae > Salticidae > Maratus > Maratus speciosus. The sequence continues at coordinate 176,993,859 of OZ010799.1, read as the reverse complement.
ACAGATGTGACGTGACCACAGTGACTTACAGTGACGTCACAATGACGTCACCGTGACCATGCATGCTATGAGGGTTTGAATATTATATATTCTAATGCATCATTTTCTCAAAATTAGAAAAAAGAGATAAGGAATTTCTCTTACCTCAGAATGTCGCAGGGTCCGCTCCGATCCTTGGTTGAACTTCTTCCTTGAAGACATCTGCATATTTCACAAGAAAAATACCTATAGTGTTATAAATAGAAAATTGACTATGTGTTGCTTATTATTTTTCCTTTGAATCACTAGTGTGCATGGTTGAACCACAAAAGCAGATTCCATTTCCTTTAAATGATTTAATAAATTTCTAGGTTAAATGTAATTAATAACAGAAAATGGAGGGAGAGGGAAAACACCCCTTCCCTTCCGAAAGAAACATGATAGAAGAACGCGCGAAAAGCCGACACAGATACATTGCGCAAAGTACACATACATGCCCAATGTAGGAGCATCAACCGGCAGCATTTTGGGTTGGGCACATACATGTACATGAAAGAATCCTGAAATGAAAGTAACAGAAATGAATTAAAACTAAAGATAGTCATTTAAAAGTCTGGGATATTATAAAAGTTTTTGTTTCAAAGATTCTCACATGTAACAGAAGAGTCCAAGATTCAACTTTAAAATTATGCTTTAAGAAGGTGCGAAAATTAGGGGGTGAAAATGCACAAAAGGTTTTCAAAGGGCCCTGGATGGGGCCCTACGGTTCTCTAGGGGGCCTCAGTGTCATATATGGAATGTAGAAACGTGGGAATAACTAAATGGAAAAAGGATCTCAAAAATAAAGATGGGATTAAAAGAAAGCAATTTATTAACAATTCATTTGCACAAAAACTGCAAGGGACCCCAAGGGTCCAGTGTCATAACTGATAAGTAGACAGGCGAGAATAACTAAATGGAGAAACGTCTCTCAAAACGAAGAAGATAGGATAAAAAAGGGGCAAGTTATTAACAATTCAGTGCATAAAAACTTAAAGGGGCCCCTGCCCTTAAAAAATTAAAAATCTGAGCCTCAGGTGCACCAAGATCTGTCTTGGACTAACCTCACCTACATTTTCAGACTTCTACGTGCTGTAGATTTTGCTAGCCATCGCCGACAGACAGAGCGATTTGTCACACACACACAGAACGATTTGTTCTTTTATTGATATAGAAAAAAGCAACATGAAATGTATTCAATAAAGTCCAAAAATATGCATTTTTTTCTTTAAAAAATATTCTAGACTTTTTTTTTAATCGTAATGAACACAAATCCAACCCACAAGTGTCAAATCCCAACCCGAACCTGAAGTAATTAAAGTCAGCCCTACAAGAACCAGATCTGTAACGAGAAAATTACGACTTAAACCACAGGTCGGGTTGAATTCGGGTTAGAGTCCTGCAAGGGTCGAGTTGTACCCTACCTGGTTCCACAAATTCAAAAGTCAACTCAAGGGGAGAAAACATAAATACGCCAATCCGAAACAGACCTGAACATGAACACACAGTGAAGTAAAACTAAACCACATTTTAACCCCTTGAGGGGCGGTCAGGGTTGTACGGGTGCTTGAATTTCCAGATTAAGAAATTATTCGGTACCAGTATTTTCTTACAAAAAATCTGTCTTAAAATAAGGTAAAATCTCATCCTCAACTAGATTTATTTTTCTATAAAAGTATTCTGATATTTAGCCTTGAAAATAACGGTACCCGTACGAACCCTGGCGGTGGTATATTTATGAAACTACTTAATTTTTATTCCCAAATGCCACATTAACATCAGAATTTTTGTTAAAAAAATTTGGTTTATTATGTGTGTGAAATATAGCTTTTTATTATTTGCAAATAAATTTGTTTTCAAATTCCGGTGTCATTCATTAATTCCAACACTTTTGCAATGGAATTGCTTTGCTCCTGAAAGGGTTAATGGAAAAGCAACCTAACAATTATATCACTAATATCAATTTTATCTTTTTAACACTTTCCAACAAAATTGAAAAGTGTTTATGCATTCGATTTGCCTGTCCGTCTGTCCACGTTCTTGTTCTTACTCCCTAAAATATACTCGGATTTTTAAGCAATTGATAAACCTTATTTAGGGTCACTTAGGCATGTTTGGTATTGTATATGAAGTATGTGGGATTAATAGTTCCTTTACAGGGGCACCCAAAAGCATTCCATTACATTATGATATGTGGGGGAAAATCGTTTGCAGAGTATTTTAATGACATTCAGCTATTGAAATGTATTGAAACATAAATTATGATACTGCGAAAGAAAACTAATAAAATCGTAAATCTATATAGATTTTTAAAAAAGGTACTATCTAGCGAATTTATTTTCCAATAGAGTAAAGCCTGTTTACAACGGAATCCTGCTATAAAAGTAAAAAAAAAAAAAAAAATCATCATGCATCAGCTCTCACAAAAATATTATGCAATTATACCTTTTAAAACGAATACAACCAGTATAAAACGGAATTATTCACTAGTCGTTTGCGTTTCCGTCTAAGCAGGTTTTATTGTTCCATACTTATGATGGGGGGGGGGGGGGGGTACACGAATTGGAATTACAATGAAATCTGTCTAAGGCGGAAATTTTTCAGAGTCTCGCATTTTTAAACATAGAGATTTTCGAGAAATCTATCTAAGACGGAAAAAATCCCTGTAACGCGGAACCGGATATTCATTTTGGGGTCCCATGTAGCAAAGTTACTGTTTAAGACGGAAGAAATTTCCGCTGGGAAATAGAAATGGAAAGAAACCATATCTTTTCATAATGACATGTATTGTCCAGTCCCACTCCCGAGGTCAGAAGGGTGCTTTACTGATTGATGACAGTAACAAACAACAATATTCGGTTTTTTTTTTCTAAATAAGTTTAAGGTAATAGAATTTTAAGGCATTTATTAAGGTAAATACAACTTTTTTTTTCACTTAAACCTGTAACTTTGATTTATACCAGTGTGTTTGTGTACTATCAATTTGTAGTGTAAATTAATATTACTATAAATATATAAAAATATGTACAAAGATTTCATGTTTATTTAATTTTAAAAAATTTAAAAAATACGTTAGTTTTAATTTTTAGACAAAGAAATGTTTAATACTCTTTGAACGGAATGTCTATAAAGTTTTTCTGTCTAAGACGGAAATCTATGTAAGGTGGAATTTTATTTCAGTCCCAAGCGATTCCGCCTTAGACAGATTTCACTGTATTATCGGGGCTCGGAGTCTTTTCGTACGGCCCTGACTGGCAGCCTCCATACGTGGGGAGACAAGCATTGCTGCCTTTTTTCTTTTGTCCTCTGTTATGACACGTGCCCTGAAAACGAATAACAACTAAACTTGGCTTGATTTTCAAAATAATTAATTACTTTTTTATAATTTAATTGCAAATAAAAATGCTTGAAGATTTTACTTCATTTATTTATTTTTGTTTTGCCTCCTTTAAATTTAATTTCAGCTACATCCTTTAAACGCATATAAAAACACTTGAAATTTTTACAATATTTTATATATTTATTTACTTATTTTTATTTTACCCTCTTTAAATTTAATTCTAGCTGCATCCTAAAATTCACAATTAAGTTTCTGTCTATCATAATAAAATCATTTAGCCATGCCAAAAATTTTAAGTTATTATTATTTTTTTTATTATTATTTATTTATTTACGTTATTTTCGAACTATATGGGGAACTACAAAAAGATTCTTTCACTCACTAAACGCCTTTAGTGGGAAACCATTTTTATAAGAATAATATTCGAAATCTATCCTCTTCGCTTTCAAATGGAAAGAAAGAAATTCAGAAAGGAAAACTTCTCACTGAACTCGAAACTTTCAAGTGTAATCACATGACAATTAGAAAACTCTTCACGTACAGGAACATCCAAAACAAACAAAAGCAACAAGCAACTATACAAAAAGAAATTAACAGAACTTGTTTTTATCACTACCGGTCCAGCCTTTAACCTTTAGAATAAGAACATGCTACTTCCAAACCTTCCTCCAATGAGAGCGCATCATTCGATGACGTCATCCACCAACTAAAAACAAACCATCTGTCTGTCACCGGCCTCGATCTGTACCGTGATTGGCTACGCCCTAGCTGATTCGGCCAATGCCCGGAAAAGAGCAGATTAAGTCGGGTTACTACGTTTGGCTTCTTATCACTGGCGTTGCGTTAAAATTATTTTTGGAAAATTGTAAATAAGTATTTCTTTGAGAAGAGCAATGCTTATTGATTTTTATTCTGGGGAATAACCTAAATGCGTCATAGATGAATCAGAATGTCATCATTTTGTCTTCAAAAATCATAAGAAAATTAAAACTATTTTTAAATCTGCATAAAAGTGAATAATTTATTCGACTGAATTGCTGCTACTAAATTTCTGAATTCGAACTGCATATACAAAATTTATACGAAATTTCATTATTACCTTCCAATTATATTAATATGACCTCAAATTTTCGTAACATCTACTGAAACCAGCTTTATAATAAACTGCAAATAATTTCTTCCGCGTTTTAAGCCATTATTTATACTTTAATTGCTTTATACAATTTCCTGTCTTCCTGTTTTGCTATGGTTTTTTTAAAAAGAATTCATATCTTTTAAAATTTTTAAAAATTCGTAAAAAGTAAAAAAAAAAAAAATAATAATAAATAAATAAAAAACTTTATTACTAATTTTTATTATGTTATGATTTCTAAGCGGATTTTAAAATATTGCATCAGATAAACCAATCTAACTGATTGCTATTACTGTCCAAAATTCGAGTAAATCACAAAATCCAAGTTAAGGTGGGAGAGCCATTAGTGTGGTTAAACAGTTTATTAAATAAAATATAATATAATCACCACATTGGATTGTTAGAAATTAATAACCAGGATACTACATTTATACTCTCTGTTGATACAGAGCCAATAGTTAAATCCATGATACTACAATTATATACTCTGTAGTGAGCCAGATTCACAACTTCTATCTCTGGTTACAGAGTCAGCAATGAGAACTTTCAAGAAGATACATATAATATTAAAAAACAATAAATTATAATTACAATATGCTGGTTATAAGTCACTTACAATTCCAACATCATAAAACACATTAAATTAGCTATAAATATTTATTTCAATGACATCAAGTAATCATACAACTAATAAATCTATTTAAATTATACCAAAATCAGTATAACTTATAAATTTATATCAAGAAATCCCAAAATCATTAAATTACTAATAAATTATCATCAAGAATCCACAATTATTATAAAAGCTAGTAAATCTATCTTAAATGATCGTTGAAATCATTATATTACTCATAAATCTCATTACGAGCCAAGAATATAAATAAACTAGATCTTCATAATATAAAAAATAAACAGACTTTAATTATAAACAATAAATTATTATTAGAATTAGATTATAAACAATAAATTTGATTTCTTCTTCAAGGGCATTACGCGAAAGACAAACCAGTCGATCTAACCAATACGATTTAATTACACTTGACCAATAAGGCAAGATAATTCTAAATTTAAATTTCATTTTTTTAACTATCATTTTTATGGGAAATGCCGAAGATTTAAAAAAAAAAAAAAAAAAATTATTCATTAGAAAAGCCTAATTTTTTTTTTCTTCTTCTGTGAGTATATTACTGTATTATCTAAGACACGACTAATATAATAGGAATAACCAAACATTTAAATTATTTTTAAAGGTTAATTAATTATAATTTTAGTATATTTTTACGTTTCTTCAAATTTGGTTGAGTTTTTTAAATATATTTTTTTCATTGGAATGCTGTATTATTAATTCATTCTATAAAATACAGATTACAGACCTTATTTTTATTTTGCCCTCTTTAAATTTAATTCTAGCTACACCTTTTAATTGCGAATAAAAACGCTTGAAAGTTTTACTATATTTTATATATTTATTTATTTTTATTTTGCTCTCGTTAAATTTAATTCATTAAATGTAGTCATTTTAATACTACACGAAATATTATCAATTGCCAAGTACTATCATTACATGCATTTTGAATTATCTTAGCACATATTTGAACAAGTATTGAAAAAATTATTTTTTTGTAAGGAAAGACATAAATTTGAAAAACTTACCAAAATTTTATTATCTTCAAATTTGCAGGCTGTCCTGTATATATGAATAAAACAGCCAAATCCACTGTTATGACATTATTATTATTATTATTATTATTATTATTATTATTATTATTAAATTTGCACTCAAACTTCTTTGAAATGAAATGGTAAGAGACCGTTCAAACAGAGATTTTATCCAGCTTGACATTTTTTTGCAGATAGTGGTTTTTTTTTTTTTTGTTTTTTTTTTTTTTTTTTACAATTATGCAGTTGATAACGACGTTGACTTCCGTTCTCTCAAAATTGCCATATTTTGAAAATTCATTATAAATACTTTTTTAATTAAAAATTAAGCTAGTGTAATGAATGATTCTTTCACATCACTGTATAATGAGTATGAGCTAGATCCTGAATATCAGCTAGATATGTACGTTGTTCTATATATAGGGGGCGATGGTCAAATATGGGTTAAGGAATGGGATCAGAATTTATTCTGTTTTGTCTTTTCATTTATTTATTTACTGCGAAAATTTTCTTATAAAAATTGCGACTCGTTTTATATTTTTTAAATCTTGAAACAAATCTAGAATGTCCTTCTATATATATATAAAAAAAAGTTTTGATTTGGAAATGGACCAATGAAAATCTGCGTAAATCATCCGGGTATACTCCTACTAGACCGGCATCCATATTTTTTATGACCGGGGGTCTTTCTTCGTTAATATTAAGAAAACTGTTTCATACAAAAATATGAAAATCGGTGGTATTATAAAGACATGTTTGATAAACACGCTGATGCAGATAGTTTTTAAATCGAATATTTATTTTAAGAGATATTTAATGTTAAAGATGGTCAAAATCGTTTCATCAAAAAAGTTTTATAGGAGAAAAACTATACACAGAAACTTAAACATTTTTAGATCATTTTATACATTGGAAGTTCCAGATGTGCAGAATGCAATTATCTTTTTAATTTGACTCATTTTTTGAGGATTTATTTCCATTTTAAATTCAAATTTTCAGCATTTCGAGAGATATTTTTTACACATTTTAGAAAAGGGCAATTATTTTAAACTGTTGCTAATTTTAAAAACAGCGCAAAGAATAATATTTCCTTCAAATAAAAAAATTATTTTACACGTGGCTATTATAAACAGAAAAAAACTTTCAAATTAGAATTAAGTAATTACGTGTTAAAAATCAGGAAAATATTGAAAATTACATCATAAAAACTACAGTTACACGTGAATTTTAAAAGGGAAAGAAAATGTTTAAATACTAAATTCATTATTATGCGTTAAAAGTTACAAATGAAGGAAATTACGTTATATTTAAAAAGGCCAAATAAATAAAATTTGGCAAAACACTTTAAATTAAAAAATATATTTGCAGGAGTCGTTTATTTCATATTTTGAGATACTTTTTTCAACTATTATCGTGAATTCTAAGACAGCGCAAATAATATTTCCTTTCTAACAACAAATGAATTTTCATGTGAATATTAAAAAGAGAAAGGAAAGTTTGGTGAAAATTACGTCAGATTTAAAACGATACATTTAAAAGAACTTTCTCATAGCGGTGTTATAAATTACCGAGAGACAAAGACTCTGATGTGTACTTAATTCATTTTACATTATCTTACTTTCAAATTTTTAACTAATTTTTAACACTTTCCAACAAAGTTGAAAAGTGTTATTGATTTCGGTTTGTCTGTCCGCACTCTAACTCTCGTAAATATACTCGATCGCTCTGAAATTTTTGGTTATTGACGTTTAGCCTAGCACGAACCCTATTTCAAATGAAGTTTGTAGCATGTTTAGTTCATTTACAGGGACAATCAAAAGTATCCCGTTACATTACGGCCAATGGGAAAAAATCATTTCAAATGAATTTTAAAGATGTTACACCCTTTCAAACATAATAAAAAATATATGCATTTACGAAGTGCGCTAAAATATGCAGAATATTCTGTAGCATATGCGGTGCAACGAATAGTTACTATTCATTTACAGGGCTACACAAAAGAATTCTATTACAAATGGTATAGGGGAAATTGTTTGCGGCGTATTTTAATTATACAAATTCATATATAATAAAACTGATATACGTCGGTGAGGCTTACTTAAGTTATTTCATGTATAATACGAAGTGAATAGTATTTACAGGAACATACAAAACATTTCAGACAAGTATTTTCTATCTGAAATACTGTATATTAGCGATGATGGTAGGGAATGCATTTTTAATTATGATATGCGCTTTTAAGTTTCACTATATTTATGCATACTATATGGTGTGTGTAAATGTTATAGTTGATATACAGGGCTACGCAAAAGAATTCGTAAAGATTACTGAGTATGACCGTAAATTGCTCAAAGGTGGGTTTAAAATGTGTTATGCTGAACTGCATGTAGTTTTCTATGAAATGTTTGTAGAATATAGATAAAATGATATACAGGGCCACGCAAAGAATTGGATACATGGCCCCTATAGATGATAAATTCTGGGAATGCGATTTCAGTAATTTTAAGAGTGATTTAGTTTGAATTAAAGTTTAGCTAAATAGTGGCGTGTAATAAAGGTACTAGGTAAACAACAGGGCTGTACAAAAGTATTGAAGTATGTTTCCATCTATTAGTCTAAATTGCTGAAAGAGAAATTTCAACGTGGTATGCGTTTTCTTGATAAACTAAATTTTCTATTATATAGTATATATATCAGCCTACAGATCAAATACAGGGCTGTTCGGAAGAATTGGAATAAATATTTGGCTATGGATGGTAACTGCTGAAATCAGTTTTTTAAATGTTTAGTTAGTTACCTTATTTACCTTATTTCCCTAAATAACGAAGTTTTGTTAAAGCTTTTAAGGAGTGTTGGAAAGTGTTTCATAATCTATGCTGTACGCATGATTTTTCTTTTTTGTTTTTAATCAAAGACGAAAACAGCCATCGTATCTCTTAGCAGCGGCTGATTTCGTCTTAAAAATCTCCAATCAAAGAACAATGAATGAAAACCCGTTTACAGGGAGACCGTCACTGTTTTTTTAAATTATAATTGAAACTTTTTAAGGCCGATGAAATTAGAATGCTTTTAGAATCTGGGGTGTCTGAACGGGGGTTGGCGAGCGTAGCTCTAGAGACTAGACTAGGGGGCAGAGCCCCCTAGTCTTATAAATTTATAATTAATTTCAATAACTATTTAAAAATATATTATCAACAGAAGCGGCCACATTTTTCGTATACTTATGAATAACTAATATCAGAAAAAGCTTCTTAATCGTTTAATTTTTTGAATTTTTTATTTAGAATTTTTACTTTTTACAATTTTTTTTTTTTTTTTTTTTTTTTTTTTTTAACAAATGTCCTGAAATATCTCGTCTTATACTGTAAAAAAAAAAAAAAAAAAAGGAGGGGGGGGAAAGAAAAGGGAAACAAAGGAGGAAAAAGAAAAGAAAGGAAAGAAAGAAAAAGAAAAACTTACAATGAAATTATAGTAAAAAATGCATTTATTTTGCAGAAAAGTTCTGTTCTTTAATTTCAAAAGCCAAACTAACAGTTACGAAAACAAACATTTCGAAAAAAAGAACAATTTTTTTGTAAAATAATTGCTTGTTTACTGATCACAACTGGCAGGGTTTTTTTTTTAAATCGGTTTTAAAAGATTTTCATTTATTTTATTATTATTTTATTCATTTGTTTTTATTTATCTATTTTATGTTTGTTTATTTTATTTGTATTTTTTTTTTTTTTTTTTTTTTTTTTTTTTTTTTTTTTCAGTGTACCAATTGAATATCAACTTCGTAAATATTTATTTTTACTTATTTATTATTTTTTTTTTTTTTTAACGTTTAGGTCTTCACTTAAAATTTGGTAGGTCTTACTATTTTTACTATTACCTTCTGAAAATTATCAGGGACCCTATTAAAACAACTCGAGGACCTTTATGCACAGCATTAAAACAATATAATTTTGAAAAATAAAAACAGCATTTTAGAGAAGTATGCACTTACCTCACGCGTATATTTACTTAATGAAAAAGTAACTTTACTATACGATTAAACATCATTTTTTAAGAACAACAAATATATGCTTAAAAAGAAATAGTTGTTGTCAAGTCACTAATAAATAGAGATCGACTAAAAATTCGGTTTCGTTTTCCTCTTCGACTCAAAATCTTAGTTTCGCCGAAAATTTGTTTTCGGCGATAATGGGGCTGAAAATTCAGCCGGACCCAAACTCAAACCGAAACTATCAGTATTCCAAAAATCTCGTTTCTTCTTTCGGAAATTTTCAACATTACTCAAAGCACAAATGAGACTATTTATTGCTACGAACTTCGCTGTTTATAATTATCAGTCATGACTGACTTAAGACATGAATGCAAAGTATAAAGCAAGCAATGCATATATAACTAAACTTTTCCACGTGCTCATTAAAAGCTGCAGACATAACAGTAATAGAAAATTTTTAGTTTGAAACCGCATAAACCAGAAGCGCTTCCAATACTCTTTGAGAAAGTTCTGTATTACAGATGATCATTTACAGAAATCATTATAAAAGATAAATGGAGGCGTGTATACATAAAATTAAAATATTTTTTAATTAAATGAAATTTGTATTATTAGAAAATCTTTCTGTGCCCTTGATGAATTAATTACGTTTTATTTTATATGAAAATAAAAAGTTTTGGGTCTAAGGCACAGAGAACAAATTTGGGCCACACGTATAATTAATTAATAATTATACATATTTAATAAATACGCATAATTAATTAATAATTATGCATATTTAATAAATACTTATAATTAATTAATAATTATGTATACTTATGTGTGTATTAAAGTAATTAATACATACAATTTAATTACTTTAAAAATGTTTTTGGACATTTTCGTTTTCGTTTTCGGCCGAAAATAGGAGGATCACAGAAATTCGGTTTCGGCCTGAAAAGCCTGTTTCGGTCAATCCTTACTAATAAATGCTTTAGCTATTTATCTCACTTATCTTTTTTAATTTCACAGCTTAGCTTCGGTTTATAATCAACACAAATAACACAAGTTATGTTTACAAGTTATGTTACAAGTTACACAGTTTACTTGATGATGATAAAAGATCTGTAAGTGATAAGTAATCTTTCCAGATTTACATAATCGTCCCGATTTACACGGGACGTCCTGATCTTCAGAGGCTCCGCGTGGCATGTCCAGTCATGTAAAATACCTGGGTATTTATTTTTAAGGGTAAATACCCAATTTGGGTATAAAAATTGGTAGTCACATTCTTCAATTATTTAGAAATAATTGAACTATTTTACCTTTTCAAATTTAAAATAAAATAACAAAATGCACTAGAACATATTCATAGCAGCAGCTTTAATCTTAGATTAAAAAAAAATAAAAAAAAAGGAAACGTTGATCTGCTTAAGTTTTTCTATTGAAAATTTCACTAGTAAACAAAGTATAAAAGAGTGGTTTACTGTAACTCATTTTTGGATGACTCACTATACTAGTGATGGGCGATTTCGATTTTTTTAATCGATTTAATCGATAATATGGCCAACTCGATTTAATCGATACTATGAATTTTTTAATCGATGTCTCTAAGACAAAATAAGGTAATATCATTTTCATTTTCCTTCAAAAATTGAAGATAAAGTAGTTGGATGTGCCAATCCCAAAACTTTCATCTGCCTCATAAATGTTAAATCTTCAAAATTCGCTATCATAGTGTCAAATTTAAATGGTAACATATGCGCATCATGAGGATTCAAAAAGCGTAGGTTCGTTAAAGTATGTGCCTTTTAAAAGAAAATATAAGCATTGCATTTTCCTAACAAATCATTGAATTTCGGCCCACACCCTCTTAGGCTAATGTCAGACGAACGTCTTTTTGCACGCTTTTTTCGCTCTTACGCCATCCCTACACTTTCGCTAGCATGTGTAGGGACGGTATAAGAGCGAAAAAAAAGCGTGCAAAAAGACGTTCGTCTGATATTAACCTAGATGTCCGCAACGGAAAATCCCAATTCAAAGAGCATAAAAGCGACAGCTGTTGGGCAGTATACACCCAAGCCTAATAAAGATCTATTTATCTAAAAGTGTAACAGAATATGCAGTTTGATTAAATTCCATGCATTAGTTTTGAGATATGGCTATCACGAATATCATGCAAAAAAGCAGTATAGCAGCGCAGCCTGTTACATGATTAACTCGAAAAACTAAGGAACAACTTATGTCAATGACACATAATATTAAGTTTGATGAAATTCCGGTCATTACTTCTTGAGATATTATCGCTAACATCTTGTAAATTCTGAAAAACAGTGTTAAATTCAGGGGCTGGTACGGGTGGACAATCCCCCCCCCCCCCGGAACATTGAAATGTCCCTTATGAAGATTTGAGATTTTTTGCTTAATGGACAAAAGTCCAATCCCCCCCCCCCCCCGAAACTCTAGAATGTCCCTCTCCAGAACCATAGAAATCCCACCCGGAGAAAAATGTCTGAATTCAAGACTGCTAAAAAAAAAGCAGCATGGCAGCACAACCTGTTATATCATTTACACGAAAACCTAATCATAAACAACTTATGACAGAATATTAAGTTTGATGAAATTCCGTTCATTAGTTGATCCCTAAAATCGTTTAAATCCAGAAAAACATGTTGAATTCCGGGGATAGCCCGGAGGGACATGCGCCCCCCCCCCCCCCCTCCCGTGCAATATTCAAATGTCCCCCCAGAAGGTTTGAGATTTTATGCTTAATGTACAAAAGTCCAATCCCCTTCCCCTCTGAACTGCCCTCTCTGGAGCCACAGAAATCCCTCCCGGAGAAAATTGTCTGTATTCAACATTGCTGATAAAATCTGCATAGCAACGCCCCCTGTTGGGCGATTTACACAGAAATCTAATATGCAACAATTTATGCCAAGGTCTAACTGAATGTGACGTTTGATGAAAACCCGTGCATTAGTTCTTGAGATAGAGCTATTGCAAAAATAGGGAAAAATGCAGCATAGCATCGCCACCTGCCGGTAGATTTACATCAAAAAGTAATCAGCACCAATTTATATGAAAGTCTAATTGAATCTAAAGTTTCAACACATTCCATGCATTGGTTCTTGAAATAGACCGCCCACAATTTTTTTGTCAGAGACAAACAAATAGACAGACTGACAGACAATGTATAAAAATAGTCAAATCGTATTCCAGACAAGATCTTCTAAAACTATAAATCCTTCGAAAAACGGAAGTCGAAATTTTTCACGAATCCAACGCTTTCTTTTTCTAAAGACAAAAGAAAGCAAGAAAAAATGACCGTATCGATTCTGCCCGTAAATTAAGATCAGAAATGGCGAATCGATTCAGTTCAGATTCGATGCCGATGTCGATCTTTAGATGCGGGCAGAATCGCTATTTTTTCATTTACTTCAATTCTTTAGATTCGGGCGAATCGATCCAGTTCAGGTTCGATGCCGATTTTTAGATGCGGCTGAAATCGTTATTTTTTGATTTACTTCAATTCAAATCGCATAGCGCATGATCCACGATTCGGGTTGAATAGATTCCTCCAATTTTACTGTTTTAGTGGCAGAATTGCTGTAAAATTTTGTATAAGAGCCTTTTTTTTTCTTTCTAGGTTCAGTGTTGAATTGAATGGCGGGTTGATTTCTTGACTGCTCCGGTCAGGTTGGGGGGGGGGGGGGGGGGAGATTTTAGAGTTCCGTAAGGGAGGGATGCACATTTGTCCATTAAAAAGCATAAAATCTCAAAACTTTCGGGAGGGACATTCCAATGTCCGGCCACCCCCTGAATTCAATACTATGGTTAAATCGTTATACTTTTGTTTAGAAGCCTAATTATTCAGGTTACTAGTTTATTATGTTGTATTTTTCAAGTTCGTCTCTTCTAATCCTTTCCGCCCCCCCCCCCCCTTCCTCGCCAATCTTAATTTACAGGGCCATTCAAAATATGCATCCTATTTTAAAAATGCCCAATTCTCGTTCTATTTTATTATAAATCCACATTTTGAAACCTTGACCAAAGATACATTTGAGGTCGCCCCTCCCACCGTTTGAGACTTACCTGTCCCCCGGGGGACATATTTATTGTTTCTTCCAAACCATCTCGTGTAACATATTGTTGGAAAGCTTTTAACGTCCTCTTTTATTTTCTGTCCCTCCTCCCCCCCTCCCTAGTTACACGCTCTTGGCACTTTTTAGCTCACAGGCTATCAAAGCCTGAGATCTAATGTGCCCGTCGGTTTTGTATGTATGTATGTATGTATGTATGTATGTATGTACGTAACGCGATAACTCGATAGAAATATCCGATTTGCTTCAATTTTTTTTCTATGTTCATTCTGCTAAGGCGCTTCCCTGATTAGTTTTAGGGGTTCTAATGTAAAGGGTTCTAATGTAAGGGGTTCTAATGTAATGCTTGGTTAAATGTAAAGGGGGGAACGGGGACTAATCCCCTCCCTTAACTTAGATAAATGGGTTTTTCATGCAGAATTATCAGATTTTCTTCAAATTTTGGTATACCGGTTAATTTTGATAGCGAGTTTCTCTGATGATATTTGAAGGTTCATTGTTATAGTCTAAGGGGGGGGGAGGGGGGAACGAGGGGATAATACCCTCCCTAATTTAGATAGATGGGTTTTGCTATCCGATTTACTTCAAATTTGGTATACCAGTTTATTCTGATAAGGCGCTTCCCTAATTAGATTTGGAAGTTCATTGGTTAAATATAAAGGGGGGGCGGGGGGCTAATACCCCTTTAATATAGATAAATGGGTTTTTCTATCGATTTGCTTCAAATTTGGTATACCGATTTATTTCGATAAGGCGCTTCCCTGATGACATTTGGAGGGTCATTGGTTAAATATAAAGAGGGAAAACAGGGAGGGGCAATTCCCTCCCACCCTTAGTTTATTTATCGAGGGGCATTATTCTTTGAAATAAGAGCATAATATCAAAGCCGCCTCAAGACTACAAGCCAAACACAAGGTTTCGTGACGTCACGACGCGGGGCTTAGATCAGCCGTGGAGAGCACATGCGTTATTTAAAACATTAATTCTTTCCTCCATATTTCAACTTATTATCACAGCATATGGGGAAAAAAATAAAAACTTATAGTTTAAAGACGCTAATTAAGTGCTTTTTAATCAATTTCGATCACTCGAAACAATAATAACGATAACACAAAAACAATATTTATGAAATAATATCACTGTATCAATGAAAATGTGCATCAGAATTAAAGATACATTAAAGAAAATTCGTTCGTTAATGAAAAAAAAAATCCCAAGTATTAAATTTATTTTAGTAGACAGTTTTTATTATTTATTCTACTTTGAAATTTAGAAACAATATCAATTATCTATTTGGTTATATATTCAAAAACAAGACATTATACATTATTACATATATATATATATATATACATATATATATATGTATATATAAATTTGCAGTTTAAACACATAAATTGAATTATTTTGCTTTCAATTATTTCAAAATAAATAAATAACAATAAGTGTGCCAATCAAAACCCACATTTAAAAATTAAATTAAAGTGGAAGAAAAGTGAATGTTAAATGAAAACAAATTCAAGTTGTGTTCTATTTTTATTTTTAACTGGGCTTGAAATTATACAGTAAATATCCTATTAAATATTAAGTGATTTGAAACCTGCATATAATAAATAGTAAAATTAAAGTATACATGAAATTAAGTATTCTTATAAATAAATTTTCGTACTGTAAACTTTACTTATCAGAAATGGGAAATTTTCACATAAAATCCATTAAATTAAAAAAACATAAAACTGTCATAATACTAAAACAACACAAGTTCATGAAACAGAAAATTATTATTTAGTTTCGTATTAGTTTGATATATTATGCAAGGTACAAGCAATAGATTTTTAAAAAAAATGTATTGACATATGAAGAGAAAAATAAAAGAAAGAAAGAAAATACTTTCATCAATTGGAATTAAAATATTCCTAATTTATGTTCATTTTCCTCGAATGTTTAGGCAATAGCTGATTAAAAAAAAAAAAAAAAAAAAAAAAAAAAAAAAAAAAAAACATCGAAAAACACAAAAACCTTCCACGAAAATATTTCATTTCCAAAATAATGTTGTGTGGGTTCTTAAATGTTTGTTCACATCTTTTAAGCTTAAAATAATCAATTTTTATGAGATGAAAAGTATTTCCTGACTAGATCTAAAAGTAAATTTATAATTATAGAATAATAATTTTATTTATTGTTATTTTTAATTAAACATTAAAATGTATATGACAACACATAGTATTTTTGCGAAGAAGGTGTGTGTGTGTGGAGGGGGGGGGGACTACTGTTTTGCATAAGGGTACTAACAACCCTTCCTCTAGTCTTGTAAATAAATTGTTTACAGTTGTGGCAAAAATAGAGAGATTCAAAAACATTATCCCCATAGCTCTATTTACACAGTACATAAGCATTTATAATTTAACAAAAAATTATAAAAAGAATTTTTATTAAGATAGCAAACGTTTAAGATTAAAAAACAACAATAAATTGATACAAGTATATCGATCGGGGTTTGCTTTAAAAGAAGTAAACACAGAAAACAGAAGTATTCACAGTCATTTTCTGATTGTTTTTATGAAAATTTCTAGAATATTTAAATTTTTAAGTATGAATATATATATATATATATATATATATATATACATAAATTTGTTGTCAAATTAAAGTCCAACTAATTATGCATACAAAATATCCCGAGTTACTATTCACACGACAAGTGTCTTTTAATAAATGGGCGTTAATTAAAGGTCACTCTAATGAATTAGAGAAAACAGAACAAATTATAAAGAGAGGATGGTGTGACAAGATACAAATTAAATGATATAAGTCTTGACACGATTTAGGGATGTTTGCCATTTTAAATTATTGCTCTATGTGGAAAGAAACAGAACTACAATAATATCGTTTCGTTTTGAGATACGGTGTTATTGATAGAATTGTACTAGGATTTGCTAGTTATTTTATTTCAAAGAAATTAAAAATAAAAGATTTTGAACACAAGAAATAAAACTTGTGCTGATAGCATACAAATATTATTTGAAAATAAAACTTACCTTGGAAAAAACATGTTATTAGGCTAAGTACAACGCACGTGCACGTAAAATAGGAAAATTCAAATGTTCGGGGCTGGCGCGTTGGCAGTTAGCCAGCCCCGGGCTGTGACGTCACATGTGGGGGGATGAAGGGCGTGTCTGGCTAGTAGTCTTGAGGCGGCTTTGATAATATGCAGTTAGTGTGAATAGCCTGTGAGCTCAATGCCATCAATTTAACTGGGCACTTTTCTTTTTAGCTCACAGGCTATCAAAGTCTGAGAGCTAATGTGCCCGCAGTTTCAGTATATATGTATGTACGTACATACGTAACGCGATAACGCTCGATAGAAATATCCGATTTGCTTCAAATTTTTTTTTCTAGGTTCATTCTCATAAGGCGCTTCCCTGATTAGTTTTGGGGGTTGATTGGTGGTTAAGCATAATGGAGGAGGGTACGAGGGTTATTCCCCCCCACTTAGATAAATGGGTTTTTCATGCAGAATTATCAGATTTGCTGTATAAAGGGAGGAACAGAGGCTAACCCCCCTTAATTTAGATATATGGATTTTTTTATCTGATTTGCTTCAAATTTGGTAACCAGTTTATTCTGATAACGCGCTTCCCTGATGAGATTTGGAGGCTTATTGTTTAAGTATAGAGATGTGACGGTCGGGGGGGGGGCTGATTCCCCCTTAATTTATTTTTCGAAAGGCATTATTCTTTGAAGTAAGAGTATAAAATACAATTAGTATGAATAGACTGTGAGCTCAATGCCATCAGTTTAACTCGATACTTTTCTTTTTTATTTATTATTGTTTCAGTTAGTGCACTCTGCAAGTCAGCGAATGAGTCAATAACTGTTTATAGATTTTAGATTACTGCTGGGAAAAACAACAACAACAACAAAAAAAAACATATAATCAAGGAATGTACTTTTATTTATTTGTTAACCAGAGAAAAGTATGTTATTTCATTGTTAATGGCTCTAGGATGAGAACTTTTTTTTATTTTTCTTAACAGCTGAATATTTGGTAAACATTAAAAAGAAAGATATTTATAAACTGTAAATGAGATAAGGCGATATATATTTCTTTCGATGATCTGCGCATTTTTAAGAAGACGTTTATAGGAAGTAAGTCCCCATCTGTTTGGTTGAAGGAAATAAGAGTTAGAGTAGAAAGTACATCTTTTATGGATGAAAAAAAAAATAATTTCTTTCTTTTTTGTTATCTGACCAAGACCTTTTTAAAGATAAATTTAAATATAATATAAATTATTATGAAAATTACATCTTAAAAATAATAATTTTAAAAGTTAAAAAACCTTATTATTTGACTCAAAGGTCTGTAGTAGCTTACTTCTGGGCCGCTAACATTGTCTATGGCCCCCATAATTGGAGGTGAGGGATAGTCGTTGCGGCACTGTTGATTCGCTACGTTTTGGAATTACTATTTTTCAGCTTATCTGTATGAATCTGTGAACATCGAAATATCGATTCAAGTATCGATTCTAGAATTTGGGAATCGATTCTTATTGCGATCGATTCTGTTTTATACGATGTCGATTTTAATCGATTCTCAAATTTTCCAGAATCGCCCATCACTAAGTGCAAGATACCGTGCCACAGTACGAAAAAAACCGCCGCTAGTATATTCCTTTAGAGCATTTTAAGCCCAGGGGTCTAAAATTAACGGTGGATTGAGAAAAGAAAGGTAGATTTAGAAAGGTTATGAGATTACCCTTATTTTAATATATTACATGAGTGGGGTAAAATAATTTTGAAAAATCCTCTTTCCTGAGGCGACACTTAAATCTTAAAAACACATAATTTGCAGTGCAGTTTTGTTTTAACAATAGCATTCTAATATTACGAGATATGGGACAGCTTAGGAGGGCTAAAATAAGAGAAACATTGAAAATCAAAAACAAACTGACGCCGCTAAATTCACTAGAAAACTTCTATATCAACAACTGAAACCCGAACTGATAACTTAAACCACTATGCCTCCTAACCCATATCGGTTAATAACAAAAGCGAATGGAAAAGAAAATGTACTATTTGGGAAATCATGACTTACACCAGAAGCGCGGTAAGTTTGACTCTTCTGAAAGCTTCCTTTCTCTCGCCCTCTCTCTCGCACTTCGAGATATATTTTCTGCTGCTGCAAACTGTTGGTTTACCTCGAGCAGAAAACTCTCTCGCTTGCTTCGAGATATCTTATCGATTGTAACTCATCGCTTCCCATTGCCATTCTCGTTTCTCGCTCTCGGTCTCTGCTCAACATTTCATATGACATTGTCGAGAATGAGAAATCAGTTTTCGTCCTTCCTCGAAATGTTACTCTCGATGATTGTCATTTCACGCTCGGCCAAGAAGGGCCGAAATGAGATATCGAGGGGCGAGCTGGACAGAGAAATAGGCATGACAATGAACTGTGAAATGAAGCTTTAATTTTCAATGTTTTTCTTATTTTAGCCCTACCAAGCTGTCACACACCCGGAGCCCTCCGATAAATATTATTTATTAAATATAAAAATTTCAAAGAGGAGGTGGGTCGGGTGAATTCCGAGGACGTGAGAGTGGGCGGGGCGCAATTAAAAAAAATTTACCGAACTCTTCCTGTGACATATTATCGAAAAGCCCTTTGACAACTCTTTCATATTATGAACCTTTCTTCCCTTGAAGGCGAAATTCGGGGGGTGGGGAGGGGGCGAACAAATTTTTAAAACCGTAGCCGATTTCGATAACAAATTTAAATATCATTTTAGATGTGTGTTTTTTATGCAGTCCTCCGGTAAATATTATTTATTGAACATAAAAATTTTAAAGTGGGGGCTGCGTAAATTCCGGGGCGAAAGAGTGGGCCCAAGAGGGGGGGGGAGGGGGAGCAATTTTCAAACTTTTTTTGGACCCGTCATGTGATGTGTTATCGGAAAGCTCTCGAATGACTCTTTCATATTATGAGATTTTCTTCCTCCCCTCCCCAATTTGGCCTCCACTGCAGGGGACAGTTTTTTCCGTTTTTATCAATTTAGATCGGATTTTTTATGGAGCCCTCCGTATTATTTATAATATATGAAATTTCAGGACACTTTTCTAAATTTAGCCAAGACCCCTCATGTGACATATCGTTGGAAAGGTTTGTGACTACTTATTGATGTTATGCACTTCCGGTGGCCGTCCCAACCACTTTGCCCCTCCCGGGGGGCACTTTTCCCAAATTTAGCCGAGACCCCTCATGTGAGATATCGTTCGAAAGGTCTGTGACTACTTATTGATGTTATGCACCTCCGGTGACAGCCCCCCCCCACTTTGCCCCCCCCCCGAAGGACACTTTTTCAAATTTAGCCAAGACCCCTCATGTGAGATATCTTTGGAAAGGTCTGTAATTACTTATTGATGTTATGCACCTACGGTGTTCGTCCCCCCCACTTTGCCTCCCCCGGGGGGCACTTTTTCAAATTTAGCCAAGACCCCTCATGTGGGATATCGTTGGAAAGGTCTGTGACTACTTATTGATGTTATCCTCCTCCGGTGTCCGTCTCCCCACTTTGCCCCCCCCCCCGGAGACACTTTTCCAAAAATATAGCCAAGACCTCACAACTGAGATATCGTTGGAAAGGTCTGTGGCTACTTATTGATGTTATGCTCCTCCGGTGTCCGTCCCCCCACTTTGCCCCCCCCCCCGGGAGATACTTTTTCAAATTTAGCCAAGACCCCACATGTGAGATATTGTTGGAAAGGTCTGTGACTACTTATTGATGTTCTGCACTTCCGATGACCGCCCCCAACTTTTCCCCCACGGGGGACACTTTTCTAAATTTAGCCGAGACCCCTCATGTGACATATTGTTGGAAAGGCCTATGACCACTTACTTATGTTATACACCTCCCGCACTCCTCCCCCCTCTTTGCACCCACGGGAAGGGCATTTTTATAAATTCAGATCCAGACCACTCATGTGACATATGGTTTAAAGGCTTAAAGGTAGGCTTAAAGACATGTGACGACTTATTCATATTATGCAGCTACTGTGCCCCTCCGCTCACTTTGACCCCCTCCCCCAAGAGATCTGGTCCGAGGATCGTTCGTTTCGAGATTTTATTTTATTACAAGATTTTGTAGTTTGTCACGCCTGCTATACGATGTCGTATATAGCGGGTAACCTGTTCGTGATTTCATATTACAAGATTACGTATAACTTAGGGGCCCCGATTATAGGAGGGGCCCACTAGCGGGCGAAGTCACCTAGTATTTTTTAACGCCGACTCATTCCAGTTCACCCGCAGACGATTCTTGATAAATGTATGACGTATATAATATATAATATATGATGTATAAAAGCAATTAGCAAACTGGAGTCATCGAGAAAAAATTTACACAATCGAAAAATATCGAGATGTCCATACAATCGAGAAAATCGAGAAAAACATCTCGTTATCGCCCAACACTACTTGCACTCATAGGAAAATTATAAGACTAACATCAAATTAAGTCTAAAATTGAATAAAAAATATGGACATATGTTTCTTAATTTTAACTCCCTTCTTCGCCTCAAGAGGGCGCTTTAAAGTTTTGTTTCTTCAAACCTTTAGTATACTGTTTGTCCAAAAATTATAAAATTCACAAAATAAAGTATTTTCACTCTCCCCTATCTTCTCGTATCAATTTTATTTTTACTACCACCAGGCGACGCCGCTCAGTGAAACATTTTACTTTTAGCCTCAGGCTATTGGTATTTTTCATCTGTTTTTCATAATGTTTTGTCTCACTGTTTTTCTTCATTGTAGATATTATTCTTCAAGTTCTTGACCCATTCTGACTACTTGGGCACTCATTCTGGACCAGCTGTGGTCCATCGGGCCCCTCTTCATTTGTCTGGCTCTAATCACACGCTGCACTTGTTCTTTTACCATTTTTCTTTTTCTTCAATTTTTTTCTTATTCAATGGTTTAGTTTTTTTTTTTTTTTTTTTTTTTTTATCATTCTCAACTTCCCCTAGTCCTCTCTTACACGAAGTTAACTTTCATCCTTGGTCTACCCTACTGTCAATTTGGGGCCTAATGCCCCTTTTTTTGGGGGGGGGGGCGTTTCTTCTACCTTTTCCAGACCCATCAACTAATACCACGTTGGTAAGGATTGGAAAATTAAAATTATCCAAAATACCAAAAATGAAGTCCATTGATGTTTTATTTTAGTTATAGAATTCCCTATTAGCGGATATATTTGTCTGTTTACTTTTCCATTTTCGATAACACTCCTTTGTTTTCGATAAACGGAGAAATTCAAAAGCATTAGACACACTTTAGACATTTAGGGAACTTTCACTTGTATCAAACCTTCTGCCTTTATCGAAAAGAAGAAAATGCTAATCGATTCTAGCTAATGCGCCTAAATTAAAAAATGAGCTAGTAAATGTGTTAGAAACTAGCAACTTTGGATTTTGATACAGACTTGAAGAGTCATGTTGGAATCCCTAGTCACTGGAAAACAATTTCCGTGTTAGACAGGTTCCCTCTTAGCAGTTATATTTGTCTGGTAACCCTTATGTTTCTCGATAAACGGAGAAATTCCACAGCATTAGACACACTTTAGACATTTAGGGAACTTTAACTTGTATCAAACCTTCTGCCTTTATCGAAAAGAAGAAAATGCTAATCGATTCTAGCTAATGCGCCTAAAATAAAAAATGAGCTAGTAAATGTGTCAGAAACTAGCTACTTTGGATTTCGATACAGACTTGAAGAATCATGTTGGAATCGCTAGGCACTGGAAAACAATTTCCGTGTTAGGCAGGTTCCCTCTCAATAGTTATGTATGTCTGGTTATCCTTACGTTTTTCGATAAAGCTGTCTTGATTTCGATAAACGGAGAAATTCTACAGCATTTGATACACTTTAGACATTTAGGGAACTTTAATTTGTATCAAAACTTTTTCCTTTATCGAAAAGAGGAAAATGCTAATCGATTCTAGCTAATGCGTCTAAAATAAAAAATTAGTTTTAAATTGTGTCATAAAGTAGCTACTTTGGATTTCGATACAGACTTAAAGAGTCATGTTGGAACCGCTAGGTACTGGAAAACAGTTTCTGTGTTCGGCAGGTTCCCTCTTGTCAGATATCTTTATCTTACTATCCTTACGTTTTTTGAAAGAAACTTTTGTTTTCGATCAATGGAGAAATTCCACAATATTTCACATTTAGGGGGACTTTAAACTGTATCAAACTTTTTGGAGTTATCTAAAAAGTAGAAAGGTTATTTGATTCATCAAATGCGCCATAGTTACGCGATTTGGACATTGCAGTTTCATAAAGAAGAAAGGGGAATTTATTCCAATGCAAAGAAAATCATTTTAAAATACTGAAATTCAAATGAGATATCTTTATAAATTTCTTCCATAAGATTAGCATTAGCGAGCAGGTCTTTTCAATTGACTGAAGTAACCCCTTAAGCCTAAATCAGGAGAAAATAATTTCGATAGCAGAATTATCGAGCAAACCCTATCACTACTATGAAAATTTCGGCCAGAATAATAGCTAAGTTTTCCAACAATTGTTTTTAGCTTCCCTCGTTATAATCGATTGTAAAACATCTCGATTGTAGATTCTAGGAATTAATCGATGGCTGTATCGATTGTGATTTTTTACGATGACGATTTTTCTCGATTGTCGAATTTTCGAGAATCGCCCATCACTATTTTAGGGGGCTGATAATTAAGCTCTTCAAACCGACATTTAAAATAACGCTACAAATACACATTCATTGCTTTTGCACAAACAAAAGGACACCATAGATGACAAAAATAGTCCTTTTTCTGAAATTGGTATTTTAGGGGGCTGGTAATTTAGGTTCACAAATATGAATCTAAAATTACTAGCCTCATTAAAATGTTAATTTGATTATCAATAATCTAAATTCACTCAATTTCAAATTTATAAAATTGATTTCCCATTAACCTCTTCAAACCTACATTTAAAATAACACTACAAAAACAAATACGCATTCATTGCTTTTGCACAAACAAAAGGGCACCATAAATGACAGAAAGAGTCTTTTTTTTTTTTTAAATTCATATTTTAGGAGATTGGTAATTTAGGTTCACAAATATGAATCTAAAATTACTGGCCTCCTTAAAATGTCAGTTTAATTATCTATAAACTAGACTCACTCAATTTTAAATTTGTAAAATTGATTTCCTATTAACCTCTTCAAACCTGCATTTAAATTTTAAAATAACACTTCAAATACACATTCATTGCTTTTGCACAAACAAAAGGGCACTATAGATGAATAAAATAGTCTTCTAAAATTGGTATTTTAGGTCTTATCACCATAAATGACAGAAAAAGTCCTTTTTCTGAAATTGGTTAATTTAGGGAGCTGGTAATTTAGGTTCACAAATATGAATCTAAAATTACTAGCGTCCTTAAAATGTCAATTTGATTACAATAATATAATTTCACTCAATTTCAAATTTGTAAAACTGATTTCCTATTAACCTCTTCAAACCTAAATTTAAAATAACACTACAAATGCAAATTCATTTCTTTTGCACAAACAAAAGGGCGCAATAGATGACAGAAATTGTCCTTTTTCTGAAATTGGTATTTTAGGGGGCTGGTTATTTAGGTTCACAAATATGAATCTAAAATTACTAGCGTCCTAAAAATGTCAATTTGATTATCAATAATCTAAATTCACTGAATTTCAAATTTATAAAATTGATTTCCCAATAAGCTCTTCACACCTACATTTAAAATAACACTACACATACTCATTCATTGCTTTTGCACAAACGAAAGGCAACATAGATGACAGAAACAGTCCTTTTTCTCAAATTGGTATTTTAGGGGGCTGGTAATTTAGGTTCACAAATATGAATCTAAAATTACTACCGTCCTTAAAATGTCAGTATGCTTTTCAGTAATCTGAATCTACTCAATTTTAAATTTGTAAAATTGATTTCCTATTAACCTCTTCACACCTACATTTAAAATAACACTTACAAACACACATTCATTGCTTTTGCACAAACAAAAGTGTATTATAGATGACAGAAATAGTCCTTATTCCGAAATTGGTATTTTAGGGTGCTGGTAATTTAGGTTCACATTCACAAATATGAATCTAAAATTACTAGCCTCATTAAATGTCAATTTGATTATCAATAATCTAAATTCACTTAATTTCAAATTTATAAAATTGATTTCCCATTAAGCTCTTCAAACCTACATTTAAAATAACACTACAAATACTCATTCATTGCTTTTGCACAAACAAAAGGGCACCATAGATGACAGAAATAGTCCTTTTTCTGAAGTTGCTATTTTAGGGGGCTGGCAATTTAGGTTCACAAATACGAATCTAAAATTACTAGCCTCATTAAAATGTCAATTTGATTATCAATAATCTAAATTCACTCAATTTCAAATTTATAAAAGGGATTTCCCCTTAACCTCTTCAAACCTACATTTAAAATAACACTACAAATACAAATTCATTGCTTTTGCACAAACAAAAGGGAGCAATAGATGACAGAAACTGTCCTTTTTCTGAAATTGGTATTTTAGAGGGCTGGTAACTTATGTTCACAAATATAGATTTAAAATTACAGGCCTCCTTAAAATGTCAGTTTAATTATCAATAAACTATAAATTCACTCAATTTCAAATTTATAAAATTTATTTCCCTTTAGCCTCTTCAAACCTACATTTAAAATAACGCTACAAATACGCATTCATTGCTTTTGCACAAACAAAAGAGAGCAATGGATGACAGAAACTGTGCTTTTTCTGAAATTAGTATTTTAGAGGGCTGGTAACTTATGTTCACAAATATGGATTTAAAATTACAGGCCTCCTTAAAATGTCAGTTTAGTTATCAATAAACTATAATTTCACTCAATTTCAAATTTGTAAAACTGATTTCCTATTAACCTCTTCAAACCTACATTTAAAATAACACTACAAATACAAATTCATTTCTTTTACACAAACAAAAGGGCACCATAAATGACAGAAAGAGTCCTTTTTCTGAAATTGGTAATTTAGAGAGCTGGTAATTTAGTTTCACAAATATGAATCTTAAATTACTAGCCTCGTTAAAATGTCAATTTGATTATCAATAATCTAAATTCACTCAATTTCAAATTTATAAAAGGGATTTCCCCTTAACCTCTTCAAACCTACATTTAAAATAACGCTACAAATACAAATTCATTGCTTTTGCACAAACAAAAGGGAGCAATAGATGACAGAAACTGTCCTTTTTCTGAAATTGGTATTTTAGAGGGCTGGTAATTTAGGTTCGATAAAAACGGTCAAATGACTGGACAGAATGCTGCAAATTTTTAACAATGCGTGACAAGAACTTCTGTTATCTCTGTAAATAATTTATCAAAAATGGAAAAAGCTGTTCGATTCCAAATGCCTTCAATACTCAGGCTTGTCAATTTTATGCCTTTGCAGTTAAAGATGAATCAGAAAATGGACCTGAAAGTTTCTCATTGTTGAGTAGTGAACATGAGAACCACCATAAGGTATACCTCCAAAGATACTGTTAACAAAAGTTCATTATCGCTATTAACATTTTTACAAAACATAATGTCTGTCCTACACATGAGAACGATTAAGACCGGTTCCGTCTTGGCACGACCATGTAGGAAAAAAATGCAAGCCTGATCTCGGCCCGGCACGAGTCTGCTGAAACAGTTAAACCCGGAATAAGACACCATGTAACTGTCCGATGCCGATCTCTACGATGGACATGTTACATTTCTCTATTGATATTGTTAAAGTCGCGTCGGCTCGTGACGCACATTTATACTTCTCGAGAAGGTCATTCATTGAAAATAGTTTGTAAGTCCCGCTTATTTTTTTTTATCGGCCTGGCCCGGCCCTGAAGGCCCGTTCAATTTTTTTTGTCGGCCGGACCATTGAAAAAATTGTCCTCATTCTGCCGGCTCGGTCCATTTGAAAGTTCGCCTTCACTTCGACGGGCCGTGTACGGGTCCGTGCAAACCTCTATGCTGTGGCTACAATAGCCGACTCTGTGTAAATCCATCACAAACTGGAATACAAAAAATTGCAAGAATCCCAATTGTTTCTTTTTATGAATATCGATCAAATAAAGGGGGTGGGGGTAGCATTTGGAATACCACCTCTAGATTAATTACCTACAATAATCAATAAATAAGTGAAATAAAGAATATTGTAGGGGAGGCACGGGGGGGGGGGGGGAGGTTGACCATAGGGGTCTTTACCCACCATTCAGTTTTCATATTTAAAAGAATCTCAGAATTTTACCAATAGGTGGCAACCAAAGCTACTGAAATGCTCAAACAATAGTCATTGTTTCAAGCAGATAATTGAAACAGGTGTGAAAAAATCAATTGTGAAGAGTTCCCAGCTTAAGACAGGGTATTTTTTAGAAACATTCGTAAGATTTTCTCAGATAAAATATATCATAGAATATCATCGAAATTTAAGTAAGTAGGTTTTAAATAATGCAGAAATATTGAGATTTCATCTCAGGTATAAAGATTGTACATTAAATAAATTAGGCTACACATAACCATGTGCTATACTTTAAAAAGCGGCTATGTGGGGAGGTTTGACCCAGTCAATGTAAGGGAGGCTTGACCAGATGATAAAAGCTCTCTTAATTGTTTATGGGGTTTTTTGTTGTTGTTGTTGTTGTTGTTGTTGTTGTTTTTACAAATTGTACATAATGAGGGTTTAATGGTCACATTCTAAAATAATGTAAATTTACTCTGTAAAGCTACAGTAAAATGGAGTGATAGAAAAGAAAATGTTTAAAATTGAATAAAGGAAGATATGAAAAATTGCTATAGAAGCAAGAAAAAATTAATGAAATATAAATTAAACAGTTGATAGGAACTTTTATTTTATTTAAGTACTACCCATAGTA
This sequence comes from Maratus speciosus, assembly GCA_963932465.1. Taxonomy (NCBI): domain Eukaryota; kingdom Metazoa; phylum Arthropoda; class Arachnida; order Araneae; family Salticidae; genus Maratus; species Maratus speciosus. The sequence continues at coordinate 176,965,697 of OZ010799.1, read as the reverse complement.
GGTAAATATAAAGAATGGAAAAGACTAGAAAGGATGAAAGCAGCAGTCTTAAGAAATGTTAAATGTTCATGCCCGTAAAAAGAATATGGCATTGATCAAAACACTTTAGGAAGGTGTGTAGACGAATTTCATCAAGATGAACACAATTAGAGGAAGCCAAACTATGTGGCAACTAGTGTTGCCAGGTCGAGTGTTACAGAAAGGTGGTGTTTAAAATGGAATTTTTCTCCTGTGCCTTGAATTCCGTCTAAGCATGTTTGTTTACACATCACATTTTCCCAAATAATTTTTAATAATAATTAAACCATGTAGAATAAAGTTATTCTGCCTTTTTTTCAAACTGATTTTATTTCCCTTAACAAATAGTTCAATAAAAAATAAATTGGGTCAAGCCTTCCATATGTGGGGTGGGGAGCCTTAAACCATTATTTTGTCATGATTAAAATCAATTATTTTTCAAGTTTCTTATTATTACACTTAAGTCGCAATTTTATTTTGATAACTGATTGTATAAAGAATAAAATGATATATGAAACTTTATTCTAGGTTCAATATTTAAAAAATAAAAAAATCATTTTAAAAAAATGGGTCAACCTTCCCCAGTCTCCCCTATATCATTTCTCTTTTACATAAAATATTAGTCCGATATCAAGAAAAAACCTGTAAGAAAATCTTAGCACCGGGCCTCTTTCCTTCCGGCACCTAGGCTTCAGCCTACTCAGCCTAATGGGTAATCTGTCTCTTGATGTCATTTATTGGTTTTGTTTCAAAGTAAAAAACATTCGGCTATATACGAGTAAAGTAACAATGTAAAAAAATCAATTTAGTTTTTATGGGGAAAAGAACGAAAGTGCAAATTTGTGTACCTCTGGTCTGAAGAGCTTAAGGGTGTATTCCAATCCAAACTGTTTATTTTTAAATTTATTTTTGTTCTCAAATGCATCAAACTGACAAATTCTCTCATTTGGAAACTACATAATGTGCCGTGCTTGTCAATTTTTTGATAAAGGCAGAAAATATTGCAAAAAATGCTGTCAAAGTAGGCGTTTTGAACAAAATTTTTCGAAGCGTGAGGTCTGAGAATGAAAAAAATGGTCATGCTGAGAAAATAACTGTTTAAAAATCAAATTCTAATTAATTGAGCTAAAAATGATATCACATGGCCTCTTATACATCTCTTCAAAAGTCACCTCAGCAAGTTACTTTTAAGGCTGTTCTTAACTGCTCTGCTGAACAAGTGCAAAACTTTTTTACACATTTACAAATGCATTTTTTAACAGAAAGATATAAAATCGGAAAGCCTGGCCATGGAAACGATTGGGGATTGAACTGTTTTTTCCATTTTTTGATCAATCAATTACCTATTGAGTTATAAGCGTTTTGGGTCACGCGACAAACTCGTTTTTCGCTCGCTCTGGAGTGCTTTTTCTTCCTTCGCGCGGAAATTCGGTTCACACCGCCTACTTTGACATTCTTTTCTGAAAGATCTATCGCGTTTGCAAAAAAATGGAAAAAACAGCTCAAGGACATAGTTTCTGAACAACAACAACAACTAGTTTCATGCATTTTTGAACAAAAATAAACCAAAACTTATGTCAGAAAGTTGCCCTTTTGCATTTGAGAACACCCTTAAAAGTCTTTACTTTTAAAAATGAGTCTGAAAATGTCTCAGAAAATTTTGAGCTGTTGAGGGTGGAAATATATTTTTCCGAATACACCCTTAAAATTTCATCCAAATATCTCAAGTCAAGAAGTCAAGAGCCTTCTAGTCTGCTTGACTACATGATTGGGGAAGTGGTGGTGGAGGGGGGGAGGGGAGTTAAATGATAAGTTAAATCTCTCTACTAGATGATAAATCTCCTCTCTGCTATAAATAATAAGTAAAATCCACTCCTCATCATGTGACAAAGACATAATCTGTTTGGGACTAAGTCTGCCAGATCATTTTTTAGGATGGAGGATTATTTTATTCAAAGACAGGCACAAAAAATGTAATGTACTTCACATACAGTTGTCAGATTTATTTACGGTGGCGCCATAAATCTGATTTTAAAATCCTCTTACTATTCATATATTTTTGGAGAGACAGGAAATCTGCCTAAAATAATTTATTTATGAGGAAAAATTTCAATTTCATTTATATTTTAGTTTAAAAAGTTGTGATAAATACTTTTATTAATTAATTATTATTATTATTATTTTTTTTTTATTTATTTTTTTTTTTTTTACGGTTCTTTATGAGAGGGATTATTATTTACAAACAATTTAATCTATTAGCCCCCGGTATGCTATTTCTTTCTCCCAGCTTATTTTGTCTCCAATAAATAACGTTACCTTGTATACGCCAGCCGTAAAACAAAAGCCGATGTTTCATTGTGCGATTAAATACTCTACAGCATTTTTTAAAACTTCTAAGCATCGCACATTTTTTATGTTTATACCGTCGTATTGGAAAAAAAAAAGTACTTTTTAATGCAATTTGTTTGAAAACTGCATCTCCATTTGTTTTTGAAATATTAATTTTTTTTGTAGTTTTTAGCGACATTTGTTTCATTTTGGTAACTCAAATTCTCCATTTCTGTAATGAAAAAATTGTTGAAAAATAGCAATTATATCTTTTGTTGCCATTTTCTCATAAAAATTGAAAAAAAAAATTAAAATACGTTCTATTTTGAGAAAAATATAAATGAAAGATTTTTGATAAAACATTGAGCTATTATAAACTGTATTTAATTTTAAGTATCTATATTAATGCAAATGACGTTATTTTACATAAAATAAAAGCGTGTGCTTTAAGTCTTAAAATTGAAATATTTTTTGCAGTAGAGTCCCGCTTAACTGAGTTATTTTCTTCTGATGGACTGGTGGCTTCTATTATTATGAAACAGCCACTATAAATGAAGCGTTAGGTGAAGATGAAAGAGCAGCCGTAAAAAGTTAGAACTCTGATTTTCTGGTCAGAATAGGAAAAAAAAATGGCCATAATTTTTTTTTTTAACAAAATTATGGCCATTTTTTTCCTATTCTGACCAGAAAATCAGAGTTCTACCTTTTTACGGCTGCTTTTTCATCTTCACCTAATGCTTCATTTTTAATGGCTGTTTCATAATAATAAAAACCACCAGTCCACCAGAAGAAAATGAAGTAATGGAAATGCCGGGAGCGACACTAAATTCTGAAAAAGCACAATTCCTGTTCTCTAGTTTTAATCATTTGACCTCTATTGAATGTCTCAGACACATTATCACTTATATGCAGCTAGTTTCAAATTAATTATTAAGGGCTTTATTACACGTGAATTTTAAAGAAATTCAAAGTCGGTTTTGCTAAATAAAAAGGTAAAGAAACAAAAATCCTCTTTAGCCCGGGCAGTATTTTCAGTTAATGAACTATTGCATTTTACAAGTCCAAAACGGTTTTATATTATGAATTATTATATATAAACAACTTAATCTTTTTTAATCATTTGGCCTGTATTGAATGTCTGAGGCACATTATCACTTATATGCGGATAGTTTCAAGTTAATTGTTAAAGGCTTTATTACACATGAATTTTAAAGAATCTCAAAGTCGATTTTGCTAAATAAAAAGAAAAGAAAGAAAAATCCACTTTAGCTCAGGAAGTATTTTCAGTTAACGAACTAATTTCATTTTACAAACCCAAAACGGTTTTATATTAGGAATTATTATTTACAAACAACTTAATCTTTTTTAATCATTTGGCCTGTATTGAATGTCTCAGGCACATTATCACTTATATGCATCTAGTTTCAAGTTAATTGTTAAAGGCTTTATTACTCATGAATTTTAAAGAAACTCAAAGTCGGTTTTGCTAAATAAAAAAAGAAAAGAAAGAAAAAACCACTTTAGCTCAGAAGTATTTTCAGATAACGAACTAATTTCATTTTACAAATCCAAAACGGTTTTATATTAGGAATTATTATTTACAAACAACTTAATCTTTTTTAATCATTTGGCCTGTATTGAATGTCTCAGGCACATTATCACTTATATGCGGCTAGTTTCAAGTTAATTGTTAAAGTCTTTATTACACGTGAATTTTAAAGAAATTCAAAGTCGGTTTTGCTAAATAAAAAAGTAAAGAAACAAAAATCCTCTTTAGCCCGGGCAGTATTTTCAGTTAATGAACTATTGCATTTTACAAGTCCAAAACGGTTTTATATTAGGAATTATTATATAATACAAACAACTTAATCTTTTTTAATCATTTGGCCCGTATTGAATGTCTCAGGCACATATCACTTATATGCGGCTAGTTTCAAGTTATTTGTTAAAGGCTTTATTACACATGAATTTTAAAGAAACTCAAAGTCGGTTTTGTAAATAAAAAATCCCTGCCGGGCCGGCCTACAGGCGGAGGTAGATTTCGAAGTTAAGTATATTAATTGCACCAACAAAAACTAAATCATAATTAGATATAAATCTACTTTAAGAGTTTTATCTGGCCACTTTTGACGAGTTTTTATTTCATTTTTATATAATAGCTGGTTTTATCAGAATCATGTTAAGGCGGTATTAAAAAAATACTTTTCCATGCTCAACAACTCGAAATTTTCTGGCACATTTTCAGATTAATTTATAATTTATTATTAATTATTATAATTTTTTAATTAATGAATATTATTTTATTTTAATTTATTAAATACGAAACTTGCTGACGTGATTTTTGAAAATATTTATAAGCGACATGTGTCTTTATTTTTCTTTCAATTAATTGAAACTTGATTAATAAACAATTATTTTCTCAGTAGGGCAATATTTTTCGTTTCTAACAAAATAGCTTCGGGAAATTCTGTTCAAAATGCCTACTTTGACATCATTTTTTGAAATATATTCTGCCTCTATCAAAAAATCTATCATTACTGTACATTATATAGTTTCTGAAGAAGAGAATCTAGCAATTGGACGCGTTTGAGAGCAAAAATTAATTTAAAAATGAGTAAGAAAAAAAGCAGTTTGGATTTGAATACATTCTTAATAAGAAGATTTTTTTCTTCAACCGCTATGTATTTTTAATTTGATTTTGCTGTAAGAATTGGTCCTATCAAAAACTTGTCTATATAAATGTTGAAGACAATATTAAGAAGATATATGATAAATTCATGGGGATTTTATATCTTGCGAATTGACGGAGTTAAAGAAATTTTTCTTCTTCATCCCCCTTTTTTTGTTTTCGTTTTTATTTATTTTTTTTTTTTTGCGGTACGAATTGGTCCTATCAAAAACTTGTGAATACAAAAGTTGTAGATAATATTAAGGCGATCTATAATAAAATTAGTGGGATTTTGATATCTTGAGAATTGACGAAGTTATGAATTTTTTTCTCCCAAAAACCCTATTTTTTGCGCCCCTTGAGCCCATTTTTAATTTTATCCAAAATCTGTGATACATAAACTTTTGGTCCTATTTTTAGAAGTAATAAAAACTTTAAGCTGATTTGATATGTACAAAAATTAAGAAGTTATGGGGTTTTTTCTGTTTTTACAAAACCCCTCCCTATTTCCATCCCCTTGGTCCGATTTTGTCCATTCACGAACCTGACCGAGATTTTATGCCCGAGATTTATATATATATATATATATATATATATATATATATATATATATATATAAAGTTTTTTACTGGTGGTGGTTTTGGATTCTAGGGGTCATGATCGGTGTAGATCTGGAAAAAAATTTCAGAAATTCCAACATAGGAACGACGCCAATAGGTAGTATTTCATACGAAATCTACCTAAAAAGGAAATAAAGAAAAATCCACTTTAGCTCAGGAAGTATTTTCAGTTAACGAACTAATTTCATTTTACAAGTCCAAAACGGTTTTATAATGAAGAACTAAGATATCGCAATATTTGCTTGTTATAACAGAGGCGTCACAATAACTGAGTTTAATATTTTATTTGCAAAAAATATGTAAGTTCATTTAAATTATAAAACACACATTCTACAATACATATTAAAACACATATAATAACGCCTTCATTCAACTGTTAAAGATATATATAAATATTATATAGACTTATACAATAAACCCAACTGGAGTGAAAAATTAGTCAGAGCCAGGAATCGAACCCGGGCCACAGCATACCAGGCTGTTGCTCTAACCACTGAGCTACTCCACCGAGCTAATAAACCATGTTGGGGAAATTACCAGCCATCTACACGAGAGCCTTGGATGAGCGGACAACGATGAATAGATTTTACTATTACATCGATCTAGGATATATAATAAAACACATATAGTACAATATATATTAAAACACACATACACAGATAAATAACGCCTGCATTCAACGGTTAAAGATATATATAAATTTTATACAGACATGCATACAATAAACACAATCGGGGTGAAAAATTAGCCAGAGCATCGAGCCCGGGAATAAACATAAACCGGAAACATTTTTGTAAGACGAAAACTTATGTAGAAAAATGGAATTTGTACCGTCTTCATTGTTCATTGAATTGTATAGAAAATTTCTCATAGGGGAAATTTTACACTTCAGAATTTACACTACTAAATTAAATTAATAAAGTTAACTTTATTTTATATATTTCAATAATTTTTCCATTATGAATTCAAGAATACGAAAACTTCTTTAAAAGTACAGTAGAACCTCGATTATCCGAAGTAAACGGGACCAACCATCTTTCGGAAAATCGGAATTTTCGGATAATCGAGAATGCTTCAATTTTAAGATTAAAGAGAAATATGTGCAATATTTCTTATTATGGTAACAAGTGCTTAATAAAAATAAAGCAATAGCAAAATAGAAACAAGAATAAATTACCAGAATTTTAATTTTGAAATTGTGTACATTTTACATAAATCACAAGGGTTTGAAAAAACGTTTTGTTTGTCGCAGTTTCGATGGCCTTTGCTTTGAAGCTGTATCACGGAATTTTTTAATATTACTAGGTACTCAAGTTAAATTCAAAGGAACTCTATGACAGGGGATTCAAAATATTTATACGTACTCGTAGTTCGGAAAAGACCGCTTGAACCCCCCCCCCCCCCCCAAAAAAAAAAAAAAAAAAAAGTTTCAAAAAAGGATTTCGGTTAACCGAGAGTTTCGGATAAAAGAGGTTTTGCTGTAATAGAATAAATTTGGACTACCATTTATTTACTAATTTACCGTACAATTACGTCATCTAAAGGAGAATCTCCCTCAAGTTATCCGATATTTGGACACAACAATTTTTACAAATTGACAATGTAATGAGAGTGCATAAAAATTCACATTTCTTCTGTCTATTTGTCCTTTCCCATTATGTCTATTCTGCTTTCAGTAGAGTCACCGAACGATGCACCTCAGTTCTAATCTAAAATTATAGAAAAAAAAAAAAAGAAAGAATAAATTACCTTAAAATAGAATTTCACAGATCAGATAAGATATGAACATGTTATCTAAATTTGATTGTCTATTTTTTTATGACTTAAAGCCCTATTTTAAGTAACTAAATAATAGCAATAAACAAGATTTCTGTCAAGATACGATAAAAGGCACGAACAATTCTTTCACTACAGTTAACATAATATAAAAAATGCAGATATTCAAATTTAGAGCGCGATGTGCCTCGCTGCTTGCCATTTGCACCGCTTTGGTGGTTTTCATTGAATATGTGGATGAAATAGCAGTTAGTGGGGTGAAAAGAATTTATTCAAAGCAGCAAGCAAGATATGTAACAGCAAGTGCAGAATGACACAGTAACATCGTGACTATAATAAAAGAAATAAATAAATATGGATGGGAAATCCACCTTTAAAAACAGCCCTTTCTTTCTGTTTACGAAAGATTATTCGCTGTTTCTTTCATTTGTTAGTGTGTGTGTGTGGGGGGGGGGGACCTGGAGTGGCTCCTCTACACTTTTCAAACACTTTACAGAATACCATATGTTGTTCAAATAAATCTACCTTATATACATATATATATATATACATAATTCTTATTAAGGCGGAACTGAAGTCCACTGCTCAACAAGCCCATTTACCGACTTATTTTTAAAAGTAAAGGTACAAAATTTTGGCAGGGTTAACTATGGAAATGATTTGGAATCGACAGACGTTTTTCATTTTTTGATAAATAAATTATTTATCGAGCTATAAGCGATTTTGGGTCACGTCACAACAGGTTTTCCTAACTTCGCTGACTGGTATTTCTCCTTTCGTCCGGAAATTCTGTTCAAAACGTCAACTTTGACAGTATTTTCGGAAAAATCTTTTGCTTTTACCAAAAAAAGGAAAAAGTCTTTCGATTACATAGTTTCTGAGTAACAACACCTGACAATTTCAAGCGTTTCCGAACAAAAATGAATTGAAACTTGTGTCATAAAGTTGCCCCTTTGGATTTGAGAATAGCCTTAAAAAAATTTTATAACAATTTTATGAAATAACTAATATATGAACTTGAAGATATAAAACGAATATATGAAATGAAGATACGAAACGCTTAAACTTTCGGTTTCTGGTATAATTTTGATAGAGAGACGGAAACGAGTAGGTAGACAGGTAGACAGACAGATGGGTAAACAGGTGAGTAGACAGCCGAACGGAAGAGTAGATAGACAGATAGATGGAAATTTACATACAGATAGATAGAAAGACAGACAGACAAAAAAAAAGTCTGGTAGTTGTCGCACGTAGGACCCTCTAGTAGTTATATATATATATATATATATATATATATATATATAAGCTTAGATTCTATAGAGTCAAAAACTGTATTTAAAAACTAGTGTCGTGAAAGAATTTTCAACTTCTTATTAATATAAACTTTAAAACATACATATAATTATTTAAAAAGGTGTTACAAATATATAAAGATATTGCAGTAATACCTCCCTAAAGCGACCACGTTCCATTCCAATAAAAATTGGTCACCCCGAAATGTAGACTCTTAATGGAGGTCATGTTTAAATCTCGGTTTTAATTGTTGAAAAAAGGTAACAATTAATGTTACTAAAATTTATTTTTCACATTAGGAAAAAATATGAAAATTTAAGTATCAAAACAAAAGTTAATTACATAAGCTAATTACTATAGAGTTTTAAAAATGAACATTGACGTTTGCTTTGATTTTATATTTTTATCTTTCATAACATTTATTTCCAAGTCCTTTCGAAGTTCAGTAAATAAATGCAATTTTATTTTTTATTTTATTTTTTTGGAGGAGGGGACGGGGGGGACGGGAACAAATAATGACGATTTCATTAATTTATCTATTTCTTTGAGAGTTTCTTAACCGAATAGGGCAAGGGATTTTATTGACCGTCATTCTTAATTCGTCATCGGAGTTAAATTCATTTTCTAAAAAGGCACAAAAGGGTTTAAACACTTACAAGTTACCGGAATAAAACTTAGTTGAGAAGTTTGATGAATAATGCGTTCTCCGGAATTATTTTTCTAATAAAGCCTTCTTCAAGCGACCAGGAAAAAACGGAATTCGTTTCATTTTCTTCAAAGAAATGGGTCGCTCATGGAGGGAGTTCAACTGGGACAGTCTCTGAATGGAGGTAAAATTAGTATTGAGCCAATGGGAATAAATTTGTTCCATGAAAAAATGGTCGTTCAGGGAGGTTTCATTGCATTTAACCCTGAGATCTTTCGAAACGCACACGCGTTCATTTTCAAAGAGGAAAAAGATTCTAGATTCTAATTTTACAAAATGGAAATATTTCCGCTTGTGAAAATGACCACATATTCTAAAGAAAATGTCGCTTTCATCCATGAAGTTCAAACTTTTTTCTAAAATTGTGATGTCATTTCAAATTAATTTTAAACTCCGACAAATATGTATCTGGGTCAATGTACCATTATTTGCATCAAATACGAGTAAAGTATTTTTATTTTTAAATATATAAATAATTAATTCAAAATTTTTATTTGCATGTTTACTCTGCGCTTTAGATAGGGTAACCAGCAGTACACTTTTTGTGCCTATGATCATTTTTTACTTCATTCATGTCTATACAGTAAAATCGGATATAACGCTCTTCCGAGGGACCGGGGTAGAACAGCGTTAAAAGCGGGAAAGCGTTAAATGCGGGAGAAGGTTTTCGGCATTTTAAAATTGAGAATATTAGATTATCTGCTTTAAATAATGCGGGGAATCATTTTGTGAATTATTTAAAATAGAAACTCCACAGCATAGGTACAAAAACGTATCCTTCATTTAAAATATCACAAATTTACATAGTTTTTACAAAGTGTATTATTATTTCAAATCAGAATAAGTAAAAGAATTGTTGGCATTGAAATAAAAGCTACAAAATATATTTAACATTTCTAATAGGAACCTTTATCCTTATATTAAACATAAAATAAAATTATGAAAGGAACTAATAATAATAATAATTTGTTTTTGTTTTTTTAAATGTAACATTTGTATTCTTAAGCACCACTATGAGGACTATAAACTTTCACTTAGTGTTTATTCGTTTTTGAGGAAAACTCTTCGAGTTTCGTCTGATGGGTGGGCGAACGACTACATAAAAGAGCGTTTTCTGCTTTGTTTATGTGTCTTAATATATCTTCATGTGAAGTGGCGGTATCTACTGAAGCGGTGTATAGGCGGATAGTGCTGAAAGCTTCCATTACTTCAGCTATCGTTGGGATGCGCTCTTGAACATTGCCATCAGCAACTTCATCAGGGTCCTCTTCTTCTGCGGCATCCTGTACAGTGTCCCCTATAATGTCTTCAATGCTCCTAACGTTGCTTGTGATAACGTCTTTATCAATGTTAAAATAGTCCTGGAGGCTGTGGATGCTCGCAAACAGCTTGCCATTCCTCGTCGTCTATAGTATATGATCCCTCTTCAGCCGCATCCATATGATCGTCGGCGTCCATTATGAAGCCTGACTTTTTAAAACAATTTTGAATTATTTTAGGTTCAATTGCATCCCAAGTTGCGCTAAGGTAGTTCATGTCATCGAGCCTTTGACTTTTGGGCTACTTCTGCATCTTTTTCGTTAACTATGGATCCCCTGATAGGTATGTTACAGTGTCTTGACTCAAGAAACCACTCGTACTTTTCCCAAATCTTCATATTTTCCTGGTTTCGCTCTCTTTTTCTTTGAGCCACCAATCGCAGCATTTTTTCCATATATTTTCTGTTTTGAAGAATAGTCCAAAGAGACGACGGCGCGATATTCATAGATAACGCAAAATCTTTCTGGCTCAGAATAGATGATTTTTTTTTTTGTCATATTTTTTTAGAATTTCTAATTTTTTCGAAAGTGTCAGCGTCTTTCTTTTCATACTCTTAGCTTCTATGTTGCACCCAATTGAAGTCGGCTGCGATGCTACTTACTTATGTGTAAATGAAAAAAGGGAAAACAGTTTGTGTGAAGCAAGAGACAAACAGGTGCTGCTGAGATGGACGGCATAAATTATTTTGTTCTCTGATCCAATGAGAAAAAAACCGCCGCGCCGGCTGATTTTTTTTTTTTTTTTTTTACATAGTCTTTAGGCATTGTGGTCTATGTAGGCATATGTAGTCTTTGGGCAACTTCGGATGTAAACCAAAGCACCAAAGCGTAATATCCGGGATTTCTTTGTTCAAAGGACCAATAAAAAGCGCGTTAAAAGCGGGGAGCGTTAAAAGCGAGGAATTTTTACATTGTTCTTATGGGTATGGTACAAGGGACCGGAACAAATGAGCATAAAAGGCGGGAAAACGTTTTAAGCGGTGAGCGTTATATCCGAGTTTTACTGTATTTGTATCTATGCTAGCATCCCATTACATTTTGTTTTATAGCCTACGTTATCATAAAACAAGTTGGATATTGCACGTCAAACGTGGCAAATGAGGTGCGTTCGTACCATAACTAGTTTTATAAATATTTTTTGTACAGCATATTGTACTGAATGTATATTTTAGTGCACTTCATAAGTGCATATCACTTTTATTCTGTTTGAAAGGCTGTCACATCATTAAAATGCACTTGAAATAATTTTTTCCAATTGGCCATCATGTAACGAAAAACTATTGACTGTCCCTGTAATTAAACTATACATCCGATTTTCATAAAATTTGAAATGACTCGACAAAATTATGCAACAATAATATATTTTAAATTTCAAACGATTCAGTCGGGTAGTTCTTGCGCTGTTATATGCAGACAGACTGAACGACGACTATAGGTGCTAAGTATTTATATAATTACGAACCCACCTAAAAAGAAAAGAAAAGAAAAAACGAAGATATTGACAATTATTTCGAAATATTACACGGCTAAAACATAGTTTAAGTGCAGTTGGAAGTCCCTAAACCTACCACTTTAAATTAATGGGCCTTTTCACAGAAACTACCAAAGATAGTCACTTGAAATTTTTTATATGCGTAATATAAATAGTCTAATATATAAAAATGAAAACTTGTCTGTCTGTCTGTAATTTTATACAAATCCATAGCTTGAAAGCCAGAATTGTGGAATGTTACGTACATGTGCATTAAAACACGGCGGATGCAAATAAAGTAATCCAGAATCGAAATAATTTATAGTTAATTTTTAATTAATAAAAAACCGCCAATTTAACAGCAATTTCCTATCAAATTTAAACATTTTTCGTTATAATAGTTACCAAAAATTAAAAATCCACAACGATAACTTTTCTATTGCAAGATTTCCACCTGGAAAATGAAAATGAAATAAATAGTTTGACAAATTTTAAAAGTGAATATTGTGTCATAACATCTCTATTGCAAGATTTCCGCCTGAAAAATGAAAATGAAATAAATAGTTTGATGAATTTTTTTTAAAAATTAGTATTACGTGATATTGGAAATATAATAGACCTCAGCAGGTGAATGTATAACGTCACATGAGCTTGAAGAAACGTATTGAAACATGATAAAAACCCGATTATGGAAATATTGGCATATTTTAACATGAGGTTCTCTGAATTTATTTCGCCATTTTTAAATCTATTCCATATACAGTGTGTCTACGTATAACCTGACCGACCTTTATTTTCACAACCGTTGGTCCTAGATGCATACTTCCAATTAGAAAAACGTTTCAAAATTAGACCAATGTCAGACGGGCGTCTTTTTTGCTGCTTTTTTGCTTAAGTATTATGCATTCACAATGCTCATTGTGAATGGATAATACTTAAGCAAAAAAGCAGCCCGTCTGACATTGGTCTTAGGTGCAGGGTTAAGATAAAAAAAAAAAAAAAGAGTTTGAAACGAAAAAACAATTTAATGAAGAATTGCAGAATCTAAATTTTTATACGGACCCCCGGTCCTATAAGTTATATTTAGTAACATTTCCCAATTACACTGGCAAGTAAGGCAAAACAAGTCCCGTTATTCTACGATTAAAATTGACCGAGTAATAGCTGTTTAAAGTTGGAGTATATTTTTTGCTGCATATTAGGGGTCATTCACAAATTTAGTAGTAAATATAATTTCGTCAGATATATTAAAGAAATGATTGAGAGTAAAATTAGCATTGCAATATAAATTTGAAATCTTTAATCATTCTGACATATTACTGCAAAATGTACAATTTGTACTGAACATTATAAAAGGATAAAAATAACAGATTTTTTTGTTAAATAAAAGGATGAAAAACAACAGCCTCAATTCTTTACAAAATGATACATATTTTAAAATGCTATTAGATTACATTGTCTTTCAAATTTTGGGTTGTGGCATGTTTTTTAGCTTTTAAAAATTGATTCTTATGTATTTTTTAGCACTGAATCCGAAAATGACCTTCATTTTAAACCATCACGTCAGGAATTTTATCAAATCGCAAATTTCAAAGTTAAAAAGCTAAAAGTTAAAATTGATCCCCCTCTTCTCCTAACCTCATCGGACCCCCGAGCTGTTTACCTGTAAGAAAGCCAGTATAAACCAAAAAATCTAATAAATTATTGAATTAAATAAAACTAAACTGAATAAAAAAGTCTTACATCTATTTTATAGTATCAGATTTGTCGCTATTTTTTAACCTTGAAATTTACGATTTGCGAAAAATCTTGACACGATGATTAAAAGTGAAAATAATTTTTTGATTCAGCGTTAAAAAATACATAAAATGTAAATATAATAGTTAAAAAACACAACCATCGCAAGTTTATGTTATCTCTTCCTTAAACTTATTGGCGGTAATCTATCCGAATTTTTTTTGTGTTATCCTCTAATATAAGTACTTATAAGCTGGTAAGAGTCGAAAATCAAAATAATATTGCATTGTCGTCGGATTTAAGTCAGTATGTAAAATTTAACTTCGATCGGACATTTGAAAGTAAGTTAAAGATTGAGTACAAATTTTAAACTGGAAAGACGATTATTGCAAGTTAAATAAAACCTCGTGAAAATAACATAATTTTAGTTAAAAGAAATCATAGCCTCAAAACCTTACAAAATAAAACATACGTTAAAATACTATTATTTTAACTCATCTGAAACTTAACTAATAAAAGTTAATAGTAATATTTGTACGATTTTTTTCAAAGCGCAGATACCTTGAAATAAGTTTAATTGCTTTATACACGACCCCTGAAAGCATGGTCCAAATCATCTGCTTTGATATGCAAAAAAGTGGTGTAAGTCATGCATTTCAAAGTTTCATAACTCGGTCAATTTTAATGTTAATTGAATGGGACTTTTTTTGTCTTACTTGTTAGTGTCACAGTAAATTTTCAGTAAATATCACTTATAGGACCGGGGGACCGTATAAAAATTTACATTTCGTAATTGTTTAATAAATGTTTTTCTTGACCCAACTCGCTTTAAAAATAATTCTTTACCTTATTTAAACCATTTTTGTAATTGGAAGTATGCATCTAGGACCGACGGTTGCGAAAATAAAGATCGGTCAGGTTATACGTGGACACACTGTATATACGTGTTTGTATATGTGTGTATTATAATTAAAATTTCTTGGCAACGCAGGGTATTTAAACTAGGTCCTAATAAAGTGAAGTCAACTTTATAAACAGATATTCTTTGGTTATTATTATTTTTTTTTTATCTGGAAATAAAAAGCACTTTTAAATAACAAAAAAAAATGCATTTTTCCAAAGAAAAACCTTTTTATAAAAAAAAAAAAATTGTACAAATGTTTGTAACAAAAGTTCACTTCGGATTGATCGGGGATATCTGTGAAATATTCTAGCAAGATTGCAAACAATCATATGTAGTCTTTTCTATAAAAAGGTACAGCGGCGTTCAAAAAGCAACATTTTGAGAAAATTGAGTATAAAGTTTACGTATGTTTATGTATGATGTAAACAAAACTGAATTACTTAAAATTTTTTAACTTCTTATTGTCGTAGAAACAAAAGTAATATACCACTCGAAAGGGGGAAAATAAGGGATTCAAAATATTAAAAAAATAAAACAAGTCGGAAATTGAATGTGAAACGTGGCAAATTAGGTGCATTCGTACTATAAATAGTTTTATAAATATTCGGATCTTGGGCCAATAGCTGTTGCTCTCTTATGCAAAAATGCAAAATTTATTACAATTATACGTATCAAATTCAGTAATACGGAAATAATATTACTTAATCTTAAATCGAACGTAAGCACGATGCTAGAATCATTACCTGCAATAGGATATCATTGAATTAATTACGTATAATAGGATTTAATAGAAAGAAGAAAACTTTTATTAATATCTTTTTTAAGTTTTGATTCGATTTTCCTAATAATTTGAAATGACTCGACAAAATGCTGCGACAATTATATTATATTAAATTTGAAACCATTCAGTTGGACAGTTTTTGCGCTGTTGTATGCGGATAGACGGACTTACCAGACGAAGATTATAGGTGCAACGTATTTTGTAATTACGGACGCACCTAAAAACGACTTTTTTCATGAAATTGACTTCCAACTGCCCTTGGTCTCTCGTATTATTAGTTGTTATTTATTCTTCGAATAATTACAGCAAACTCATAAACACTGCAATTAATAGATGATTTAAATTAGATTAAAAATAGATTTATTATTATTATTATTAGAGATCGACCGAAAATTCGATTTAATTTTCGTTTGCGGCCTAAAATCCGAGCTTAGCCAAAAATTCGTTTTCGTCGAAAATGCTACCAAAAATTCGGCCTTAGCGAAACTCGAACGAAAATTATCTGTATTCCAAAAATCTCGTTTCTTCCTTCGTGAATTTTTGACATTGCTCATTGTTTTGAACTGTATCGACTGAAATGACACTCTTTATTTATTGCTGTGAACTTCACTGTTTAGAATTTACCAGTCATGGCTAACTCAAGAAGTGCGTGCAAATTATAAATAAAGAAATGCCTATGACTGAACTTTGAAGACGTTTTTCACGTGCTCGTTAAAAGCTGCAGATTTAACTATAATAGAAAATGTTTAGTTTGAAACCGTAGAAGTGTTTCGAATGGTCTTTGAGAAAGTTCTATTATAACAAATGATCCTTTTCAAAAATCATTATAAAGGACAAATAGAGGTATGTATACCTGAAACATTTTTTAATTATATGAAATTCGTATAATTAGAAAATCATTCTGTGTCGTTGATGATTTTATTTTATATTAAAATAAAAAGTTTTGGTCAGAGGCATATAGAGCCAACTTGTACCACACGTATAATTATATATATAATAGCGCTAAGTGTATAACAGTTCGGGAGTGAACTTATCCGGATACTGATAATCGCACTCACCCTCGAAAAAAAAATATCGCGGCCATGTTAGGCTTAAGCATTCCGATTTCATGAATAAGGCAATTGTTCGACTTATAATAATCCACGTTGTATCACATCTATTCTTCTTCATTTTCTTTAAAAGCTTCAAAAACTATACAATTATAATGATTTAAGTTCTAATTTAAAAATACCCAGCTACCAACAACAGATTATCGAATACCGTTGCCATTCATAAGCACAAATTCCAAATCTAGAAACAAATGAACGACTCTTTGATCGTTTCATTAAAAAATATACCATTTAACATCTGATTAATCTCTTAAAATATTTACAAAAGCATATTAAAGCCTTTAAATATTTTGAAATGCGTTTTCCACTTTTACATACCGACTTCTGTTTTGTGAAAAAACGAAGTTGATTATTAAAAAAGACATTATAAAACAAGACAGAGGTTCCATTGATGAACTACGCTTTATTTCAATGCTGTTTTGGCGCCATCTATCGGCAGTGAATATAAATGATGGAACTTTTGACTGAAATTATAATTTTATATATATATATATATATATATAATACAAGACGTTACGATGTAATTCGAGATCATTTTTTAAATGTTTTCGTTATTTAATTTTAAAATTTCGTTCAATATAAATAAAATGAAATATTCTTTTGTTATGATACCTTTGATAGAATTTATATTTTGTTTTATTAATTTTTTAAGAGGTTAACATTTATCCGCTTTTTTAAGAATTTTGTTCGCATTTTTTCCCGGATGTTATGAAATATAAGATGTCATCATGATTGCATTAGTATGAGAAAATTATTTTTCACATTCTCTTATTAAATTACAATTTTGTTTTCACTCCCAGGTCATGTGTTCAAATTTTACAATGTTAAAAATCAAAATTTTATCTGCAATGATGTAATTAATACATGTAGTACATGGCATTTTATATTCCTTACATATTAATTACATTTGATAAGAAATATACATTTTATTTTCAATGCAAGCAAATTTCAGATGGATATAAGCTAAGCTCTTAAACATTCATAAATTTAAATTAAAATTTTACGAAAGGAGCAATAATAATAATTTTGATTTTGTCATTTTCTAAAATACAAACCCTTTAATAATAAAACCTTCATTCAGTTTGTTTGTATGAAATCTTATAAAAATGAAACGCAGATCAACATTCCGTCATTTTTGACGGGTTATATACTAGTTAATTAATAATTATGTATATTCATCTATGTATTAATTACTTTAAAAAATTTTGGACATTTTCGGTATTGTTTTCGGTTTTAAAAACCTGTTTCTGTCGATCCTTAATTATTATTATTATTATTAGCCCCCGGTATGCTATTTCTTTCTCCCAGCTTATTTTGTCTCCAATAAATAACGTTACCTTGTATAAGCCAGCCGTAAATCAAAAGCTGATGTTTCATTGTGCGATTAAATACTCTACAGCATTTTAAAAAACTTCTAAGCATCGCACATTTTCAATGTTTATACCGTTGTATTGGGGGGAAAAAAGTGCTTTTTGATGCACTTTGTTTGAAAACTGCATCTCCGTTTATTTTTGAAATATTAATTTTTTTGTAGTTTTAAGCGACATTTGTTTCATTTTGGCAACTCAAGTACTCCAATTCTGTACAAAATAAAGAAAAAATAGTTGAAAAATAGTAATTATATCTTCTTGTTGCCTTTTCCCCATAAAAACTGAAAAAATGTAATGAAAATACTTGCTATTTTGAGAAAAATATAAATGAACGATTTGTGATAAAACATGGAGCTATTATAAACTATGTTTAATTTTAAGTATCTATTTTAATTCAAAGGACGTCATTTTACATAAAATAAAAGCGCGTGCTTTAAGTCTTAAAATTGAAATATGTTTTGCACTACAATAGAGTCCCGATTATCCGATTCCCGCTTAACCGAATTATTTTCTTCTGATGGACTGGTGGCTTCTATTATTATGAAACAGCCACTATAAATGAAGCGTTAGGTGAAGATGAAAGAGCAGCCATAAAAAGTTAGAACTCTGATTTTCTGGTCAGAATAGAGGGGAGGGGGGGGGGGAGGAAATGACCATAATTTTTTTTTTTTTTTTTTTTTTCAAAACAAAATTATGGCCATTTTTTTTCTCATTCTGACCAGAAAATAAGAGTTCTAACTTTTTACGGCTGCTCCTTCATCTTCGCCTAACGCTTCATTTATAGTGGCTGTTTCATAATAATAGAAGCCACCAGTCCATCAGAAAAAAATGGAGTAATGGAAATGTCGGGGGCGGCAGTAAATTCTGAAAAAGCAGAATTCCTGTTTTTTAGTTTTATGCTCAATGCTTAACATGCCTTTATTAAAAATCTTTATTTATTTTTTATTATTATTTTTTTTTTTTTTTTATGAGGAACACAAATAGGTATAAAGAATAATTATTTGACCTATGTAAATCAGAATAGCTACGCAAAAAAATGATAGTACAAAGATTGTCGACCCGTGATATAAACCATTAGAAAATTGCAAGAACCAAAACTTCTGCAGTAGTGCGTTTAAAGGAATCTGCTTACGCCCACGTTATCGAGCTAATTGCTTGTATAAGGAATTCCTTTAACATAGGAAAAACATTGAAATTCTCTGCATGCGTTCACGTTCGCAGAACCCTCTGTGCGATGAAAATATCTGCGGAAACACTCCAATAAATCTCTTGGTTTCTCTCTACGAGAAAAGAAATTTTAGCCCCAATTCCTGGAACTGTTAGCGGCTCTATGAGGCCTGCTTGTTATCTTTGAAATGACTCAGTGACATACAGAGCTAGCTGGATTAGGAAGGCTTCTGTTTACATTATGGTAGGGAAATTAAAGCTACGGCAAGTCTGATTGTGTTGCCAAAAAATGGAAAAGAATATCCCATCTTGTAGTAATTAATCGAATTCTTATTAGTCATGTTTTAAAAATGCAACAGATATGATTGAACTCGCTCAGTTAACAAGTATTTTGTTTGGAATAACTACCGTATTTCATGGAAGAAACGCCGCGGCGTTTACGAGTTCAAAAGTTAATTTTTTTCCAAGTGCGGCGTTTACGATTTTTTTAAAATACCAACTGAGTTTCCTTAATTTAAAAATTCATAAAAATATTTAAAATCGGATTTAAATATTCTAAATAAAACTTCAGTCATCTTAAGATATTAAAAACGAGTCATCCTACACTGCTCAGAAAACTTTGATTGAAGTTAGGTCAATGTGACCCTGTCGACAAAAGTAGCGTTCCCACGGATGCGGCGTTTACAACGGGTGCGACGATTGCGGTATTTTTAAGTTTATTCAGGCCAATTTGAGGAGTGCGGCGTTTACGACGGGTGCGGCGTTTCTTCCATAAAACACGGTAATAAAATTAAAGCTATGGAAAAGCGTAGGCAGAAAAAGGATGTGAAATATCTTTTATCTTTTTATTTAAAAATATATTATAAATATATTATATTTGAAGTCTACCCTTGAGTATTCGCCCGGAGACAGCCGCATTTTTTTTTTTTTTTTTTTTTTTTTTTGTCGATTTTAAATTTACTATTTGGACTATTGTTATTATTATTATTATTATTATTATTATTTGTTGTTGTTGTTGTTGTAGTTGTTTTTCAAAATGTTTAATGCCTGAATGTTTTTTGGCTCTATTACGAATCCCCCTCCCCCTATCTTTTTTTTTTTTTTTTACGTATTATATTTGGAGTACTGGTTCTGTTTAAATTTTTTTCAGTTGGATTTATTTTTGTTGATTTTTTGTATGTTTAATCTCTGAATTTTCAAGAAAATAAGCATAAAGTGGCTATAAATGACCAAACAATAAAACAAGATGGAGACTCCGGGCGAATACGCAAGCTGTTCCCATCTTTCAAATATTTGTTTGTTTACCATATCGTCGGTACCATGTCAAACTATCCAATGTGAAAATAGACACTTTTCAGGAGGTCAAAAAACTGTCTTAATTGTCGATTCAAAATCAGCGCCAAGCAGCAGTAAACAATTATTATATATTTCGGATGCTGTTTTATATCCTATTTAAGCATACTATTGAGATAAATCATTTGAATAAGTTTACTTGCCAAAAAATCACATTGGATAGTTTGATATGGTATGCTTATTTGTACGTTTTCAGCTTCGTTGAACTTTTTCAACTTCAAACTATCCAATGTGCCACATTGGATAGTTCGACTTGTAAAAATTTTGTGCTTTTCCCAGGTTCGCCATTCCACAGTAGCGAATATGCGATATTGGATAGTTTGACTTGAAAAAAATTTGTGCTTTTCCCAGATTCGCTGTTTCATAGTTGCAAATGTGTCATATTCAATAGTCTAATTTGAAAAAATGTTGGTATTTACATATTCAATATCTCTTTAAAAAAAATTATAATTTTAATGACAAATATACAGTAAATTAATAAAGAAAAGTTATTTTTAAACATTCTGTTAATTTTATAAAATATAAGAAAACAAAAATATCTCAAATAATGGGGTGGACAACAACAGGCACTTTATACCCGTAATTATAAGTACAGTAAACTCTGTCTAAGGCGGAATTGGTCGGGACCGAGAAAATTTTCCGTAGTAGACAATATTCCGCCTTAGACAAATTTTACTCTATGTCTATAGATTCACAGGGACTTGAAAATCTTTCCGAGTTAGACAGGTTTCCGTCTTACACAGAGTCCGCCTTGCAGAGAGTTTACTGTAATAATATACGCGCTATTTATTCTAAGAAACTCATGGAACGCTTTCTACCACTATTTTCGAATAGAAATCTTTGTATTATTGAATGTCCCATTAAAAAATGTTAGAACAAATGAGGCTGAAGAAAATTTGGAAGAAATTTATTATAGGCTCTTTTAATACAATAATTGCAAATGTTATCCGGAACGTAGGGAATAATAAAGGGTAATCACTTGTTTCAAAACTTTCTTGACCGTTAAAAAGTTTTTATGACTTTTGGTTTACCTTTCTGTCGTCTCACCGTGCTCTAAATCTCATAAATATAATCGGATTGTCATATAACTTATTTATGTTTTTGACGTTTACTATGGCATGTCCGGTACTGAGAACGGAGCGTGTAGCATTTATAGGTCCTTTACAAGGACACTCAAAAGAATCACGTTACATTACGCTTAATGGGGAAAGAAACGTTTGTGGTTAAGTTTAATTATTTTACGATATTTCCAACATAATGAAATTTATATACATTATCGAGGTGCAAAGCAACATGCCTACGTTAGAATATGACGTGTACGGCAGTTATCGCTCATTTACAGGGATACACAAAAGATTTCGGTTAAGTGCAGTCTATTAGCGGCAAATGCTGAAAATGTGTTTTATATTATGGTATGCGTTTTAAAACTTTGTGCATACTGCGTGGTAAGTATAAATTCTATAAATTGTATAATGTATACTTCCTTAAATTAACTCGTTAGCATTACTAAGTATGAATCTGAACTTCTTAAACGTAGTTTTGAATTCTGATATGATTTCAAAGTTGAACTATAGTTAGTATATAAGATGTTTGTGGAATATAAGTAAAATCATATACAGGGCCACTCAAAAACTAGAAACATGGACAATTATGGATGATAACTTCTGGAAGTATCATTTCAGTAATTTTAAGCGTCTTTTAGCTTGCATTAGATTTTTAGCTTATTATGTGGCATGGATAAAAATCTGTAGGTAATATACAGGGTTGTACAAAATAATTCAGTTATCCTCGTTTATTGGTAGAAATTACTGAATGTGAATTTTCAACCTCTTATACTTTTTAACACTTTCCAACAAGGTTAAAAAGTGTTTATGAATTCGGTTTGTCTGTCTACGCTCTAACTCACGAAAATATACTCGTATTTAAATGCAATTTAAAAATATTAATGGTGCTTACAGTTGCATGTTCGATGTTCCTTCGGTATTGCATATGAAGTGTGTAACATGAATGGTTCATTTAAGGGGCACTCAAAAGATTTCTATTACATTATGGTATATGGGAAAAATCGTTTGAAGCGTATTTTTACATTACACTATTTCAAATATATTACAACTAATCTAAATCACTGAATTTCATTACATGAAGATTACGATAAATAGGGCATGCATTCATAGCATTTGTTGTTTATTTACAGCGATACACAAAAGAGATGGGTTACGGTGCTGTCTTTGAGCAATAATTGCTGAAAGTGCATTTTTTAATTTCGGTATGCGCTTTTAAATTTAACTGTTTTTCTGCATGTTGTATAAAAAATCTGTACCTCGTATACAGGGTTGCACGAAAGAATTCACTAAAAAACAATTACCATGTATAGACAGAAAAAGTACTCGAATCAGTTTGTGAAGCCCTGTAAATGATCTATAAATTAGCATATAATCTAGATAGAATGCGACAATTTAGTTTAATTAGAAAACGCGTAACGCAATTTATACTTTCGAACTTATGCAATTTCCGCCCATAAACAGAAATATACTCGAACTTTTTGTATAGCCATGTATATTATCTACAGATTTTTATACATCTTATATAATATGGTAAATTGATTCAGGCAAAAGATTGTTATAAACACACTTCCAGAAATTAACAGTCATAGCCGTCAATGCTTTCAGTTCCTTGCATAGCCCTGCATATTAAAAATTTCTACTAACATATTTCAGTATCGTAAAAAGAAATAAAAGACCGAAATTATGTAACTCAATTAAAACCCTCCTTTAAGAAATTCACGCCCATATAAAATAATCCTTACGAATTCTTTTGTATAACCCTGTATATCTGTAGACTTTATATCTACCACGTAATATTCAAATAGTTAAAAACTCATTCTAATATTGAAAACACACTTCAAACAACTATCGCTAATAGACAGCAGTGTAACCGATTTTTTTGTGTGTCCCTGTAAATTAACGATAACTGCTATACATGTCATATTCTGCAGTAACCAACTTGCAATATAAATCAATTACGAATGTGAATTTCACTTTATATGGAATATTTTAACATTATTAAAATATGCTTCAAACATTGTTTTTTACTATAAACCATTATACAACAAAAGTCTTTTGTATGAACCTATAAATAATAATAAATGGCTTGCGCACCATATTCTTCATAAAACACGTTTTAATACACTTGATAACTCCATGTTAATTTCATTATGTTTTAAATACCATAATACCATTAAAGATACCGCTCTTTTTCCCTATTGAGTGTAGTGTAACGGGATTCTTTTGAGTGTACCTGTAAATGAATTAAAAATTCTCACCTTCCATTAACAATAGAAAGCATATGCTATATAGTAAACGTTGTCGTAGTCACATGTGTCAATAGAGTTAAATTTCAATCGATAAATAAAACAATTTTTGTCCTTCTGATAAAGAGACTATTTTCATATTGGATAGTTTGACATGGTACGGATGTTTAGAAAAAGAAAAAATTCCAAACATTTGCGGCAAAGGATCGAATATGCCATATTTGATAGTTTGACATTGTGAATTTTAGAAAAAGTTGCATATTGGATACTTTGAAACATTCATTATCTAAGTTTCTAATCAAGCTAGAAACGTGACGATTTTGATTACTACGTATGCACAGTACAACAAAATGGCACAAAATATGAAAAATGCAATTTTTCACATTGGATACTTTGACATGGTAGCGACGATATGATCAAAATTTTATTAATATGAATCTATTTTACACAGAAGACAGAGGCACAGCTGCTATCATCGAAATATTTATTGTAAACATTCGCGTTTACATTATAGCAAAAAATTAAAACCATATAATTAAATTTATTTTATTTACAAAAATAAAATAAAATAAAAATTTATAAATTATATGAAGAATAATTCTTTCCATATTTTAGACAGTCTGATAACAATTAATCAAAAGTTTACTGATATCGATTATTTTTAATAATGCAAAGACATACAGAAGTAGCTAGATTGAGACGGTTTCTCTTTTTAATTATAACATAGAAATTAAACCGATAGAAATGCTAGTTGTGGTGCTGAAAAATGTTTTACTATAACTCTTTTTAAAATATTTTATTTCATCTGGTAGCGGTTAATCAAAATCTTATTGATATTGTGACAATGTCACCAGGGACCGACTTACAAATTTGAGGGCCTTGGGCACAGATGCTTACGGGGGGGTCCCCTTGCACAGATGCTTATAGGAGGATTGAGTTAAAAAATAATATTGGAAAAGGTACTTACTAAACCACTCGTTGACTTTAATGATTACCTTAAAATATTCATTAAAAAATTTTATTTGATAATCATTAATTTACTTTTAAATAATTATTTCACAATTATGAAATTTAAATGAGTAGACTTTATATAATAAATTGTCTGCTATTGATTATCTTTTCCTGTGCAAGTATGTATCTGGAATGATAAAGTGTGCAACAACTAATAATAACTTTTCCACAATACCAAGCCACAATTATTTAAAATATTAGAGGACTCTGCCACCTACGAGCTACGCATACATCAACCCCCGAATAATCTGACGAAAACAAACAGACTTAAATAAGAATAAAAAATACAATATATTTTTTAAATGATCAAGGTAAAAGAAACTACTTAATAAAGTAATTAAAAATGCATGCTTCAGACAAAATATACGACTTTATAAAAAAAAAAAATACAATATGAACACAATAGAATGTAGGAGGAAATGTAACGTTCTATCACATGTTAAAACTACAACAGATTTTGGACAATAATTAGAAAACTTTCAGCAGCATTTGGGGGCCCCTAATTTTCAGGGGCCCCGGGCCTGTGCTCCGAATGCCCTGCCGTAAACCAGGCACTGGATGTCACGTAAGTTTGATTCCAAAAGTCTAGATTATATAACTAGTTAAGCTAATGTTTCTCAATATCCAAGCGGTTATAACTAAACTCACATGTCAGTTCCATAAATCGTAGAATTCCTTGGACATGTGAAAAGTCTAATCTATTTATTCAGAGTTTACATCCAGTTATAAAGTCCACCTACATCTTAAGAATAAACAAAATGACCCTTTTCCCACTTGATATTACTGCGAGTGCAATTAAGATTAAAGAATCACGAGTGTTAATCAGAGAGAAACAATGTGTCAAAAGTCGATCTAATGTAATCACTCTTGAGATAAACAAATATATATACGTGAGGGTAGAGGTCTGCACGGGCCCGGCCCGCGGGCCGGCGGAATGAAGGCGAATTATCCAACGGGCCGGCAGAATTAGGACAATTTTTGCAACGACAGACAAAATAAACGGGCCGACAGACAAAATAAACGGGCCGGGCCGGCAAAAAAATTGAACGGGCCTGCAGGGCCTGGCCGATAAAAAAAATTAATCGGGCCTATCGGCCCGATATAAGAATTCAAGCGAAGCAGATAAAATACGAGCCATTTTCAATGAATATGATTTTCTCGAGAAGTAGAAATGTGCGACACGAGCCGATGCGAGTTTAACAACATCAATACAGATATGTAACATGTCCATCGTAGAGATCGGCATCGTACAGTTACAAGATGCCTGATTACGGGTTTAATTTTTTTCAGCAGACTCGTGCCGGGACGGAACTGGTCTTAATCGATCTCAGGATGTGTAGGACAGGCATTATGTTTTGTAAAAGTATTAATAGTGATAGTGAACTTCTGTTAACAGTATCTTTGGAAATATACCGTAAGGGGTTTTCGTATTCACTGCTCAACAATGCGAAACTTTCAAACACATTTTCTGACTCATTTTTAACTATAAAAGCATAAAATAAACAGACCTGACTATTGAAGGCATTTGAAAAAGAATAGCTTTCTCCATATTTGATAAATTACTTACAGAGATTCTTGTCATGTGACTGTACGTTTTTCTCCTTTCCTGTGCTATCGCTTCCGGAAATTCGATTCATAACGCTAACTTTGGCGTATTTTCAGAGAAGGATATATTGCTTTTATCTATGAAAAAGACGGCATTTACATAGTTTCTGAATAAGAATACCTGCCAATCTTACGCGTTTCCGAAAAGAAATGAATTCTCAAATGTGTCGAAATGTAACTTCTTTCGATTTGAGAAAAGCCTTAAAAATGAGAGAAATATTTTCGCAAATCTACTTTTTATCATACAGCTTCAAAAGGTATCATGTTTTTAATCCTTTATTCTGAACTACATTAACTTTTTAATGAATCCTTATTGGAATTTCGAAATGTCTGTAGAGACGATGACTAAAACATTGTGTAATCGTTAATGTTTACTATTGTGTGTTTACTGCTTTGCGAACACATAGTAATCTAAAATATACTGTAAAATTTTCCCATAAATATGTACGTAGTTACATATTACATTAAAGTTAGTTATTAGTACGTAGTTACATATTACACAAGTTACATTAAAAGAATCTTAATTGTATGTCGAGAAAAAACGGATTTTTCTTTTGTAGAAATTGAATCGGGCCGGGCCTGTTTTCACTAATTTTTGTACGGGCCGGGCCGAGAACTGTAAAAACGCAAACGGGCCGGGCCGGGCCCGGGCCAAGAAATTCCGGCCCGTGCAGACCTCTACGTGAGGGTAACAAGAAACGAAGAAACCTTTTAAAACTTGAAAATGATTTAGATTTTGATTTAAGGCTGTTCTCAAATCGAAAAGGGCAACTTTCTGACATAAGTTTTGATTTATTTTTGTTCGAAAATGCATGAAACTAGTTGGTGTTGTTGTTCAGAAACTATGTAATTGAGCTGTTTTTTCCATTTTTTTGCAAACGCAATAGATCTTTCAGAAAATAGTGTCAAAGTGGGCGTTTTGAACCGAATTTCCGTGCTAAGGAAGAAAGAGCACTCAAGAGCGGGCGAAAAATGTGTTTGTCACGTGATCAAAATGACTTATAACTCAATAGGTAATTGATTGATCAAAAAAAATGGAAAAAAACAGTTCAATTCCAAATCGCTTCCATGGCCAGGCTTTCCAATTTTATACATTTCCGTTAAAAAATGAATTTGTAAATGTGTCAAAACGTTTTGCGCTTGTTGAGCAGAGCAGTTAAGAACAGCATTAAAGCTTGTGAGTAAAGTAAGTACCGAGCGCTTAGAATCGTTGTTCTCCAAACTCGACATCCTGCAAAATGAAACCCCTGCGTAAGCTTTGTTTAAATTCTCCATCTCTTGTTCATTCTCCAACCATTAATTAATTAATGTATTTTATTGTTATTAACAAATAAATATTATACTTAAATTTATTACTTAGTGTTTTTCCTGTATTACCCTTCACATACGGTAGCGCCATAACAATATCCATGTTGTGAAAATGAAACACATATACAGTTACAGTAACCCCTCAATATATCGCGCTACTTGATTGCCTAAGAGGGACAGCTCAGACAAGGAAACCAAGTCTGTAGAGCATAGTATCCCTCCCGGTCTACTTTATTAAGGACTTAAAAAAAAATACAGCTTTCAGCCAGAGCTGAAGTCGCCAGAACCATGACAGTGGACGGTATGTATAAAAAATCCCGTACCAGGGCTGAACCTGCCACGTGAAAAAAAAAAAAAAAAAAAAAAAAAAAAAACCTAACGCGACAGGAGGCAGGTAAGAGAACACAGGCGAAAAAAAAATTACAAACTGGGGGGTAGTGATATAACGAGAGGTGCGACGACAGTGTTTATAATTGAAAAATAAAGCGCAATGCCCGACAATGCAAACATTAAGCTACGAGGTTTTCGATTTAATACTTTAAAAAAAAAAAAAGCTACAGGTACAACACAAAAGAGAAGGTAAAACATTAAAAAAATACAAAACATTCTCACAATCTTTTAACTTTTATGTCCCTGAATAATAATTTTTATTTTAGTACATATTCTTGTGGGTTTTTTTTTTTTTTTTTTTTTTTTTTTTCCATATACTGGTGAACATCCCATTGCATGATTGCATAACAATATTAACGAGATAAATAAGTTTGTGACGATGTTGGAAGTCCAAATACCAGGAAATTTCCTATACTTCCTCGTGTCCCCGATGCTGATTTTTAAGTTTGGAGTTGTCTGTATAGAATTGTTTCAATAAAAATAATTCGATGTAATTTTTTTCCGAAACTGGAACTATTGTTTTATATAAATACTAGCAAACCCCGCGTCTTTGCTCGCGTAATAGTTGAAATATGCTAAGTCATATTTGAATGACTAATTTTTACTAGAAGAACACTTTTTGGAATAATTCAAAAATTACAAATTAAGCCACAGTTTGATTAAACTTCATTATAAAACTGCAATAGACAGAAATGAAATTTTAATTAATATGAAAAATTAAAACTACTTCTAAATAAATGATAATTTAGAAAGTATTTTGAGACTTTTATTCTCATTTCAGTATTCATTTGAAATTTTAAATTTTTTAGAAATTGTTCTTAGTACGCATTTACATCTTAAAATTAACCATCATGTCAAATTCCAAGATTCTTGTCTAACAGTCTACCACCTCTCTGGTGTTATGGCGCCAACATAAAATGCCGAAACAGAGTTGAAATAGAATGTCTTGAAAAATGTTGAAACAGAGACTATCACCGTTAATTTGCCAACCTTGAAATCGTTTGCTATTTCATAATATTTATAGAAAACGGAATTTAGATAGTTTTAAAAGCTTTCTTGTTGTTCCTGCCAACCAGGTGGTAGTGACACCGGTGTAAAATATAGCCCGTGTACGATCAGGGACTATCACCCTTGATTTGCAACCAATAACTTCTGTAATCGGTTTATTATTTCCTGAGATTCCCTAAAAATCGTAATTTAGTACTCTTTTAGAATGCTTTTCGCTCCTTCCCTTCGCTTGACCCTTTTTTAATTTCGAATTTATTCTCGACTGTTCTTAGAGGACATTTATATTTTATAAGTAACTACGATGCTATATTTAAAGTTTCTAGCCTCTTCAGTACCGCAGAAATCTCAATTTAGAATTTTTTTTGCTCCTACAACCCTCAAGGGGTTGTGGCACAGACATAAAGTATAGCTTATGTTTGAGCAGGTTCTATCACCATCAATTTTCAACTATTATGTTTGAAATCGGTTTCGTATTTCATACGATTGCATAAAAATCGTAATTTAGAACGCTTATAACGCCTTTCGCTCACTTCATCCTTTTAAATTTGGAATTTTCTTTCGACAATTTTTAGAAAGCATTTGCATCTTTTTCCAAATTTAAAATGTTAGAACCCCCTCAGTAACAAAAAAAGCAATTTAGAACATTTTTTGCTCCTGTAATCCCCAGGTGGTAGTGACAACAACGTAAAATTTAGGCTATGTTAAAGCGGGACTGTCACCATCAATTTGAAAAAAAAATCTCTTGAATCTCTTGAAAAAAATTCTCTTGAAAAATTCTTCTGAAATCGGTTTCGTATTTCATACGATTGCATAAAAATCGTAATTTAGAACGCTTATAGAACGCTTTTCGCTCACTTCATCCTTTTAAATTTGGAATTTTCTTTCGACAATTCTTAGAAAGCATTTGCATCTTTGAAGTAATTACCATTCCAAATTTAAAATGTTAGACCCCCTCAATAACACAAAAATCGCAATTTAGAATATTTTTTGCTCCTGTAACCCCCAGGTGGTTGTAACAACAACGTAAAATATAGACTATGTTGGAGCGGGGACTGTCACCATCAATTTTAAACCATTACTTCTGAAATCGGTTTATATTTCCTGAGATTGCGTAGAAATCGCTATTTAGAATGTGATTAGAACGCTTTTCGTTCATTTTTACCCCTTTTAAATTTCAAATTTTTAAGGAACTCTTCTCAGAGAGTATTTACATCTCATAAGTAATTATCATGACAAATTTCAAGTTGCTAGCCCATTCAGTATCACAAAAATCACAATTTAGAACGTTTTTTA
Organism: Maratus speciosus; assembly: GCA_963932465.1. Classification (NCBI taxonomy): domain Eukaryota; kingdom Metazoa; phylum Arthropoda; class Arachnida; order Araneae; family Salticidae; genus Maratus; species Maratus speciosus. Next base: position 176,935,152 of record OZ010799.1, on the reverse strand, counting down.
AAATGCAACCGCAAGGTGGTAGTGACGCTGACATGAAATAGATCCTATTTGGAGCAAGGGCTGTCATCATCGATTTCCAACCATTACTTTGAAATAGGTTGTGTACTTTCTGAGATTGCGTAGGAATCGCAATTTAGAACGTTCTTTAGAACGTTTTTCGTCCATTTTCACCCCTTTTAAATTTTGAATTATTTAAGAAATGTTCTTAGAGATCATTTATATCTTATAAGTAACTACCATGCCTAGTTTCAAGTTTCTAGCCTCTGTAGTATTACAAAAAACGCAATTTACATCGTTTTTTGCTCCTTCAACCACTTTGGGGTAGTGGCACCGACATGAAATACAGTCTATGTTGGATCGAGGGCTGTCACCATCGTTTTCATACCATTAATTTTTAAATCGGTTCGGTACTTCCTGAGATTGCGTAGAAATCTCAATTTAGAAAGTTTTTTAGAACGCTTTTCGCTCATTTCCACCCATTTTAAATTTCGATTTTTTAGGAAATGTCCTTAGATATCATTTGTATCTTATAAATAACTGCCCTGCCTAATTTCAGGATTCTAGGCCCTTCAGTAACACAAAAATTGCAATTTAGAACGTTTTTTGCTTCTGCAACCCCTAGGTGGTAGTGACACTGACATGAAATAGAGCGTATGTTGGAGCAAGGACTGTCATCATCAATTTCCAACCATTACTTTTGAAATAGATTGGGTACTTTCTGAGATTGCGTAGAAATCGCCATTTAGAACGTTTTTAGAACGCTTCTTGTTCATTTTCACCCCTTTTAAATTTCAAATTTTTAAGAAACTGTTCTCAGAGAACATTTACATCTCGTAAGTAATTGTCCCATGCCAAATTTGAAGTTGTATCACATTCCGTATCACAAAAATCACAATTTAGAACATTTTTTAAAATGCAGCCACAAGGTGGTAGTGACGCCGACATTAAATAGATCCTATATTGGAGCAAGGGCTGTCATCATCAATTTCCAACCATTACTTTTGAAATCGGTTGGGTACTTTTTGAGATTGCGTAGAAATCGTCAACTAGAACGTTTTTCGTCCATTTTCCCTCCTTTTAAATTTCGAATCATTTAGAAAATGTTCTTTGAGATAATGTATATCTTATAAGTAACTACCATCAAGTTGCTAGCCCCTGCAGTATAACAGAAAACGCAATTTAGAATGCCAAATTTCAAAATGTCAGACCCCTTAGTTGTGCAAAAAACGCAAATTAGAACATGTTTTGCACCTGCAACCCCAAGTGTTAGTGACACCGACATGAAATTGCGTAGAAATCTCCATTTACGACGTTTTTTAGAACACTATTCGCGCATTATGACCCTTTTTAAATTTCGAAATTTTTAAGAAGTTTACCTTTATATCTAGTAAGTAACTAATATTCCAAATTTCATATTTCTAGGGCCTTCAGTAACACACAAATCGCATTTTTAGAACGTTTTTTGCTCATGCATCCCCCTTGGGGTAGTGGCACCGGCATTAAATACCGCCTGTGTTTGAGCGAGGAATATCACCATCGTTTTCACACCATTATTTTTTAAATCGGTTCAGTACTTCCTGAGATTGCGTAGAAATTGCAATTTAGAAAGTTTTTTAGATCGCTTTTCGCTCCTTTTCATTCTTTTTAAATTTCAATTTTTTAGGAAATGTTCTTAGTTATCATTAGTACCTTATATAAATAACTGCTCTGCCTAATTTCAAGATTCAAGGCCCTTTCGTAACACAAAAATCGCAATTTAGAACGTTTTTTGCTCCTGCAGCCCCTAGGTGGTAGTGACACAGACATGAAATAGAGCCTGTGTTGGAGCAAGGGCTGTCATCATCAATTTCCAACCATTACTTTTGAAATCGGTTGGGTACTTTCTGAGATTGTGTAAAAATTGCAATTTAGAACGCTTTTCGCGCATTTTCACCACTTTTAAATTTTGAATTTTTAAAGAAATGTTCTTAGAGATCATTTATATCTTATAAGTAACTACCATTCCAAATTTCATGTTTCTAGGCCCTTCAGCAACACAAAAATCGCATTTTTGAACTATTTTTGCTCCTGCACCCCCTTTGGGGGTAGTGGCACCGACATAGAATGTCGCCTATGTTGGAGCAAGGGTTATCACCATCATTTTGATACCATTATTTTTGAAATCGGTTTGGTACTTCTTGAGATTGCGTAAAAATCGCCATTTAGAAAGTTTTTTAGAACGCTTTTTGCGCATTTTCACCCCTTTTAAATTTCGAATTTTTTAAGAAATGTTTTTAAAGACCATTTATATCTAATAAGTAACTACCATGCTAAATTCCATGTATCTGGGCCCTCCAGTAACACAAAAATTGCAATTTGGAACTTTTTTTGCTCCTGCACCCCCTTTAGGGATAATGGTACCGACATAAAATGTAACCTATATTGGAGCAAGTAGCGGATGGGGACAGCTTAATGCAACAATGTTAAAAAAAACGACTGCGTTATAGAAGAAGGGATACGGAAATCTCGTAGGGCTTTCTTTAAACCTGGTTTGAAGCAAATGGAAAAAAATAAACTTTTGCATTACTACTGGAGTCACCTGTCCAAAATAGTTGAAAATAATATTCAAAACAAAATCTTTATAACATAATCTTTCCAACACTGTAGAAGTATATAAATAAGTAAACACATATCTACAAACTTTTACTTTTAAAAGTTAAAATTTATGCCATAATAATGCTATTTAATACTTAACTCATTACATATAAATAAATTGATAAGGATATGTATGTAGCGTTTCAACTGCTTTAAGGCTATGACAAATTAGTCTCCAAGGGAAAAATATAAATTATTATTTCTTATCTTAAGCTAAATCTTTTGACTTCCGTCAGTCAAGGCTTTAGTAAGCAATAATTATGATTTAACTAACATATACTTCTATAATTAAAATAGACATAATTTAATACTTGTTTCCTGAGTATCATTATGTAAATGTAACTATTATTATATATAGTACGTCAATGTGGCTTCAGATTTTTTTTAATTACCTTAGAAAGGTTTAAATGCTATTACGATCTGTTTTCTTTTTGTTTTTAATATAAAATGCTACTTTGTTCTACATATGATAAAAATCCCAATTGATAGGGCACAGTTAATTTGTTTAAATTAATACATTGAACTAAACATATTTTAATTTTATGATTATGTCAGTTCCTATTTTATAGCAAATTTATAATGAGAGCATCTCATAATGCTTTTAACATTGGAATATTAATAATTATAATGCATGATTTTTATGTATTGATATCTTAAATTATAATAATAACAATAATAGAGATAAAAGTATGAGAAAAATAAAATATAAGCACACAATAAAATATAAAGCACGTGGACAAGTACCAAGTACAAACGAACATCAACACCAACAAAACAACGTGCCGAAACCGGTTAGGGATTTTTGATTTTTTCACCATATCGTTATGCAGTCGAAGTTTTAACATTGTTGCATTAAGCTGTCCCTATCCGTCACCATCATTTTGACACCATTATAAATCGGTTTTGTACTTCTTGAGATTGCGGTAAAATTGCCATTTAGAACGTTTTTCAGAACGCTTTTTGCGACATTTTCACCCCTTTTAAATTTCGAATTTTTTAAGAAATGTTCTTAGAGATCATTTATATCTAATAAGTAACTACCCTGCCAAATTCCATGTATCTGGACCCTTCAGTAACACAAAAATCGCAATTTCGAAGGTTTTTTTGCTCCTGCACCCCCTTTAGGGGCAGTGGCACCGATATAAAATCTATCCTATCTTGGAGCAAGGGTTGTCACTATCATTTTGACACCATTAATTTTGAAATGGGTTTGGTACTTCCTGAAACTGCGTAAAAATCGCCATTTAGAACGTTTTTTAGAACGCTTTTTGTGCATTTTCACACCTTCTCAATTTCGATTTTTTAAGAAATGTCCTTAGACATCATTAGTATCTTATAAGTAACTAATATTCCAAATTTCATGTTTCTAGGCCTTTCAGTAACGCAAAGATCGCATTTTTAGAACGTTTTTTGCTCCTGCACCCCCTTTGGGGTAGTGGCACCGACATAAGATATAGCCTATGTTCTAAGTTGGACTAACACCATCATTTTGATACAATTACTTTTGGAATCGGTTCGGTAGTTCCTGAGCTTACCTCCTACAAATAAACAATTTTTTCCTCTTTGTAATAGGAGTATAGATGTAGCAAAAAATTAACCTGCACACATTTTTAGGGTTGTTATTATTTTTTAAACTCTGTCTCTGGGTTTTAGATTCCTTACCGTCCCTCTTCTAAAATTATACAGAAAATCACTTCAGATGCAGCCACAGAATTTTTTTCCAGTTTTTTTCTCATGCAGAAGTACGCTAGAGAAAGAATGTCTAAAATTATTTGACAGGAAATTTACTGCAGAATTTAAATCAGCATTTAAATATTAATTTCAAGCATCGTGGCTTTATTGGTATAGTCTTACCGTCCCCAAGGTTTATTTCTGCACTTTTTGAGGTAAATTAATTTTATTTTTATTTATTTATTTATTTATTTTTTAATCCACTGTAAATAACTGTTTCTAAAAATCAATGAACATTGTGGCTACCACTTAGTCTTAACATGATTTGCGTAAAATAGGTAGTAATTTTCCTTACCTTTCCATCCTTACCGTCCCTTTTTTTCCCATTTCATCCCTTTTTTCCTATACCGTCCCCTTTTTTTACCTTACCGTCCCTTCTTTAACACCCCGTTAAGACAATGTTATACAAAAATTCTGTATTAAAAGTACTACAATGTCATTATTTCTTATTTGAATGTCCTGTGGGTACTATGCAAATTCATTATAAGTAAAAATTTAGAAGAAAATAAAAAGTTTTAGTGTTAAAATGGTAAGGAAAATTAAACTCGTAAGTTTAACTTAAACCTCAGTTAAATAAAAAAAAAAAATTTCGCTGCTGACCATTTTTTCTTTATTTTGAATCATTAAGGCGTTCGTCTATCAGATTAAAATGTTATTTTAGCAAGTTTAATTTCACCAGATTTTTATTCTTAAAAGTCAAAAGATTGTGATAATGCCCCACATATTACAGTACCTATTTTTACTTACATGTTATGTATTTTCTGGAAAGAAGAATCTAGAGTCGTTTGTTTTTTCTTTGAATATCTGCTTGCCAATGAAAATTAAAGAACAAAAATGAACTAATTGCATTTCAGTTATAGATTTCGACGTTTCAAAAGTTTTATATGCCTTTTCGAGAAACGAACAGTTTCGGTCATCGGAGCTACAAAATCCTCGTCAAATGGGAAATTTATCGGGAACAACTAAAAGAGAATGAATAGCTGAATGCGCGATATAGCGAGGTGCGATATAACGAGGTGTTACCGTACTTGAATTTCAAGAAAACTTCTGTTTTAATAAAGTAAAAAAAAAAAAAAAAAAAAAAAAAATATCATTTCGTTTATAAAAATAGATGTGAAGTATTTTTCTTTTGATATTTTAGATCATTTGATATCAACTATAATAGAAATTTTATTGATATCTACTAATAAAAATTTTATTAATATCGACTTTCCTTCACTTCCTTTTATTATTATTATTATAAAGCATTGTTTTTGCTTATTTAATGACATACAGATTTAGCTGTATAATAGTTAGAAAATTGATGCCACGGACACGTTTATTGCCAAAGGACGGTGTCAGAAACTCTTCTTTTAATATTACATTCATTACTTGGCGATATTCCGCAAAATTCGCTAAAATTTGGTGCTATTGTCATTAATATTTTTCAACAAATACTCATTGTTGAAGCAAATAGAAGGTGGGGTAAAATGGGTAGGGGTTGATATTTTAGCATATAAAAATTGTTACATTTAAGAGAGAGGTTTTATGTTTTAAATATATTTTTAGACATTAGTTGGCAACATTTCTATTCCTTCTAAAAGTTTCTGTGTTGTATATTGCAACAGGATATACCCTTGTTTTCATCTGTGGAATGTGTGTGTTTCAATTGTAATAGTGAAAAACCCTTAAAAATCTATATTTTTGAAAATTATTTTGTAAATATTTTTTATAGTTTCAATTAGTAAAGATTCGGAAGTAAAATTTATGACAAATTGCTAAGTAATATCTAAAATACTTTTTTCGCAATTAAAGTTTTTGTGTGGTGGTGTAAAATGGGTTAGGTTTAACTAATTCATCCAACTAAAATGTAATTGACAGGGGTGACAAATGTAAAGCCCCAACGAAACAAAATAAGAAAAAAAGATCCCCCAAATAAGAAAAATAATATTCCCATCATTCTCAATAACACGCCCTACTTGCACAACTTCTGGTTGGATGAAAGTATCTGGAATTTTATCAAGCAAGTGGGGTTATAGGGTGAAATCTGCAAAAAAACTAGTTGGATGTGCCAATCCCAAAACTTTCTTCAATCTTATACATCTTTAATATTTCAAAAACTAGTTACACATGTTAATACTTCAATATTATTAGTTCAATACTATACCAATTTTGATTTTCATCTTAAATTTCTGCTTAAGTCAATCAAACGGACTAAAAACGAGTTAATCTATATCATGATCTTTGTTAAAATTAATAGTTTTTCCTTATTCTGTTGTTATCAGCTGTTTGCGAATAGCCGGCTTAGCAGGAAGCGAGTGCCCGCCGCTGCACGAGCCACCGATGGACAATAGAACTACGAAAAATCAAGAAAAGTATTAAAAAAATCGCTATCAGAGAGCCCCTTTACCGCGCAATATTTCCAAATTCAAGGAGGACCTGTTGGCCAAAGCCAAAAACATGCACAAAAAATTTGGTTCAGTTATATGCATAATTTCATACACTTTTCGATGGTACAATAATGAAAATGGTACAGACATCGCAATTATAGCGCCCCCTTCCGGCGGAATTTTTCCAAATTCAGGGAGGACCTTCGTGCCATGACCAAAAACAAACACAAAAAAATTGGTTCAATTCTATGCATAACTTCATACACTTTTCGATGGTACAATATTCAAAATGGCACAAAAATTGCACAAAAGTCGCTATTACAGCGCCCGATACCGGCGATTTTTTTCGAAATTAAGGAAGGACCTGCTTGCCATAGCCAAGAACTTAAAAAATTTTTTTGGTTCAATTCTATGCTTAACTTCATACACTTTTCGATGGTACAATTTTCAAAATCACACAAAAATCGCGATTACAGCGCCACCTACCGGCGAATTATTTCCAAATTCAGGGAGGATCTGCTTGCCATAGCCAAAATCTTAAAATAAAAGTTTGGTTCAATTCTATACATAACTTCATACACTTTTTGACGGTACAATGACGACAGACAGACGAACACACGGACTGACGGACAGACGGGCATTTCCTATAAACATGTTTTTTGGGATCTCTGATCCCTAAAACGCGTAAATCCGCCGAAGAAAATTTCGATTACAATATTTTCTTCTATTGAAGATAGAAGAAAGTAAAATAAACTAGAAAACAGGGATTCTGCTTTTTCAGAATTTAGTGTCGCCCCCGATGAGAAAACAAATGTATACATAAATAGTACAAAACATATTTCAATTTTAAGACTTAAAGCACACACTTTTATTTTATGTAAAATGACGTCATTCGCATCCGCTTAAGAATTCCACATTTACGATCCAGTCTTAAACATCTACAGTAAAGCATGCATAGGATGTCACTATCGCAAAATAACACACAAATGCAGCAAAAAGATGCCGTCGTTAAAGAAACTCGACAAAAAAACGGCTATATAATGATTCATAGACATTCATTTGTTTGTAACATATAGACGATTTCAGTCGTGACGTCAGTCATGACGTTTTGGTTGGAAACTGACCCCAAACAAACGGTTGCTATGTCGTATTTTGTATTTTGTTTGTGTGTTGCAGCTATATCTTATACCTATATCTCACATCTAAGTGTTTTAATACCTGATATGTACTGGTAACATTTTCTACGATTTACATTTAAAAAGAAATGATGCATAGCAACAGTTTGTTTGGAGTCAGTTTCCAACCAAAACGTCATGACTGACGTCATACTGAACGCGTCAGATACTTAAAATTAAATACAGTTTATAATAGCTCCATGTTTTAACAGAAATTATTCCTTTATATTTTTTCAAAATAGCACGTCTTTTAAATTACATTTTCTTTCGGTTGTTATGAGAAAGTGGCACCAAAAAGATATAATTGCTATTTTTCAACTATTTTCCCTTTACTTTCTATATAAATGGAGTACTTGAGTTGCCAAAATTAAACAAATGGTGCTAAAAACTACAAAAAAATTAATATTTCAAAAATAAATGGAGATACAGTTTTCAAACAAATTGCATTTAAAAGTACTTTTTTTTCCCAATACGACGGTATAAAAATTGTAAATGTGCGATGTTTAGAAAATTAAAAAAGTGCTATAGAGCATTTAATCATACAATGATACATCTGCTTTCTTTATTGCAGGCTTCTGTAAGGTAATGTTACTTTTTGAGATAAAATAAGATGGGAGAAAGAAATAGCATATACCGTAAGGGGGGCTAAAAAGATGGTGTTGAATTCAATGAACAAATTATCGGCATGGAGATAGGAGAAGAGGAATTCAAAGTAAAGTTGCTATGTTCCTAACAAAGTCAAAAATTGTTGATTTTTTTTTATATTTCCTGAACAAGATGACACAGATGTGGTTGCCAAATCTCAAATTGTGAAAAATTTAAAAGGAGCCTTATTTCAACAACTGTGATGGTCTGTCAAATACAGATTTCAAATTTAAAAATTGTACATTTTTTTAAAGTTAACATTTTAATTAATTTTGTGTCATTTTCTTAATATAATTAAAATAAAAGCTTAAAATAAAGTTTCCAGTAAGTAATTATTTATTACTTATTCAATCAATACCTATTTTACCCCACTTCAGAGATAAAAAGTGTATGCAAAACAAGAAAATATTTCTACTATTTAAAAATAAAAAAATAAATTAACTTCTATTTAAATGTTAAGCCAAGACATCAGTTGTATAAATAAACACAAAAAAATCATATTAAGGCTGCCCTCAAATCGAAAAGGGCAACTTTTCTGACATAAGTTTTAATTTACTTTTGTTCGAAAATGCATGAAACTAGCTGGTGTTGCTGTTCAGAAATTATGTAACTGAGCTGTTTTTTTCATTTTTTTGCAAATGCAATAGATCTTTCAGAAAATAGTGTCAAAATGGGCGTTTTGAACCGAATTTCCGCGCGAAGGAAGAAACAGCACTCAAGAGCGGGCAAAAAACTGTTTGTCACGTGATCAAATTCGCTTATAACTCAATAGGTAATTGATGGATCAAAAAATAAAAAAAACAGTTCAATTCCAAATCGCTTCCATGGTCAGGCTTTCCAATTTTATACTTTTCCGTTAAAAAATGAATTTGTAAATGCGTCAAAGCGTTTTGCGCTTGTTGAGCAGAGCAGTTAAGAACAGCCTTAACCGAAATCCATTTTTAAAGCTTTTTTTCCAAACTATGCGTACATATAAATGTTTTCGATCCCCTTTCTTAGCGTTCCTTTGAATTTAACTTGAGTTCCCGTAAGCTGCGGAGTGGAGCGAAGAAAACGAACAAATTAGCAATTCTGAAGCTTTTGAAAGTTTTGCAAAAGGTTTTTCATGGCTGGACCAGCAGAAAGACTGTGATACCGGTGAACTAATAATATTAAAAAACTTCGTGATAAAGCTTCAAAACTCGAAAAATCGATAATACGATCGAAAATGCGATAAACAAAACATTTTTTTTTTTTTTTTTAAACCTTGTGATATATGTAAAAGGTACTTAATTTCAAAATTAAAATTCAGGTAATTTATTCTTGTTTCTATTTTGCTATTGCTTTACTTTTATTAAGCACTTGTTACTATAATAAGAAATATTGCATATATTTCTCCTCAATCTTAAAATTGAAGCATTCTCGATTATCCGAAAATTTCGATTTTCCGAAAGAGGGTCAGTCCCAGTTACTTCGGATAATTGAGGTTCTACTGTATTAACGACATGTCAAGTTTCAAGATTTTATTTTCATTGGTTTATGAGATATGGTAATTTTTTTTTTTTTTTTTTTTTTTTTTTTTTTTTTTTTTTTTGCCACCGTTGTCCCCCTTAGGGATCGAATTTGAAAAAATCAATGTCCAATTCATGTATTGCCCTTGGGAATGCATATATATTCCAGGTTTCAAAGCTCTACGTCAACTGGAAGTGGGTTAAAGATTTCACTGCCACATACAACCCGAATTGCAAGTTAAAAGAAAGCATGTAAAAATCTCCTGATTTTCGGCTATAATCTAATTTTTTATTAGTTTAAAGACCTTCAATAATAAAAAATCATAAATTCCTTTAGCAAAATAAATATTAGAAGATAACATACTAAATGTCATGGTTAAATCATCTTCTAACATAGAAGTTGAAATTTTTTCAACATAGATGAAAAAGTGTTCTAGCCAGGTATTGAACACAGAACTTTTGGCGTGAATTGCCAATGTTTGCTTTACCAATCAGTGTGTTAAAATAAAGTGTATATCTGTCCAGCGTTTAGTGGAGTTCCATTACCTACAGATTGTTCAATTGAGCTATATCTACATGGCATACCTGATGCTATTGCCTGAGTGAATTGTTGCGGCCGGTTGTCATTCCAGTACAGGTCTGCACAGACTGAAATTTCCAGGCCCAGCCCGACTCAATTTCTACGAAAAATTACGATTTTTCTTAACATACAAAATCTTTTAAAGAATACTGCATATATATTTATGAGAAAATGTAACAGTATATCTATATACTGTATATTTATATAGTGTATAATTTTAAAGTACTGTATATCCGTAAGCTATAGAATACAGAATAGCAAATTAAGGCTATTCTCAAATGCAAAGGAGCTACTTTCTGTTTCATTTCTGAATTAATTTTTATTCGGAAACGTATACAATTGGCAGATGTTCTTAGTCATAAACTATGTAATCGAATGGCATTTACCATTTTTGATAAAGGCAAAAGATCTTTCATAAAATACTGCCAAAGCGGGCGTTTTCAACCGAATTGCTAGGTGTGACAGCACGAGAAAGAGAAAAATCTGTCACCACGTGAATGCAACCGCTTATAGTTCGATAAGTAATTTATTTATTTAAAAAAAATGGAAAACGCTATTCGATTCCAAAACGCTTCAATAGTCGTGTCTGACAATCTTATGCCTTTGCGTTTAAAAATGAGTCAGAAAGTTTTGAAATACCATGGAATTAGACGCTTGTCTTCATGTCAGCGTCTTTGTTTATTATTAATAATCAGAGTTTACAGATCTGACGGAAGCTCTTTGCGTAATTTTGGGTATTCTTCCCCTGGAGCTGGAGCTGGAATAGATGTCTAGTCACTGTAACACAGTGCGTCATGAAGATCTAGCATGGATAAATGATTATTTGTGTAACTAAGGAAAATATTATGCCACATTTACATTCATTTGATTATCCTTATGTTGTGTCAACTCACCATCATATACAGTTTGTAAAATCAGTCACTTCTGTAGTATCTATTTTTAACCACCCTGTAATTTACACAGACGGTTCCAAGATGAACAATGCAGTTGGCTCCGCTTTTGTTGTTTATAATGGTGGAGCGATCCTTTTAGACAAACGTTTTAAACTTTACGCTTATTAATACCGTTTATCAGGCTGAATTATCAGCCATTGACAAGGCAATCGACTGGTGTTGCAGGGCTGATTTCAGAGAATTTCACATCTACACTGATAGTTCATCTTCAATACAGGTCTTGCAGAACTTATTTCCAACTGATAAGATTTTGTATAACACATATTCTAACTTGAGACTATTGAGTGATAAAGTTATTTTTATGGGTTGGATTAAATCTCATATCGGCCTTGCTGGTAAAGAAAGGGCTGACTATCTGGCGAAGTCTGTTATTCTGGATGATGAATTTGATGAGAGGTTGGATCTTCCAATACCCGTTTCCTTCGTCAAGCGTTTTTATAAGAGTAACATTATCACGATATGGACTAAATGACTGGAAAATTAGTGAAAAGGGTAGAGATAGCTTCCTCATCTTGCGTTCACCGGACGTTTCTTATTTGTGTTATTCAAGGGTAGTAGCCTATTTCATTTCCTCACATGGTGCTTTTCCAGCGTATTTATTTAAGACTGGCAAGCGTCTAACAGATAAGTGTGATTGCGGTAACGTCGACTATGTTAAGCATTTTATTTTCGGCAAGCGTCCCCTGATGCCTCTGTTTTTTATAACTTTGTGCGAAATAGAACTCTATCTTGGAATTTGCAAAAAATTCTCTTGCCGAGATCGAATCATTATAAACTGACAGTTACTTATAATGAACTGAATAAATTGTATTCATTCATAAAGTACAGATTTTGAATATTTTGACATAATTGAAGTATTTTTGCTGGACTTTTGCCGGACTGTTATCCACATAGTGCTTTGCTAATCTTTCTGCCTTCACGCATTTTTGAGTTGTTTCTGGACTTTCAGGGTCTAGTGGTCTTTTGTAATTTGAATTGACCTAAAATATCTGTTTTATTGGCTTAATGTTTTATCTTGTCTTGATTATTACTGTAAATATTATTTAGTTTTAAGATGTCTTTATACAGTCATTTGTAACTGAAAATTACTTAAAATTTTGGTTTGCAATTTCATTCAGTTTTAGTTTTATTTTATAGTAACTAGGGTTACAGTCATATGTTTAAAACTTGTACATGACTTTAATTTTTGTACTTTATTTGCATGGCACAGTGTGCCATATTTTTGTCACTTTTAGTTTTATTAATTGTCGCTGATTCCGAGAGTGTTTCAGCGGCTGGGATTGTGTTAGATGGTGGAGGGCGTTTTTCTGCCAAGGATTCGGGGCCTTTGCCATTGTTTGGTTGGCTCCCTGATAGAGTGATCAAGTAATTTATTTATTTAAAAAAATCGAAAACGCCATTCGATTCCAAATCGCTTCAATAGTCGTGCCTGACAATCTTATTCCTTTGCGTTTAAAAATGAGTCAGAAAGTTTTGCGTTTGTTGAGCAGGGAATTTGGGAACCGCCTTAATTTCTGCATATGTAAAATCTCAGTGAAAGAAACTGTACACTATATTGCCATTAATGACCAGCAACTTTCAATTTTATACATTTTGTCGAATATTTAGAAATATACTTGACAGATTCTTCTGGAATTTCAGGATTGAAAAGAACAGGTATGACCTCATATTTAGCCATGTCGATTTGATAAGGGGGGCAATTAGGGGGCCAACAAAAAGTCAAAGAAAAAAATAATACTTGAGATCACCCTGTAAAATAAAATGCACGAAATGATCTATCGCTACCGAATATAAATAAACAAACATTGTGCAATATGTGTGTTCTTTTGTGTAAGAATAGCACGTATATTAATAGAGATATAGCGATTTATTTAAAAAATGAAAAAAATCTTGCATGTTTTTTGTTTATAACATGCGGGGTTTTCAACCAAATTTAACTCCGATTTCAGAAAAATTGACAAACTATAGTAGAAACAATATAGTGCAATTGGAATATAAATATATTAAATATTTTAGGAAATATGAGCAGTTGTATGAAATAATTTTTATCTGCGCATGCGCGAACGATAATAAGGATCATTTTACATAATTTAATAGTCAACTCTATGGAGCAACTTATTTTTAAAAAAATCTAGTCAAATATCGTAAAAATTCAGAAAGATATCGGCGTTAGAGTGAGCAAATTTTTAGCTGTTCTCTAAAAGCATCTGAATGATAAGGGATTTTCACAAATTGTCATTTTTAATTTTACATTTTTTTTTCATTTGATTTTTTATTGATGCTTTAGTTCTTCTTGGATAACCACCAGAACGAACCTATACCATGATCAAAAGAAGTATCAAAATCGAAGCATTTTTTCCAAATCTACTCGTCGATAGTCACTAAATACTAACTTTTTTCTGAAAGTCAGTTAATAAAAAATGACAATTTGTGTAAAATCCCTTATCATTCAGATGCTTTTAGAGAACAACTAAAAATTTGCTCGCTCTAACGCTGATATCTGTCTAAATTTTTACGATATTTCACTAGATATTTTTAATAAGTTGCTCCCTAGAGTTGACTATTAACTCATGTAAAATGATCCTTGTTATCGTTCGCGCATGCGCAGATAAAAATTATTTCATACAACTGCTCATATTTCCTAAAATATTTAATATATTTATTTTCCATTTGCACTATATTGTTTCTACTATAGTTTGTCAATTTTTCTGAAACCGGAGTTAAATTTGGTTGAAAACCCTGCATGTTATAAACAAAAAACATGCAAGAATTTTTTCATTTTTTTAAATAAATCGCTATATCTCTATTAATATGCGTGCTATTCTTACACAAAAGAATATACATATTGCACAATGTCTGTTCTTTTATATTCGGCAACGATAGATCATTTCGTGCATTTTATTTTACAGGGTGATGCCAAGTATTATTTTTTTTCTTAGGTTTTTTGTTGGCCCCCTAAGTGCCCCTTAACAAATCGACATTGCTAAATATGAGGTCATACCTGTTCTTTTTAATCCTGAAATTCCAAAAGAAACCGTCAAGTACATTTCTAAATATTCGACAAAATGTCTAAAATTGAAAGTTGCCGGTCATTAATGGCCATATAGTGTATTTTGCGTTAGCTAGGTGACGATGGAAAAATATGACAAAATTATCTGAGAAATAAGGTTTTAGGTTTATACAGGGTGATCAAAAATAACGTAGCAAAAATGAAAGGGCAAAACAAGCATACAAAAAGAATAAAAATTCACATAGGAAGTTGGGGTCGCAGACGCCATCCGGGGCTGCTAGAGGGCGTTTCCATAGAAACACGAGCTGAGCAAATTGAGCGACTTGGCGTGCGTAATTTCAGCACGTTGGAGCTGCCGCAGGTTTCAGTAGACACGTCAGAATACATCTGCAGGTCATCTTTCCCGAGCGATAGATTGGTAGAGGTGCACCAATCGCATGGCCATCGCTATCACCAGATTTGTCTCCAGTAGATTTTTTCTTAAGGGTGTTCTTAAATCCAAAAGGGCAACTTTCTGACATAAGTTTTAACTTATTTTTGTTCGAAAATGCATAAAACTAGCTGGTGTTGTTGTTCAGAAACTATGTCATTAAGCTGTTTTTTCCATTTATTTTTTATTTTTTTATTTATTTATTTATTTATTTATTTATTTATTTGCAAACGCAATAGATTTTTCAGAAAATAATGTCAAAGTGGGCGTTTTGAACCGAATTTCCGCGCGAAGGAAGAAAAAGCACTCAAAAGCGGGAGAAAAACGTGTTTGTCATGTGATCGAATTCACTTATAAAACAGTAGGTAATTGATTGATCAAAAAATAGAAAAAACAGTTCAATTCCAAATCGCTTCCATGGCCCGGCTTTCCCATTTTTATATCTTTCGATTAAAATTTGAATTTGTAAATGTGTCAATTTGCGCTTGTTGAGCAGAGCAGTCAGCATGAACAGCCTTAAGGTTTTTTAGCTCACAGGCTATCAAAGCCTGAGAGCTAATGTGCCCGCCCGTTCTGTATGTATGTATGTATCGATTTGCTCCGAATTTGGTATACCGGTTTATTATGTTAAGGAACTTCCCTTATTAGTTTTGGGGGTTCATTGGTTAAGGGTAAAGGGGGAAAAACGGGGTTTTTCATGCAGAATCATTCAATTTGCTCCGAATTTGGTATACCGGTTTATTATGTTAAGGAACTTCCCTGATTAGTTTTGGGAGTTCATTGGTTAAGGATAAAGGGGGAAAAACGGGGTTAGTCCAGCCCCCTTAATTCAGATAAATGGGTTTTTCATGCAGAATGATTCGATTTGCTCCGAATTTGGTATACCGGTTTATTATGTCAAGGAACTTCCCTGATTAGTTTTGGGAGTTCATTGGTTAAGGATAAAGGGGGAAAAACGGGGTTACTCCACCCCCCTTAATTCAGATAAATGTGTTTTTCATGCAGAATGATTCGATTTGCTCCGAATTTGGTATACCGGTTTATTATGTTAAGGAACTTCCCTGATTAGTTTTGGGGGTTCATTGGTTAAGGATAAAGGGGGAAAAACGGGGTTAGTCCATTCCCATTTAATTTAGATAAATGTGTTTTTCATGCAGAATGATTCGATTTTCTCCGAATTTGGTATACCGGTTTATTATGTTAAGGAACTTCCCTGATTAGTTTTGGGGGTTCATTGGTTAAGGATATAGGGGGAAAAACAGGGTTAGTCCACCCCCCCTTAATTCAGATAAATGTGTTTTTCATGCAGAATGATTCGATTTGCTCCGAATTTGGTATACCGGTTTATTATGTTAAGGAACTTCCCTGATTAGTTTTGGGGTTTATTGGTTAAGGGTAAAGGGGGAAAAGGGAGGTTAGCCCGCCCCTCTTAATTTAGATAAATGGGTTTTTCATGCAGAATGATTCGATTTGCTCCGAAGTTGGTATACCGGTTTATTATGTTAAGGAGCTTCCCTGATTCGTTTTGGCGATTCATTGGTTAAGGATAAAGGGTGGTTAGTCCACCCCCTTAATTTAGATATTTTTTTTTTTTTTTTTGCAAGATTATTCGATTTGCTCCAAATTTGGTATACCGTTTTATTATGATAAGGAGCTTCCCTAATTAGATTTGGAGGTTCACTGGTTAAGTATAAAGGGGGAAACGGGGGCTAATTCCCCTTCACTTATTTTTTATAGTGGCATTATTCTTTAAAATAAGAGTATAATATACAATTAGTGTGGATAGTCTGTGAGCTCAATGCCATCAGTTTAGCTGGGCACTTTTCTTTTTTATTTTAAAAGGATTTATTTACGAAACACCTGCTTCATCGCAGGAAATCTTAGTAGGAAGAATTGTTGTGGCAGCAGGATGCGTTCGAGATACACCTGATATGTTTGAGAAAGTATATCTAGTCCTCGCAGCGTCGATGTAATGCGTGTTTCCAGACGTCTGGCCGAAACTTTGAGCATCTCCTGTAGTAATATTGGTCGTAAATGTGTAACATGTGTGGAAATACAGTATAAATACGGTGATATAGAATGATTTTTGTTTATTCTTCTTGTATTATAAATAATTGGCAACCTCCTCCAGCGGCTCCGGATGGCGTTTGCGACCCCATGTTTCTATGTGATTTTTAATTCTTTTTGTATGCGTGTTTTGCCCTTTCATTTTGACCACGTTATTTTGAATCACCCTGTATGAAGATAGAAAAGCTGCTCGTAAGTCAAGAAAGAAGTTTTAGAGACAACGCAATATGCACCAGTGTTTCAGTAAGGCATAAAAGTATACTTAGCAACTTTTAACACATCATATCTATTCTCATTACGTTTAAAGATTCATTAATTATTTCAAAGAAAGCAAAAAATAGGCTGTTTTGCATGTTTTGGACTTTCTTTTCTTTCTTCCTCTATTTTACTTTTCTTTTTTTTTTTTTTTTTTTTTTGCTGTTGTTGTTGTTGAATAGTATATATTTTGTATTTTCAATTTGCTTTCAGAATTCTGTGGTAGAAAGGCCTTGGCCCAATTTTCGGAAATGATCTAATTACTAAAATGTCCGAACTGTTAATTGAACTCAGCATTTCTCTTATTTAATGAAATACTTCTAAACAGAATTCGTTTTATAAAATGTGTATGTATGTATTACTATTAATTCTACAGATCTGTGGTATGCGAAATTTTTGGGACCGGTCTCGGCAGGTTATTTTTACTCAAATTTTACGAGGCAAAATAAAAAAATAAATTAAAAAGATAAAGAAGAGAAAAGAAGATATTTTTTAAATCAACGTTTCCGTACAATTAACTCCTTCGCAGCGAGCGTCTTTTACAGGCTTTTTGATCTTTTCTTCGCGTACGTTGTAAAAGACAAATATTTATTTAAAAATTCTGGTGCCGTTGACACATTTCGGAATTAAAATTAAGTAGAACAAAATTTAACCCACCATGCCGGAGTGGGTTAAAGAGATGTTGCGTTGCGTTACATACTTATACAAAAAAAAATTAAATACAGCATTTTTCATGTAATACGTCGGTACGCTGTAGTCTACGGATGAAATATAATAATGAACAGTATGTCTAATGCATACATAAACACTCATTTAAAAATTAGCATAGTTTAGAATCGAAGAAAAAGCAATGAAGCAAGAAGCGTGACTAAAGAAGATCACGATTTTGAATACCTGTAAAGAAAAACAGTGTAGATTTTTTTTTTTTTTTTTTTTTTTTTTTTTATCATTTTCTGTAATTAATGACAGCAGGATTTACAAAAAAAATGTATTTGAAAATAATTTAAAGCTTTTCATCACGTACATTGTAAAAGACAAATATTTATTTAAAAATTCTGGTGCCGTTGGCGCATTTGGGGATTAAAATTAAGTGCGGCAAAATTTAACCCACCATGCCGGAGCTGTAGTTTCTGGCGCTTGCTATTTTGACAATTTTTTTTTTTTTTTTTTTTTTTTTTTTTTTTGCGAGACATTCTTTCCGGAAATAAATAATATGTAAAATTCAAGTAAAAACATCTTCTCAAATGAGCCCAATTCACATTGCATTCTCTTTGATATAAATTATTTGGCCTTTAAGAAGAGACAACAGAAATAATATTTTTTTAAATAAATTTCGAAAGTATAACATCAAATATTACCATATTTTTTTAATGCTAAAACAAATTTTTAAGGCTGTTCTTAACTGTTCTGCTCAACAAGCGCCAAACATTTTGACACATTTACAAATTCATTTTTTAACGGAAAGATATAAAATTGGAAAGCCTAGCCACGGATACGATTTGGAATTGAACTGTGTTTTCCATTGTTTTTATCAATAAATTACCTATAGAGTTATAAGGAATTTTGATCACGTGACAAACACTATTTTCGCCCGCTCTTGAGTGGTTATTCTACTTTCGCGCGGAAATTCGGTTCAAAACGTCCACTTTGACACTATTTTCGGAAAGATCTATTGCGTTTGAAAAAAAATGGAAAAAACAGCTTGATGACATAGTTTCTTAACAACAACACTAGCTAGTTTCATGCATTTTCGAACAAAAATAAATTAAAACTTATGTCAGGAAGTTGACCTTTTGGATTTGAGAACACCCTTAAGTAATTTTGATTCATTATTATTTGATCCATTAATTTTTTTTTATTGTTGGCACGTCATGATCATGTAAACTATATTTTTGAAAAAAATTGGCACGTGGGTGTAAGAGGTTCGCCTTCCCTGATCTAGTAGTATATTTAATAGACGTCAAGTAGATTCAAATAGATTATGTTTAATACTTATCTCAAAATTGATACAGAGAAAAAAGAATCAAAATGGGTGTATTATGACAGACAATAATTCTCTGAATCCAGTCACAAAAATGATTGGTGGAATAAGTTAATTTACAATGCCAATACTTTACATGGCATCGTATGCTACCAGTCTAACTAGAGGATTCGATAAGATAGTTTCAAAGTAAAACAATTTACGAATATATTTAAAAGATATCAATCTCGTGATTGAGGGGTTCGTCTACCGATTACACTTGGTTCCACATCGCAAAGAAATAATATTTAAAAAATAAATTTTGAAAGTATAACATCAAATATTACCCATATTTTTTAATACTAAAAACAAATTTTAAATTAATTTTCATTCATTATTAATTGATTTATTAAATTTTTTTATTGTTGGTACATCATGATTACATAAACTATATTTTTGGAAAAATTTGCACGTGGATTTGAAGAGGTTCGCTGTCCCTGATCTAGTAGTATATTTAATAGACGTCAAGTAGATTCAAATAGATTATGTTTAATACTTATCTCAAAATTGATAAAGAGAAAAAAGAATCAAAATGGGTGTATTATGACAGACAATAATTCTCTGAATCTAGTCACAAAAATGATTGGTGGAATAAGTTAATTTACAATGCCAATACTTTACATGGCATCGTATGCTACCAGTCTAACTAGAGGATTCGATAAGATAGTTTCAAAGTAAAACAATTTACGAATATATTTAAAAGATATCAATCTCGTGATTGAGGCGTTCGTCTACCGATTACACTTGGTTCCACATCGCAAAGAAATAATATTTAAAAAATAAATTTTGAAAGTATAACATCAAATATTACCCATATTTTTTAATGCTAAAAACAAATTTTTAAGTAATTTTCATTCATTATTAATTGATTTATTAAAATTTTTTATTGTTGGTACATCATGATTACATAAACTATATTTTTGGAGAAATTTGCACGTGGATTTGAAGAGGTTCGCTGTCCCTGATCTAGTAGTATATTTAATAGACGCCAAGTAGATTCAAATAGATTATGTTTAATACTTATCTCAAAATTGATGCAGAGAAAGAGAAAAAAAGAATCAAAATGGGTGCATTAAGACAGACAATAATTCTCTGTATCTAGTCACAAAAATGATTGATGGAATCAGTTAATTTATAATGCCAATACTTTGCATGGCACCGTATGTTACCAGTCTAATTAGAGGATTCGATAAGATAATTTCAAAGTAAAACAACTT
This sequence comes from Maratus speciosus, assembly GCA_963932465.1. Taxonomy (NCBI): domain Eukaryota; kingdom Metazoa; phylum Arthropoda; class Arachnida; order Araneae; family Salticidae; genus Maratus; species Maratus speciosus. The sequence goes on along the minus strand of OZ010799.1, from coordinate 176,914,576 downwards.
ACGAATATGTTTAAAAGATATCAATCTCGTGATTGAGGGGTTCGTCTACCGATTACACTTGGTTCCACATCGCAAACAGTGCATTTAACCTTGACCAACCGAGTCCTACGATCCCTCAGACATTTTTTTTTTCTTATATTAAAACAAATTCTCATTTGATTTTTTTCGTTTCCGAAAAAGCATTATTTTAAAGCAATGATGCGAGATGTAAGTCGGTAAAACTATTATTCTCAATTTTATTTTTCCAGTGAAATTTGCTTAACCGAACAAATTATACATTCCGTACGAAGTAATTGTAGATTACAGTTCTTCAGTTTGAAATTTTGGGTTGGGTTGGGTTGATTTTTGACGGCCAATTATCTACACGAGGGATATAGGCCCGGGGGGAGTGCCCTCCGTGGGGGTCTTTCTAAGGGAACCTAATCCGTATTAACGCATGGAGGATCCACGGCTCGAAGAAAACCACGAAAACTCCGAACGATTAGGCCGACGGGCGCGATTGGGATCGAACCCAGCACCTCCCATCTACCAGCTTCGAGAGCAGAACCTCTCGGCCACTGGTGGGGGTTTGAAATTTTGCTTTGTAGTTTCACCGATTTTTTAACGTTTTCGATCATTAAAGCTTATTTTACTTGTAGGCAGTGGTGTAGCCGTAAAAAAACAGCGGGTATACGTTCTAAGCAGAGAGTATACGCTCAAGGCAGGCAGTATACCCTAGTGTATATATACGAAAACTTTCTTGAGAAACAGAGGGTATACGCTGTTCCTTAAAAAAATCCAGAGGGTATACGGCGTATACCCCCGCATATCCTCCACTACATCCCTGCTTGTAGGTTTTAAACTTGCAAAGAACATCATCGGCAGCAAAGCAAGGCCTGATTTAGAACTTTTTATGCCGAAGGGCGATAGCTAATTTTGTTCCCCTGTAAATTGGTTGATTGGTTTCGGACAACCGCAATCATTTCTTACACGCCAGGATTTGAGACATTGCATCTTTTACGGCTGTTCTTAACTGCTCTGCTCAACAAGCGAAAAACGTTCTGACACATTTACAAATTCATTTTTTAAAGGAAAGATATAAAATTGGGAAGCCTGGCCATGGAAGCGATTTGGAATTGAACTGTTTTTTCCATTTTTTTTTACCAATCAATTACCTATTGAGTTATAAGCGAATTCGATCATGTGACAAACCCGTTTTTGCGCCCGCTCTTGAGTGCTCTTTCTCCCTTCGCGCGGAAATTCGGTTCTAAACGTTCCCTTTGACGTTATTTTCTGAAAGATCTATTCCGTTTGCAAAAAAATGGAAAAAACAGCTCGATGACGTAGTTTCTGAACAACAACACCAGCTAGTTTCATGCATTTTCCAACAAAAATAAATTAAAACTTATGTCAGGAAGTTGCCCTTTTGGATTTGAGAACACCCTTAACTAATGTGCATCGCTTACAAAACAAGATAATGGGCTCCATATAATTTATCTTTTGTAATAATCGTTTTCGTACACTGTGAAAAAAAAAACTGTAAAATTAACAGGGAAAAAACTGTCACTTTTGGCGCCAGTGGAAAAACGTTTAATTTACAGAAAATAACTGTAATTTTTTACGAAGAGTGTTTTTTAACAGTTTCATAACGTTAAATTTACACAGATAAACTATTATGTTAACAGAAATATTTTGTGACTTTTACAAAGAAAGCCTGTAAATTTTAACGAACTTTATGTTTTCTAAACAGTAAATTGTTGTTACATTTACAGAGATAAACTGTTATTTTAACAGAAATATTTTGTGATTTTTACAGAGAAAACTTGTACATCCTACGAGAAAAATCTGCAAATTTTAAAGAATTTTCTGTTTTTAATAGTTAAATATTGTTAACTTTACAGAGATAATCCGCTATGTTAACAGAAACATTTAATGATTTTTTACAGAGAAAACATGTAAATCTTACCATAAAATCTGTATTATTTACAAGCATTTCCTGTTTTTCAAGTCAAATACAAGACAACCGAAAATGATTGAAACACACTTTAATATTTTATCTCTCAGGGAATCGTAGGCAATGTAAATTGCAAAAGTTTTTCTATTAATTTTCAAAAAGTTACACTTTTAAATTTTTACCTGGTCCCTGGGTGTCATATTAGTTATATCTAGGAAAGTATTCCCCATGTTCTGGCAAGTGCAACAGTCAAAATTTCATTATTCTATGGCCAAAACACACAGAGTTATACTAGAATTTATTAAATTTCGGGGTTCCTACCTCTAAAAACAGACAGATGACTTCTTAATACATACCAGAAAACTGTGAAATTTCATAAAATTTCAAGTACAATAACTTAGTGGATTTTGGTTATAGAATGGAATCATTACTGTTGTACTCCGCAGGGCATGGAGAATTTTTTTCTAAATACATCTTAAAGACCTACAGGCCCTGTAAAAATTTAAAAAGTAACTTTTTGAAAAATAATTGGCAGGACTAATTGACCAATATAATCATTATCAAAATAGTAAAGATTGTGAAATAAATGGGTAATCTTATTTCTTTTGTAATTTTGAAGTTTCCCTTTTCATATGTTCATGAAATTATAGAAATTTATCTTTCACAAATTCATGAAAAAGCGAATCTTAGAACAATCTAAAGTAATATAGAAATTATATATAACATCTAGAAATGATATATATATATATATATATATATATATATATATATATATATGTATAACCCTTAAAAAACCATTACAAATTACTAACAAAAATTGTGAAAATATAAATAGAAAGTCTTTTGCGATTCTGTTTTAGCAGATTTCACTAAACTAAATAAACAGAAAAATCATATACAGTAAAACCTGTGAAAGTAAAATCACAGAGAGAGGAAAATTTTTACTTTTAGAACAGAATTCCGTTATAAACAGGTCCATTTTCATAGGGTTTAGTGAACGAAGCCTTCTTGAATAAAACGTTTGAAATCAGAATCACTATGAATTGCAAGAAAATACATTTTTCGTCTAGGCAAGTAAGATCTGTACGGTATACCTGTCGGAGGAACTATAAATGTTTCCGTTATACGCAGGTATTCTCTTCTCACGTTGTAATATAATAAGAACCACTCGATGCAGACTAACGAATAACATGTTAGGAAGAAAAATTTAAAATAATTTGCGCATCATAAAAAAATCGGGATTTTTGACGTCCCGCGCCGCGGTTACGTGGGACAGGGCTTGAAGACACTGAAAATCGGAACGCCCCGCGTAAATCGGGACACCTAGCAGCACGACTTAAAACTAACATTTATGTCAAGTTCAAGTTTTAAGTCTTAACAGATCCAAATTAATCGTAATATAGAACGCTTTTAGAATATTTACATGTTGAAAGTAATTACTGTACCAAATTTCACGTTTTTAACACCAACAGTGACACAGAAATCGTAATTTTCGAACAATTTCTTATTTCTTCACACTTTTACACCTCGAATTTTTTTGGAAACTGTTCTCTGCAAGCATTTACGTCTTAAAAGCAACAACCATATCTAATATCAATTTTCTAGCCCTAACAGTTCCAATTAATGCTAATTTAGAATATTTTTAAAAAGTTTTTCACTCATTTCACTATTTTAAATTTCGAACTTTTTAGAAACCGTCCATAGCGAGAATTTACATCTTAGTTAAACATAACCACCACATGAAATTTCAAGTTTCTAGACCCAACAATATCACAGAAATCACAATTCTAGAACGTTTTTCTGCTCTTGCACCCCCTTGGGGGCAGGGCCCGACTTAGGCTATCTAGGTTCCCGGCACAAGCATCATTCTGGAGGGCCACCTTCAATCTATCCGTAGAAACTGTTCGCGAATAATGTGGAAGTGGCTAGCACTAAACTTCATACATGTATGTATGCGTAAATTTCGTACCTGGTACTATTCACATCTGTATACAGGGTATCACAAAAAGATGGTCACAACTTTTAAAAAATAAATAAATAAAATTAAATAAACTAGAAAGATAGTAGCAGAAAAATGATGGATTTGTTGACGAGAGTATTTGTTTTCAAACTTTAACTTTGTTTATCTATACGTATGTACAGGGACTGACAAAAGTTGACAATTCTTAGGCGCCAGGAAAAATTCTTAGGAGCCAGCTTGAAGAATCATTTCTCTGGCAGAAACGCATTCACTATAAAATGGAACACTGGCTACTCATAATCGTATTCAGCTATTTTTGAGTGATTTATGTGTCATTTTGCGGTGACCAAGTTAACTATTCAATAAAAAATTCAAACTGAGCAAAAATTTTAAGATAATACCACTTTTACATTGTAAAAAGTAAATAGAAACAAACTATGAAATTAAACATTAAAACAGTAGACAAATTAATATCCTTACCTTTAATTCTCAACACGAAATTATATACATAAATTAACAATGCCTTTGAGATTTTGATTTGAAATACCATTTGTCCATTTGTCATTTTTGTGAGATATATCTCACAACTGCACATTTATGTACATTCCACTTAATGAAACATCATTTAATTCTTTTTTCGTTTTCTGCTGGAGTATTTTTAAAGTTTTCTAATATAATCAGTTCTCTTTCAATATGCACTTTAGTCTGACTTAGCAAAAACTCTGATTTCTGAAAAAATAGGGAGAGTTGTTGTAGAGGTATGGTGTATTTTCCCCCACTGCAAATAATCGCGCTATTAAAAATAAATATCTTCGCACATAGAATTTTTTTGGTTAAAGGAAAAAAAAATAAAATTAATAAGTAGGTAAAAAAGTTAGTCGCCAAGAGGAAATTTTTAGTCGCCCAGGCTTCCTGGCGCCCGAGGTTTGTCGGACCCTGCGTATGTAATAAGATGTCTGAAAGAAAATGCCTCCATTCGATCATAATTAATGGTTTTAACTTGGCTTGTGTCGAGAAAAACATCAATAAAGAATTTATTTTGAAAACAATAGAATACTAAGTTGTTATAAGAAAATTTTAGTCATTAGTTTTCTAACGCTATAGTTTGTTTTTTAGCGGGTCATGGGTACGGGACTTGCACTCTCTTCATAGATGTTTGAAGACATATGATTTTTTATCACTTTTGGCCAATTTTAATCATTTGGCATCTTTTAATGAAAATCCCGATTATTGTCATGGGCCCCCTAGAAGGGGGGGGGCTCGGCGTAACTGCCCTGCATGCCCCTGTATTAGTCAGGCCCTGCCTGGGGGTTGTTATATCGACATAAAAAATAGCCTATGTAGGAACAGAGATGGTCACTAGAATTTTGCCAACAGTATATTTTAAATCGGCATAATAGTTCCAGACAAACAAAATCTCAAATAAACCTTCCTTCTTTTCTTAATATTAGTATAGATTTACTTGCAATTTTAAATCCTCATTAAAACTTGTTCAGTCTAAAGGAGATTTTCCTATTTGAAAAATGTAAAAACTTAAAATATTCCTTCTTATTCCAATGGAATTTTTTAGACTCTTTCCGAAATGAAATGCTGATGCGCCTCTGGTGTCGAAAGTTAATTACTTTCGAAGAATCATATTGAAATTCAGCTATTTTACTTCCGGAGGAGAAATTATATAAAAATGAGTTTCTTAGAAGCAATTTTTTTTTCTGTAATGGAAAACGGATGCACAAATTAGTTTCTTGAGATAATAGGTATATTCTTTAGCATGGGTTGAGTAATGTATAATAACCATTTAACAAACGACCTTTTCCCCCTAAAAATTACGAGACAATCTTATTTTTTCTTTTAGATTTTAATAGGAATTGTATGAAGAAAATACCACATTATATCAAAATTTTAATTAAAAGGAACCCCAAAAATTTATCATCATATATTGTACTTTATAAAGGAAAAGCTTTGTGTGTTGATACAGCTTTTTCTTTATAAAGTACAATATATGATATTTGATACAATATATGATATGTACAATTGTTACACGTCTTTTTAGAAAAGATGTGTAACAATTGTACTAGGAACATGTCTAAATGTAAACAACACCAACAACGACGACGAAAAAGAACATGGAATAATTTTAGTTCTAATTTCATAAAAAAAATTACATGCAATTTTACTAGTTTAATCAGTTGTTTTAAAATCCATTAATTTAACAATGTTAATTTGTTTTAAATTGAAAAAGTTATGAAATAATGAAGAACATCATGTATGGTACATGTTAACATTTTCACTATTAAATGTAACAGCAGAGTGCATTTCTTAATTGATTTAACTCTGTTAACGTTATATATTGCATATAACTCATGTATTTGTATAAACAAAACGATATTTATTTTAAACCTTATTAGTTTGGTATAAAAAATAAGCCTAATTCCTTTTTAAAAAATACTATTTTACTCATTCAGTTATTGTGAATCTGTTAATTTAACAATAATTTTGTCAAAAAAAGGGGGGGAATAAAGAAGTACATCATGATAATTTAAAAAAAAAAATTCTATTAAATGTAACAGTTAGCTAATTCCTTAATTGATTAAACTCTACTACGCATATACTACTACGCATCCGTAAACAAAACGATATTTACTTAAAATCTTTTATTAGATTAATTTTTTTATTATAATTTATTTTAATAAATACAATTTTACTGCTTCTTTCAGTTATTATAAAATCTATTAATCTATCTAATAACAGTCTATAAAAAAACTGAAAAAGCAATGAAATAAAGAAGTACTTCATGATAAATATTTTCATTTTCCTATTAAATTTAACAGTAGGGGATTCCTTAATTGATTTAATTCTGTTACGCATGTATCTGTATACAAAAAGTTACGGTATTTATTTTTAAATCTTATTACAGGGTTGCCACGCTTCAGGGAATTTTCCAGTCAAAATATCAGTATTTTTTTATAGAAAAATATATCTAGATTAACCGCACGAAATTTGCCTGATTTAAAGAGTGGTTCTCTGTGAGAAAGTACTGGTGACGAAGTATTTCCTGGTCTGGAAATTCCCTGTAGCGTGGCAACCCTGTATTAGTTTCATATATATATATATATATATATATATATATATATATATTTATCATAATTCATTTTAATAAATACAATTTTGCATGATTCATTCAATTCAAATTAAAATCTGCATATATCCCGTACAACGAATTTGATCGCAAACAAAAGGTACGACATTTATTTTAAATCTTATATTAGTTTGATAAAATAATAATAATAATTAATTTTTTAAAATACAATTTTACTGGTTCATTCACTTATTTTAAAAAGTGCTAATTTAACATTAACAGTTCGTTTAAAAACTGAGGAAGTAATAAAATAAAGGACATCGTCATAAATTTTAACATTTTTCTGTTGAATGTAACAGTAGAGGATTCCTTTATTGATTAAACATGCTTATGCATCTATTCCATATCACGCATGTATCCGCAAACAAAAAGTACGATATTTATTTTAAATTCTTAGTTTCATTAAATGTACTATATACTATATACTCATAATTCATTTTAACAAATACAATTTTACTGGCTCATTCAAGATTAAAATCTGTTTTCGCACATATCCCGTATAACGAATTTATCAGTAAACAAAAAGTACGATATTTATTTTAAATCTAATTACTTTCATAAAATAATAATAATAATAATTCATTTTAATAAATACAATTTTACTGGTTCATTCTGATATTTTGAAAACTTTTAATTTAACAGAAATAGTTTCTCCAAACCGAGCTAAAAAATGATTAATCAAAATGATCAAAATGATTAAAAAAACTATAATGAATATTGAAAGAATAATTATGAGCTTAGAGAACAATAAGAAACGAAACTTCAATGCACAAAATTCCAAGTTATCCAATTTACAATATTTTCCTGATTTCTTCGAAAGATTGAAATATAAACTCAATAAATTCAATATATCGCTTATTGCAAAACCTTCCATAAAATTAAAAAGTAAGAAAATAGATTCTATCGAACCGAATCAATTTTCAGGAGTATATGAAATACCTTTCACCAAAGAGAATGGGAAAATGCAATTTTATGTCTGTACAGAGGTGTGAAAATTATTAGAATAATTGTGAAATTTACATTAAAATCTTGTTACATTAAAGAAATAATACATTATTTAAAAAAACATTGATGCATTTAATATTTAGTGTGGATCCCCTTGTTTTTGTAAAGATTCCATATGTCTTGGCATACTTTGTATGAGTTTTTGGCAATTAATTTGCATTTCGTTGTCATGGTGCCATATTTGGGTAGTATTTTATTCATCATTATTGTTTGTGATGTTCATTTCTTTAATTTTTAATTAAGGAAAACACTTCCATGACCTGGAAACAGTCCAGATATGAACCACATAGAGAATTTTTGGGCCATTGTAAACAAAATATTAAGGAAATGCAACATCACAAACAAGAATGGTCCGATAGAAAGACTTACCCAAATATGGCACCATGACAACGAAATACCAATTAATAGCCAAAAAACTCATTACGTATCGAATCTCTAATAAAAAACAAGGGGATTCACACTAAATATTAAATGTATAAATATTTTTAATAATATATTATTTCTTTAATAAAACAAGATTTTATTGCAAATTTAACAATGATTCCAATAATTTTCACACCTCTGTATAATAAGCAGAATATTTAAAACTACAATCAAAGACCATATAGCAGATATCAAATAAAACAAGAGAACTACAGCTTTGGCCAGATTATGTAGCAAAGAATCTTCTTTACAGATTGATTTTAAAAATAGAGGAACAATTTATCCATCAAGATTTTATTTACCATCCATTATCTGGGAATCATTTGCGCAGTGAGAATATTTGCAATGATTTAGCCTCCATTGAATTACCTGAAATTCAGAAAGAGATGCTCTGCAGAACAAGAAACAATAGTAGAAGTCAATTCACGTTCACTAATATCCATTTTTATTTTATTTTATGTTTGCACTTGTTTTTCATTACATATGTGGTCTCGTGATTTTATTTACCAAGTTCTTGTTTTTAAAGATTTTGCAAAAATATTTGTAGCAACAAAGACCTTGATAATGTCGCCGTTTGAGCGATGAAACAAAGGTCGATCTGTATATATATACTAGGGGGCTCTGGCCCCTGCAAGCTACGCTCGCCAACCCCCGTTCAGACACCGCAGAATCTAAAAGTACGCTAATTTGACCGGTTTTAAAAAGATTAGAGAAGATTGAATTATAATGAAAAAAACTATAGCGATCTCCCCTGTAAACGGGTTTCCATTCAATTCTCTTTGATTGCGAAAATTTAAGGCCGAATCAGTTGCTGTTCAGACATCCAATGGTTGTTTTCGTGTTTGATTAAAGAAGATCAGTTATGCATTTGAAAAGAAGCTAAAATAAAATGAATTAAGTAAACAGAGTCTTTGCCTTCCAGTATTTTTTAACAGTGTTATAAAACGATTGATATAACACAATTTACAATAATTAACTACAATTTATTGCTTTAACCCCTTCAAGGGCGGTGGTTTATTTTTGGACCACTTAATTTTAATTCTCAAATGCCAGATTGGCACCAGAATATTGGAATGAAAAATTTCCTTAGATTAAGTAAGTGAACAAAGGCATTTTCGTATTTCGAAATTTGTTTGTAAATTCTGGTGCCATTCACTGAGTTCAACATTTTACGAATAGAAGTACCTTGCCCATGAAAGAGTTAAACGCGTATTAAGGTATTTATTATTTTAAAGTTTCCTTTTTCCTTTAATATTATAATATTCACATGTAAATACAATTTTCAAGACATAATTTTCAATATTTTCCTGCTTTTAACACGTACTCATTTAATAGTAATTTTAAAGTTAATTTTTTTCTGTTTTTAAAAGTCACGTGTAAATAAATTTATTAAAGATTCAAAGTTATTTTTTCGAATAAAACTACATAAAAGTTGCCATGATCGCAAAGAATTCTTGGTACTTTTATGTTTGCCGGGTGCAAATCTCGCCAATAGCTTTTTTTTTTTTTTTTTTTTAACTCGCCAGTTAGTATATATATATTTTTTTTTCGAGTGATAAATTAAAACGGTACTACTTGGCTATCCCATCGACCAAAAATCTATCGCCAGACTATAAGATTAAATGCCAATAATGGTTGATCGTAAATGTCACATTCACTTGACTGTAAAAAAGTTACACGTGTTTACGCCATCAAGTGATTTTTATTTCGACGTTTTATTTGTATTTTTATTAAATGTTATACTAATTTATTTGTTCTTTCGTTATTTAAAATAAAAATTACGTCAATTTGTATAATTTGGTGAGCGGTTTGGCGATTTATATAATTTGGTGAAATTGGTCGACGGGATAACTAAGTAATACCATTAAAACATTACTTTGAATTTGAAATTAAATGTCATGATTTGTTGCATTATTTAATCGGGTTCGGCGTGATTTTCTTTTTACGACAATTTGGCGAGAACCTGGTTTTAGAATACCAGTTACATATATATTTTTAAATTATTTTCTATTATTTTTAAAATGAAATAACAATAAAAAAAATAATTAATAACTATAGAACAAAACAATTTGTAACAATTTTTTAATAAAAAGAAAATAAATGTAAATAAACATTTATTAATAAATAAGCAACAATAACTGGGTTACCATGTCAGGCAAAATAACGCCATTTTGACGCCAATTAGATACCCCGGTGCATATATGACATCTGCGCCTAATATTTTTTCTTTTCTTTTCGTTTAAAAAAAAGAAAGAAGTGAAAGCCATTAACTTTAAATGTTTCAGTTTTAAATGAAAGTTTTGTATTAAATAAAATGATAACGAAATACAAAAAAAAAATATATTGTTCTTAGCATAGATTTAAGGGAGGCCAAACTGGTCGCCAAATTAGTTTAAAATAATAACCTTTTCTGAAATATGAAAAAAAATATCTGTTATGATTAAAATTTGAGTTGCCATCATTAGAAAGAAGTATTTAAAATTAGAAAAAAATTAATATTTCGAAAACTAATTCGAATTAAAAAATTCTAATACCAGTTTTGAGATCTGCGGATCAATACAGATTTTTGGCGTTAATTTCATCGCAAAGTATTCCATATTTTAGGAGAAATCGCCGTGAAACATAATCAGTTGTTTAGTCAGTCGTTTCAAAGAATCGTTTCATAAATTCGTTACATTTCAGTCGTTCCATATGTCCGTTTCATAAATTCGTTTCATTAGAATTTTATATATATAGGGCAGATATAGTAGGATTTGAATTTAACCATTATAGCCTCCTTACTTTCCATAAGTAGACGCTACAATCTTTAAAAATGGACTCATCACTCCAAAATTAGATCCGCAACTCTAAGATTTAGTACACAACTTTTAATAGAGCATATTAAAGAAACAAGGATACGTCATGTACACGCCTATATACAACTATAATACATATGTACAGACTTTAGGAATTTCAGAAGAAATCCACTGATTCGAAAAACAGTTCATCATTTCCAGCCTCTCAAAAACTCCGGGGGAAAAAACAAGCAAGCAGCTTGTATTTCGAACACCTCTACATTGTGCGTCTCAAAACACCCTGCGGGAAAGCTAATCTGCAATGAATCATGGGGAAAAATCTATTTGGCAGCCCGCTAAAATTAGGGACTGTCATGTGCTGCCATCTAGTGTAGCAATATTTAAATATTTTTTGCACCATATTTTATTTTCTTTATGACGTGCATGATCAGCAAATTAACTGACGCTCTGGTATTTTTATTATCCACGATTTGAAAGCACGAATTAGGGAAATTCACGATCACGAGATCAAGGTTGGGACATATTCAAAATTAGAAAAGAGTCAGTCTATAAAATTATATTGTTCACGAAGCATCGGCTTATGACATGCCATGGAAGGCACTGTTAGGCCTAATCTAATTGTTCCAAAGAAGTATATTATAGATTTTAAGTGAGAAATGTATTTATTTAAAGAAGGTAACAACGAAATGGTGTAACATTATCTTTATAGAATTGTATTAAAGTGTATGTGTTGTTATTCCAACGTCTAGTTATTCAAGTCATCTGTAAATTAACATTTTTCACATAATCTTCCTACAAATATGGAGCTCGATGCCAGTATATTTAAGCAACTAACAGTGGAATAAATAATCAATATTACGCAACGGAATCTGAAAAGGAAAAACAACTTTTAGTGGAATAAATAGTCAAATATTAATCCAGGAGAAATTATTGTCAATCGCCAGTGTCAAAAGATGGATTGTGAATGAACAAGGCAATCCAATGTAAAAATCGTAATCATATTTATCCAAGTACAACTTTGAAAAACATGGTATCCTTGAATAAAGCTAAAAGAATTGATCTAATAAATTTCTGCGAGGAATGCGGGATTGAACCACCAGAAAAATCGACAATTCCTGTTCTAATAAAGCTGATTAAAAGCTGGGAGGATTATGATGAAGATTTTATAAAGGATCGCCTAGAAGTAATTATGGTAGCTAGAAAAGAGAAAGCAGAAGAGGAAAGAGAAGAGAAGAAACAAAAAGCACAAGCGCAATCGGAACTTTAAGAAAAGAAATTGCAAGCGCAATCGGAACTTGAAAAAAAGAAATTGCAATTGCAGATCAAAGAGAAGAAATTACGAGCAGAGATCGAAGAAAAGAAACTGAAAATGAAAATGGAAATGGAAGAGAGAAAATGGAGAATAGAATTGGAAGAAAAAGATCGCGAAAGAGAGTTTGAGATTAAAAAAATACAACTACTTGAAAATTCAAGACAACATCTCGATGTGAACACAAGGACTAATCCAGGTAAGCAATATCAATTGCTTAGATTATTAACAAAATATCATAGTACGAATGATATTAGTTTATACTTGGCTATGTATGAAAGGCAAATGGCGCAAACAGGCATTGATTAAAAAGAGTGGGTCAACTATTTAATTAACCTAATGCGATTAGATGTGATTAATATAATAACCAGGGAGAGTGAACCCGAAATGCATGATTATGATTACATAACAAAATATTCTTTAAAACGCTACAAACTATCGCCAGAAGAGTTTAGGCTGAAATTTTTCTCACTCAAAAAAGAGCCATCGGCTAATTGGCGCGATTTTGCTTATGAGATCAAGATGTACTTCAAACAATGGATTGGCGGTCTTCAAACAGATAACTTTGAGGAATTATCGGAATTAATCGTAGTTAATCAAATCAGGCATAATTTACCTGCGGAAACAAAGACACATTTTGCCGAGGAATTGTTAGTAATAAAAAAGATAGACGAATTAGTTAACAAATTAGATATTTACGAAACGGTTCGAAGGTTTGCAATAAACAATCAGTGAGGAATACAAGCGGGAGTTTTGAGGATAAACGATCGAGAGTGGCTGACTACGCTAATTCGAAAAGGCGCCAAGTTGACAATAGGCACAATGTGAATCACGGCAGAAACGAGGCGCATATAATATGTTTTCGTTGTGGGAGACCTGATTACGTGAGTGGGAAGTGTACCATGGGGAGTAAAACACAACAAGGCTATTCAAATTACAACACGCAACGTACTCAAAATTGGCGAGAAACGAAATACCAAGATTGGAGCTAAAACACGCAAAGAAAAGTAGTTAATACGGTCGCGTTAAATGGTGAGAAAGGAAGAATCCTGGATATCCAAGGAATAAAAACAAACATAATAATCGATACAGGGAGTGATATTTCAATCGCCAATTCAAGATATCATACTGCAATAAACGCGCCAAAGTTAACCAGCGACAATATATCTATATCGGGCATAGGGGAAAAGAAATTCAGCGAACGGGTTTTTTCTTGCATAAAGTTTATGTAGATGGTATAGAAATACAGGATAAATTTTACGTGGTACAAGACACAGCCTATGATTTAATAATAGGTAGAAAAACAGTCGAAGGCTTGACGTTAAAAATAGTGGACGATGTTGTTAAAATAATAAGCGACAACTCAGTCCGAGTAGGATACATTAAAGTTAATGATGTCCCTTCCAAATTAGATGAAGTAGCCACATCAAATAGAGATAACGGTAATCGAGGTTGGGAAGATATGGTTAATATCAACTACATAAATGCCGAGGTGGATTTGAATCATATTACAAATTTAACTAACAGAGAAAAAATACCAGAGTTAATAGAATCATACAAACCAAATAAAACAAAAGATAGTGGGTTAAAGATGAAAATACTATTGGCGGATGAAAAACCTGTAGGCAAAAAAGCCACCTTTCTTTTGCTCAGTTACACGCGAACTGATATTCAGATAAATAAAATAAATCAGTAATTTTGTCCTTGCATAATAAATCAACTAAATATAATGATATAGGTAATTTCTTACCTTTATGTTGTTGCTCAGAATTCCTCCTATGAAAAATGGCCCGCATTTAAATCTGGTTCGCCGTATCCATTTGTCAGGAGCACCTGTTATCCCGCTTTGCTATAGTGTTGTGTAAAAAAAAAGGTGGAAGTTTAATGTTTTATCTTATTTAAATGAATGCACTTTTGAGGCCTTTTCTTTGCTGAATTAACTAATATATTATTAACACTTTAAATTTACATTTTAAGTTAACTACACATACATTTGTATTAGGCTGCTTTTTGCAGCAACAATATTTTACTACATCTTTTCTTATCGAAATTTATAGAACAACTAACTTAATAATAAGAGTGCTTATTTTAGTCCTTTACAGTTCGATGACGTGGAACTCTTGCATCATGCGTGGGCTGATATACGAACATATTTCACTTATTAATGTTCTTGTTTATTCAGAATAGCATAATTTTGGAAGATATAAAGAAAGAGTTGATTACGCAATGATTTATTGCTAGTAAATTAGTTTATTTAAGTATCATAATGTTTTTGTGTCCTTGAAAATTATTGCTTATTTAATGTTTTGAAAATAGTTTACTGTCAATATCTGAGAGGGTTATAAATCCATCACCCTTCCTTAACCATCTCAGATGCATCCGGTAGTAGTTGCATGGATTCTCGATGTTTCACAAATTGAGGATTGGCTAGTGGCTTGGTCAAACAATCTGCTATCATATCTTGTGTCGGGCAGTAGCGAAGATCTAGTATACCGTCTTCGTTCATCTCTTTTATCGCATGATAACGCACGTCTATGTGCTTGGTGCTTTTTGAGAATTTTTCATTGTCCACCCTTTTGATGACGCGCTGGTTATCTTCGTACATTAACACTGGTAAATTTTGTTTTAGATCTAGGTCGTCTAACAGTTTTATTAGCCAGGTAATTTCCTGTCCTGCACTGGCAGCTGCAACAAATTCAGCTTCCGCTGATGAATATAGGCTATGCAGTTTTGCCTTTTTGTGTACCACTGTATGGGACTATTTCCCAGCATGAATATGTTGTCTGTTGTGGATTTCCTCGTTCTTGTGTCCCCCGCCCAGTCGGAGTCAGAAAAACCGATGCGTTTTTGGTCGTGTTTTGTACTCAATGTGAGTTTGAGGTTTTTCGTTATATTTAGATAGTTTATTATCCGTTTCGCAGCGTTCCAATCTTTAAAACGTGGAGTTTCACACCTTCTGCTGAGGATATTTACTGCGGCTGATATATCAGGGCGTGTAGTGGTTACTATATATAGGAGTGATCCTATCGCTTGTCTGAATTTCGTATTGTTAGGCATTAAATTTTCGTCGTCTTCTAATTTGTGAAAACCGGCATCCATGGGAGTGCTTACAGGTTTTGCGTGTTCTAGATTAAATTTTCTTGCGAGTTCTTCTATTTTTAATCTTTGATTCAATTTATACCCATTTTCTGATTTCCTTATTTCCATGCCTAAATAGTGAGATACTTCCCCAAGATCTTTTAACTCATATTCTTGCTTTAAATCTTTTATTATTTTTTCAATTGATTCATTTTCACCGCCTATCAAAATGTCATCTACGTAAACTATCATGTAAGTCGTAATGTTTTTTTCTTTTCTTGTGTATAGGCATGTGTCCACGATGCTTTGTTGAACGTTTAGGTTTTTCAAAGATTGTTCGATTCTTTTATTCCAGGTTCTGGCTGCCTGTTTGAGTCCGTAGATGGCTTTTTTTAGTTTACAGACTTTGTTTTCTGAGTTTTTCTCAATGTAGCCCTCCGGTTGTTTCATATAAATTTCGTCTTCTTATTCACCGTATAGACAAGCTGTGTCGATATCTACGTGTCTCACGTTCAACTTCTTATATGCGGCTGCTTCCAAAAATGTTCTGACGGTTGTTTGTGACACTACTGGGGCGAAAGTCTCGTCATAGTTTTCCCCATATTTTTGACTAAACCCTTTGGCTACTAAACGTGCTTTGTACTTTTGAGTGTTCCCGTAACTGTCTAATTTCCTTTTGAATGTCCATTTGCAACCTATAACCTTTTTGTTAGGTGGAGGATCCACTAATTCCCATGTGTTGTGTTTTCTCAGGGATTTTTTTCTGCTTGTGTGGCTTTAAGCCAATTTTCCTTTTCTTTGGGATTCTTTATTTCCAGTATTTCATTCCAACTAGTTGGTTCTGTCATATCATCATTTTTTACATAACAGACATATCTGTCTGGTGGTACACCCCTGTTCGATCTTTCAGATCTTCTTCGTTCATTGGTCGGTTGTTTGGACGTGGTTGGTTCTTTGGTTGTGTTGTTTATCTCCGTTTCAATGTAATTTTTGTCGTCATATGAGTTTTCTGTCTCTTTACTTTCTTTCAGGTTCATTTTGCTATTTTCTATGAATTTCACTGTTCTCCCAATTACAATTTTATTTTCTTTAGTGTATACGCGATATCCTCTTGCGTTGTTATCGTATCCTACAAAAATCCCTTCCTGAGCCCTGTCGTCCAATTTTCCTCGATGTTGTTTATTCACGTATACGTAAGCTTTGCACCCGAATGTTCGCAAATAGTGTAAATTCGGTTTGCGATTAAACCATAGCTCAAATGGGGTTTTATTTGTCGATCTTGTTGGTAAGCGATTTTGTAAATGATTCGCGGTGTTAATTGCTTCTCCCCAAAATCTTTGTGGCAGATCTGCTTCTCTGAGTAGGCTCCTAGTCATGTCTAATAGCGACCTATTTTTTCTCTCCGCACTGCCATTTTGACTCGGGCAATACGGCACGGTTAATTGATGTTTAATGCCCCTTTTCCTTAGGTAATCCTCTATCCCTCTATTTATGTACTCTCCTCCGTTGTCGGATCTTATTGCTTTCGGATATTTCCCGAACTGGTTTCGAACCATAGCTATGTAGTCGATTAATTTATCCTGTACTTCATGTTTATGTTTTAATAAGTATATTACAGTAAATCTAGAGTAGTCGTCAATGAAAGTTACAAACATTGTTTTACCACCTATTGTGGGGGGTTCCTATCGCTGTGCATACGTCCGTGTGCACTAGATCGAGTACTCTACCTGTTTTGTTTCTATACACTGTTTTGGGATAGGGAGCATCGCTTGTTTTTGTTTGTATGCACGTTTCGCATGTTGTTCCATGATTGCAGTTATTTAGTTTTATGCCATAGGTTAAATCGTCTTTAACCATTTCCTTTATGGAATTATAATTTCTATGCCCTAGGCGTTTGTGCCAAAGTTCCAGGCAATCTTTATTTTTGCATTCATGTGCCATGTTTACTATATTCCTATCTGTATTTTCTAATAATTCAACTTCGTATAGGTTATTTTTCATTTTTGCCTCCAAATAGATTTTCCCATTTCGGGACAGCGTGCATCGATCTTTATCAAATAATAATTTATACCCATTCTTTGTGGCTTTACTTACTGAAATTAAATTAGATTCTAGCTCAGGTACATATAACCTTTCTTTCAACGTAATTTTATTTATGCCTCCATCGGATGTTTTTGTCGTGAATGTAGTTTCTCCTGTACCTAGCGAGTTTAGAGTTTTGCCGTTGGCAATTATGACCGTTGTTTTTTCGGTGTCATTTAATTTAGTAAAGTTATCTTTATTGTTTAGGATATGTGAAGATGAACCAGAATCAATGATCCATGTTTGTTTTCCTGCTTTGTCTATTAGAAAGGCTGCGTCGCTGCATTGATCTGATTTTGTTTCCGTTCTATAATTTCTCTTGTCTACTGATTCGCGGTCAGTGTTTCCTATCTGGTTATTAGATTGTTGATAACACAACGATGATGAGTAATGTTTGTTTTTGTATGTTTGTTGTTTTTGTGTATTTGGGTGATTGTTTCGATTTTTCAAATGCCAACATTCTCTGTGCATGTGATTTCTCAATTTGCAATATGTACACTGTTTTTCTTTTTTAAAATTGTCATTTGGATATCTCTTTTGCGTTTTAAACGCTTTTCTTGAATTTTCACCCAGGTCTGTGTTTTCAACCCTTCTGTTGTACTCATCTGTTAATTTACTTCTAATAAATTGTGGTGTAAGCTCGTCCTCATTTCGTGATTCAAGGGCAGTGATCAAAGTATTATAACTAGGGGGTAGCGAACACAGCAATAAAGCTGAAAGATGGGAGTCGCTAATTGTTTCCCCGATCGCTGAAAGTTTGTCTATTAGTTCTAGAATGTATGTTATGTGTTTGATTAAGTTACCATTTTCCTGGAGCTTGGCTCCACAAAGCTTTCTTAACAAAAATAATTTACTAGAGAGGTTCGCCCTTTCGTGTATCGTTTTAAGTGCGTTCCAAGTGTCTCTGGCTGTGTTAAGCCCTTTTACATGAAAGATTTGAGAATCGTCAATTGACAGGTTAATTATGGCTCTAGCCTTCCTGTCCTTTTTCTCCCAATCGATTGTGATCGGCGTGGCAATATCTCCAGTAATGACATCGAATAAGTCTTCTTTAATTAGTAACATTTCCGTTTTGAACTTCCAATTACTGTAGTTACTCGCGTTAAGTTTTTTCTACCAACTGTATCTCACGTGATGCGGCCATTTTACTAGTTATTTCAGTTTTGTTTATGAGAGGAATTGCTGTTTTTATTTTATTCTATATAAAATTTCTTATATATTTAGTTTTCTTCAATTCTTTAACATTTCATATATATCAACAAAAACATGCACAATATTCATTTTATCATCAAACAACTAACGAACTATATTTTCAATTATTTTCAACAATTTCTTTTTAATGTGCATACCTTTACGGCCAGTATTTTTTTTTCTACAAATAGTATTTATCTACTAAAATATCAGACTTGTTCAGTCTCATAATTATTTTCTGTAGGCAAAAAAGCCACCTCTCCTTTGCGCAATTACACGCGAACTGATATTCAGATAAATAAAATAAATCAGTAATTTTGTCCTTGCATAATAAATCAACTAAATATAATGATATAGGTAATTTCTTACTTTTATGTTGTTGCTCAGCAATTCCTCCTATGAAAAATGGTCCGCATTTAAATCTGGTTCGTCGTATCCATTTGTCAGGAGCACCTGTTATCCCGCTTTGCTATAGTGTTGTGTAAAAAAAAAAAGGTGGAAGTTTAATGTTTTATCTTATTTAAATGAATGCACTTCTGAGGCATTTTCTTTGCTGAATTAACTAATATATTATTAACACTTTAAATTTACATTTCAAGTTAACTACACATACATTTGTATTAGGCTGCTTTTTGCAGCAACAATATTTTACTACATATTTTCTTATCGAAATTTATAGAACAACTAACTTAATAATAAGAGCGTTTATTTTAGTCCTTTACAGTTCGATGACTTGGAACTCTTGCATCATGCGTGGGCTGATATACGAAAGTAGAGGGAAAAAGGGGGTTCGATTGCTGGGGTGGAGGAGGAGGAGGAGTGAGAATCATACTATAGTAGGACGAGGCTTAAGAGAATTTTTTTTCGATTGGAAAGGATATTTTTTATTTAATCGTCTTACAGTAGGAGGGGGGTAGGAGGGATTAATTTTTTTTGAGGGGGCTTAATTTTTGAGAGGGGGGCTTATGCAGGATTATCATACTACAGTATGCTAGGGGAAAGAGGGACTCCTGCGTGTTGAGATGGTATGCTAGAGTAGATGAAACGTTTTCGAGAAAGATGGACTTAAGGAAACATCTTAAAATTCACATCATTCCGAAGAAAAGTGAGCTTTCCAAGCAATTCAAATGTGATGATTGTGACCAAGTTCTTTCTGATAAATTCGACTTAGCTGAACACAGAAAAATTCATCTTTCACCCACCCAACTTAAATTGGAACAGCGTAATGGATTGATTAAGCAATTAGAAGAATTAACACTTCAATTAAGAACTTTGCAAAATGAAATATCTTCTTCAAATATCGAATTTTCAATGATTTGAAATAAACATATGTTTTCATTATACATATGCAATCATTTTTGTAACTAACGAAAAATAAAAATTTTCTGAATTGGAAAAACGTGTATGTTTCCATTTTAACAAGATGTCTTAGTATTTTATTGCTCCCACTACAAATGATCTCGAATTTTTTTTTTTTCTAAGTGAATGAAACTCTAATAATATTTTGGAAATACATTTTTTATTTTTAAGTTTTCTTCATTTAACTCACTCTATTAATTTGAAACCAATGCAAAATTAAAGTATATTTTAATAAAGTTAAAATAATAAAGTTCTAATAATAAAGTTTTAGTAATATTAATGAGTAGCATTACTAATAATTGTAAATAAATTTAATCATCTACTAATTAATTTAATCAACTATCAACATTTTTGAGGAGATATATTAAAGGAAGTATGTATCCACTCATTATTTTATTCAATTTCATATGAGTTTGACTACATCGTAATAAAAACTATTTTAAACAATCAACTTCTATTACTTTTGTCTAGAGGGATTAGAAAATGAAGTTATTTAAATTATTGTTATCTTTATTACATATTTTTTAAAGTTTAATTAACAAATAATTAATTTAATTAATTTGAGTATAATTATCATTTTGGTATAATTATCATTTGATTATATTTATCCACTCATTATTCACACACTATTTATTTTAATCAATTTCATGAGAAAAAATATAATGAACTTGAGTTTCATTTTCCGTGTGTTGCCATTCACAAGTTTAAAAAATAACTATCATAACGAAATATTCATGCTAGCATTAATCATGCTTTTCGGTTTAATCATCAATTTGAAAAATTTACTTGATACCGATTTTTAACTGAAACCGTCACTGATTTGAATTCATATAAATATAATTATTCACAATTTTAATCAATTTCATTTGAGTCTAATTAATTTAATTTGAGTATAATTATCCACTCATTATTTTAATCCATTTCATATAAGTATAATTATAACTTCCACTATATATTTTAATTAATTTCATATGAATAAAATTATTATTTGTACTGAACTTGTGATTCACTCATCGTGTGTTGCCATTCTCAAGTTTGAAAAATATCTAACATGATTAAATATTCATACTAGCAATAGTCATGCTTTTCGACTCAGTCGGCGATTTGAAAATTTAGTCGCTCACGGTTTTTTAATTAATACGATCGTTTCTAACTGAAACCGTCACTGATTTGAACTTATGTTAATAATCGTTTCGAAATCATCTCAATCAGTTTACTGTTGACTTTTGATCAGACTATACCACATACTGTTTACTATTTAAAATGGCTTGTGAATTAAATAGGCTGAAAAGATCTCCTCTAGAAATGAATTGCGTAGCAAAGTATCAACGTTTAGAATCATCTTTGGATACTGATATGAAGGAATTAAATCTCCCAAGTTTAGAATTTTGTAATTCAAACGAGAACTGTTCAACATTACCCTCAAACAAGGATTTACATGCTGCAGAACCCAAGTTCGATATGGATTCGACGACCCCAATATTCACTCATAATGATGACGACGCAACTTCTACTATAAGTTTTTAGACACTATTTTTAATGACGTAGATTTTAAAAACTTGGAATCCTTCATTTCCCCAAGTACCTCAATTTCATCATCACAAGAACCAACAAATGCTGTTTTGAAAAGTCCTTCCGGCCAGTGCCGGGAGGAAGAGGTAGCTTTCATATTCCTTATTTTAAAAAAGTCGACATATATCATTCAAACACACGAAGCTCAATGTAGTGGAAACCGAATATAGGAGATTCAATACTAATTTTTATCAATATAATGAATGATAATTTCGCGAAATTAGTCATCTTTATCCAAGCTGCTTTTCTTTAAAGTAGCTTATATTTGGCTGCCAAATTCGGCGATTTCTTAAAGTGCCTGCCATTTTAAGACAACATGGTGGATGAGGCTAACCAGTGAACTTGGTCGAGACCTTAGTAATTGCTGTGCACATGCTCACTCACATCGGAATCGGTTGATATATACGAGTGCTGTCGCATGCAAAAAATCAGATTTTTCAAAATGTCACCCACAATAGAAATTGAAACTGTTATATCTGAGCCATTTTTTAAGGTAAAGACAAACAAAAAATGCTCCTGAATCCTTTTCAATGTCAAATACTTAGAAAAAGAAACCTTTTTCAATTTCTAATTCTTTTGCACCTCACTTTAAATATATATTTTTTTCTTAATTTAATGGCCGCCATTTTGAAACAAGATGGCTGATGAATCTGGCCAGCGAACTTGGTCGGGGTATTGATGTATACTATCCATATGCCTTCTTACATCGAAATAGGCGAATACGTGTGTTATCGCGTGACAAATACAAGATCGTTTCAAAATGTTAGCCATGCTAGAAATTCAAAGTGCTATAATTCAACCATTTTTTAAGATATAAACAAAAAAAAAAAATTTCAGAAACAAAAACTGCTCCGGAATCTTTGTATCAAGGCCAAACGCATAAATTGTTTTTTTCATTTTCCATTTTTTTAATACCTCATTTTAAATTTTAAATTATTTTTTTTTAAATGGCAACCCTTTTGAAACAAGATGGCGAATAAAGCTGGCCAACGAACTCGGTCGAGACATTGGTGTGTACTATGTACAGACCAAGTTATATCCAAATCGGTTCATAAATACGCCTGTTATCGCGTGACAAAAATCAGGTCGTTTTAAAATGTCAGCCACAATAGAAATTCAAAATGCTATTACTCAGCTATTTTTTTAGATATAGACGAAACAAAAACTGTTCCGAAATCTTTGTATTAAGGTCAAACACATACGAAAAAAATATTTTTCATTTTCCAATTTTTTGGTATCTCATTTTAATTTTTTTTTTTTTTTTTTTTTTTTTTTTAAATGGCCGCCATTTTGAAACAAGATGACGGATGAAGTTGGCCAACGAACTCGGTCGAGAAATTAGTATGTACTATGTATAAACGAAGTTACATCCAAATCGGTTCATAAATACGCCTTTTATCGCGTGACAAAATTCAGGACGTTTCAAAATGTCAGCCATGCTAGAAATTCAAAATGCTGCAACTCAGCCATTTTTTAAGATATAGACGAAACAAAAACTGCTCCGAAATCTTTGTATAAAGGTCAAATACATAAGAAAAAAATAGTTTTCCATTTTCAATTTTTTGGTACCATATTTCAAAATTTTAAATTAAAAAAAAAAAAATTTAAATAGCCGCCATTTCGAAACAAAACGGCGGATGAAGTTGGCCAACGAACTCGATCGAGACATTGGTATGTGCTATGTACACACCGAATTATATCGAAATCGGTTCATAAATACGCCTTGTATCGCGTGACAAAATTCAGGACGTTTCAAAATGTCAGCCACGCTAGAAATTCAAAATGCTATAACTCACCCATTTTTTAAGATATAGACGAAACAAAAACTGCTCCGGAATCTTTGTATAAAGGTCAAATACATAACAAAATAATATTTTTCTATTTTTAATTTTTTGGTACCACATTTCAAATTTTAATTTTTTTTAAAATTTTAAATGGCCGCCATTTTGAAACAAAACGGCGGATGAAGCTGGCCAACAAACTCGGTCGAAACATTGGTATGTACTATGTACACACCGAATTACATCGAAATCGGTTCATAATTACGAGAGTTACAGTGTGACATATGTCAGATATATATATATATATATCAATTTTGAACGGAGGGTGGTTTCGGGGTCTGAGGGTCATGATCGATGAAAATATACCAAAATTTTTTGAAATCGCTTTCCTCCGAACGGCTGCAATAGGTAGCTTTTTGTAATGAAAGCTACCTAATACAATACAAGATCCCCTTATGAAAGACATTCCCAAAAGCAAACCACGCAATTTTAGCGTGATTGAAATCAAGTTGAGTGATTGTGTTTATTTAATTTTAAAACATCGCATCAAACGATTTTATGTGTATATCGGGGAGTTTAAAAGCAATGTGATTAGAAATGAAGAAATGATGACGAAAAATAGACGTTTGATTTACATTAATACGTGGTATGAATTTCAATCGAAACTTTTTGCTTTTAATTTGAAATATAAATCCTCATCATTTACTGCTAATAATACTCTGTTGGTAATGAATCACAATAATAGCACTATGCGAATTAAAAACTTGATGAATTTTTCACATTTTGACTTAAACGATTGCCAATTATTAAATTTGAAGGATAAAGTTCATCATTTTAACAAGAAGCTTTTGCAACACATGTATACAAATTATCTACCACGTTTAATTAAGCAAAAATGTACACTAGGTGACGTAACCATCGAAAATGAATCTGCTTTATTTTCAAAGCTCATCAAGTGTATTGAGAGTAATGTAGTGACTATTTTAAACCAAATTTATGAGTGCGTAGGATGTATTTTTGAACACGAAAGCATGAGTCTTCATACATGTTTCACATTTAATAATCGCGAAAAGTTTAATCAACTAGGGGACACGATATTAATGTTAGTGAATTTCGATTATGTTGTTTCTATGTTTTTAAACGGAACTGGATGTGTTAGTAAAAACTTTTTATGTAACATTAATGTAGAAACTATACAATATGTATTGTTTAAATAATAAATTTTGTTGTTTTTGTTTGTTAAATGTATATGTTTATTCATTTAGTCTATCTTTTAATTATGACAATCTATATTGGGAAAAAAGAAATTAACAATTACCTAATCAAAATGTATATATACAAGTTTTTATTTTTTGAATTTAAAATGAATTCCAAGTTATTAATATTTTTAATAATGAGAATAAAAGTTTTCTACTTTTGCAATTTAATAAAATTATATTTACAAGTTTAAAAAATATATACTTTTTGAAATAAATTTCAAATTTAGTGGAAATATATTTTTCAAGTTTTACAATTTTAGAATAAAGTTTTCACTTCAAGTTAAAAATGTATTTTGAAATAAATTTTTTCAATTCAAGTTAAATTTTAAATTTTACAATTTCAGAAATAAAAAAGTTTTCAATTAATCAATTTTTTTTTAAATTAAACTATTCGTTGTAAAAATTTTTTTATCCATGCTTTTATGTTTGCATAGTACATATAGATAAGTAGTATGTTTTATGTAAGAACAATTATTTAATAGTTCAAAATTATTTACAAGTTAGAAAAATATACTATGTAAGAACAAATATTTTATTAGTTCAATTATATATTTACAAGTTAGAAAAAAAATTACTAGTTTACAATTTAAAATAAGTTTTCTAAAAATTACAAAAATATTTTATCAGTTTTAAAAAATTATATAATTTTTTTTTTATTTTTTTACGTTTTACAATTTAAGAAATAAAGTTATAAAAGTTTTTAAAAATTTTCATTAGTTAAAATTTTTTGTTTGTTCAATTCATTGTATAAATTTTTTATGTTTTCTAAAAATTACAAAAATATTTTATCAGTTTTAAAAAATTATAAAAAAAAAGTTTAAAGTTTTACAATTTAAGAAATAAAATTATAAAAGTTTTTAAAAATTTTCATTAGTTAAAATTTTTCGTTCATTGTATAAATTTTTTAAACATGCTTACATACTACACATAAATATGTAGCATGTTCACAATGTAATATATTGTACACTATGTAACATAGTATATACTATGTTTCATATAAGAACAAAGATTTTTCTAGCTCAAAATTATTTACAAGTGTAGAAAAATGTTTTATTAGTTTTTGAATTTAAAAAAAGTTTTCTAAAAAATATTTTATAAGTTTTTACAAAAGAAAAAAAATTCAATTAAGTTTTCTAAAAAATATTTTATAAGTTTTACAAAAGAAAAAAAATTTCAATTAAGATTTCTAAAAAATATTTTATAAGTTTTACAAAAGAAAAAAAATTTCAATTAAGATTTCTAAAAAAATATTTTATAAGTTTTACAAAAAAATAAATCAATTCAGTTTTCTAAAAAATAATTTAAAAGTTTTGAAAAAAAAAATCAATTAAGTTTTCTAAAATATATATATATATATACACATATATATTAGGTTTACAATTCAAAAAAGAATATATATACATATATATATATGTGTGTGTGTGTGTGTTATTAGTTTTCAGTTGTATACAAGTTGGAAAATATGAGTTATTGATGTTAACATAGTATGTATTTATATATCTCATAATATAGATCACATAGTATATATCACATAATGTGTATGTATAACAAAGTAGATAGTTATATATCACATAATGTGTGTATATATGACTAATTGTATACTATGGTCGACTTAAGAATAATCATTTTTTTAGTCTAAAATTAATTATAAGTTATAAAATTATTTTTTTAATGAAACTTTTCTTTATCCTTATCTACCTTATTTCTTCAAACTCTAATTTTTACATCTACATTTTTAATACAAATTCATTTATATTCAAATATTAGAGTAATATCTACTTACAAATAGCATTGATTTAAAACGAAGCTTGGCATGTCTCGCTCCTACAGATGAAATGCTCACTGCAGATAACTGACCGGATGTTTATATCATCACGTGACTTCCTCTGACATCTGATAAACCGATAGCAAGTTTCCCATTTCCAACTCAGTCTTCAATTGTGTTGGTTCGTTAAGTTTTAATCTCTATATTCCTTCATATTAAAAAAGAACTACATATTTTCTTTACACGTTTGATATTGGAAAGATCTAATATAATTTTAAAACCTATCTTTTTATATCTGCAAACTTTCATTACCGAATAAAATCATCATCTTTTAGTATGTTAGTTGAAAGATCTTTTATTTTTAATTAGATGATGTAATCGAAATTCTTATTAAGATGTTTTACTTAACTGTCTATTATTTTCTAGAAATAATTTTCTTATGAAAGCGAAAAAGAATATTTCACCATCTATATAATCTAAGGTTGATTATATATTATGTAATCTAACATAATTTGTAATTATCTATACTTAGTATATAAAATTATATACATACTTAGCGTATATATATATATATATATATATATATATATAGCCAGTATATATAATTATATATACTAAGTATAGATAATTACAAATTATGTTAGATAACATAATATATAATCAACCTTAGATTATATAGATGATGAAATATTCTTTTTCGCTTTCATAAGAAAATTATTTCTAGAAAATAATAGACAGTTAAGTAAAACTTCTTAATAAGAATTTCGATTACATCATCTAATTAAAAATAAAAGATCTTTCAACTAAACATACTAAAAGATGATGATTTTATTCGGTAATGAAAGTTTGCAGATATAAAAAGATAGGTTTTTAAATTATATTAGATCTTTCCAATATCAAACGTGTAAAGAAAATATGTAGTTCTTTTTTAATATGAAGGAATATAGAGATTAAAACTTAACGAACCAACACAATTGAAGACTGAGTTGGAAATGGGAAACTTGCTATCGGTTTATCAGATGTCAGGGGAAGTCACGTGATGATATAAACATCCGGTCAGTTATCTGCAGTGAGCATTTCATCTGCAGGAGCGAGACATGCCAAGCTTCGTTTTAAATCAATGCTATTTGTAAGTAGATATTACTCTAATATTTGAATATAAATGAATTTGTATTAAAAATGTAGATGTAAAAATTAGAGTTTGAAGAAATAAGGTAGATAAGGATAAAGAAAAGTTTCATTAAAAAAATAATTTTATAACTTATAATTAATTTTAGACTAAAAAAATGATTATTCTTAAGTCGACCATAGTATATAATTAGTCATATATACACACATTATGTGATATATAACTATCTACTTTGTTATACATACACATTATGTGATATATACTATGTGATCTATATTATGAGATATATAAATACATACTATGTTAACATCAATAACTCATATTTTCCAACTTGTATACAACTGAAAACTAATAACACACACACACACATATATATATATGTATATATATTCTTTTTTGAATTGTAAAACTAATATATATGTGTATATATATATATATTTTAGAAAACTTAATTGATTTTTTTTTTCAAAACTTTTAAATTATTTTTTAGAAAACTGAATTGATTTATTTTTTTGTAAAACTTATAAAATATTTTTTTAGAAATCTTAATTGAAATTTTTTTTCTTTTGTAAAACTTATAAAATATTTTTTAGAAAACTTAATTGAAATTTTTTTCTTTTGTAAAAACTTATAAAATATTTTTTAGAAAACTTTTTTTAAATTCAAAAACTAATAAAACATTTTTCTACACTTGTAAATAATTTTGAGCTAGAAAAATCTTTGTTCTTATATGAAACATAGTATATACTATGTTACATAGTATACAATATATTACATTGTGAACATGCTACATATTTATGTGTAGTATGTAAGCATGTTTAAAAAATTTTATACAATGAACGAAAAATTTTAACTAATGAAAATTTTAAAAACTTTTATAATTTTATTTCTTAAATTGTAAAACTTTAAACTTTTCTTTTTTTATAATTTTTTAAAACTGATAAAATATTTTTGTAATTTTTAGAAAACATAAAAAATTTATACAATGAATTGAACAAACAAAAAATTTTAACTAATGAAAATTTTTAAAAACTTTTATAACTTTATTTCTTAAATTGTAAAACGTAAAAAAATAAAAAAAAAATTATATAATTTTTTAAAACTGATAAAATATTTTTGTAATTTTTAGAAAACTTATTTTAAATTGCAAACTAGTAATTTTTTTTTTCTAACTTGTAAATATATAATTGAACTAATAAAATATTTGTTCTTACATAGTATATTTTTCTAACTTGTAAATAATTTTGAACTATTAAATAATTGTTCTTACATAAAACATACTACTTATCTATATGTACTATGCAAACATAAAAGCATGGATAAAAAATTTTTACAACGAATAGTTTAATTAAAAAAAATTTTTTTGATTAATTGAAAACTTTTTTATTTCTGAAATTGTAAAATTTAAAATTTAACTTGAATTGAAAAAATTTATTTCAAAATATATTTTTAACTTGAAGTGAAAACTTTATTCTAAAATTGTAAAACTTGAAAAATATATTTCCACTAAATTTGAAATTTATTTCAAAAAATATTTTTTTTTAAAACTTGTAAATATAATTTTATTAAATTGCAAAAGTAGAAAACTTTTATTTTCATTATTAAAAATATTAATAACTTGGAATTCATTTTAACCTTCCGTCTACCAGACGGGTCCATTGGACCCGACATGTACATTCAAAATATTTATTCAAACCAGAAATTTCTTCAAAACAAACTAAATGTATAAATCAGACAATAATAAGTTAAATAAACAAATTAAATAGTTTTAAGTAAAAATTCTGGTGTAGAATGTTTTTATAAAACTTGAGTAAAATTTCCGGTAGTTCTAGGGTTAAATTCAAAAAATAAAAACTTGTATATATACATTTTGATTAGGTAATTGTTAATTTCTTTTTTCCCAATATAGATTGTCATAATTAAAAGATAGACTAAATGAATAAACATATACATTTAACAAACAAAAACAACAAAATTTATTATTTAAACAATACATATTGTATAGTTTCTACATTAATGTTACATAAAAAGTTTTTACTAACACATCCAGTTCCGTTTAAAAACATAGAAACAACATAATCGAAATTCACTAACATTAATACCGTGTCCCCTAGTTGATTAAACTTTTCGCGATTATTAAATGTGAAACATGTATGAAGACTCATGCTTTCGTGTTCAAAAATACATCCTACGCACTCATAAATTTGGTTTAAAATAGTCACTACATTACTCTCAATACACTTGATGAGCTTTGAAAATAAAGCAGATTCATTTTCGATGGTTACGTCACCTAGTGTACATTTTTGCTTAATTAAACGTGGTAGATAATTTGTATACATGTGTTGCAAAAGCTTCTTGTTAAAATGATGAACTTTATCCTTCAAATTTAATAATTGGCAATCGTTTAAGTCAAAATGTGAAAAATTCATCAAGTTTTTAATTCGCATAGTGCTATTATTGTGATTCATTACCAACAGAGTATTATTAGCAATAAATGATGAGGATTTATATTTCAAATTAAAAGCAAAAAGTTTCGATTGAAATTCATACCACGTATTAATGTCCATCAAAAGTCTATTTTTCGTCATCATTTCTTCATTTCTAATCACATTGCGTTTAAACTCCCCGATATACACATAAAATCGTTTGATGCGATGTTTTAAAATTAAATAAACACAATCACTCAACTTGATTTCAATCACGCTAAAGTTGCGTGGTTTGCTTTTGGGAATGTCTTTCATAAGGGGATCTTGTATTGTATTCAAAACAGCATTTGTTGGTTCTTGTGATGATGAAATTGAGGTACTTGGGGAAATGAAGGATTCCAAGTTTTTAAAATCTACGTCATTAAAAATAGTGTCTAAAAAACTTATAGTAGAAGTTGCGTCGTCATCATTATGAGTGAATATTGGGGTCGTCGAATCCATATCAAACTTGGGTTCTGCAGCATGTAAATCCTTGTTTGAGGGTAATGTTGAACAGTTCTCGTTTGAATTACAAAATTCTAAACTTGGGAGATTTAATTCCTTCATATCAGTATCCAAAGATGATTCTAAACGTTGATACTTTGCTACGCAATTCATTTCTAGGGGAGATCTTTTCAGCCTATTTAATTCACAAGCCATTTTAAATAGCAAACAGTATGTGGTATAGTCTGATCAAAAGTCAACAGTAAACTGATTGAGATGATTTCGAAACGATTATTAACATAAGTTCAAATCAGTGACGGTTTCAGTTAGAAACGATCGTATTAATTAAAAAACCGTGAGCGACTAAATTTTCAAATCGCCGACTGAGTCGAAAAGCATGACTATTGCTAGTATGAATATTTCATCATGTTAGATATTTTTCAAACTTGAGAATGGCAACACACGATGAGTGAATCACAAGTTCAGTACAAATAATAATTTTATTCATATGAAATTAATTAAAATATATAGTGGAAGTTATAATTATACTTATATGAAATGGATTAAAATAATGAGTGGATAATTATACTCAAATTAAATTAATTAGACTCAAATGAAATTGATTAAAATTGTGAATAATTATATTTATATGAATTCAAATCAGTGACGGTTTCAGTAAAAATCGGTATCAAGTAAATTTTTCAAATTGATGATTAAACCGAAAAGCATGATTAATGCTAGCATGAATATTTCGTTATGATAGTTATTTTTTAAACTTGTGAATGGCAACACACGGAAAATGAAACGCAAGTTCATTATATTTTTTCTCATGAAATTGATTAAAATAAATAGTGTGTGAATAATGAGTAGATAAATATAATCAAATGATAATTATACCAAAATGATAATTATACTCAAATTAATTAAATTAATTATTTGTTAATTAAACTTTAAAAAATTTGTAATAAAGATAACAATAATTTAAATAACTTCATTTTCTAATCCCTCTAAACAAAAGTAATAGTTTTTATTACGATGTAGTCAAACTCATATGAAATTGAATAAAATAATGAGTGAATACATACTTCCTTTAATATATCCCCTCAAAAATGTTGATAGTTGATTAAATTAATTAGTAGATGATTAAATTTATTTACAATTATTAGCAATGCTACTCATTA
This sequence comes from Maratus speciosus, assembly GCA_963932465.1. NCBI lineage: Eukaryota > Metazoa > Arthropoda > Arachnida > Araneae > Salticidae > Maratus > Maratus speciosus. Next base: position 176,882,709 of record OZ010799.1, on the reverse strand, counting down.
ATATTACTAAAACTTTATTATTAGAACTTTATTATTTTAACTTTATTAAAATATACTTTAATTTTGCATTGGTTTCAAATTAATAGAGTGAGTTAAATGAAGAAAACTTAAAAATAAAAAATGTATTTCCAAAATATTATTAGAGTTTCATTCACTTAGAAAAAAAAAAATCGAGATCATTTGTAGTGGGAGCAATAAAATACTAAGACATCTTGTTAAAATGAAAACATACACGTTTTTCCAATTCAGAAATTTTTTATTTTTCGTTAGTTACAAAAATGATTGCATATGTATAATGAAAACATATGTCTATTTCAAATCATTGAAAATTCGATATTTGAAGAAGATATTTCATTTTGCAAAGTTCTTAATTGAAGTGTTAATTCTTCTAATTGCTTAATCAATCCATTACGCTGTTCCAATTTAAGTTGGGTGGGTGAAAGATGAATTTTTCTGTGTTCAGCTAAGTCGAATTTATCAGAAAGAACTTGGTCACAATCATCACATTTGAATTGCTTGGAAAGCTCACTTTTCTTCGGAATGATGTGAATTTTAAGATGATTCCTTAAGTCCATCTTTCTCGAAAACGTTTCTTCGCATTGTTCCCATTTATGAAATTTTCCGTCTTTAATGTGAATTAACAAATGCTTTCGTAAATCACATTGTTGAACGAATGTTTTCTTACACTTGTCACAACTCAAAGGCTTTTTTTCTAAATGAAACTTTGCGTGTCTGATTAACACACTCTTTCTTGAAAAAGATTTACCACATGTTTCACATTGGTACATGGTAGATGTCATGCGATGAATTATCATATGTTCCATTAAAGAACTCTTTCGAAAAAACAACATTCCACATACGTCGCACATAAAAAGTTTTTTTTCTAAATGAATGTTCATATGTTTTAAAAACTCATGTTTCTCGTAAAATTCTGCTTTACATTTTCTACAAATATAAGGCAATTTAAACATTTGTGATGAAGCAGGAATGCTTTTACTAATCGAAACGGGCACATCTTTTATCTCCTGTTCACTCATATTATCCGAATTGATGACAACAGGCGATTGTGTATCATTAATAACATGCATATTCATTTAAAAACTGTTTTAACTGTGCGAGGACGAAAAATACAGCACATGTATTCAAAACAGTAGAAAACGGAATAATGGCGTGAAATGAAAACCAACTACACTTAAATCAATGTAGGTGACGCATCAGAAAAAAGAAGATCACGCGATAACTATTTAATACATAAACTGTTGTGTTCATTTATTAAGCAAGTGTACAAAATGAATCATTTTATAAATTCATTTCTTTTTGAATTAACCTGTTTTTATCATTAAATGATTAACTTTTTTGTGAATCCTACTGAAATGCGCGTGTTATAAAAAAAATCTGGTTCATTTCTTTATTGTTAGTTAATTAAAATAGTGACCCATTAAGAAAATTTGTTTTCCTAATACAATGGAATAAAAGAACTATTATCTTGTTTTTCACATAGTACGGAAATACGCTTTATCATTATATCCAGATTAGAAACAGTACATCCTGTTTATGTATGATCGAAACAACAAGCACACAAATAGATATGACCACAAATCTTTGAAAATTGAAGAACTGGTTAGTTTTTAAAAGCTTAGGAATAAACTTGTTTTGGTTTAATTGTATATCATTTTAATGCCTTTGTGGCGCAATTGGTAAGCGCAATTCACCGTTAATGAATAGGTTGATGGTTCGAATCCATCCAAAGGCGAATATTTTTAAACTAAAATCCATAAATTGTGTTACAGTATAAGAAAAAAAGAAACATTCTTCGTGAGTGATAATGAAAGAGTTCATTAACTCACGAGAAAATCCTGATTGAAAAAATATCATTACGCTAAAAATTATATTACTTTCCTAAAATCCAGATTATAATTTATCTTTTCGTTCAAATTACTATACTTTCCCGAAGTTGAAGAAGGCATTATTAAATCTAAGAAAATGAATTAATTTCTCGAAGTATATAATATATAAAAATTGAATGTTTATTTCTCTAAATTCAATGGCAACAGTCTTTAATTTCGTTTAGTACGTAATACGGGGGCAACACACTGTTAATAGTTTCCTTAATGTTGAAATAAATACTAAAATGAATAAATGTTAGCAAAACCTAATCATCTGAAAATTAAATAATTTCTCGAAGTGCACGATAATAAAAATATATAATGTTTATTTCTCATTTTTTCTAAATTCAATGGCAACACTTTGTTAAAATTTCTACTAAACGTAAAATCATTAACCCACTGATTTTTAAAAAGAAGTCGATACAAAACTGAAAGAAAGCAAATTCAAGTGAAAAAACAATGGGGCCCGCCCAGCCCAATGGTTATAGAAATAATCTAATAATGGGAAGATTGTAGGTTCGAAACCAGGTGAATAGGTAAAGAGATGTATGAACTTGCAACAAGAGGATGAAATTTACCAATCTTCAATTCTAAATGAAATTTTTCAAGTTTCCATCTAGATTCTCATTACAGAAATTCGAATAATGGGGAGTTTCAGGGTTCGAAACCCGTAAGGAAAACATTACTAATATAACAAACCCAACGTATACAGAACGATGCAAAATTAAACTGGGTTTAATCCTTTCCACTGCAATCAGATCTTCATCAAATGACTTAAAACTAGATGAGACTACTAATTTTTTTACTGTTTTTTCAATAATGCAAAGCATAACATTTCTCCTTTTTTCAAAGATTCACTAAAGTTTTTCCAAAAACAGAGTTGTTCATAAAAACCTTTCAATAAGAATACAAGTTACATTTATAAAAGAACTCTCATCTAATAATACAATTCCAGTTTAATCTCATCAAAACTAACCTGCTATTTTGTCAAAGTTCAAAACAAACGAAAAATCAAATATGATACAACACGTAAAAATTTTCTCATCGAGAGATGCCGACACTATTTAAAAAAAAAAAAAAAAAAAAAAATTAGGGGGGAGGGGGGGGATCCATCTACTCTAGCATACCATCTCAACACGCAGGAGTCCCTCTTTCCCCTAGCATACTGTAGTATGATAATCCTCCATAAGCCCCCTCTCAAAAATTAAGCCCCCTCAAAAAAAATTAATCCCTCCTACCCCCTTCCTACTGTAAGACGATTAAATAAAAAATATCCTTTCCAATCGAAAAAAAATTCTCTTAAACCTCGTCCTACTGTAGTATGATTCTCACTCCTCCTTCTCCTCCACCCCAGCAATCGAACCCCCTTTTTCCCTCTACTTACGAACATATTTCACTTATTAATGTTATTGTTTATTCAGAATAGCATAATTTTGGAAAATATAAAGAAAGAGTTGATTACGCAATGATTTATTGCTACTAAATTAGTTTATTTAAGTATCGTAATGTTTTTGTGTCCTTGAAAATTATTGCTTATTTAATGTTTTGAAAATAGTTTACTGTCAATATCTCAGAGGGTTATAAATCCATCAAAACCTATCTATGAACGACCAAGGAGGTTACCGGTTACCTCTAGTTGAGCAGGAAATCATCAGTAAGCAAATACAACAGTGGTTGGAAGATAGGGTTATTAGACGAAGTTACTCAGATTTTGCGGCCCCAGTAGTCCTGAGTAAGAAAAAAGATGGGTCACACCGGTTATGTATAGATTATCGGAAAATAAATCGAAAAATATTAAAAGATCGCTATCCACCACCGTTAATTGAAATATTAAGTTAGTAAAATATTAAGTTTTATCATATAAAATTGTCATTTTAATTTAAATACAATGTCAGTTTGTATTTCATCTTTTTTTAATTATGTTTCAAACTGAGCATCAGCGCAATAAAAAAGTATTGATTTGTAAGAACCTTTGAGGAAAAAATGCGTGTTTTTTAAAGCGTGACGTCATTTTCTGTTCAGGTTTTTTAGAAAGTTTATTTTGAATTTTTATAAGAAAATGGCATGAATACAGATAAACAAACCTTATTATTTTACCTTTCTTTACAACAATGGAAGTAATCCAATGGCTACCATTTTGAAAAAAATCATAGAAAATTTTTAAACTTTAAATTTACTAGGGGGGCTCTGCCCCCCCTGCTCGCTATGCTCACCAACCCCCCGCGTAATCGCTTCGCAATTCCGTTCGGTATCGGGAAGCAATCCCTATTTTCTAGCTAATCCCAGACGTAATTGTTTCGCGATCCCTTATTTTCTATGCATTCAATTTTTAGATTCCACTTGGTAAAAACGCGCTCCTCCGCAACTCCTGACAATTTTATTTCCTTATCTCCAAGCACATAAACATTAGAGCTTACAGTGTTTCATAATTATATGAATTATTAAATATAAAATTATATATATAGTATTACGAATATTGTAAATAGTGTTTGCGCTTAAAAATAATGTAAATAGTTCAATTAAGCTCTATTCATAAGCTAATATTAGCTTTTGTTGCATTGAAATATCTTAATTTGTTGATTTTCTGCAAGCAAGTAAACCCTGTTGGATTTCATGGGAATCTATGGAAATTTGGCGAAATACTAAAAATAGCGCTAAATTGGCGTCACTTTCGGCGACTAATTTTGCTCGCCAAATTTGGCGATATATCACCAAGTTGGCGACAAACTTGGCGAAGTTTGGCGGCATAGCAGCCCCTCCCCCTTCTTAGTAAATCCCCTTATAGTGTCAGAAAGCTCTGACCAATCAGATGCTTTTTGCGGTATCTACGCAGATTTTCATTGTCCATTTCCAAATCGTTACTTTTTTATGTATAGAAGGATTAATGTTTTACTAATTTTTTGTTCTTTCATTATTTAAAATAAAAATGAAGTGCATTTGTACAACTTGGCAAATAGTTTGGCGAAATTGGTCGACAAGATAATAAAGTAGTACCCATATATATAAGTAATACATACATGACATTATATTTTTCTCGACTTCTTTGATTATCATTCGTTGCCATGCGGATAATACGGAATCCGTTATCATGCGGCTAACACCCAAAATCGTATTCACATTACTCGATACCTTTTCATTTCTCTCAATTTAAAATTCTAAATAAATTGCACCGATTGGGAAGGTAATAATATTGCAATACGCAATAGGTTATTAATACATACATTTCCAAACTTGAAATCAAGTTTGTCAGCTACGTCTTTGCACGTGAACGTTCTCACTCTTTACTTGAGGTTATATATGAGGTTGTATCTGTGTAACCTGAGAGTAAAACTACAGAAATTTATATTTTTTAGAAGCATTCATAGTAAAATATTAAGTTTTATCATATAAAATTGTCATTTTAATTTAAATACAATGTCAGTTTGTATTTCATCTTTTTTTAATTATGTTTCAAACTGAGCATCAGCGCAATGAAAAAGTATTGATTTGTAAGAACCTTTGAGGAAAAAATGCGTGTTTTTTAAAGCGTGACGTCATTTTCTGTTCAGGTTTTTTAGAAAGTTTATTTTGAATTTTTATAAGAAAATGGCATCAATACAGATAAACAAACCTTATTATTTTACCTTTCTTTACAACAATGGAAGTAATCCAATGGCTACCATTTTGAAAAAAAAATCGTAGAAAATTTTTAAATTTTAAATTTACTAGGGGGGGCTCTACCCCCCTGCTCGCTATGCTCACCAACCCCCCGCGTAATCGCTTCGCAATTCCCTTCGGTATCGGGAAGCAATCCCTATTTTCTAGCTAATCCCAGACGTAATTGTTTCGCGATTCCTCGTTTTCTATGCATTCAATTTTTAAATTCCATTTGTTAAAAAAGCGCTCCTCCCCAACTCCTGACAATTTTATTTCCTTATATCCAAGCACGTAATCATTAGAGCTTACAGAGTTTCATAATTATAAGAATTATTAAAATAAAAAATCACTAAAAAAAGGTAAAATTTATAATTTATTTGAATAATTACAAATTAAATTAAAATTATATATATAGTGTTACGAATATTGTAAATTGTTAGTGTTTGTGCTTAAAAATAATTTAAATAGTTCACTTAAGCTCTATTCATAAGCTAATATTAGTTTCTGTTGCATTGAAATATCTCAATTTGTTGATTTTCTGCAAGCAAGTAAACCCTATTGGATTTCGATGGGAGTCTATGGAAATTTGGCGAAATACTGGAAATAGCGCCAAGTTGGCGGCAAACTTGGCGACGTTTGGCGACAGAGCCAGGTTCCCCCCCCCCTGATAACCCCCCTTATGGCGTCAGAAAGCTCTGGCCAATCAAATGCATTTCGCGGTATCTACGCAGATTTTCATTGGTCCATTTCCAAAGCATTACTTATATATATATATATATATATATATATATATATATTTAAACTGAAATATTAATCGGTATGTTGTGTATTATTTCTATTTTAGATCCTATAAATATTTAAACAGGTTTTATTGATTTTTCCATTTCATATTACTTGTTTTTATTCTGTTTTCATTTTTAATCTATTCACTTGATTAATGGTTGTTTGGGCACAGGGAAAAATAATATTAGCTTTAGCTTATTTTTCTCACAGAAAACAACCATATTGCTTATATCATTGAATTCTGTGCCCTTGATAACGTAATTCAATAAATAAGCTTTTCCATTATTTGTCGGTGTCTACTTTCTTCTTTTTTCTTCCATAATAATTCTTATAATAAATTATTTGGCCTTTTTTTTTTTTTTTTAATACTTACAGCTTTAATTCATAATATTATGGTTTTTGATGGTGGCAGGTTATGTTTAATTAATGGTTATATATATATATATATATATATATATATATATATATATATATATATATATACAGGGTGATTCATAAAAGATGGGCCGAACTTTAAGGGGTTATAGTACACTTAAAGACAAATAATATTAAATAGGAGACTAAGGGTCCCAGGCGTATTCCCAAGGAGATAGGGGGCATTAAAGTTTAGGGTCCGAAATTTCAAATGATTATAAAACATGGAAAAATTGGTCGATTCGTTTGCGGTTTTTGCAAAAAATTTTCTTTATGCCAGTATTTTCTTGAAATAAAATTTTAAAGTTCAATTTCAAAAAATGCCGATAGGGGGCGCTTTAGACTTTGGAGTAACAAACAACTATTTTTTAACGTTATTTTTTGTATTTCTTTAAATGATTTCGAAAGCTTAGACTTAAACTTAAATTTTGATCTAAAAATCTGAGTCCTAACGAGTAGTTAAGTAGCATAAACTGAAATTTGAAATTTGAAACACTTCTCCCCCCAGAACAAAAATCAGTTATTCCCGATCTTTGTGTCGTAGATTAGGCTCTAACTACTGCCGCGTTTTGCTAAAATTATTCTTTATGTCAGTATTTTCTTGAAAATAAATTTTAAAGAAAATTTTCAAAAAATTCCGATAGAGGGCGCTTTAGACTTTGGAGTAACGAACAACTATTTTATACCGTTATTTTTTGTGTCTCATTAAATGCTTTCTAAAGCTTAGACTTAAACTTAAATTTTCAGCTCAAAATCTGAATCGCTGAGCGTGGTTCAGTAGCGAGGGGAGGGGGTTCAAATTTCAACTTCTGAACATAGTTCAGTTTGCACTACTTAAACATGCCCAACGATTCTGTGCTGTGATACGAGGCAAAAATACAACTTTCGTCAAGGACTGCATAGTCGGAATTCACTCATAAAGGCACTGGCACAGTTGGAAACGTCGCTCATGCAAACGTTAAAGCTCCATTCCTGACGCTAGTCACCGGGTGAAGAAGGAAACAGAAAGTATGCAAATGTCAAATGGGGAAGAAGAAGAACACGTATGCAAAATTTCGACACGATTCAGGCATAAAAACCACTGAACGGTGAGTCAAGTGTAAGTCGCTGTAGTAATGAATCGGAAGATGGTGCCCTTCACGAATAAGGAAAAGGCTGAGATGCATTTAATTTACGGAGCGGCAGATGGAAATGGTGCAGAGGCACAACGAATGTACGGAGAGCGATTTCCCAACAGGCGGTTGCCTAACCGCAAAACTTTCAAGCGCTTGCACAGACAGTTGTGTGAGACGGGATCATTTCTCGCTTCCCGGTCGAATGCAGGTCGTGCAAAAAAGGACGAATCAGTAGTTGTTGCAGAAGCCATTCTGGATGTAGTAGCGGCGCAGCCAAGTACAAGTACACGAACAGTGGCTAGGCAGGTGGATACCTCACAGTCCATGACTTGGAGGGTACTGAAGGATGAACATTTGCTCCCGTTTCATGTGCAACGAGTCCAGAAACTGTCTCCAGGGGATTATCCAAATCGTATTGAATTCGCCCGCTGGTTTCTGCAGCAGAACGCGCTAAATCCACATTTTGGACGAACTGTGCTTTTCACCGATGAATGTACCTTCACACGTGAAGGTACATTTAACACACACAATGCACATGTATGGGCGGATGTCAATCCACATGCTCATCAGAGACGCTTTTTCATCAATGTTTGGGCAGGAATCCTCGGAGACCACCTAATCGGACCGTACCTTCTTCCTGAACGCCTCAACGGTAAAACATACCTCACATTTCTGCAACATGTGCTGCCAGACCTGTTAAACGTTGTTCCTCCACGCATCCGGCGGGTCATGTGGTTCCAGCACGATGGAACGCCAGCCCATTACGTACGAGACGTCCGCAACTATCTGGACATCACATTTCCGAACAGATGGATTGGTCGAGGTGGTCCTGTTGCTTGGCCTGCTCGCTCGCCAGATCTTTCACCCCTCGATTTCTTTTTTTGGAGACGATTGAAGGCTCTTATGTATGAGACACCCATTGAATCCCCCGAGGAACTGGTCGCCAGACTTTCCGCCGCTGTAGGGGAAGTGCTCGAAAAGCCTGATGTTTTCGCGAATGTTCGCCGTTCCATTCTTCGCCGTTGTTCTGCGTGCATAACCTCTGGTGGTCACAATTTTGAACATTTATTGTAATTACATGTTAATAAATATGCTTTGGTAACATAATCCTAATTTGTGTCTTTTTACCTCGTATCACAGCACACAATGTGTGGACATGGTAAACTGAACTGTGCTCAGGAGTAGAAATTTCAAACCCCTCTCCCCAGAAACTTAACCACGTCTAACGAACGATTCAGATTTTGGGCTGAAAATTTAAGTCTAAGCTTTAGAAAGCATTTAATGAGACACAAAAATAACGGTATAAAATAGTTGTTCGTTACTCCAAAGTCTAAAGCGCCCTCTATCGGAATTTTTTGAAAATTTTCTTTAAAATATATTTTCAAGAAAATACTGACATAAAGAATAATTTTAGCAAAACGCGGCAGTAGTTAGAGCCTAATCTACGACACAAAGATCGGGAATAACTGATTTTTGTTCTGGAGGGAGAAGGGTTTCAAATTTCAAATTTCAGTTTACGCTACTTAACTACTCGTTAGGACTCAGATTTTTAGATCGAAATTTAAGTTTAAGTCTAAGCTTTCGAAATCATTTAAAGAAATACAAAAAATAACGTTAAAAAATAGTTGTTTATTACTCCAAAGTCTAAAGCGCCCCCTATCGGCATTTTTTGAAATTGAACTTTAAAATTTTATTTCAAGAAAATAATGGCATAAAGAAATTTTTTTGCAAAAACCGCAAACGAATCGACCAATTTTTCCATGTTTTATAATCATTTGAAATTTCGGACCCTAAACTTTAATGCCCCCTATCTCCTTGGGAATACGTCTGGGACCCTTAGTCTCCTATTTAATATTATTTGTCTTTAAGTGTACTATAACCCCTTAAAGTTCTGCCCATCTTTTATGAATCACCCTGTATATATAGAAGAAAATATAAAAATTGGAATATTTAAAAAAATAGCTAGTGCGAGTAAATCTACGAAGAAACAGCTTTCATTTAAAAAAAAAAGAACTATTAAAGTTGGTTCAGAAAAAAGCTCAAGATAGATGACTAAAATAAAGAACCTTGTCTATCAAATGTATAGATTTAAACTCACAATGTTATCTCTATGGGAAATTTTTGAGCCAACATTTCAGGCTTTTAGGGTTGACGAATATTTTTCATTTTCAATACGCGCCGAGTTTTTGGCATTACCGACGTCCAGCTCATTTTTTGTGTCGATGCGACAAATATTTTGGACGCTATCGTGTTAACAAAAGTGTAATTTTTGCTGGGAAGCCGGAGCTGTGCTCCGACAACAAATTAACACTGAAACCGCGATGAGGGTTCATTTTGACCAGTACCAAATGAACAGATGTCGATTCGAACCTGAAATAAAGTGTGTTATTATAATAAACGATCATTGTTTTAAAAGTTAACGTTATAGTTACATTCGAAATATCTCCAAATAATTTTCTAAACACTACTTTAAACTTCTATAAAATCCAGTTGATAAATCATTGTTTATAACTGTTACATTTGAAATCGATTAACTCTCAGATATCCATTAAGATAACGTGTTTAGAAACTGCAAACTGCAATGGTAATGAAATTTTAAAAAAAAGCGTGTCATAATAAACAATCTTTGTATTAAATAACGTTATAGTTATATCCGAAATATCTCTTAATAATTTTCTAAACGTTACTTTAAAGTTTTTAGAACTCCAATTGATAAAACATTGCTTAAAATTATTACACTTGAAATCGGTTAGCTTTCAGATATTCAGTAAGATACATGCGGATCTAAATAAACTTATCAGTCAATTCAACAATGAATTAACTGTTTCTGACTAAATTATCTTATTAATTTCATATCAGTGACACATATATTTGTAAGCTAAACGTCGCGTATAAGTCGCAGGCAAAGTATCTTTATCGAAAAATATTCACTATTAACTTTTATTAGTATAACCTGAAAAGTGTAACCATCATTATATAACTAATTGATTGTGAAATTTATTCACACACATTTTTTTTTTTTTTTTTTTTTTTTTTTTTTTACATTATTTTAAGGCTTATCAATTTATTAATAAAATATAAAATCTTTTAGTAAATAAAATGTTATTGATTTACTAAGTATTTTATTTATATGTTAATTTAATAATTATAACAAGCCTACATTTAGAAATTGAAAAACTATGAGATAAGCATCTCGATTATTTATAAGATTTTCTACTAAATGTAACAATGTATAGATTATTATCTTCTAATTTAAATATTCCACATATATTTTTCAAGCGTTACTTTTAACTATAGGTAAATCTAATTAATTGATCAGTGTTTTAAACTTTTTCATTTGAAATCGATTATTTTTCAAACATTCATGTAGATAATTAGTGAATTTAAGATAACCCAAGAACTAATTCAACATCGAGTTAATTAATTTGTGGCTAAAAATCTCTTATTAATTTTATATCAGTGATGTATATAAGATTCTATGGCACATAAGTAATAAATTAATGCATTTTGGAATTCAATTAACCAATAAATATTTAAATTATTATTTAAATTTAAAATTCAAATATTTTTTAAAAAATCAAATTGTTTTTTAACTTATTATTTTTAGTAATTACTTTAAATATTATTCATTTGTTAAAGAAATATTAATCAATCTTTGTTTATTTTAATAAATAAAATGTTACAGACTTATTCAGTTATTATACTATATTATTATTTTAAAATAATTTGTTTAGAAACTGCAAACTGCAATGGTAATGAGATAAAAGGAAAAAAAAATATCATAAAAAACGATCTTTATCAAATGTAAAGTTATAGTTATATCCAAAATATCGCTTAATAGTTTTCTAAATGCTACTTTAAAGTTTTTAGAAATGCAATTGATAAATCATTGTTTAAACTTGTTACATTTGAAATCGATTAACTCTCAGATATTCAGTAAGATAACATGGGAATCTAAATAAACTTATTAGTCAATTCAACAGCGGATTAACTATTTCTGACTAAATTATCTTATTAATTTAAAATCAGTGACACATATATTTGTAAACGAAATGTCGCGTAAGTCGCAAGCAACGTATCTTTATCGGAAAATTTAAAGTATTAACTTTTATTGATATAGGACTAAAAAGTGTAACCATCAGTATATAACTAATTCATTATGAAATTTAATCCCCCCCCCATATTTTTTTACATCATTTTAAGGCTTAATTATTGATTAATAAAATTTTAAATATTTTAGTAAATAAAATGTCACGGATTTGCTCAGTTTTTTATTTATTTGTTAATTTAATAAATTTAACTAACGTTTAGAAATTGAAAAACTATGAAATAAGCATCTCAATTATTTATAACATTTTCTACTAAATGTAACACGTTATGGATTATTGTCACCAAATTTAAACATTTATATTTTTTAAGCGGTACTTTTAACTATATTTGGAAATCTAATTAATTCAGCAGTATATTTAAAACTGTACATTTGAAATCGATTATTTTTCAAATATTCATACAGATAATTCGTAATCGTGGGTAACTCATCAACTAATTCAACAGCTGTTTCATTTATTTCTGACTAAAAATCTCTTATTTATTTATATTAGTGATGCATATAAGATTCTTTGACATAATAATTGACATATAATAAATTAATGTAGTCCGGAATTCAATTAGACAATAAATATTTAAATTTGATATATAAATATTTGAAAAAAATACAATTTATTTTGCCTAAAATATATTAATTTAACTAATTACTTTAAATATTATGGATTTGTTAAAGAAATGTAAAGCAATCTTTTTTTCCTTTTAATAAATAAAATTTTACTAATTTATTCAGTTATTGTAGCAATAATTTGTTTAGAAACTGCACTAGTAATGAGATAATGAAGTGCGTCACAATAAACTACTTTTATATTAAATGTATCTTTATGCGGTAAAACCTCTGAATAACGGAAACCTCGGAGCGCAGAATTTTTCCACCATTCGGAGGAATTATGGGTTTGTTAAAGAAATATAAAACAATGTTTTTCCTTTTAATAAATAAAATTTTACTAATTTATTCAGTTATTGTAGCAATAATTTGTTTAGAAACTGCACTAGTAATGAGATAATGAAGTGCGTCACAATAAACTACTTTTATATTAAATGTATCTTTATGCGGTAAAACCTCTGAATAACGGAAACCTCGGAGCGCAGAATTTTTCTACCATTCGGAGGAATTATGGATTTGTTAAAGAAATATAAAACAATGTTTTTCCTTTTAATAAATAAATTTTTACTAATTTATTCAGTTATTGTAGCAATAATTTGTTTAGAAACTGCACTAGTAATGAGATAATGAAGTGCGTCACAATAAACTACTTTTATATTAAATGTATCTTTTTGCGGTAAAACCTCTGAATAACGGAAACCTCGGAGCACAGAATTTCTCCACCATTCAGAGGAATGATGGATTTGTTAAAGAAATATAAAACAATGTTTTTCCTTTTAATAAATAAAATTTTACTAATTTATTCAGTTATTGTAGCAATAATTTGTTTAGAAACTGCACTAGTAATGAGATAATGAAGTGCGTCACAATAAACTACTTTTATATTAAATGTATCTTTATGCGGTAAAACCTCTGAATAACGGAAACCTCGGAGCGCAGAATTTTTCTACCATTCGGAGGAATTATGGATTTGTTAAAGAAATATAAAACAATGTTTTTCCTTTTAATAAATAAATTTTTACTAATTTATTCAGTTATTGTAGCAATAATTTGTTTAGAAACTGCACTAGTAATGAGATAATGAAGTGCGTCACAATAAACTACTTTTATATTAAATGTATCTTTTTGCGGTAAAACCTCTGAATAACGGAAACCTCGGAGCACAGAATTTTTCCACCATTCAGAGGAATGATGGATTTGTTAAAGAAATATAAACCAATGTTTTTCCTTTTAATAAATAAAATTTTACTAATTTATTCAGTTATTGTAGCAATAATTTGTTTAGAAACTGCACTTGTAATGAGATAATGAAGTGCGTCACAATAAACTACTTTGATATTAAATGTATCTTTATGCGGTAAAACCTCTGAATAACGGAAACCTCGGAGCGCAGAATTTTTCCACCATTCGGAGGAATTATGGATTTGTTAAAGAAATATAAAACAATGTTTTTCCTTTTAATAAATAAAATTTTACTAATTTATTCAGTTATTGTAGCAATAATTTGTTTAGAAACTGCACTAGTAATGAGATAATGAAGTGCGTCACAATAAACTACTTTTATATTAAATGTATCTTTATGCGGTAAAACCTCTGAATAACGGAAACGTCGGAGCGCAGAATTTTTCTACCATTCGGAGGAATTATGGATTTGTTAAAGAAATATAAAACAATGTTTTCCCTTTTAATAAATAAATTTTTACTAATTTATTCAGTTATTGTAGCAATAATTTGTTTAGAAACTGCACTAGTAATGAGATAATGAAGTGCGTCACAATAAACTACTTTTATATTAAATGTATCTTTATGCGGTAAAACCTCTGAATAACGGAAACCTCGGAGCGCAGAATTTTTCCACCATTCGGAGGAATTATGGATTTGTTAAAGAAATATAAAACAATGTTTTTCCTTTTAATAAATAAAATTTTACTAATTTATTCAGTTATTGTAGCAATAATTTGTTTAGAAACTGCACTAGTAATGAGATAATGAAGTGCGTCACAATAAACTACTTTTATATTAAATGTATCTTTATGCGGTAAAACCTCTGAATAACGGAAACGTCGGAGCGCAGAATTTTTCTACCATTCGGAGGAATTATGGATTTGTTAAAGAAATATAAAACAATGTTTTCCCTTTTAATAAATAAATTTTTACTAATTTATTCAGTTATTGTAGCAATAATTTGTTTAGAAACTGCACTAGTAATGAGATAATGAAGTGCGTCACAATAAACTACTTTTATATTAAATGTATCTTTATGCGGTAAAACCTCTGAATAACGGAAACCTCGGAGCGCAGAATTTTTCCACCATTCGGAGGAATTATGGATTTGTTAAAGAAATATAAAACAATGTTTTTCCTTTTAATAAATAAAATTTTACTAATTTATTCAGTTATTGTAGCAATAATTTGTTTAGAAACTGCACTAGTAATGAGATAATGAAGTGCGTCACAATAAACTACTTTTATATTAAATGTATCTTTATGCGGTAAAACCTCTGAATAACGGAAACCTCGGAGCGCAGAATTTTTCCACCATTCGGAGGAATTATGGATTTGTTAAAGAAATATAAAACAATGTTTTTCCTTTTAATAAATAAAATTTTACTAATTTATTCAGTTATTGTAGCAATAATTTGTTTAGAAACTGCACTAGTAATGAGATAATGAAGTGCGTCACAATAAACTACTTTTATATTAAATGTATCTTTATGCGGTAAAACCTCTGAATAACGGAAACCTCGGAGCGCAGAATTTTTCCACCATTCGGAGGAATTATGGATTTGTTAAAGAAATATAAAACAATATTTTTCCTTTTAATAAATAAAATTTTACTAATTTATTCAGTTATTGTAGCAATAATTTGTTTAGAAACTGCACTAGTAATGAGATAATGAAGTGCGTCACAATAAACTACTTTTATATTAAATGTATCTTTATGCGGTAAAACCTCTGAATAACGGAAACCTCGGAGCGCAGAATTTTTCCACCATTCGGAGGAATGGTGGATTTGTTAAAGAAATATAAAACAATGTTTTTCCTTTTAATAAATAAAATTTTACTAATTTATTCAGTTATTGTAGCAATAATTTGTTTAGAAACTGCACTAGTAATGAGATAATGAAGTGCGTCACAATAAACTACTTTTATATTAAATGTATCTTTTTGCGGTAAAACCTCTGAATAACGGAAACCTCGGAGCACAGAATTTTTCCACCATTCAGAGGAATGATGGATTTGTTAAAGAAATATAAAACAATGTTTTTCCTTTTAATAAATAAAATTTTACTGATTTATTCAGTTATTGTAGCAATAATTTGTTTAGAAACTGCACTAGTAATGAGATAATGAAGTGCGTCACAATAAACTACTTTTATATTAAATGTATCTTTATGCGGTAAAACCTCTGAATAACGGAAACCTCGGAGCGCAGAATTTTTCTACCATTCGGAGGAATTATGGATTTGTTAAAGAAATATAAAACAATGTTTTTCCTTTTAATAAATAAATTTTTACTAATTTATTCAGTTATTGTAGCAATAATTTGTTTGGAAACTGCACTAGTAATGAGATAATGAAGTGCGTCACAATAAACTACTTTTATATTAAATGTATCTTTTTGCGGTAAAACCTCTGAATAACGGAAACCTCGGAGCACAGAATTTTTCCACCATTCAGAGGAATGATGGATTTGTTAAAGAAATATAAAACAATGTTTTTCCTTTTAATAAATAAAATTTTACTAATTTATTCAGTTATTGTAGCAATAATTTGTTTAGAAACTGCACTTGTAATGAGATAATGAAGTGCGTCACAATAAACTACTTTTATATTAAATGTATCTTTATGCGGTAAAACCTCTGAATAACGGAAACCTCGGAGCGCAGAATTTTTCCACCATTCGGAGGAATTATGGATTTGTTAAAGAAATATAAAACAATGTTTTTCCTTTTAATAAATAAAATTTTACTAATTTATTCAGTTATTGTAGCAATAATTTGTTTAGAAACTGCACTAGTAATGAGATAAGGAAGTGCGTCACAATAAACTACTTTTATATTAAATGTATCTTTATGCGGTAAAACCTCTGAATAACGGAAACCTCGGAGCGCAGAATTTTTCCACCATTCGGAGGAATTATGGGTTTGTTAAAGAAATATAAAACAATGTTTTTCCTTTTAATAAATAAAATTTTACTAATTTATTCAGTTATTGTAGCAATAATTTGTTTAGAAACTGCACTAGTAATGAGATAATGAAGTGCGTCACAATAAACTACTTTTATATTAAATGTATCTTTATGCGGTAAAACCTCTGAATAACGGAAACCTCGGAGCGCAGAATTTTTCTACCATTCGGAGGAATTATGGATTTGTTAAAGAAATATAAAACAATGTTTTTCCTTTTAATAAATAAATTTTTACTAATTTATTCAGTTATTGTAGCAATAATTTGTTTAGAAACTGCACTAGTAATGAGATAATGAAGTGCGTCACAATAAACTACTTTTATATTAAATGTATCTTTTTGCGGTAAAACCTCTGAATAACGGAAACCTCGGAGCACAGAATTTCTCCACCATTCAGAGGAATGATGGATTTGTTAAAGAAATATAAAACAATGTTTTTCCTTTTAATAAATAAAATTTTACTAATTTATTCAGTTATTGTAGCAATAATTTGTTTAGAAACTGCACTTGTAATGAGATAATGAAGTGCGTCACAATAAACTACTTTGATATTAAATGTATCTTTATGCGGTAAAACCTCTGAATAACGGAAACCTCGGAGCGCAGAATTTTTCTACCATTCGGAGGAATTGTGGATTTGTTAAAGAAATATAAAACAATGCTTTTCCTTTTAATAAATAAAATTTTAGTAATTTATTCAGTTATTGTAGCAATAATTTGTTTAGAAACTGCACTAGTAATGAGATAATGAAGTGCGTCACAATAAACTACTTTTATATTAAATGTATCTTTATGCGGTAAAACCTCTGAATAACGGAAACCTCGGAGCGCAGAATTTTTCTACCATTCGGAGGAATTATGGATTTGTTAAAGAAATATAAAACAATGTTTTTCCTTTTAATAAATAAATTTTTACTAATTTATTCAGTTATTGTAGCAATAATATGTTTAGAAACTGCACTAGTAATGAGATAATGAAGTGCGTCACAATAAACTACTTTTATGTTAAATGTATCTTTTTGCGGTAAAACCTCTGAATAACGGAAACCTCGGAGCACAGAATTTTTCCACCATTCAGAGGAATGATGGATTTGTTAAAGAAATATAAAACAATGTTTTTCCTTTTAATAAATAAAATTTTACTGATTTATTCAGTTATTGTAGCAATAATTTGTTTAGAAACTGCACTAGTAATGAGATAATGAAGTGCGTCACAATAAACTACTTTTATATTAAATGTATCTTTATGCGGTAAAACCTCTGAATAACGGAAACCCAGAGGCGAAGCTACTGGGGGGGGGGGCGTAGGGGGGCGTCTCGCCCCCCCAATGTCCGCAACTTTGATCACAGTCGGCAAATTCTAGGTAACCAGTATCGATCGATAGAACTCTGAAACAATCGATTTTTTCTCAATTTTCTATGTTTTTTTTTTAAAACATACACCAAAAAACACCAATCCTTAGCATTTGTCTTAATTTTTTTCAAAAATCCGAAGTTTGCCTCTCCTTTTTTCGACTTCGCGTCACTGCTGAAAATAAATTGAGAAAGAACCAGGAGAAACTAGTTTCTCAATATTTAAAGGAGTCTTTCTGAGAGTTCGCAGCGGATTAGTCTGAACATCTAGATGATCGACTAAGCACTGAAGATGGTGACGACTTCGTTGAAGGGGTTCATATTACTCGTGGTGTATTGAACTGTGCTCGACAATTGAATCATTTAGTCGATTGTTTAAATGATTGCAAGCCGATTATTGAAAATTTTACCCCATCTGATGGATTAAATGTTTTCTTGCTCCTTAAGGAGACCATAGATATTGACAGGGGAAAATAAAATCGTCTGTGTCGAATATTCATAGTAAGATCGAAAAAGAAATCGAGAAGAACCGTGGAGAGGTTAGCATTACGGAAAGTGGGAACGATTCCATCATTGAACATGACCTAGGAAAAAGGTCTAAAATGAAGTCAGACAATCAGAGACATATCTGATCAGTTTAGGTCCGTATCAGCCAAAACTTAGCGTATATCTGATAAATGATTCCATCCCGCAAGATAGACAGCGACATTTCAACAGCGCTTGATACAAAAGAGCATCCGTTTTTGGAATATAGCACAGAACTTGATGCATATTGTTTTGCGTGTTTCATGAAGGACCTTAGAGAGAAAAAAATACAAAATGCTTCAGTTTAGAGTGGAGGACAACAAAGGGCACAAAATGAAGAGCTTAAGGAAAAGAAGAGAACAGAAAGTTCGCACAACGTTCCTCTTCCAACTCTCACCAAATTTGTTGTTTACTGTTTTGTCAGTTCATGATGACGCATAATCACTTACTCGACGAGAGCAAGCGCAAACAGATTATTCTGGAAGAGCAGCAGCAATATCTTGCATTCAGCACAGAAATTGTAGTAATCTTAATGGACATTACGCGAATACTGAGTAGACAAGGTCTGGTTTGTGGAAGTGACAAAGGCGAAAATGGAAACTTTTGAAAAATTGTGAAATTAATTTCCAGACATAACCCACAACTGACGAAATGTTTGAGGTCACACATTTCAGCCCATATCATATAACCTTTCCGCTTCATCCCAAAATCATATAATTGAATTTTTTGTTACAGCAGTGCGCAAAACGATAGTCAGGAATATTCAAGAAGCATAATTTTAGGGAATTATGGCAGATACGACACCAGATGCTTCGCACCATGATTGATCAACTGTTGGGTTGAAATATGTCGACAAAGATGGAAAAACTCCGATCGGCTTTTGGAAGTATTAAAAGAAGTCGTCAAAAGTCGACATAAGTAGGGCTAAATATCGCACATCATTACAAAGAATGAGCTCGAAATAGAACAGGTAGTTTTCCAGTCATACGATTTTACAAGCAGCATGTCTGGAGAATTCAGTAGCACTTAGGAGACGTTTTCAGAAATAGTGGGTCGAATTGTGCCCTATATTCTTTGCAAAAGTCACAGACTCAACACTTTCGTTTCACATATCTGCAATGCCAGCAATGTTATAGGTGATGCATTCGACATGCTGGAAGATGTTTGTGTTTTTCACAGCAAGCACTAGACGAAAGAAGCGATTAGTAGACAAGCTCAAAGAAATAGAAAATGCTCTTCTGCTGCGGAATCTTTCTAAGGCGAGATGGACTGCTCGAGCGGAATCATTGAAAGGGGTTTATATCCCATATGAATGTATCCTACAAATTTTGAAAAAGCTGATTCCTATACTTCTGTTAGCGAAACAATGATCAAGCCACGAGGTTTAAGAAAGAAAATATAATCGCTCGACTTCGTTGCTTCACTATGATGTTTCTCAAGAACGTTCAGTATAAGTACAAGTTAGTTACTGAAAACATAAAGTCGAAGACTCTTAAAATAGACGCTACGAAAATACTGAAGACTTGTACCAAATCATTAGAAACAACAATGACAATGAAAATGTGAATAGGGAAATATAGAGTTCAGTTCTCTTTTAAACCAAGTAAGGTGCTGATCCGTTAAATGCATTTGCTATGCAGTATCGACGAAGATTGGCATCAAAGAAGTTAGACGGTAATTGAAACAATCTCTTTGCTCCCGAACTTCTAACTGCATGGAATTTCAGAATTTATTGGATACTCTTACAGCGGTGATAGCTGAAAGTCTTAATTCTTGCATCAGCATAATCTCACCACTGGATAAAATAATGTATCCTCCCATTACAAGAAAGAAATAAACACTAAATCTGGTTAAGAAAGCGGTAAATGTCTTTCGTGAAACATTGACAATTCCTGTTATGGAAGCATTACACACAGAGCTGAAAGATTTGTCAGACTTCAGCGCAGAGGCTGAAAGAATGGACGATATTTACATGAAAACAGAACCTTTGAGATACATTCTGCCTCTTTCGAACGATGTCAGTCGTCTGGCTCTAACTTCTGCAGTCACAGTTGCCTCGAATGAAAAAACATTGTAAATTAAAAATTGTGAAAAAAATATCTAAGAACATAATGACCGATCCACGTTTGAATACACACATGATGTTAACATTTGAGAAGGATATTTTAAAATACCTAGATTTGGGCGCTGTCGTGAATAGATGGGCTCGTCTAAAAAATGGTGGTTTGAAAGGCATGTTATACAATGAATGAACAAAGATGTAATTAAAATAAGTTTTGATTTAATCCTTTTTAATGTAAATATAAATAAGCTGATTCTGTATAAGTTCCAAGTAGCATCCTACTAAAAACTTCAAATTGTTTAATTAATCCGAATTACAGATTTCCATCTGCACATTCAGCAAAAAATATCAAAATGCTTTACTGGAACATTTGAAACAATGTAACGTAAGTGAAGGAGTGGTGTATCCATCTTTAAATCTACTTTATATTCTCCTCAATATTCTAAAGTGCAAAGTATTCGATGCTCTAAAGTGAAAATTTTGATCTCGATCGGTTAATAATGTTGAATTTTATATAGAACATACCGAGTGTCCTAAAATGGATTGACTGATTTTAAAATTCAATAACTTGCAAATGGTAGCAGCTATTTAAAAAAATTCTTGCAGGAGGGTTATGTAAGATGTCAGGGGTTTTTTTACAACTATTCTCGATTTTAGTTTAAAATAACAGCGATACATGGCACTGCAAGCAATAGGTGCTAAATCGGGGCCTGATTTTTTTGTTTCTCTTCTCTCTCAGTATTGATGCGAAAGAAGATTAAATATATGGAATGGTTCTCAGTCGCTAATGCAATTTTGTTCTTAGGGGCCCACTGCATATATTTAATCTTCTTTCGCATCAATATTGAGGAAAGAGAGAGGTCAAAAGTCGGGCTCCGATTTAGCGCCATCTACCGCCACTACTTTAAACTAAAATCGTGAATCTCAGTAAAAAAATTCCTGACATCTTACATCACACGAGTATATGCATATATACAGACACAGAAACATAATTTGAAGGATAAATTTGTGGTGAGAGAATATGAACTCTGCACTGCAAAGCCTAGCAAATTCCTTAATGAGGCTCTGGACGATCGACCTCAACTTCTGAACAATAAGAAAAGTGCTGAGGTTACAATTAAATTCGTGGAAAAGAGAGAGACGACTGTTGACTGTGCTTGTGAGCAGACGTGCTGAAACGTCGTGTTCGACCGAATACCGGGTCAAGCGGACCTGGGTAAGTGGAATGTCTCCGGCCAGCTATATTTCATGTTTCACTTAAATGTAAATAATCCATCTGTAAATAAATTCATCTACATATCCAAGGACAATAAAGTTTATCCAGATTTCATTAAAAGTCTACCTGGACTATTACTTCTAGACATCGAACCAAAGTAGAAGTATATTTATTTTACATATATATATATATATGTGTGTTAAGCTAGTCGGCAAAATCGTCATGTACGCCCCCCTAATGAATTCTGCTTAAATACGCCCCTGCGGAAACCTCGGAGCGCAGAATTTTTCTACCATTCGGAGGAATTATGGATTTGTTAAAGAAATATTACAAAGATTTTCTGTAATATCTCTTTGTAACTCTTTTTCAATCTGGCTTTCGCTAGAGAGTCTTTCATTCGGGACGTGGCTGGGCTCCTGGGAATCTTGCTTCCGCAAAAGAGTCGGAGTAGAGTGGAAGAATAAAGGGTTGCGGACGAAGATGGGCCGCTCTCCGCGGCGGCTTTTAATAAATTAAATTTATTAAAAGATTTCCTTTTAATAAATAAATTTTTACTAATTTATTCAGTTATTGTAGCAATAATTTGTTTAGAAACTGCACTTGTAATGAGATAATGAAGTGCGTCACAATAAACTACTTTTATATTAAATGTATCTTTTTGCGGTAAAACCTCTGAATAACGGAAACCTCGGAGCACAGAATTTTTCCACCATTCAGAGGAATGATGGATTTGTTAAAGAAATATAAAACAATGTTTTTCCTTTTAATAAATAAAATTTTACTAATTTATTCAGTTATTGTAGCAATAATTTGTTTAGAAACTGCACTTGTAATGAGATAATGAAGTGCGTCACAATAAACTACTTTGATATTAAATGTATCTTTATGCGGTAAAACCTCTGAATAACGGAAACCTCGGAGCGCAGAATTTTTCCACCATTCGGAGGAATTGTGGATTTGTTAAAGAAATATAAAACAATGTTTTTCCTTTTAATAAATAAAATTTTACTAATTTATTCAGTTATTGTAGCAATAATTTGTTTAGAAACTGCACTAGTAATGAGATAATGAAGTGCGTCACAATAAACTACTTTTATATTAAATGTATCTTTATGCGGTAAAACCTCTGAATAACGGAAACCTCGGAGCGCAGAATTTTGCACCATTCGGAGGTATTATGGATTTGTTAAAGAAATATAAAACAATGTTTTTCCTTTTAATAAATAAAATTTTACTAATTTATTCAGTTATTGTAGCAATAATTTGTTTAGAAACTGCACTAGTAATTAGATAATGAAGTCCGTCACAATAAACTATTTTTATATTAAATGTATCTTTATGCGGTAAAACCTATGAATAACAGAAACCTCATGAGCGCAGAATTTTTCTACTATTCGGAAGTGTCCTTGAACTGCAATGGTAATGAGATATATAAAAAAAAGTGTGTCATAGTAAATGATCTTTGTATTAAAAGTAACGTTATGGTTATATCCTAAATATCTCGTAATAATTTTCTAAACATTACTTTAAAGTTTTTAGAACTCCAATTGATAAATCATTGCTTAAAATTGCTACATTTGAAATCGATTAACTCTCAAATATTCATTAAGGTAACGTGTTTAGAAACTGCAAACTGTAATGGTAATCAGATAAAAGAAAAAAAAAGTGTGCTATAATAAACGATCTTTGAATTAAATTGTAAAATTGTTACATTTGAAAAAGATTAACCCTCAGATATTCATTAAATAACGTGTTTAGAAACTGCAAACTGCAATGGTAATGAGGTTTAAAAAAAACGATATTTGTATTAAATGTAACGTTATAGTTATATCCGAAATATCTCTTAATAATTTTCTAAACGCTACATTAAAGTTTTTAGAACTCCAATTGATAAATCGTTGTTTAAAATTGCTACATTTGAAATCGATTAATTGTCATATATGTAGTATGATAATGTGCAAATGTAGTAAGATAAATATGTAGTAAGATAATTGTCTGCAATTCGGGAGCATCTGTCATGGGAGGTTTTACAATTGTTGTATCTGAAATATCTCTTAATAATTTTCTAAACACTATTTTAAAAATTTCAGAAATACATTTGATAAATCATTCTTTAAAATTGTTACATTTGAAATCGATTAACTCTCAAATATTCATTAATATAACGTGCCGATCTAAATAAACTTATCAGTTAATTCATCAACAGATGAATTGAAGCCTGAGTTAATTTTTCAATAACTAGTATTTTCCATTGGTTAAAATATTCAATAGGTTTATTGTATGAGATTGACATTTTATAAATAAAAATATCTATATCATATGTAAACTGTTTTATAAGAGATTTTACGTTAAATGTTAAATTTAGATGGAAGTCTATATTTAGTCTCATAACCCATTAGTTTTTTCAATTTAAAATCATTAACAATATTAAGATTTCCAGTGATTATATGGCCATGATCATTATTTATGTATTTTTTTAGAGCGGGGTCATTGCATTTACACGGAAAAGTACTTGCTAAAGATATATTTTTTGAAAATGTATTATAGTTAAAAATCTTTCTACCGATTCTATTCGGATATTTAAAGGTTTTTTATATTTGAAGATTATTAATAGGAAAATAACAGTTTTTATCATTAATTATAGAATTAATATTAATTTTATTAAATATTTGATTTGCAAAAGTTATTATCATTTGAGTATTCGTGTTTTGAATTTTATGGGTGTTTTATTTTTTAAATTAATGTTGAAAAGATTAACTCTAGTCATAATGAGATTAAGAAAAATAATAAATAAATAAAATAAAATAAAATCGGAGAAATGTTTAGAGAAAGATTTACTGAGAAATACATTTAAATGTTGTACAATCTGTTTCTTTTTAATAGCAAATATGTACTATTTTCGAATTAATATCCAGTTATAATTCTTTAAATAGTTACTTTGAAGATTATTTATTTGTTTATTGATATATTTTTTGGAAACTACAATTGCTAAAGAACACTTTCCTCGCTTTTTTCGTGTTGTTTTACGATTTAAATTATGATTTAGAGTTGGATAAATTGGAGAATAATCAATAGTATTATTTATATAGATGAAAACACTTTAACAGGTCTATTAACTATTTCACTATTAAGTCCATATGGATAAATGGTGTTGTAATATATCATATATGATGATTCCATATAAAGACGTTCTGATTTATGTTTTAGAATTTGTAGGATTTCAATTGTCGTATTTTTAAATTGATGTTTATGAAATTGCTGAATTTCTGCTGTAGACTGTATATTTTTTGCTATATATATATATATATATATATTATTTAACGTTATTAATTGTTTAATTTCTTTAAAAATTGCCATTCTCTTTATTTTAAAGATATCAATTTTCAATAAAATAAAATACATATTTTATTTAATAGAATTTTACTGATTTAATAACGTACTCATTAATGACATGTACAAACAACTGATTATAAAATTCTAATTTTCGAATAATTTTTTTTTAAATAATTTAACGTTACTAATCTTTTTAATTCCTTTAATACAAGTGATACTCTTTATTTTAAAACTTATCAATTTGTCAATAAAGTTTTTAAAAACCATTGTATTTAATAGAATTTTACTGATTTAATAGCGTAGCTAGTTACGAGTACATAAAATGAACTTATCATAAAATTTAATTTCCCTAGTAATATTTTTTAAATAATTTAACGTTGTTAATTTTTTAATTCTTTTAAAATCTATCATTCACTTTATTTAAAAGTTGCCAATTTGTCAATAAAATAAATCAAATATCTTATTTAATAGAATTTTACTGATTTAATAGAGTAGTCATCAGTGCAATACAAAGAACGAATTGGTTATGAAATTTAATTTCCCAATAATTTTAAATTTAACTTTATTATTATTTTTTTAATTCCACCCAAAATTCTCATTTTTCTTAATTAAATCAGTAAAAGAATTTTACTGATTTAATAGAGTAGTCATCAGTGCAATACAAAGAACGAACTGGTTATGAAATTTCATTTCCCAATAATTTTAAATTTAACTTTATTATTATTTTTTTTAATTCCACCCAAAATTCTCATTTTTCTTAATTAAACCAGTAAAAGAATTTTACTGATTTAATAGAGTAGTCATCAGTGCAATACAAAGAACGAATTGGTTATGAAATTTAATTTCCCAATAATTTTAAATTTAACTTTATTATTATTTTTTTAATTCCATCCAAAATTCTCATTTTTCTTAATTAAATCAATAAAATTCTATTAAATAAGACATTTCTTTATTTTATTGACAAATTGGTAACTTTTAAATAAAGTGAATGATAGGTTTTAAAAGAGTTAAAAAATTAACAGCGTTAAATTATTTAAAAAATATTATCGGGAAATTAAATTTTATGATAAGTTCATTTTTAATAAGTTAATTGAATAATAAAATAATAGCTAATTGAATAATTTTTAATAAGTTAAATTCATCAATAAAATAAAAATATTTTATTTAATAGAATTTTATTGATGTAATAGCGTAGTTATCAGCGCGATGTACAAACAACTTGTTATGTACAATATGTACAACTTATTATTCATTGATTATGAAATTTAATTCCCCCATATATATTCTTTAAATAATTCACCTTTAATAATTAATTAAAACTTGTTATTCTCTTTATTTTTAAAGGTTATCAATTTGTTCATACTATTTATTTATATATATATATATTATTTAATGGAATTGTACTAATTCAGCGCTTATTTTTCAATTTAATAATTTACCATTATTGTTTAAAAACTGCAAAAATAAATAAAATAAAAATAAATAAATAAATAATAATAATAATAATGAGAGATAGGGATAAATTAATTATATTTTCGTATTAAATGTAATTCTCAAACATGAACATTTCCTAAATATTTTAAAAGCACCACTTTAAATAAAATCTTTAGAAGTCAAATTAATGTAATCAAAACGGTTTCATTAGAAATTCATTAACTCTCAAATATTCAAATTCATAATTTGCGCATCTAAGAAAACTTATCAGCTAATTCAATAGTGGCGGTTCAATTAGTTTCGATCTGAAATATCTTATTAATTTCAAATCAGTGACGCATGCATCCGTAAATAAAACATTGCGCAAGACGCGAGCAAAGATTCTTCATCGCCAAATGTAAATTATTGGCGAGAACAATTCCCTATTCATGGCAACCATGCGTTCCCATTCTAAGCCCCGAGTTCTTTCAGCCGGCATTTCATTTCTGAAGGTTCGCTAAAAATGGCGCTTCGAGTTTCCGTCTACTGATTTTGTTTATTTTTATTTTTTGTTGTTGTGTGCTTGCTGGATCGTGCCTAAAATAAAAAAATGGATACTTCCTCGTCTGACGATAAACTTTACATTGTCGAAAGTATTTTAAAGAAACGAATTCGAAAGGTAATCTATTTTTTAACCGTGGATAATACCAAATATTAATCAGAAAATTTCGTGCAATTTTTACTCATGTGGATTTTATATTATTTATAGGGACGGGAGGAATATCTAGTTAAGTGGAAAGGATGGAATCATAAGTATGTATTTTCGCTTGTTTTATGCTGTCAGTTTCGAAAAGTGCTTCCAACACGATTGGATATTTATAGTTTATGTTGGTTTACAGGCACAATACTTGGGAACCAAAGGATAATATATTTCCAGTATCTTCAAAGTCTTCCGCCAGCGGCAGGTAAGAAATTTTAGTTATCATGGCTGCCAGCGAGCATGCGCTGTAAAGTTTTTTATTTTTGTTTATGTGCATAGTAATGAGTAGTAAGCCAGATGTCTCTGCTCTCATTTCCTTCTGTTGTTTTTTTGTTAATATTTTTATTTTTTGGTGTATGGTTTTAATTTGAGTTATTATTTACCTTAAATGTGGGGAATTTTAATTCTAATTTCTAACTTTATTTGTTAAAATAAATGGAAATATTTATTAACTTTGTAAGAATAAAATAAAGTTAGACTAGTATTTTTTAATACATTATAATATTAATAATATTCTAAACCGGTGTATGTTTAATCTGGCAATAAGCTTTTTTTGTTTATAGCTTTTCTTTTCTTTTTTTTTAATGAATAATAATGGGATATATTTAGAAAATTTGAGGCCAAAATAGCGATATAATTTCTGACTATTTTTTAAAAATAAATTGAATAATTTTGATGAATCTATCAATTATTTTGTATGCAGTTCCAAAAAGATATTTAAATATTTAATTGATAAAGTAACTTTTCTTTTCTTGTATTACTTTTTTTAAATCTTGTCTTTAGATTTTTTTTTTTTAAATTAATAATGAGATGTATTTAGAAAATTTGAGGCCAAAATAACGTTATAATTTCTGACTATTTTTTTTTTTTTTTTAATAAATTGAATAATTTTGATGAGTCTATCAATTATTTTGTATGCAGTTCCAAAAAGATATTTAATTGATAAAGTAACTTTTCTTTTCTTGTATTACTTTTTTTTTTTAACTTGTCTCTAGATTTTTTTTTAATTAATAGTGAGATGTATTTAGAAAATTTGAGGCCAAAATAGCGTTATAATTTTTGACTATTTCTTAAAATAAATTGAATAATTTTGATGAGTCTGTCAATTTATTATATTAATCTATCAACAATATTTAACCATTTGCGACATTTACTACTCGGCGAAAAAGGAGTTTTCACGCAAGAAAAAAAAATCCAAGGTGGCGGATGTGGGATTATAATACATCTTAGCGGATTTGGATTTAAATGAATTTCATGATATATAAAATTAAATTATTTTTTTAATGCCTTGTGTTTCTTATTTTTTCCTTTACAATGCATCACAAAATTATATAATACTTTATGCAACTAACTGTGTTATGTAAATAACTATAGAAACAGGTCAGATACAACTCTCATACCAAAATATATTCATGGGTTTTTTAA
Organism: Maratus speciosus; assembly: GCA_963932465.1. Taxonomy (NCBI): domain Eukaryota; kingdom Metazoa; phylum Arthropoda; class Arachnida; order Araneae; family Salticidae; genus Maratus; species Maratus speciosus. Next base: position 176,853,885 of record OZ010799.1, on the reverse strand, counting down.
TATATATATATATATATGTATTTTTTTTTATGTGTTTCTCATTTCTCTTGTTATAAGCAGTGTTTCCCTTGTCAGGGGTCTGTCCAGAGTTTTCTCACAGGGTCCTGTTTTTGTGAAATTGTGAAGTTTCTCTTATTTTTGTGAAAATTCTAGTCATAATTTTGTGAATTTTAAATTATTGATGTCTTCATGTCCTATCCTTCATGTATAAAATGCTAAGTAATATGCTCTTTGGTGAGTTCAACTTACAGGCCAGATTTTATTTTTAAATGACTAAATTTGTGAAAAAGTTCAATTTGAAAGTGAAAAAATTCTGTGAAAGGTCTATTTAAGAGAAAAATAATTTTGTGAAGGGTCCTATTTTGGGATAAAATGTTTTGTGAAGAGTCCTGTTTGGGGATAAATAATTTTGTGAAGGGTCCTGTTTTAAGATAAATTGTTTTGTGAAGGGTCCTTTAAAGGACCTAAAATTTTCCTAAACATATCTCTGCTTATTAATAAGCCAGATGTTTCTATTTGTTTTTTTTTGTTTGTTTGTTTGTTTGTTTTTTTGTGTGTGCGTGTGGATTTGAGTTGAGTTGTACCTTGTGTGTGTATGTATTTATATTTATAATTTTTTTTGGAGGGGGATGGGGGGGGGGGGGTTAATGAAGCAAATATGGTCATGTTTCGGGCCCATACCTCTACTACTGACTTTGTAAGAATAATTCAAAATTAGATTAGCTATATTTCGTTAGATAATATTTTCTATAAGATATAGTATAATATGTGTTTGATATGCAAAACTAGTTTATTCTTTATATAGGGTAGATGTGCCAGTGATGGACACCCTTCCAGTAATGGACAGCCCTTGATGTTTTTGGTCCATAAAAAATAACTAATAGATATTTAGCTTTAATTATATTTTTTTTATAATTCCCCTTTGCATGTTTTATAAAACTGGGATATTATTGGCAGTTTTGATCAAACCAATCAGGAAGCAGAAAATAATGTTTCAAAGTTTTTCTGTAAAAATTTTAATGAAGAGGCTAAGAGCTGGCTTCGTTTAATTAATGTATATATTATTTATTTTCTTGCAAAATTTGAATGTTTTTGTTTGAGCCCAGTAGCAGAAATAGTGCAGCACGGAAGCGGGCACTGCAGATTATTTTAAACCTTGCAGATTAATCCACCAACTTAAAAATAAATGCTGGGCTTAAAAAATAGCTGAAATTTGCTTTAAGTCTCTAGATTTATGGTATTTGTTGTATCCTTATATTATATATATTCTTTATAAATGGAAATTTTGCTTACTTTAAGTGTTTCTGTTATTTCTTATGATAGTAGGCTTATTGGGTCGCAGATAAATTTTTGTTTGCTGCAGTCTGACGCAGAAAATTCTGCTTCTGGGTATTTGAGTAGCAATAGAAAACTTAGAATTTTATATACTAACGGGCATTTACAAAATTTTATTTATTTTTAAGGTTTTAAGAGGGGGTGTCCATTACTAGGATGGTTAATTAGTCATTTCCCAGTAATGGACACCCCATGCAGATATTGCTAAAAATACAATTTCAGTAATGTTTATAGTGCATAAAATATTTTGACTTAACCTAAATAATCAAATTTAATTTTTAAATTATACTTACTAAAATGTAATAACACAAAACATTTATAAATACCTGCTTTTAAGTTATTTTATGCAATTAACAAAATTTCAATATTTTATTTATTTATTTATTTATTTAATGTATAAGTACCTTGCATATTTTATAATCTGGCGATCAAACCAGCCAGGAAGCAGAAAATATTGTTTAAGAGCACAGTTAACTCTGTTTAAATAAAAACAATTAAGTTACAGAAGCTAGTAAAAATCAGTTTTCTGTCTTAAATGTTTCCTTATTTACCTCTGACCAAAAAAAAAAAAAAAATATATATATATATATATATATATATATATATATATATATATATATATATATAATAAATTTAAAATCACAAATATATGAAGAAATTGATAAAGTTCTAAAGATGATTTAGAAATGAACATATGATACCAGTATGTAAAATAAGAAACTACGAATGACTCACAGAATCATCAGAGGAGCTTGTGAGTTCATTCATAGAATATGCGTTATTTCATCCCAATTTTGACGGCATTAAGCCTAAAATGACAAAATTGAGCTCCTTATAACGCAAACATTACAGAAAATAGATTGGAACTGGATTAATAACAATAATGTTTAGAGTTGCCATCTTAAGTCCAAAAAAAATGAAAAATAAAAGGAATGAAAATGATTGAAGAAATCAAGAAAAGACTTAGATTAACTTTTAGTTAAGCTACAATGAAAAAATAGGAATAAATTTAATAAGTACTGAGTGAATACAAAATAAAATAAAGGAATAAATTAATACAAATAAATACTGTGCTGTCCTCTAAAAAAAACCCACTTTTTTAATTTCTCACTATATAAAATTTAATAAAAAATACAAAACAATTTGAAGTAGCTACATTTTCACAGCCTGTCCTGACTAAGATTTTAATGTATAGTATTTTTTTTTCTATCAATATATTACAAAATGGCAGCCAATTAAACAAGACTTTGAAAAAAACCCACTTTTTCCTAAAAATAACCCACACGTAAAAACACTTCTAGAAATCAAAATATTAAACAGCAAAGTTTTTCTTTCATTATTAATTAGTTTTAAAACACAATTCTGCAAAAAAAAAATAATAATAATTTAATAATTGTAAATTGAAGGATTTACAAATGAAAAATTATAAATGTAATTTTTTGCTTATTTTTTAAAAAACTAAATAAACACTTAAGTAATTTTAAATGCTTTTATTATTGTAAATGGCATATAGAAACAGGACAAAAAGAAATTTTGACTTCTGTGATTTTTTTTGATTAAGTTCTAGGGTGGGTTTTTTTTTAGGATACATTTTCCTGTGGGGTTTTTTTAGAGGACAAGAAATAAAGAATGATATAAAAATAAATAAAAGGGCGATTAAATTAATGTTTTAAAGACAAAAAATTGTAATATAAAAAAAAAAAATGAGAATATAAATAACATTTAAAAAGATGAGGAATATTTGAGATAGTAAAATTTAGCCTTGTATTATGTAAATAAATGTGAAAATTTAAAAAGCAATGAGGAATATTGAGATAGTAAAATATATCCTTGAATGATGATGCAATATGTGAAAATTTAAATGCATGATACCCCATATTTTATTTATTTTTTTTTTTTTGTTATATGTCCATACAATATATAAGCATATATACATACACTTATATACGCTCACACACATAAAAACATATAAGGTTTTAAACTTTTTTCAGCATTCCCGACCTCAGCCCTCCATAATGGTATTTTTATTATTATTATTTTATGTTTTTTATGTGTTTTTAGTGTATAATGTATGAAAAAACATACACATACACCAAAACTTTTTTTTCTTTCATAAGAATACATATATATATATATATATATCATATGTACAATATATTATACAATTATATATACATACATATAATTTTTTGTGTGTATGATTTTTATAATTTTAATTGTATTCATTAAATTCTGGTTCAATTGTTATTGTGTAATTTTTTTAATTGTATTCATTAAATTCTGGTTCTAAACACAGTCATAAAAACAATTATATTTATTACTTTTTATGGGGTGTCCATTACTGGGCCAGAGGGTGTCCACTACTGGGTTTTTGGGTGTTTTGATATATTTCTGTTATTTAAAATTGAATTTTGATTCATATTGGGAAATGAGACTATAAGAATGGTTAAATATTGTTGATTGGTTAATATAATATTGAAAAAACTGGATCTAATATTGAAAAAACTGGAATATAATAATTATAACTATTAATAAAAAAATAATTTAAGAAGAAATTCCTTAAGGGTGTCCATTACTGACTCATCTACCCTATATACTATCATCATTCCAGACTTTATTAGTACCTACTATAGTTGGATTATTTTGTCTGTTTATACTTTTGATAATGATACATAATAGTATAAATAACATGCTAAATTAGTATATATTTTCTTATTTTACATAAGTGACCTTTTTTTAAAAAAAAACAAACATAAGAAACACTTTTAAATTATTATTATATTCGCAAAATTGAAGCATAAAGAAGAAAAATATGTAGGCATATTATAATTTCTGATTTTATTTGTGAAGTTAAATAGAATAAATCCATTTGATATAATTTATTTTAAGAAATTTGATACAATTTTTTTGCATAATAATTTGATTTTAATGAAGAATTTTTTCACGCAAAACAATTTATTTTAGCATAGATTTTTTTACAGAATAATTTATTCTAATAAAGATTTTGTTTTTTAAACATAATAATTTATTTTAAGAAAAATTTTTTTTACATAATTTATTTTAACAAAGAATTTTTTTTTTATACATAATCATTTATTTTAATAACCAGGGTTGGTAAAAACCAGTTTTTTAAAGGGGGTTTTTTGTTTAACCCGGTTTTTTTTTTAAGTATATTTTCCTATTACATATACATGCATATTTATTGATAAAAATAAACATTGTTGGATATATAAGTAATATAACTTCACTTAAAAATAATTTAAATTAAATAATTACAATCAATTATGTAGAAAGTTGAAATCATTTAGAATTTAAACATTTTTAGTAAAAGCTATTATGTTCCATGAATAAAAGGCTGTACATAGTGAAACATTGATACCACGGAAATCTTAATAAACAATCTTTTGATTACTAGTACTATAAATAAATATATGGTGCAGTTTCATAAATATAATATACTTTCCCATGGCTATTCAAAGTAATTTCTTTGAAATATTTGCAATCTGAGATATCTGATTTTTCTGTTAGAACACTACCTGAACAATTATTATATTTTATTGAAAGTAAAGTTTTTTATAAAGAATTCCTGGAATGATTTGAATTTAGCAGTAGAGTCTTTACACGTTTCAAGAAGTATATTGTGTATTGCCATTTGACACTTCTCCTGAGAAACTGCGAGGTAAAAAAAAAAAAGGCAACAGTTAAATAAACAGAAATACCTATTTACCAGCTTTTTAGACCTGAAAACATTGATCTTAAAACGGAAAGTAGATTTATAAAAGTTGTCATCCACTAAAACATTTAAACAGCCATCAGACTTAATACACAGGCGTTTTTTCTAAGCTATGTTATAATACACATCATTTTTAAATGTCTAAACTAAAAATTAATAATATATCTTTTTAGGCATGTTTATGAGACTTTTTTCTATTGTGTCTCAAGCGAACCTTATCTTGATTTTCCCCAATTTGTTTGTCAGATCTAAATAGTAGATTCGATTATGGAATAGACGATTTAAATATATCTTATTGCATGTTTTAGTCAGGGTTGACTTTTTACCGGTAAAAACCTGGGAAAAGGGGGTAAAAACCTAAAGATACAATAAACTCTACCAGTCATTAAACTTTATTTTAATTCTGTCGATAAAAACTCAATTTTCAAGTAATTTATGTGTTTATATATTGTATAAAGATATGGGAAATAAAGAATTAGTTCCCTAAAGCTGTTGATACAGCACTTTAACCATATAGATTTTACCATATTTTCTATTCTCCATCTATAAATAAAACAACAACAACCGATGTTTACTATCTGTTTCACAAAGCAGGTTTCCATTCTACTTGTAACCTTATAATTTCCAAGGAGCTTCTTTAAAACAAAACATGTAAAAGCCAAAGTTTGGTGAAAAGCATTAAATAACAAAGAAATAAATCCCAAATTCATACATTTAATGGTGAATCTTAACTCCATACCTTGTACTTCATCCATAAAGCGAATTTTTTCGAACTTTTTACATATCCACAGTAAATTAAAAAATAGACTTGATGTACAGAAAGCTGTAACGCTTGTATTTTGTTATAGTGCTAAGAGGTTCCAAAGACATACCTATATTGGTAAAATGCACCTACTAACATTTGTTCAAACTACATTAGGTGACAATATTTATAAGCTTTTGGTTTTTATTAAAATGATTAAGGTTTTTAAGTGTGAAAAATGTGTACTTATAAATTTTCTTTTTCTTTTACTTTAAGTAAAAATTAGTGAACTAGTCTATTTAGATAAATATAATAAATATTGTAATGTTCATTCTCATAATAATAGTTATAATAATTTTTAAGCCGCTTAATGATGATACATGTACAATAATTGTATCTTTAGAATTTAGAATTCTTGTAGGTGGAAAACACGGATGAAAGTTATCCGATCTTTTTATATTCCTTAAAAACCACTATTTTTGTATAGTATTCTTTTACTTACCTAATCAGAAACTAAATTAGGTGAATATTGTTATACAGAATTATGGTATTAAATATCCGGAAAACTTTAAAATTGGGAAAATGAAAAATTGGTAAATAAATTTTTATGATAAAAATGACAAAAACAGTCAATTATTCTTACAGAATAATTTTAAACCTAAAGGAAATTTGTAATAATTATGTATTTCCAACTTTCATTTTACACATCAGATTCAGAAAACCAGAATATTTCTTACATATTGTCATTTGGAAGTTTTTTCCAGTATTTACCACTTTTTCCCGGTATTTACCACTTTATCCCGGTATTTACCAGTTTTTCCCGGTGGGATGGGAAAAACAAGTTTTGGACGGGAAAAAGCCAAACCTGGGCATAATGTAATCCTTACTAAATCTTAACTAATCAAGCAATATAAGTAGTAAAAGTGTATTTTTAGCTCAAATCTGCCATTTTGGCTATTTTTTTAAAATAAAAGGATAAAAAAAAAGAAGAAGAAAGAAAACTAACTAACTTGTTTTTTTCCTCCTCAGCTAATTTTAGAAAAATTAGTCTGCCATGTAGATTAGCTTATAAGAACAGTTTGATTAAAAATATTTGTGACTTAACAAATTTATTAATTCATCATTTTCCTAAAGCTTTGCTTGTAGTAGCTTCTGCATAACTTGGATTTTGCATTTTTCAGTAATGTGTAAAATAAATGAAAACATTGGGGAAAATGTGAAAAAAAAACAGATAAAAAAAACCAGCATGTTTTTTTTTTTTTTTTTTTTTTTTTAAACCATTTGGTTTAAACCAAACAACCCTGTTAATAACTAGGGATTGACCGAATACCGAATAGTCGATTCGGTATTCGGTGGTTCGGCATGTAAACCGAATATTCGGCTTCGGCCGAATAATTGTGGATAAGTATTTTCTAAGAAGTAAAAATTCTCTTTTACTTAGAAGTAGAATAGGCTTAATAATGAGTTTTAATATTGTGTTCATGAATTCATAGTTCAGCTGCACAATTAAAAAAAAAGTAAAAAAAAAAAAAAAAAATTAAGGAAGATGGGCGTCTTTCCCTTATCATTTATTATTTCTACATTAGTTTCCTTAATTTAAATTTATTTAATGAGTATTTTCTTTAATATACACATCAAATAAGTATATCAGAAATCATCTCTGTATATCTAAGGTGTATATTAAAGAAAATACACACATGAAATAAGTATATCACTATGCCTATCCTATAGCTTTTATAATAATTAAATTAAAATCGCTCAAATTTGTTATCTTCATCATCTTAAAATATCAGTGAAAATATAAATATGTATATCCGTAATTTGACAGAAAATATAGTTAAATGTACATATTCATATGATACCTTTTGTATTTGAAAACATTCCTATTCAATATGTTTATACAGTAGAACCTCTTTTATCCGAAACTCTTTTAACTGAAGTTCTCGGTTAACCGAAATCCATTTCTAAAACTTTTTTTTTTTTCACTATCACATTCCTTGTGTGGAAGCGGTTCTTCCCGAACCATGAGTACAGATAAATATTTCGGATCCCGTTTCTTAGAATTTCTTTGAATTTAACTTGAGCACCCGTAAACTGCAGAGTGAACTAGAACACAGTAAGAGGAAGGACAACCGGAATGTGTGACTGTAGTCTAGCAGGCAAAGAAAACGAACAAATTAGCAATTCTGAAGCTTTTGAATGTTTCACAATAGGTTTAGCATAGCTGGAGCAGCAGAAAGACTGTGATACTGTTGAAGTAATAGTATTTAAAAAAAAAAATTCGTGATAGAGCTGAAAATCGACAAACAAAACTTTGTGAAATATGCAAAAGGTGCTTAATTTAAAATTTAAAATTCAGGAAATTTATTCTTGTATTAAGCTCTTGTTATCATAATAAGAAAGACCACATATATTTGTTCTTGATCTTAAAATTGAAGCATTCTCGATTATTCGAAAATTTTAATTTTCCGAAAGATCGTCGGTCCCGGATAATCGAGGTTCTACTGTAATTAGACAATCAGTAAATCAGCTTTGACAACATTGTTTCTTTTTATTTGAATGAACTTTTGTTTTTCTGACAATTCTTATCCTTAATAATAGCCTGTATAGTTTAATATTTTCATAGGTTATTTTGGGTATTGACTAGATATAAAATAATAAAAAATAAGTGATGGGTTAATGAATTTGTGAGTGGAAAGAAGTCATTAAATGTTTTTGTGTAATTAGATTTAAGAATAAAAAAGTAACTGAATTAAATTATTAAGAATTTAATGTTAATTAAACTTTATTAAAAAAGCTAATATATGCAAAAATGTGTATTAAAAATTTATAAGTATTCGGTTGCCGAATACCGAATATTCGGTGTACACTTTGACCGAAGCTTCGGTATTTGGCAAAATTGCTGCTTCGGTCAATCCCTATTAATAACATATTACATACAACAAATTTTTTAAACATAATGATTTATTCTAATGAAGAATTTTTTCACGCAATAAATTTATTTTATTAAGAATTTTTTCCCTTAGCTTTACTCTTTTTTTTTTATAGCGTTTAAATTTTAATTTAAATGCAGTTCAAATGTTTCACATACATTTAAATAGTTGTTTATTATTATTATTATTTTTATTTGATTCTAATTAATTTTACTAAAACTGCAATAAATACAAATTTATTTTAGTAAATACATTTTTTTTTCTTTCTTTGTAGTATATACTTTACTACTTTTTTTAACAGCAACTACAGTCCCTGGCCAAATTATTAGACGCACCGTTGTTGTTTACGAAATATATGTTTTCGACGAAGTTTATATGCAGTTGTGTTATATTTAAACATAGATTTAATGAATTTTTATTCAGGAGATTTTTTATATACTTCCTATTGGTATTTAGTTTTAATGTATGGCAATAGAATGTGAACCAGTGGATAGATGGACGTAAACAAGTGAAAACCGGTTGCAGCCAGTTTAAACTGGCATTCGCCAGTGCGTCAGTTGAGGATGTGTTTCTGTGGCGTTATGTGCTTGGTTTATTTATTTCAAAGTTGTATACTACGTAGTTAGTTGTTTTGTGTGTGTGCAGTGTTTAAATAAGTACGTGGAACATTTTCAGCATGGGTAAAACAGGTGATTTGTCACCCCGTAAAGAAGCTGAAGTGAAGGCCTTCATGGATGCTAAAAGTTTTTCAAACTGCGAAATATCACAAAGATTGAAGATTTATGAAGCTAGTGTACAACACATAAAGAAGAAAATTGAGGCAGGGGACGATTTGAGCCCAAAACGAAAGCAAAGATGTGGCAGAAAGCCCATTTTCACTCCATTGTCAGAGAGATGTTTAAGGAAAATTTCTGTGGAAAACAGATGGGCTATCACAAAAATTATAAAATCGCAACTACAAGATGCTAATGTGAATGTTTCTGAGTGCACTGTTCGCAGAAAATTAACAGAAATAGGTTTTAAGGCCTGCCGCCCCACCAGGAAGCCCAAATTAACAGCTGCAATGAAAGCAAAGTGTCTGAAGTAGCCCAAACAGTGGTGTGATAAAGATGTGGACTTCTGGAGATCGGTAAGTTATTATAATTTCATCACAAGTCATACATTCAATATCGTTTTCTATGCAATGACGCAAGATCCGCAGAGATATTTGTATTTTTTTCTGTTTTTTGGCAGGTTTGCTTCAATGATGAAAGCACATTTGAAATTTTACAGAATAAAGCTCAGTTTGTGCGTCGTCATCCTGCCGCAAAGTTTCATCCTGACTGTGTCGTTCAAACTGTTAAACACCCTACATAAATTATGATGTGGTCAGTCATCAGCAGCAAGGGTACTGTACGTGGTAAAAGGTACAATGAGGCAAAATCAGTACAAAGACGTCTTACAAAATCGATTGATTCCGCAGCTCAAAGAATGGTTTCCAAATGGGGAACCATTCATTTTCATGAAAAATGGAGCTCCCTGCCACACAGCACGGTTTGTTAAAGCTTTTTTAGTACAGCAAAGTATACCTCTGTTGGATTGGCCGGGTAATAGCCCGATATGAACTCAGTTGAAAACGTGTGGGAACTCTTGAAAAGAGAAGTGGCTAAAGTTGTGATTACAAATGAAACTCGGCTCTTAGAACATATCATTCATTTGTGGAATCATCATCCTCAAATGCAGAAGACAATACAGTCTTGCATTTATAGCATGCCGCACAGAATTAAAGCTCTCATAGCGGCTAAAGGTGGATCAACAAAATATTAACTTTTCATTACATTTTCTTCATTTTTGTTCAAGAGTAAATACATATTTTTTCTATAATGGCAATGTTTTATTAGTGTTACAGATACTTACGTGATTAATAATATAGTAAATATACATTGTATCTCGTAAAAAACAATACTGCTGTACAGTATCACCTGATAATTAACGTTTTCTATAAAATCTTATGGCCCGTCTAATAATTTGGCCAGGGACTGTAGATATTAATTTCAGGGGTCGATCCAGACAAAATTTGGGGCCGATTTAAGGTCCTTTCACAAAAATCTATTTAATAAAATAGGACCCTTCACAAAATTAAATTTAATAAACAGGCCCCTTCACAAAATTCCTTTTGATAAAATAGGCCCCCTACGTAACATTCTTTTTCATAAAAACTGTTTTAAAATGTGTAATTTGTAAATAAAACCAGGTCATGAAAAACAAACTTTAGCAAGGGGATTTAAAGAATGTTTTTGTTCATAAATTCTTGGTTCAAATTTGAGTAACTCAATTTTAACTTTCATTACAAAATGTTATTTTTCACAAAAATATTATAAAATTCACAAAAACTTCTACTTTTCACAAAATGGGTCCCAGGAATAAAAACCTGCATCGACCCCTGAATTTATATGTTTTTATAAATAAAATATAAATATTATAATTATTAATAAATTATAACATTTTTATAAATTATTTTTTCCATTCTTATTCTATTTAATTTATTTTAAATATCCTTTTTTCCTTTGTTGTACGGTTTATTACTTTTTTTTTAAAGTGTCTACATTTTAATTTAAATAGAGTTTAAATGTTTTATATATTAATTTAAATTAGTTAAGTTTTTTGTCATCATAATTATCAGGGCTGGTGCAACGTTGAGGCCCTAGCAAAACAGTTAGTGGGGCTCAAAGTATACTGCAATTCTGGGCTAATAAAATTCATTTTTAAATTGTAGGTATATATCATCAGGGATCAGTCTAGAATTCACATTTTTTTTTTCCTTAAAACAAGACCCTTTACAAAACTTTATCATAAACAGGACCCTTCACAATTTTTTTTTCTTATAAATAGACCTTTCACAGTGTTTTCCCATGCTCAAATTGAATCTTTTGCAAATTTAATCATTTAAAAATTAAATCTGACTTGTAACAAAACAGCTGAACTCATCAAATAACATATTACTTCAGTATGTCTACAGAATCTGGAAATCAGGGAATCATGGAAATTATCAGGAAGGTTTATCAATCTGGAAAAGTCAGTCAACTTATAAAAATACTCAAAAATCAGAAAAATTTGTCTATATGCGAAAATATTTGCCTTTTCATCCTGCCAACGAGCAACGAGACCAGGTTTGCTATTGTGCTGTCCTCTAAAAAAAACCCAATTTTTGAATTTTTCTCTATATAAAATTTAATAAAAATACAAAACAATTTGAAGTAGCTATATTTTCACAGCTTGTTCTGACTAAGGTTTTAATGTATGGTATTTTTGATTCTGTCAATATGTTACAAAATGGCAGTCAATTAAAGAAGAATTTGAAAAAAAAAAAACCACTTTTTCCTAAAAATAACCAATGTTACCTAAAAAAAACCCACATGTAAAAACACTTCTAGAAACCAAAATATTAGACAGTAAAGTATTTTTTTCATTATTAATTATTTTTTAAACACAATTCTGCATAAAAAAGTTTTTTTTTTCAGTTTTTTTGCAATCAAATCCAAAGGGGCAACTTAATCACACAAGTTTTAATTAATCCTTGTTCAGAAAGTAGAAACACCTGAAATTGGCACTGTGTTATTCAGAAACTACAGAAATGTTCCATTTTTTGGTAAACATAAAAGATCTTTCAGAAAATAATGTCAAAGTTGCCATTTTTAACCAAATTTGGAGACAAAAGGAGAAAAAACACCCAAATAAAGGCGAAAAAACAGTCGTCATGGGACCCAAAATCTCTTGTAACTTGATAAGTAATTTATCAAAAACGTAAAACTCATTTGGATTCCAAATCGTGTTGTCAGCCCTGTCAATTTTGTACCTTTATGCTTAAAAATGAGTAAATGTGTCAGAAAGTTTCATCCTTGTTGAACAGTGAACTTGAGAATCGCCTAATAAAATTTGCATAAAAAAGCAAAATAATGATTAGAATAAAATAAGCTTGTAAACATTAAAACAATGTATGATATAAAAGTAAAAGGATATCTTTGTGCACATAAAAAAATGTGGATGGGTTTTTGCAAAAACAAACGGGGGGGGGGGGGGATGACATAACTTGTACAAATTCTTAGAAATGCAAAATATGCATTAAATTTACATAATTTATTGTTTTTTTCCCCTTTAATTAATATTTTAAAGAAAAAATGTATGCTCCACCATTTATTTATATATAAAAAAGTGGGGTTTTTTTTAGTTCCCGCATGGGTTTTTTTATCACTGTTTTCAAATCGTCACAAACTGAGCCAAACATAATATAATCAGCTGAAAATGGTGCATTTTATTCACATATTAATGGTTTAACATAAAAATATCTAAAAACTGATGTACATCATTGTAACATGTCGTATTATAACTAGAAAAATTGTGAAAATGAAGCCCTTTTTTTTTTGCTAGAATTCTGTATTATTAGCTTATTTTTTAAAAAATTAAATAAGCACTTCTGAAGTAATTTTAAATAATTTTATTATTGTAAATGGCATATAGAAACAGGACAAAAAGAAAATTTTACTTCAGTGATTTTTTTGATGAAGTTCTAGGGTGGGTTTTTTTTAGGATACATTTTCCTGTGGTTTTCTTTTAGAGGACAACACAATATGCTACCTGGAAAACGAGAACCTGGAAAAGTCAAAGAATTCAGAAATTTGTCTAATAAGTCAGGGAAATGTCAGGGAATTTCTATATTTTATCCAAAATCTTGGAAAAGTCAGGGAATTTAATAAAATTTCGTGGAGGTCACCAAATAAGCACAACCTTTGTCCCATGGCAAATGAGAAAAATCCTCCACGTTTTTGCAAATTCCAATTTTTAAAAGTTCTATTTAACCACCTTTTAAAATTTCCTCTTCCCTTTTTCTTCTTCTTTTCTTTTTTCCAATTGTCATCTCCACACATACTTTAAAATTTTTGTTTAATATAATTTTTTGAAATTTTTTCTGCAATATTTCTTTATTGACATTTAATGTAACTAATAAATCATTTCAAATCTGCTTAACCTCCACCCTGAAATGTTTGCTTCTCAACCCCCTTTGCCTAAAGTTGAACTTAAGTGAGATTATGATAGATGGTGAAGTAAATTATCATTCAATGCAAAAAATATTGTATATGTATAGTATAGTATATATATATATATATATATATATATATATATATATATATATTTCATTTTACAGGACACTTGCTTTGAAATATTCAGAAATTATTAAATAAAGCAATTTCTATTGCAGTCCTAAGACAGAGTTTCCCCCAGGTTTAAAAAAAGGCAGGGTGCTGCTTGTGGGAAAAGGCACTTTTTTATTCCAAAGGGCACATTTTGGATTCTTAAGGGCACTTTTTATTTTATTTTTAAAAGCATTCTTTTGATTTTTAGAACTATTTTTAATATTTAATAATCAGGGAACTCTTTTGCAGACAGCAATGAATCAATTTTTACCATGCAAGAAAAAATTTTAATACACAAAGGAGTAAAGTCAGCTAGGGGCAAGAAGGGTTCTATTTTGTAAACCTAAGGGCAGGCAGGGTGCAGCGCCCTCCTGAAACACTCTGGGGGAAACTCTGCATAAGAGCATTTTTTTTTTTGTGTGAGGGGGGGGGGGGTGCATATGTGAAAATTTTAATTGTGATATATAGTTGAAAACTTTTATATTTTCACGTGGTACAATATTTATTTTACTGTCGTCTTGTCCAGTTCACATAGAAAGAAATTGGGTCCTTTAAGGGTGTATTCCGATCCAAACTGCCTATTTTCCGATTCATTTTAAAATTCATTTTTGCTCTCAAACGCATCAAACTGGGAAATTCTCTTATTTAGAAACTACATAATGTGCCGTGCTTCTTAATTTTTTGATAAATGCAGAAAATACTGTAAAAAACGCTGTCAAAGTTGGCGTTTTGAACCGAATTTTCCGAAGCGGGCAATCTTGGAATGAAAAAAAGGTTCATACTGAGAAAATAACTGTTTAAAAATCAAATTCTAATTAATTGAGCTGAAAATGAAATCACACGGCATGTTAAACATGTCTTCAGAAATCACCCCAGCAAGTTTCATGTTTTTACTTTTAAAAATGAGTCTGAAAATGTCTCAGAAAATTTCGAGCTGTTGAGGGTGGAAAAATATTTTTTCGAATACACCCTTAAAGGACTCTTCACAAAATTTTTCATCTCAAAACAAGACCCTTCACAAAATTTTTCATCTCAAAACAGGACCCTTCACAAACTTTTCATCTTAAAAAAGGACCCTTTACAAAATTCTTTGTCTTAAAAATAAGCCTTTTACGAAAATTTTCCAGCTCTAAATTAAACCTTTCACAAATTTAATCATTTAACCTGCTCAGTCCTGGTGTTGTCTGTAGAAGACACTAAAGTTACACCCTTTAAATTAATTTAAATGCATCTAGTATTGTTAAAATTACTTTTAGATCTGTTTTATAAATGCGTGTATGTCATAAGCATCGATATATAGACTGGTACATCTTTGGAGACGTTTTATAGTAGTTTTAAACTGGTTTTTGTAGGCCGACGTAATATTTGTCTCAGGACTGAGGAGGATAAAAGTAAAATATGACCTGTCACTTTTACATATATAAAGAAAATATATGTATTGTACATACATATATCTTCTTAAAAATATCTAAAAAAGAACCTGAGTATAACGTTCATTTCAAATTCACAAAATTAGGACTAGATTTTTCACAAAATGTAAAAAAGCTCTTCACAATTTCACAAAAACAGGACCCTGAGAGAAAAGTGACAGACCCCTGGGATAACCACAACTTGACAGAGAAATGGGGAAAATGTGTAGCCAGCGAGGACATATACTTTGAATAAACCATTTTTTACCTTTCTCACAAATTATACACCTTTTATTAGTGAAAAAATTAAGACACCTTCTAGCCACCTAGATAATCTGGAAAAGCGAGGGAAATTTACCGTGTTTGAGGGAAAAAATCTGGAAACTTTTTCTGATTATAAAACTAAGGATTTAGGAAAATCTAACTTTGCTCTTCATAAGTATTGTAAAGAGTATTTCAACCTCTCATGCAATTTCTTTTGTCTACCCCCTTTTCAGTCCTTTTTCATATTGCCATGCAATAAAGATTCACTACAGCTTGTAAAACAATTGAATTAAAACGTAATTCAATATAAACATAACAAATTTAATGAAAAAACAAAGTAGTTGATATACATTGAAAATAATCAGTTCGGCACATGAGAACTCAAACAAGCCAACATTCTGCCTTTAGCATCTCATAGCATTTTCCATGTGCTTATTATAGATTTAAAAAACTAACTCTCTCCAGTACAGAGCTCCTCAGAGAGCTTACCCTAGCTGTCCCAAGCACTGACTGATCTGCACATTTCACTCGAGTGGAGTCTTGAATGAACTCGTTTCTCCTCTCAACATTCCATGGCTTATCTCCATGTGGTAGAAGTAAACCCTTTTGTTCCGTCCTAAAGCAGGAATTTCTTTATCTGTGAAAAACACTGCTTTGCTTGGATGTTGTTTGTTACGCCTTCCTTGTAACAGAGATTTTCTTCACCAGCTTCATTGAATCTTCGTACAGTTTTGTAATATTGCTTAGGTGATTTACTCTGTTTATTTATCTTTTGGGGGGGGAAACTGAACATTTGTTAGTTTAATTTATTGGATTTTTATAATCTTTAATTTTTGTTAGTTACAGAGCAGCTGCATTAGTCATTTTGTATTAAAATGTGTCAAAGCAGTCTGTATTTAACTGCAACTGATATGATAAAGAATTTCATCCTGATTGGGCAAAATTGATGGAGGCGCTAAAAATGTGTATTTGCAAAATGTTTAACATGTGAAATAAAAAATGTTTAAAAAACCAGTACTATGTGCTTCAGAATCAATTGCGCGAAAGTTCCACTCTCAAATTCACAACTTTTATTTATTTATTTATTTATTTATTTTTTTAAACCTGAAAAAGTCAGAAATTTTTTGCTGAGCTGCTTAGACACCCTGTTAAAGAAAAGTGCACTAAAAATGCTTAATATATATATTTATAAATATTTATTTATAAATAAAAATTGCTGTTAAATTTTGTAATCTTTCTGCTAAAATTAGGTCTTTGAATGACAATATTTTTTGTTATGCATATCAATGCTGTTCAGTTAAAATAAAATGTATTATTTTATTTCCAAAGTGTTTACTGTAAGTGTTCAAAAATTAAAATCAGTAAATAGAAAAAGAATAATTTTTTTCAGAAAATATTTTCTATTATAATATTTAATATAAAAATTACTTAAATGAAACATTTCAGAGAAGGGAATTTTATTTTATTCATAAGTTTGAAGATAACTTTAAAATTGAAAGAGAAAGGATTTTAGAAATTTTCAGAGAAGAAAAATAATCCTCCTAATTTTAACTCTCTGCCATTTTATTCTCCTCTCTGTTTGAAAATTTTTAAAATCCTTCCTCGTTTCAATTTTAAAGTTATCTTCAAACCTATGAACAAAATAAATTCTCTTATGAAAGATCCTATTCCTACTGGCAAGGGAACCACTTTTGGTGTTGCTCGCACCTAGCATTGAGACCTGGTGCATTTTAAAGCCCTATATTATGAAATTTGAGAATCAATAAAATTTTTCTGTTAAAATAATATTTCTTGATTATACAGCAGCATAACTTTCTGAAAATGCAATTTTCGAGACCACTTATCGGACTATTAACATCGATTTTTTTTTTAAGAAAAGCATTTAAAAATAAAAATGTTAATAATAAGTATAAAATATTGAAAAAAGTTTGAAAATTCCTTCAAAAACCCACAAATTTGATTTTGAAAATTTGCAACTTTATATTCATATTTTTGGCAGGGAAACAGTTGGCGTTTATTTTCAAAAGTAGAGCTTTCCGGCAACCCTAGCCGAATTTGTAATAGCTAGAAATTGCAATGTCCGACCTATTTTGCCACAGTAATTTTTCTAAATTGTGTAAAAATATTAATTTACTTTATGATTAATTTTACCAAAGGACCATTTAATACAGCAACATTTCATTTTAAACATTCGAAACTTTATTTCCTTTGATTTCAAAAGAAAATAGTTTGCTTATTTTGTATTTCACTAAAAAATAGTTTTCAATCATCTTCAAAGCTTTTATAGAATTATATTTATTACTTATATATTTATCGTCTGCATAGAAGAAGAAGAAAAAAAAAAAAAGCCTAATATTTGTTTCTTATGCTATCAATTATAAAAAAAAAATCGCAATCTGATATAATTCTAGTAATATGTTCTGTACATTTTCTCTTTGGATAAAGCGGGCAGAAAAATTGTAGTGCCCTATTTGGCGGCTTAACTCACTTTTGGCGTGAAATAAACAAATAAATATGCAATAATAAAAAATTGTATATAAAATATTATTTTAACAGAGAAATTTTTTCGGTTCCCTAACTTTTATGTATAGGGCTACAAAACGCACCAGGTCTCGATGCTAAGTGCGAGCAACACCAAAAGTGGTTCCCTTGTGAGAAGCAGTGGGGCCGTTCATTTTATTCCTTGTTCTTGCAATATATTTAGGTTATATTGATCAAACTAAGAGAGCTTTAAGGCTGTTCTCAAATCCAAAAGGGCAACTTTATGACAAGTTTTAATTCATTTTTGTTCGGAAATGCATGAAACTAGCAGGTGTTGTTCAAAAACTATGTAATCACACTGTTTTTTCCATTGTTTTGCAAATGCAATAGATCTTTCAGAAAATAGTGTCAAAGTGGGCATTTTGAACCAAATTTCCCAAGGAAAGCAGAAAAACTAGTCAGCAGTGGGAGAAAAAAGACTTGTCACGTGATCAAAATCACTTATAACACAATACGTAATTTATTTATCAAACAATGGAAAGCACAGTTCGATTCCAAATCGCTTCCATAGTCAGGTCTTCCAATTTCATACTTTTCTGTTAAAATAATGAATTTGTAAATGTGTCAAAATGTTTTGTGCTTGTTGAGCAGAACAGTTGAGAACAGCCTTAAAGTTCAAATTGAGCAAGCATGAGAGGTATATATCAAATCAAGAAACTTTTAAATCTTCGATTGCTTCTTAGTGTTGGACTTCCAGTCACTGTTTTAATTTCTCCATGGCCAGAATTATTTCTTCTGTCACTCCCACTCACTTGGATTTTCATGAAGCATATATAAAATTTTTAACAATTCCAATAAATTTGTCAATGATCTCTCATCATCTTCTTTTCTTGCTTCAGCTTGGAGATTACTTTATTAATTCTTCCGTCTCTTTTCTTGTCTTTTTTCATTTTATTATGTTTTTAAAAAATCCTATTTCTTTTGTTTTTATTGTGTTTATTTCCTTTTTTCTTTCCTTTTCTATTAATTTTTGCTATCATTTTGACAACACTTTCTGCTTCTGCATGTGCTCCTCCATGATTGGTGTTTATCTTTCAGTCAGCCCCACTTGTTGGGTGCTTTTCTGTTCATATATGACCTTGTCCTATAGGTGAAAATTGGCAGTCGCCACTCGCCACGTAGCGATTAAAGTTGTAAAAGTGGCGATTAAAAAATCGGCCATCGATCGCCACCCTAGTCGCTACTCGCCAAGTGCCAATAAAAAATCTGTTGACAATCGCCAAATGAAATATAACTTTTTTCATAGAAATATGCATCTCTACTTTGGTTGCATCTAATTAGCAAACTGGTTAAATTTTTTTCCTACCGGATGCTAGCAGATTACAGCAATTTAGCTGTATTTTCAATATTTCGCCTTTTCGTCATTGCTCTTCAGTTGGATTATTTTTTCAAAAAATACAGTTTTATTCTGCAAAATATATTCATCAGCTTTGATTGCACATGCATTTCAAATGATTTATTCCTTTTATTCTTTTTTTTTTTTTTTTTTCCCCCTACCGGATGCAAGCAGATTTTAAGGACATTGCAGTATTTTCAATATTTTGACTCCTGCCATATGCTCACCCGTTAGATTATTTTTCTTCAAGAGATATCCTACGAAATACACTCACCAGCTTAGATTTCAACAGTATGTAATATGTGTAGTATGTTAATAACACATTTACTTATTAAATAAAATCCAAATAACATTTTCTTATGCTTTATTTGATTATTGTTATTATTATTATTATTTTTTTTTTTTTATTATTTATTTATTTTTTTTTTTTTTTTTTGTATACACCTAACTGTTGAAATTTGATTTAGTTACTTTTTATATAAAGAAAGTAATAGTAATTTGATTGATAATAGTGTTTATGAACATATACATATAATCAAAAAATATATTCAAAAATATTAATATAACAGATTTTGTGGTTTTAAAGTAATTTTCTTGAATATTGACTGCTTCCCTATTCTTATCATGAATAGTTGGCTGGTATAAATCTCTGACTTATAGAAAAATTTGTATATGTATATGTTTATGAACATATAATCAAAAAATATATTCAAAAAATATTAATATAACAGATTTTGTGGTTTTAAAGTAATTTTCTTGAATATTGACTGCTTCCCTATTCTTATCATGAATAGTTGGCTGGTATAAAACTCTGACTTATAGAAAAATTTGTATATATACAACGATTATACTTTATGTAGATGTCAAGAAAGTTTAAAACATTATAGTGGCCACTAACTTTAAAAAATGGCCATTAATGAAACTGAGTCTACCGGCCACTGGCTACTAACTCAATTTCCTAGTTTTCACCTATACCTTGTCTCCATACAGACACGTGCTCACTTTGGCTGATGACGGGCTGTTAAAATTTCCACCCTGAAACGCGTCCTGTGTGTTTTTATATTTTTATGCTGATTTATACAAAGTTTTATTATTTAATTCTGGTTTATCACCAGTTTTTTGGTGCTGTTTCATCTAAATATGTTTTTCTTAAAAAATTTCCGAATGTTAAACATTGTTTAAAAAACCAGTAGTATGTGCTTCAGAATCAATTGTGAAAGTTACTCTCAAATTGACAACTTTTAACTTTTTTTAATGTAATATCATCAAATATCTGGAAATTTATTTTATTGATATGGAAAACCTGGAAAAGTCAGGGAAATTTGTTGTTTAGCTGCACTTGACACACTGTTAAAGAAAAATGCACTAAAAATGCACAATATATCAATAAATAATTAAATAAAACTTGTTAAATTATTTAATCTTCATGCTAAAATTTTCAGCTCTGAACCACAATATTTTTTGTTATGCTTATCAATGCGGTTCAGTTAAATTAAAATATATCATTTTATTTCCTAAGTATATTTTACTAGGAGGAAAAGGTAATTAGTATTTTATTACAAGGAAGGACCTAAAGGGGGTGTAGACAATTGCATGAAAGTAAGACTAGAAAGTTAAAATCAATAAATAAATAAAAAAAGATAATTATTTTCGAAAATATTTTCTGTTATAATTAATTAAATATTTTGTAATTAGCAGATATCAATTAATTGCGAATACTCAAATGAAAGACTTAATTAAATATGAATACAAATTATGAATTCTGGAATATGTAAAAAAATTACATAGAAAAGCTAATAAATCTAATGCATTATGTGCATTTTTTGTTACGTAGATGCATGTTTATATGTGCCATATTTCCATGTTTTGCATTTCTTCAAATAAATAATGTTTAATTAAAATAATTTTCAAAAATTAACCTACAATGAGGTGAAATAAAAAAAAAATAATAATTTCAATTGTAATAATTGGAACCAGACTATTAATTGTACTTTAAAAAAAAAATTAATATAGTTTTTTTTTTCTTTTTAATGTTGAATTACTCTTTGCAAATTTAATTAACTGGTGTTATTTATGTAAAAATTATGCACAAGGTATATTGTCACAGTCTCACTAGAAGTGAAATGGCCTCAGCCTGAAACGAGTTCAGTAAAAATTTTATTTATTCACAAATTGATAAAAAAAAGGGGGGGGGGAGGGGAGAAAACTTGCTATTTTAGAAAAAAGAATGTAGTCTAAGCTTCTTAGGGCTCCTGTCCCCGTCAGGCAAAGACATTAGCGAGCTAATGCTAAACCTATGGGGAGGTTATTTGTTAATATCTAGGCGTTTGCATTTCGACATTTTTTTTTTTTTATTGGATAGCTGAGGTCCATCTCTATATCGCCCCCTTTTTACTTTTTCGATTTCAGCTGCAGATATTTTTTAAATTTCTTTCATTGTCGGAACCGGTTTCGAAAGGGAAAGTAACTTTATAAAAACATATCTGCAACCAAAATCTAAAAGGTAAAAAAAGTGACGATGTAGAGATACAACTCAGCTATCCAATGCCAAAAAAATTTTTTTTAATGTCGAAATACAAACGAGATATTAGCAAATAATCTCCCCATAGGTTTAGCATTAGGCTCTCGAATGTCTTATTAAACTTTTTACAAATAAAAGCTATATTACATTTTCTAATTGCGTTGTAACTTGGCAAAATTATAAAACTAGTTGGCAAATATTGAAATTTGACTTGGCAATTTACGGTTCTACCCCCCCCCCCCCCCATCCCACAATAAAAAGTCTTATTCGAATAGCCCTGAGTGTGCGCCTTGCAGGGTTCGTTGATATATATCAATGGATATATATCTTGATATATATCCGATATTTATTTTTAAAATATCAAGATTTTTGATATTTTCAAATTCTTAACATTTATTTTCAAAATATCAAAATGTTTGATATTTTGTATATTTGATATTTATTTTCAAAACATCACTGTGCAAGGAAATTTTGATATTTTTCACATTCAAAGCAAGTGTAAATGAAATTTCCACCTGTTATTGACTGTATCATTCTGTAGATCATGAACTTTTGCCTCTGGCAGTGACTTTTTTAGGAAAAGAAGAAAACAAACCTTTTCCAAGCTTTATGTTTCAAACTTTTATTTTTAAATGTAGAACTAATAATTATGTTAGACAGTTAATTCAGAACAGCCACTGAAAGATAAAATGCAATTCTGATAATCATTTATATACAGCCAGGGTTCGTTGATATATATCAATGGATATATATCCAGTATTTATTTTCAAAATATCAAGATGTTTGATATTTTCATATTACTTGATATTTATTTTCAATATATCAAAATGTTTCATATTTTCTGCAATATCCAGTATTTATTTTCAAAATATCAATATTTTTGATATTTTCATATTACTTGATATTTATTTTCAATATATCAAGATGTTTCATATTTTCTGCATTTGATATTTATTTTCATAATATGAATGTGCACAAGATATTTTTGATATTTTCAGTCGTAATTCGTAATATTTCAGTGTAAATGAAATAAATTTTCAACTGTTATTGAATCTGTAGATAAAAAACTTGTCTCTTCTGGATGTGACTTTTTTTTAGCCAAAAAAGAAAACAAATATATTTTTCAAACTTTAGATTTGAAGCTTTTTTTTTTTTTATGTTGAACTAATAATTATGTGGGACATAATTAATTCAGAACAACCATTGAAAGATGAACTGACTAATTTAAATAAGCAATTATATACAGCTTCATTAGAAAAGAATCTTTTCTCAAGTTTTGGTTCAGTTGAGTTTGAACTATACAGCATGTTAGGAAATAAAACATTTTATTCTTAAATTTATGTTAAAATTTTTCAATTAAGAAAACTTTTTCTTGTATTTAAAATTTTGTTTTAAAAATATCTGATTCTTTTGTACTTGATCTTGATACTGAATCCTATAGTTATTTTTTTTTATAGGTGTATAAATCAAATTGTTACTGTTTTCAGTTATTTCATCTTCAATTTTGTTCTAAGTGAAAAAGAAAAATGCATTTTTAGAATAGTCTTTAAGTTTCATGTTAAGTGTAATATATTTTAGTTTCTAATCTATATTATACTCGAAAACATTTATTATCAGCGGTAAGTTGGCTGCTTTGAAAATATCGGATATATATCGAAAATATCAGATATATATCAAAATATCGGATATTTTTTTATATTTTCGAAAATATCATGATATTTACGAACCCTGGAGCCTTGTAAATCAAGTAAATCCAACGCCACTTTTACCATGATAATGAACAATAGCTAAGTCTGTTGAGATCTGCCTTGCCAATTTTCTTTCGTTAGATTAGCTCGAGCTTATCATTTTTCTGCAGAAACTGCATTTTATTATTATTATTATTATTCTAAGACTGTTGAAAAAAAATATTTTTCCTCACTCAGCTACACGAAACTCTGACATACTTTCTGACTCATTTTTAAAAGATTTAAAAGGATGAGACCTGCAAGCATGGTTATTGAAGTCCTTTGGAATAGAATGACCTTTATCTTCTTTTTTCCTTCTTAGTGTTGTAAAGTTGTGGTTTTCATTAATCATTCTGTTTACTTTCTTTTATCTTTATATGTTTTACAAAATGCCTGTCCTTGAGTCTGCCTGTATCTATATGTGACACAAATATTGTGGACGCTCTATCTCAAGAACTAATGCACGGCATGGAATTTACTAAAACTTTAGTTTCAGTTAGTGCCTGATATAAATTGGTGCTGATTAGTTTTTGGTGTAAATCGCCCAACAGCTGGCGCTGCTAGGCTGCATTTTTCACGATTTCCGCAATAGCTCTATCTCAAGAACTAATGCACAGATTTTCATAAAATTTCAGATTTACTTAGTCCCTGATAATTGGTGCTGATTAATTTATTTATGGTGTAAATCTCCCAATAGGTAGCACTGCTATGATCCATTATTCATGATTTTGCTGTATCTCAAGAACTAATGCACAGACTTTCATCAAACTTCAGATTCATTTATACCTTGATATAATTTGGTGCTGATTACGTTTTGGGGTAATTCGCCCGACAGGTTGCGCCGCTAGGCTGCATTTTTCACGATTTTGGCGGTAGCTCTATCTTAATAACTAATGTACGGAATCCAATCAAACTTCACATTATGTTACACTTTCACATAAATAGATCCTTTAGAATCGTCATGGTGGACATACCGGGTGTCCCAAAAAGGACTGACTGATTTTAAAATTCAATAACTTGCAAACGGTGACAGATATTTAAAAAATTCTTGCAGGAGGTTTATGCATAAGGTCAAAAGTTTTATTACAGTGATTTTCGATTTTAGTTCGAATTACAAACAATAGATGGCGCTGTAACCAATAGTCGCTAAATACAGGCTCTATTTTTGGTCCTTTCTCTTGTTCTATGCGGAAAAAGGAGATGGAAATGTATTATCCGGGCCACGAAGTACCAAAAATCGAGCCTGAATTTAGCGTCTATTGATCGCAGCGCCATCTATTGTTTGTAATTCGAACTAAAATTGAAAATCACTGTAAAAAAACTTTTGACCTTATGCATAACCCTCCTGCAAGAATTTTTTAAATATCTGTCACCGTTTACAAGTTATCGAATTTTAAAATCAGTCAGTCCTTTTTAGGACACCCGGTAGATTGTCATTTAATTTTGTCACTGTTCGGGTGAATTTTGAAGTATTAACATGCATCAGATAGTAGAAAGTTTTGGGATTGACACATTTGACTAGTTTGTTACTGTTCTTGCGACAGCAGTTGAAATTTCGAAACGAGCAGATTTTAACTGCTCAATCGCTAATAAAATCTAATGTCTTAATTTAGAGATTTTTTTTTTTTCCCTTAAGGGTGTTCTCAATTCCAAAAGGGCAACTTTCTGACATAAGTTTTAATTTATTTTTGTTCGAAAATGTATGAAACTAGCTGGTGTTGTTTATTCAGAAACTATATCATTGAGCTGTTTTTTTTTTTCCATTTTTTTGCAAACGCAATAGATCTTTCCGAAAATAGTGTCAAAATGGGAGTTTTGAACCGAATTTCCGCGCGAAGGAAGAAAGAGACTCAAGAGCGGGTGAAAAACGTGTTTGTCACGTGATCAAAATTCCTTATAACTCAATAGGTAATTGATTGATCAAAAAGTGGAAAAAACAGTTCAATTCTAAATCGCTTTCATGGCCAGGCTTTCAATTCCAAATCGCTTCCATGGCCAGGCTTTCCAATTTTATATCTTTCCGTTAAAAAATGAATTTGTAAATGTGTCAAAACGTTTTGCGCTTGTTGAACAGAGCAGTTAAGAACAGCCTTAATGAATCTTTGTCAGGGTTCGTAAATATCATGATATTTTCGAAAATATCAAAAATATCCGATATTTTGATATATATCCGATATTTTCGATATATATCGATATTTTCAAAATAGTCAACTTATTGCGAATAATAAATATTTCAAGCATAATATAAATTAGAAACTAAAATATATTGCACTTAACAAAAAAACTTAATCTAACAATATCTTAAAAGTGCATTTTTCTTTTCCTTTTCTTTTTTATTTCACTTAAAACAATATTGAAGATAAACTAATTAAAAACAAACAATTTTCTTTATATACTTACATGATGCTTAAAAAAAAGGGGGGGGGGGGGGAGGGTCTATAAGATTCAGTACCAACTATCAAGAAATCGGAAATTTATAAAACAAAATTTTTATACAAAAAATTTTTTTTAATTGAAAGTTTACTTTTTATTCCCTAAAATCCTGTACAGTTTAAACTGAACTAAGATAAAACAGGACAGATTATTTTCTAATGAAGCTGTATATAACTGACTGGGTATCTAAATTAGACAGTTTCTTTTAGTTCAGAAAGATCTTCTTTCTTCAAACAGATCTTTTAGTTTCTGTTCTGAATTAATTATGTCACACATAATTGACAATTAAAAGTAAAAAATTCAAACATAAAGCTTGAAAAAGATATGTTTTCTTTTTTGGCTAAAAAAACCACTACCAGAAGCAAAAGTTCTTTATATACATACAGAAACACACAGTCAATAAAAAGTTGGAAAATTTATTTACACTTGTTTTGATTGAAAATATCAAAAATATCTTGCACAGTGATATTTTGAAAATAAATATCAAATGTAGAAAAGATCACACGTCTTGATTTTTTGAAAATAAATATCAAATGATATGAAAATATCGAAAATATCAAAAATTTTGATATTTTGAAAATAAATATCGGATATATATCATGATATATATCAAGATATATATCCATTGATATATATCAACGAACTCTGATCTTTGTATATAATTATCTAATAATAACTTACTTATTCCCTATTCTATCCTTTGCCGACATAAGAATGCTTATGGGGAAATTTTTATTATCATACCGTGTCCGTTTGTTGGCCGAGCCTGAAATTTTCGATACATGCACTATTAAATCGCTAACAGGTGTTTGTCCAGACTTTTTTTTCACTAGAGTCCTGTTTTTGTGAAATTGTGGAACAGCTTTTTACTTTTCTGAAAAATATAGTCATATATTTTTTATTTGAAATTATCCTTAAATTCGGGTTCCTGCTTATACATTTTTAAGAAGATATGTGTATGAAAAATACATATACAGTTGGCTCTCTGTTTAACGACTTCCAAGCAACCTCGAAAAATCGTCCTTAAGCAGAATTTGTGGAAAAATAATATTTGAAAACATTTCCCTTCACACTTTACAGGCTTAAGATTGTCAATACCTTTCTTAATGTATTGGCGTGTTTAGAACTGTTTTATTTATTTATTTAAATTTATTTTATGTTTTCTTTCTTATTATTTTATTGATACGGATATCGAATATAACAATTCATATTTCTATTGCACAAATACAAATTGCATTAATTATACTGCATACAATGTTACTTACAGTACAATAAAAATATTTATAATACATTTAATTAAACAAATTAAGTTTTTAAAAAATCAAAAAGTGTAGATTGTTTCAATGATGGTGGTCTAGTTTTTAGTACCCTTTCTTCAAGCTTTTCAAGAAGGTTGAATGAGTCATCTTCCATATTTTGAAACAATGTACTGGATAAGAATATCCAGGGCAGAATTTGCATCTGAGTAAGAAGGAGGTGGTGTCTCGCTTTCTGTATCATCACCATCTTCTGCATCTGAAGCTTAATTTTCATTTGCGATGTCTTCATAAATTTGCTCTAAATTTCTGAAGTTGGTCGTTAAAAGTCTTCGTCACAATCGGTAGAATTTTTTACTGAAACATCTTCATCACCAACAACACTTTTCCATTCTTCGGTGGTGATATCTTCTGTGTCAAGTTGTGCATCTGTTATATCCATTTGTTCTTGAATGGCAATTCCAGATGCCCTAAAGCAGTTTTCAATTATGCAAGGAGAAACTTCTTTCGAGGCTTATGTAATCATGTGCATGACCCCAAAATTGTAAATTTTATAATTTCATTTTTGTCAGCAAAATTATTTAATAATTTCCTAATTAAGGATTTTCGGTAATATGCTTTTACACTACAAATGATTCCCAGGTCTAATGGCTGCAACTTACTTGTATAATTAGCGGTAAAAAGGAATTGACACATTTGTAAGTCCTGGAATATACGAAATATACCTGGAAAATACGTGAAAATCATAGTTAAATAGAAACAATTTCGTCTTTAAATTTAAATTTTTTTACTTAAAGGAACCGGGACCGCAAAAAATCGTCCATAAGTAGAGATCGTCGTTAAGTAGAGCGACGTTAAACAGAGAGACGACTGTATTTCCTTTGTTATTTGTATATGTAAAAGAGACAGGTCAGATTTTACTTTGAAATGATTAAATTTATGATAGATTCAGTTTTAGAGATGAAAAATTTTGTGAAAGGCCTATTTTTAAGGCCAAGATTTTTGTGGAGGATTCTGTTTTTAGATAAAAAGTTTTGTGATGGGTCTTGTTTTTAGGTAAAAAGTTTTGTGAAGGATTCTGTTTTAGCTAAAAAGTTTTGTGAAGGGTCCTGTTTTGAAATGAAAAATTTTGTAAAGGGTCCTAGAACCCAATTTGTTATTAAACAGATCCTAGCTAATAATGTCATAATAAATCTTCTTCTTCTTTTTTTTTTTTTTTTTTTTTTTTTTTTTTTTTTTTTTTTTTTTTTTTGCTTAACGAACCTTTTTTGTATGTAATTATTTATTAATCACTTAATTATCCCATATCCCTTTAAGACCGGATTGCTTTTTTGAAAACAATGATATAACTGAAATTTGTAACTGATAATTCACTATCTGTTGACAAAATTCATATAAGTTTCTGTTAACCAGTACAACACTCGATACTGGCATTTATGGAATAGATAACCCAGGAAGGTATAATTTTAGTTAAGGCTCCTATCCCTGCCGGAAAAGACACTCACGAGCTAATGCTAATCCTATGGGGAGGGATTTTTCTAATAACTCGTTTGATTTTCGACATTTTTAAATTTTTTTTTTTTTTCTTTTTTTCATTGGATAGCCGAGGTCCGTGTCTACATCGCACCTTTTTTACTTTTTCGATTTTGGTCGCAGATTTTTTTTATAAAGTTACTTTCACTTTCAAAACCGCCTTAATGCCTAACCCGCACGATCGTGCGGGTCCACTCTTAACCCTTACCCGGACAAAGCAATTCTGTGACTGAAATTTTGAAAATATAGACTGCCACCAGAATCTAGAAACAAACTGATTTGAAAATAAGAAAAGACGTTTTACCACGTGCATTATAAAAACAAAATGTTTTAATAAACATTCTGGTGCGAATCTATCAATTTTGAATAAAAATGAAGTGGGAAGCATATTCCCACTACCAGTGTAAGGGTTAAAGGGGTATTCTACCGCTTGCGGACCTGGAGTGAAATTTTAATTATACCAAATGAATTTGTTGCCGCACCTGAAGTTTTCGAAACTTGCAGACTGCTCCTTACTCAGTCATTAATAAAATAGTAATAAATCTTAATGTAATTTTTTCTTTCCTTGACGAATCTTTATTTGTATACTAGCTAAAGTTCAATATACATTCCTCTCCCTATATCACAGGTTGTTACACTCGAGTGATACCCTCCCCCATTTTGCGAGTGCGACATCGCATTTTTTTCAACTGTTAATTTAAAGTTTATACAGCAAAAGTCATATACGATCTATTATCTATTGTTATAAATACTACAAAACCGTTAAAGTTGTGTGTGATTTTACTTCAATCAAAGTAAAAGAAAAAAAAAAAAACATACCTAAAACTGCACGGGTAAAAAATACATATTGTTTACTGAGCATTATTGTGCTGCTTTCAGATAATGGCTATCTAATTGTCTTCATAATTTAGATTTGAGTCTTGCAGGGGTCGGGTTGCGCGCAGACCCTGATAACCGAATACGCACGAGAAGCACGTACTTCCCTTAGAAAATTTTGAAGGGGCCCGAAATTGAGAAAACGGAGGGCTCCAAATTTTATATTGAATTAATTCCATTCCAAAATTCTACATTTTTTTTCAAATTTTTAATTAATTTATGTATATATACTTTTTAAAAAGTGTTTCATTAAAATGCCTTTCACAATAAATTAATTTTCCATAGAATAGATTAGTTTCGACCATATATGATCACAATTTTTTAGTTTGTCCAACCAACCAAAGTCGTCAATTTATCAGGCAGTATTATCGTCCAACCTATCAAAATCCGTCAGTAATATAATATTTGTAGTAATTTGAATAATGCATCAGTGAGTTTCTGGGTATGTCGAATTTTGGAAGTTCTTGAATGAAAGTAGACCCCGAAATGACACTGTGCTTTCCAATAGCTTCAGAGGTTAATCGGACCCTGGTTGCATGCGACCCGAACTAGAAAATTCTATTTAGAGACGCGAACCAAACAAAAAAAATTTCATCAACCGAACTTGAAGTGAAAGAAAATTAATCCATATGTTAATACAATTATGGAAAAGTAGTCTACAATGATATCTCTATTATCAACTTTATAGTAGGAGAGCTGTTGAACATTTTTGAGTAGGTATTTGAGGCACCCTGAAAATTTGTGCAACACTTCTTTTGTAATGGCTGAATACAAAATCGAATGTCTGGCTGAAGGATCGTGGCCCAAAAACTGTGCCAGACACGTGTCAAGTGAAAAATGGCACTTCACACGTGTCTGGCACAGTTTTTGTGCCGACTAAAGTGTCTGTCATTTTCAAAATATTTTTTTTTAAGCATAAATATTATTCTGCCTCAATCTCAGCGTGCCTCAAATACCTTTTTGGGTAGTCAAAAAATGGCACTTGACACGTGTCTGGCACAGTTTTTCGGCCGACTAAAGTGTCTGTCGTTTGTTTTCAAAATATTTTTTTCTAAGTATAAATATTATTCTGTCTCAATCTCAGCGTGCCTCAAATACCTTTTTTGGGTAATCAAAAAATGGCACTTGACACGTGTCTGGCACAGTTTTTGGGCCACGATCCTTCAGCCAGACATTCGATTTTGTATTCAGCCATTACAAAAGAAGTGTTGCACAAATTTTCAGGGTGCCTCAAATACCTTCCCTAAAATGTTTAACAGCTCTTGGACTAATATCTTTTATGTGTAAAAATGAACAAATATACACTAATTAATATTCAGATATATGTATTTTATTTTCTTTAAAAAATATTCAGGACTTTCTTCTGTAGAATTGAGTCAACTCGACCCGAAAGAGTCAAAAGCCAACCAACCCGCAACAAAAAGTATTAGCTTCTACCCAATCCGATGCAGGACTCTAATTTAGATGTGACGTCACAATGTGTCTAATCACCGCCCCCTGAATACTATACTCCCTGTAGGAAAAATTGGCTTTTCAAGGACAAACGTGCTCTATTCATTAGTCCTTCGTTGGTCACTCCTCGCCCCTTATCTTAGGTTAGTAACTATGGTAACGAAGGGAAAATGAAAAGAGGACGTTTGTCCTTGAAAAGCCGATTTTTTCTACAGGGAGTATAGGCCTGAGAACTGGCACAAGGGTTATTTCAGCGTGTGTACGTTTCTCTTAAAGTTTTTTCCGCTTTATTTTTCTGAGGTTAAACAAGTCAAAGAAATCTTTTATAAAATCCTGGTGTCTAAATTTGGGGACCGTACATACGTTTAAAAAAAATCAGACTACGATAGCCGCCATTTTGTGTCAGCACTCAGGCCTAGTATTCGGCGGGGGGGGGGGGGGGGGGGCGGTCGGTGGTTTAATCAACACCCGCTCCTCTTGTCATACTTTGTGAATTCCTCCACTCTTGATGTGTGACGTGATTAAAGAATGAAATCTTAGGTATATTTTTCTATTTCCTTTGAATTACAACAGCTTGAAATAAAAGCGCTCAAGATTTTGACGGTTTTATGGTTGGGGACAGTAAGTGGGACGCCATATAGAATTAGTGTTGCAAGGTGTCCCAATCTTCGGGGGTTCCCAAGATCGTCCCGCTGGACACCATAAGTCCTAATTTTTCATAAATTCTTTTAAATTTCTTTTACTGTCATGCTATTCGTTAGCGAGTCTGCATCAAGTCAGACTTATGCAGTAATACCGGCGAAAACATAACCTGTATATAATGGAATTTTTTTTATAATTCTGCAAAAAAAAAAAAATACTGTTCAAATCTATCTGCTAAAATGAAATATTTATCCGGTCCCTAGCTATTCTTCTTTTACAGGTTTTTTTAACACTGTACAAATCTATCTGCTAAAATGAAATATTTATCCGGTCCTTAGTTCTTCTGCTTTTACAGGTTTTTTAATACTTTACGAATCTACCTGCTAAAATGAAATATTTATCCGGTCCGTAGCTATTCTTCTTATACAGTTTTTTTTTTTTTTTTTTTTTTTTTTTTTTTTTAACACTGTTTAAATCTATCTGCTAAAATGAAATATTTATCCGGTCCCTAGTTATTCTGATTTTACAGGTTTTAACGTACTTTGTTTGGTAAAACCTGTGAAAACGGAATCCGATCTTAGTCGTAACAATTTTTTAGTCTCTGCTGAAGGAATATCACACAATAACCACTCAATCAGAAATGTCTCCAAAACAGAATTTTGTTAACGTCCTTATCGATTCCGATTTCACCGTATAAAATTATTGTGTATATTTAATGCAGTAAACGTACTAAGAAGGAAAGTCGATAGCAAAAATATTCCGTTTTAGACAGGTTTTGTTTTTTACAGGTATAATTGAATGGTATTATAGTAGAACCTCTTTTAACCGAAACTCTCGGTTAACCGAAATCCATTTTTAAAGTTTTTTTTTTTTTTTTTTTTTTTTTTTTTTTTTCACTATTACATTCCTTGTGTGTAAAATCCATTTTGAAACCTTTTTTTGTTTTAACTACCATATTCCTTCTGTGCAAGCAATCCTTTCCGAACTACGAGTACATATAAATATTTTCCTTATAATAAATATCCTTTTTCTTAGATTTCCTTTGAATTTAACTTGAGCTCCCGTAAGCTGCGGAGTGGAACAAAGAAAACGAACAAATTAACAATTCTGAAGCTTTTGAATGTTTTGCAAAAGGTTTGGCATGGCTGGAGCAGCAGAAAGACTGTGATACTGGTGAATTAATAATATTAAAAAACTCCGTGATAGAGCTTCAAAGCAAAGGCAATCGAAACTGCAACAAACAAAACATTTTTTCAAACTCTTGTGATAAAATTAAAAGAAACCTTATTTCAAAATTAAAATTCAGGTAATTTATTCTTGTTTCTATTTTGCTATTGCTTTATTTTTATTAAGCGCTTGTTACCATAATAAGAAATAGTGCATATATTTCTCGTTAATCTTAAAATTGAAGCATTCTCGATTATCCGGAAATTTCGATTTTCCGAAAGAGGGTCGGTCCCAATTACTTCGGATTAGGCCTGGGCCTTAAATCGATTTAACTCTTAAATCGATTTAAAGCTTACATCGGAAATCTGATTTAACCATTGGTCTTAAATCGATTTAAGCTAAAATCGGAAATCGCGATTTAGCCATTATCTTAAATCGCGATTTAGCCATTATCTTAAATCGCGATTTAGCCATTGTCTTAAATCGCGATTTAGCCAAAGTCTTAAATCGCGATTTAGCCAAATCGATTTAAAACAAAATACTGATTCTGAGCTAACATCGGAAAACCGATTTATCTACTTTGATGTATCTACCACTTACATGCCAAGCTGGTGTTAAATCGATTTAGGAGGATCCGATTTAAGCAAACATCGCAAACCTCAATGCTTTCCGATTTAAGACAAACAAGGCAAGCTGCTGTTAAATCGATTTAGGACGATCCGATTTAAGCAAACATCGCAAACCTCCATGCTTTCCGATTTAAGAAAAAGACGATTTAATGAAAACAAGGCAAGCTGGTGTTAAATCGATTTAGCAGGATCCAATTTAAGGAAAAGGCGATTTAAGAAAGCAATGATTTAAGTAAGAATTGATATTTATTTATTCATTTTGTAAACAAGATTCAGAGTTTACGAGATTGGAATGTGTATTTTTCAGAAATTAAGAACTTATATAGTGGAAAGTTGAAAGGAAAAAGTAATGTTTAAATCTTAAAATCCAAATTCATCGAATTTCAATTTATATGCTAATGCAATCTTTTGATGATAAATTAAGTTTTCACATATTTGAGTAATATTGCAATATGTATTTTTTATTTTCCAATATTCTGTAATTAATTAAAATGTTTTAAAGTAGAATCCTGCATTGTTTCAAAAGATTGTTTTCCTGAAATTCATTCAACATTTATATGATTAAAAATAATAATAATAAAGTTTTATATTTAAAATCCAAACTCATCGACTTGCAGTTTATACTTTTAAGCATTCTTATGATGAAAAATTCATTTTTTACACGTTTTAGTAATATTTTAACATTTATTTTTTATTTACTATTATTTTGTAATTAATGAAATTATTTAAAAGGTATAGTCATGCATTGTTTTGTGTATCACTATTTGGCCGTGATCCACATGAAATATTTTTCTTTTACTACTAATATTTTTTTCCTGAAATTGATTCAGTATTTATGGCTGGAAAAAAAAAGAATAAAGTTTCATATTTAAAATCCAAATTCATCGAATTTCAGTTTTTATTTTTATGCATTCTTTTAATGAAACATTCATTTTTCACATGTTTGGGTAATATTTTAATACATATTCTTTATTTTTTATTATTCAGTAATTAATTAAAATATTTTAAAATAGTCATGCATCAGATTTGACATCACATTTCAATGCCAGTCACATGGATTGAGTATCTTGCTGAAATTGATTCACTATTTATATCCAAATTCATCCATTTTTAGTTTATATTTTTATGCATTATTTTCATGAAAAATTAATTTTCATATGTTTAGGTATTATGGGAATATTTTAGTTTTAATTTATTATTATTTTGTAATTAATTAAAAATACTTTAATAAAGTTCTGTAATGAGTCAAGTAACTTTATTTTTACAGCAGAATGAGGGAGGGCTGGAGGAGGCATTCATTAGATTTTTCTGCAGATCTGCGATTTTTTGCTTTTTTGACATTTTGTTATCATTAAAAAGAGATATATTTTAAG
This sequence comes from Maratus speciosus, assembly GCA_963932465.1. Taxonomy (NCBI): domain Eukaryota; kingdom Metazoa; phylum Arthropoda; class Arachnida; order Araneae; family Salticidae; genus Maratus; species Maratus speciosus. The sequence continues at coordinate 176,818,812 of OZ010799.1, read as the reverse complement.
ATTATATTTTATTACTAATCTTAAAGGATGGCAACAACCATGAAAAAAATCAGCAATTTCAGTGATGTGTTCCAAGGGTCGCACTTTCAATCCTTCTCCATCCGCTATATAAATGTCAGCATTTATGTTAAACAAATCTTATTTTAATCTAAAAGTTAAAAAGATATAAAATTGCACCTTATTTCTCATATCTCCCCCCCCCCACCACCACCACTTTTTTTTACTGCTTTTCTCATCATGGTAAATGAATAGTTAAATTCATCATTGAAGTCTTTTAATATGCTTCTGTTTTACCTCAGTAACTTTTTAAATCTGTGTCTGTAAAAAAAAAAAAAAAAAAAGTGTATGTAGGCTGTTAGCAATGAAGTGCTATTTGAGTGGGCTAGGGGAAGCCCCCCGCCCCTTAAGGAATTTAGATTGTAGCATGCATAACAAGTCATAAAAGAAAATGATTTTTGTCTATTACTTCTTATAGAATGAGTTTATAAAATGTACTACAATAGGTCACTAATTTTTAAAATGGAAAAAAAAACCTAGTGTTTTGGGACATTCAAAGCTTTTTTATGTGTAAAATATACCTCTTTTCAAAATTATTTGACAAATTAAAAGCCAAGTATACTAAATAATACAGGAGGGGGGCACATAAAGATCGTATTTTGTTACTAAAAATTAAAAAATAGGCTTCCATATTCTAAAATGTAAAATCGGTGTTAAATCGCGATTTAGCACTAAATCGCGATGTTGGATGGATGATAAATCGATTTAAGAAATTTCTACATCGCCCAGTCCTACTTCGGATAATCGAGGTTCTACTGTACTTCTTTAGGAACTACGAATTTTTTACGTTTTAACATGGGATTTCGTTATAGATAGGTACTGTTTTCATAGTAGTTACTGTATTTTTACTTTCTTCTATCTTTACAAGAAAGTATTAGATTCATGAAAATTTTCAACTTTCGGTTTTCGATAGATTTATACGTTTTAGAAGCTCCTGAACAAGATTTGATGTTTTTTAGAAAATGTCAGTCTGTATGTGACAAAAATTTTGTGTGCGCTCTATCTCAAGAAAAATGCACAGAATTTCCTAAAACTTTGGAATCATTTAGACCTTGATATAAACTAATTCTGATTACTTATTGTTGTATATCGTCCAACAGGTGGCGCTGCTATGCTGCCTTTTTCACAATTTCCGCAATAGCTCTATCTGAAGAACTAATGTACAGAATTTTCCAAAACTTTGGAATCATTTAGACCTTGATATAAACTAATTCTGATTACTTATTGTTGTAAATCGTCCAACAGGTGGCACTGCTATGTTGCCTTTTTCACAATTTCCGCAATAGCTCTATCTGAAGAACTAATGCACGAATTTTCATCAAACTTCAGTTTCAGTTAGTCCCTGATATAAATTAGTGCTGTTTAGTTTTTGGTGTAAATCGCCTTACAGGTGGCGCTGCTATGCAGAATTCTTTACGATTTCCGCAATAGCTCTATCTCAAAAACTAATGTATGGATTTTTATCAAACTTCAGATTCAGTTAGAAGTTGACATAAGTTGTTCATGATTAAATTTTTGAGTAAATCACCTAACCGATGGCTCTGATAATACTGCATTTTTCAGGAAGTATTAACATGTATGAAGAAAGTTTTGGGATTGCCACATCCGTCTAGTTATGTCCCGATTTAGAAGCAACTGTCCCGCATTTTGTGACAGTGGACTAGTGTTGTCAGGTGTCCCGGTTTACACAGGACGTCCCGATTATCAGTGGCTCCGCATAACCCCTGTGTGGGACGTCGAAAGTGCGGATCAGGGGTGATTCTGTTCCGAAAAATTAAGACAGTCATTTCCGAAAAAAAAAGAATCGGTCATAAATCCGAAAATTCGGACATAAACAATATCACGAATTTCGACAAATGGTCACAGAAAATGACCAATTTCGTCAATCGTTCGAAGAAAAATCGTCAATTTCGTCAAAAGATCGCGAAAAAACGGCAAATTTCGTCAAAAACGCGAAAAAACGGCAAATTTCGTCAAAAAATCGCGAAAAAGCCCGCAAATTTCGGCAAAAAAGGCAAATTTCAACAAAATATCTCGAAAAAACGACAAATTTCGTCAAAAAATCGCGAAAAAACGGCAAATTTCGTCAAAAGATCGCGAAAGAACCGCAGATTTCGTCAAAGCATCGGGAAAAAACCTCAAATTTCGTCTAAGCATCGCGGAAAAACGGCAAATTTCCCCAAAAGATCGCGAAAAATCGTCAAAACATCGCGAAAAAACGGCAAATTTCGTCAAAACATCGCCGATGTATTTCCGAAAATGTGATGTGAATTTCCGAAATTTTTTTTTCACTCAGAATCACCCCTGGTGCGGATTTTTCTTCATGCGCTAATTCTTTTTAATTTCTTTTCGTACCATGCTGTTCGCACCTGTGTATCGAGTGAACTTAATACAGTAAAACCTGTGAAGATAGTATCTGCCTATAAGAGAAAATATTTATAGTGACTTTCGAAAGGAATACCTTACGTGCCTAGGTGGAAACTTGTCTAAAACGCAGCATATTTTTCAAGAGTGATTCTGTTCCGAAGTTTCCAAAATTTCAAAGTATTCATTTCCGAAAGTTTTAAAAAATTGGTCATTATTCCGAAAATTCGGACATTAAAAAATGCTCATGGGGGAAAAAAAATCTGGGCTGCAAAACAAACTTCATAACATAAAACCTTCTTTATGTATATTAACCACGAGTGAATCGTGTTTCTGTAAATATTTATACAGGAAGTCCCTTCCTTAGAAACAGGGGAGCCATTTTAAGAATTTCTGGAAGGGGGGGGGGGGGGGAAGGTGGTCCTTTTGCGAGGCAAAGTTTGAAATAGTGTGCAAAATTGCACGATTTGCACAGGGAAAAGGAAAGTCCTGCATAATTTAAAATGTTGTGCAGTATTCCCCCCTGCAAATTCTTGCGAGTACATTTTGAAATTTCTTGGAAGTCCTCGAATTTTTTTCTTTTATGGAATTTCCCCAAATTAATTCGTGAATCGACCGCGGAAAAAAAATGAGAATTTCTTCAAATGATCGTGTAAAAATATCGGGTATTTTGTCAAAGATCTCAGAAACAAATAGTGATTATCTTCAATTGGTCGCTGAATAAAATCGCTAATTTCGTTAAGAGTTCAGAAAGAAATTGCGAATTTCGTCAAAAGATTGCGCAAAAAATCACGAATTTCGATAAACTATCGAGGCGAAAGTATTGCAAATTTCGTCAAAAGGTCACGGAAACGAGTAGTGAATTTTGTTAGTTGGTCGCGAAAATATATCGAAAATTTTGCCGATCGGTTGCGATAAACTATCGCGAATTTCGTCAATTGGTCGCAGGAGAAAATAATTTTCGTCAAATGGTCGTGGTAAAAACATGAATTTTGTCAAAATATCGCAGAAAGAAAACGCGAATTTTATCAAAAGATCAGTAAGAAAATGCAAATTTCATCAAAAGATCAGTAAGAAAATGCAAATTTATCCAAAAGATCGCGGAAAGAAAACACTAATTTCGTCAAAGGATCGCAGTAAAAAAATGCGAATTTTGCCAAAAGTTCGCAGTAAAAAGTGCGGATTTCAACAAAGAATCGTGATAGAAAAATGTGAATTACGATTGTGCGGAAAAAAATTGTGAATATCCTGAAATGATCGAGGGAAAAAAATTGCAAATTTCGTCAAAATTTACTGCACTGGGCTAAAAAGCTAGAACCAGGCTCCTTTTACAAATGTAAAAAAAAAAAAAAAAAAAAAAAAACGCTTTGAAACGAGAATAAACTCTAAAAATCGTATACAAATTTTCAGAGAAAAAAATTTACTGTATTGAGTTCAAAGACCGAAACCTTAATTCCTTTTATGAATGTCAAAAGATCGCTGCGAAAAACCAACCAACCAACCTCCAGATTATTTTTAATTTTGGGTGCTACGATTTCTCATTTTCAAAGGTTGGCAGGTCTGCGTTTTAAACAAGATTTTGTCTTAGCAGGTATAATTGCATGATATTTTTGCTATAGGAACATTATTTTTTTTTTTTTTTTACGTTTAACCCCTTGGGGACGAGCGACCGGTATTCGTGCCGCGCAAGGTGCCCAGAATCAGTGATTATTCTCACCAGTAAATTTTTATTGTAAATTTTGTCTTATTTAATTCGAGCATTTTCGCGATTCTATTAGGCAAAAAATTCTGTTTTTAAAAACCGGTAATAAAAGATTAAAAATTCTGTAAAAGACGCTCGTCTCGAAGGGGTTAAGGTGGTATACAAAAAAATATTTTTCCACGTTGAACAACTCGAAATTTTCTGACACATTTTCACTCATTTTTTAAAATAAAAACATGAAATTTGCTGACTTGATTTTTTGAAGGGCAACCTGTGTTTTTATTTTTTCGTTCAATTAATTAGAACTTGATGTAACCTCTTCGTTCTCAAAGCTAAAATAATACTACAAATACTCATTCATTGGTTTTAAACAAACAAAGGACATCATAGATGACAGAAAAAAAGAACTTTTTAGGGGACTAGTAATTTGGGTTTACAAATAGGGATATAAAATTACAAATTCCGTTAAAATATCAATTTAATTATCACTAACCCAAATTCAAACAATCACAAATTTAAGGCCTTTAACCAAGTGAATGATATACAAATCCTCAAAACATTTTATTGTAAAGGACTAGGGGCTGTGCTCCCTACGAGCTACGCTCGCCAACCCCCGTTCAGGCACACCAAAATCTAAAAAGCACGCTAATTTAATCGGCTTTAAAAATACTGAATTAAAAAAAAAAAAAAAAAAAAAAAAAAACTAGCGATCTCTCTGTAAACGGGTTTCCATTCGTTTTCCTTGGATTGGGGATTTTTAAGACCAAATCTGCTGCTGTTAAGAGATACAATGGCTGTTTTCGTATTTAATTAAAAAAATTAGTTAAACATTTGAAAATAAGGTAATGTAAAATGAATTAAGAAAACAGTATTATTGTTTCCCGGTATTTTTTAACAGTGCTATAAGATAGTTCTTTTAAATCATTCATTTTAAATGTATCGTTTCAAATCTGACGTAATTTACACCAAAGTTTTATTTCTCTTATTAATATTCACATGAAAATACTTTTGTTGTTAGAAGGAAATATTATTTGCGCTGTCTTCGAATTCACAATAATAGTTGAAAAGATTATTTCAAAATATCTCACGCAAATATATTTTTCAATTTAAATTGTTTTGCTATATTTTTTGCGATTTTAAATATGACATAATTTCCTCAAATTACAAGTTTTAACGCATAATAATGATTTTTTTAAATTTAAGATTTTGTTTCTCTTTTAAAATCAAGTGTAAATATGGTTCTTATGACGTAATTTTCCTGCTTTTAACATGTAATCATTTAATTCTAATTTTAAAGGGGTTTTTTTTCTGTTTGTAATAGTCACGTGTAAATAAATTTTTAATTTGAAGTAAACATTATTGTTTGCGCTGTTTATACAACTGGCAACAGTTTAAATTAATAACATTTTCTAAAATTTGTAAAAAATATCTCGAAATGCTGAAAATTTGAATTTAAAATTGAAATAAAACCGCAAAAAATGAGTCAAATAAGAAAAATAAATGCAATCTTCACACCGGGAACTTATAACATAATAAAATGATCTAAAAATGATTAAATTCTCATGTATAGTTTTTACTCCAATAAAACTTTTTTAATGGAACGATTTTGTCCAACTTTAGCATTAAATATCTCTTAAAATAATTCTTCGATTTGAAAACTGTCTGCATCAGCGTGTTTATCAAACATTTCTCTATAATACCACCGATTTTCCTATTTTTGTATGCTACAGTTTTTTTAATATTAACGATGAAAGGCCATGCTTAAGCATTCAAATTGGATGCCGATCTACCCGGAATATCTACGCAGATTTTCATTGGTCCATTTCCAAATCAAAACTTTTTTATATATATAGAAGGATTTAAGTTAAATAAGTATGAAAATTTCTCAATCTCTTGGCCACACCCTCTTGAAGGCGTTTTGCAAACTCAGATGAAAATAGCATCTATTTTATGAGGAAATCAGCATAGATTTTGCAATTTATTAGTGTGTTTTAAAGCAAAAAAAATTCAGCTATTAAGAAATGAAGGTTTTTATGGGGAAAAGAATAGTGGTCAGGTAGCGAAGAGGTTATAAACAATTATTTTCTCAGTACGACTATTTTTTTCCTTTCCAGCACTATCGCTTTGGAAAATTCGGTTAAAAATTCCCACTTTGACAGCATTTTTTGAAATATACTCTGCCTTTATCGAAAAATCGACCCATACGGCACATTATGTAGTTTCTGAGTAAGTGAACCTGCCAGTTGAATGCGTTTGAGAGCAAAAATGAATCAGAAAATAAGCAGTTTGAATTTGAGTACATAAATTCCGTTATAGACAGATACCGTTTTAATAGGGTTTACTGTATTCAGTCCCGATTTAGAAGTCGATGTCCCTCTTCTTCTTTTTTTTTTTTTTTTTTTATATATATATCCATCTGTCCCACTTTTTGTGGCACTTAAAACGGGATAGGGATTAAAAAAAAAACAACTTGCAAAATCTTGTTTAACGTATAATTAATGGATAACGCCTTATTATAAAAGTACATAATCCATATCACGCTATCAATCATAAATTACTTCTCACAGCTTTTCAGTTGCGGTTTCCCTGTTACCCTCAGCTAATAAGGGGTTGTCAGAATTAAGTTGTATTCACACGTTAATGACCCAAGAAGAGGAAAAGACTTTACGGAGCGATTGTATCCCGTTAAGATCCCTGGTGTCGCCTCCCGTGATACTTTTCCCTCAATACATTACTGTTAAACAATAGGCGTAGTCATGTAATGTTGAGTTGACACTGCGCAGAGCCATGCGTGATACTTACTCCATTTCCTGTGGTTGACACAAGGAAATGGTTCTTTAAAAAATCATTTCTGATATTAAACCTTAATTTCATGTTTTTAGGCTTCATTCTCTTTCATGAGTTAAGGGTGTTCTCAAATCCAAAAGGGTAACTTTCTGACATAAGTTTTATTTTTGTTCGAAAATTCATGAAACTAGCTGGTGTTGTTGTTCAGAAACTATGTCATTGAGTTGTTTTTTTTTCGATTTTTTGCAAACGCAATAGATCTTTCAGAAAATAGTGTCAAAGTGGACGTTTTGAACCGAGTTTCTGCGCGAACGGAGAATAAGCATTCAAGAGCGGAAAAAAACGTGTTTGTCACGTGATCAAAAACGCCTATAACTCAATAGGTCATTGATTGATCAAAAAAATGGAAAACACAGTTCAATTCCAAATCGGTTCCATGGCCAGGCTTTCCAAAGGCTGTTCTTAACTACTCTGCTCAGCAAGCGCAAAACGTTTTGACACATTTACAAATTCATTTTTTAACGGAAAGGTATAAAATTGGAAAGCCTGGCCATGGAAGCGATTTGGAATTGAACTGTTTTTTCCATTTTTTGATCAATCAATTACCTATTGAGTTATAAGGAATTTTGATCACGTGACAAACATGTTTTTCGCCCGCTCTTAAGTCTCTTTCTTCCTTCGCGCGGAAATTCGGTTCAAAACGCCCACTTTGGCATTATTTTCTGAAAAATATATTGCGTTTGCAAAAAAATGGTAAAAACAGCTCAATTAAATAGTTTCTGGTTGGTTGGTTGGTTGATTTTTGGCGGCCAATTATCTGCTCGAGGATATAGGCCCAAGGGGAGGGGTGCCCTTCGTGGGGGTCTTTCTAAGGGAACCTAACCCGTATTAACGCTTGGAAATCCAAGGTTCGGAGAAAACCACGAAAACTCCGAACGATTAGGCCGACGGGCGCGATTGGGATCGAACCCAGCACCTCCCGTCTACATAGTTTCTGAACAACACCACCAGCTGTGCATTTTCGAACTAAAATAAATTAAAACTTATATCAGAAAGCTGCCCTTTTGGATTTGAGCGAAGAGCGCCCTTAAGAAAAAGAACGTACCTATCGTGATTTTGTTTGGATTGTGACATATTTTATGTGCAAAAATTCACTGTGGTATTCGCTTATTCAAAAACACTGTAGTTAATATACAGGGTGTTCGGGCTAGAAGTATCCAAAAGTTATGGCTTATTTTTACGGAACTACCCATAAGAATTTTAGAAAAAATTATTTAAATAAAAATAGCATTTCACAAAGTTTTAATATCAATAGACTTCGATGTGTGCACCTTTGGTAACACGACACGTCTAAACCAGTGGTTCCCAACGTGGGGCGTACGCCCCACTGGGGGGGGGGGCGCAATTGAAAATTTGTTACTCACTCCTTCGCTATTAGTTTATTATTATTATTATTATTATTTTAAGTAATGTTGTAGACTAAAAATAAGTAGAGTATAAGCAAAATTTGAAAAATCAGTTTTCTTTATTGTATTTTAAAAATGTTCGAAATGAAAATAATGAAATTTTTAAGATATGTTTTTATACTAGAATAATTGTACAAAGAATTTTTTAAAAATATTTTGACATCTTTTTTTTTATTTACTATTTTTTTAAGAGAAAATATGTTGTGATGGAGAATAATGGCTACCTAAATTTGATAAAGATGAAAATCTTGAAATGTTTAAATGCTTCTTGTGTATTGTGTTATCCATAAAAAGAAGATTTAGTGTCCAAAGCTTTTCCACCAGCTTTTAATGAGTTACAAAAATGAATTATAAAATGTGTGAATCCTATCAATTTTAACATTAAATACAAGTCTCTCTTCAAGATATTTTGTGCAGATAAAAATATAGACCGTATAACACTTTTTTTTCCAACATTGAGGTAAATTGCAAAAATACAACAAAACTCTTTTTTGCACAAAGGCGAAGATGTTTAACCTCATTGCATTTATAAAATTATGTTAAAAACACATTTGTGACAGAAGATTAATTAATCTCTTTGATAAGTTTAAAAATGTGAAATGAATAGTTACTTTTAAGGCTACACTTCCACCGTGTGGATCGAGTTCACTTTTTAAATAATAAGATATATAGTTTACAGAGGAGGGGTGGGGGCATAGTGAGTTTACAGATGCTTTGGTGGGGCGTGGCCCATAAAAGGTTGAGAACCCACTGGTCTAAACGGTAATCTAGTTCTCCCCAAATGTTTCGTAGCATATCAGGAGTTATTAGACAAATTGCTTCTATGATACGCTTTTTCCACTCATCCACAGTTTCAGTTTTTTGTTTCGTTCAGTGTTTAGAAATCTCGGAAGGGTTTCCAATCCACGGAGGTGAAGTCTATTCTATTCTAATGGGTAGTTCCATAATAATAAGCTATAACTTTTGGATACTTATAGCCCGGACATCCTATATATATATATATAACCATTAATTAAACATAACCTATCACCATCAAAAACCGTAATATTATGAATTAAAGCTGTAAGTATAAAAAAAGTGCCAAATAATTTATTATAAGAATTATTATGGAAGAAAAAAGAAGAAAGTGGACACCGACAAATAATGGAAAAGCTTATATATTGAATTACGTTTTCGAGGGCACAGAATTCAATGATATAAGCAATATGGTTGTTTTCTGTGAGAAAAAAAAAGCTAAAGCTAAAAATTATTTTCCTCTGTGCCCGAACAACCATTATAATCAAGTGACTAGATTAAAAATGAAAACAGGATAGAAACAAATAATATGAAATGGAAAAATCAATAAAACTTTTTTAAATATATATAGGATATAAAATAGAAATAATACACAACATACCGATTAATATTACAGTATTTTTCCATATATCCACACACACATGGCTACCATAATATCGTAAAGATTAAGGTTAAGAAATCACAGTAATTGATACCAAAGGATGCAGTTAATACATTTTGAAATACCATGATAAATACAATTAATATGATATAAAATAAAATAAATATAAAGTAATTACATTATTTAAAATAACTAAAATGCACTATTAAATTACTTAATTACTATTTAACAATATCTTCAAAATTTAGCTAAAAAATCCACCTGGTGTAGGAAATTATAACTGAAAAGGAGCTGCAAAAGACAAAATCTATAACTTATCCTCAAAAGACAAATTTGGTGCTGCCATCTAGTAGTATTTTTATTATTCAAATGTCACAAGATGAACAATTGAAAGCTTTTGAATGTAAAAAAATTATCAACAGCAAAACCAAACAAATCCTTATATATAGATAATTATAAACCTAATATAAACCACACAATATATATTTTTAAAAAAACTATTGTTAATAATTTTTTTAAAAAAGCATTCAAAATATTCTATTATCTTACTCATTTAAACTACACTAAGAATTTAAATAATTCTATAACATTGATAATATATAGCATATAGCTATATGCTATAAAATAAAATAAATTCAATAATAATTAATATAAATATATATTAAAAATAATATAAAAACCATTAATAATAACTATTATATATAAGATAATTATAAAATGAACTGGAAATAAAAAAACATATGGAAGTATATAGAAGATTATCAGATACTTAAATTCCCATTACCTAAAAATCTCAAATATAGTGTGTGGATAATTTTCATACAGCCATAAAAATCCAAAAAGTATGAATGTTGGACATTCAATCACATTAAACCAATAATAAATTTTATATCACAAAGTGAAAATAGATCAATATTAAAAAGAATAGAGGAACAGGGTTCATTCTCATCAGGGGATTATGGGATTCCTGGGATAATCAGGGGATAAATTTTGACACTAAAAATCATGGGAATCTCTGAAGATAATAAAGAAAATTCCCCAAACCTGGGAAAACCTGGCAAAATGATTAGTTACTCTGGGAAATTGAGGGCAATCGCTACTGTTTCCGTGTTTTGTGTAGTGATAATGAAATCAAACTAAGACCTTTCTTCTAACATCATGATATGTAGAATTGGAAATTAGCCACTCCCTCGTACAGATTAGATATAACATATGCTATATTTAATCTGTACTACTTCTAACGTCTGGCATCATCCATTCAGTCACTAGACATGCCTTCTAACATCGTAAGCAGGGTTGGCAGGTTTTTGACACATGTCAGTTTTTGACAGTTTAAACTGCGGTTTAAACCGTCATGTCAAAAACCCCTTGTCAAAAACCTCGTCAAAAACCTCAAATACTTACAGTGATCTGTAAAATTTCACATTAAATGTCACACATTAGATGTAATATTTAAAATTCACTATTACTGTAATTTTATAATTAGTATATAGTATTAGTAATAATTACAGGGTTGGCAGGTTTTTGACATGTGTCAGTTTATGTCGGGTTTAAACCATAGTTTAAACCGTCATGTCAGAAACCTCAAATACTAAATTGATCTGTAAAAATTTAAATTAAATGTCACGCATGACAACATTACATGTAATATTTTTAATTCACTCTTACTGTATATCAGTAATTAGTACATAGTAAAGTATTATTGTTAAGTACAACTTTTTAACAGGGTAAAATTTTATTTTATTTTTTATTTTTTTGTAAAATTGTGTTTTTCTAAAAAGTAGACATTAAGCTCAGTGTTGAATTCAGACATTTTTCTCCGGGAGGGATTTCTGTGGCTCCGGGGGGGGGGGGGGGGACATTATAGAGTTCCGGGGGGGAAATTGCACCTTTTGACCATTGAAAACCCAAAATCTCAAATCTTCCCGGGGGGGGGGGGCACATCTCATTGCTCCGGGGGGGGATGTCGCCCCCGGGCCACCCCCTGAAATCAACACTGATTAAGCTCATATGAGCTGTACATTTTTTCTCTTACTTAAAATCGTTTTAATTTCGCTTACTTTTGAGAGCTTTTAGCTAGCTTTTTTTATGGGGGAAAAAAAAACTTAGAAAAGTGTAGATTTTTTGTATATATAACAAGATAATGTGCATCAATGCTATTCTAGTCTAGGCAATAACCATTCCATTCAAAATTGAAATTGGATTATTAATTTTAAAAATTTACAAAATAAGAGAAGTAATTAAAGAAAAAAAAGCTTAAAAGTCAAAATCTTTTTAAAACATGCTTTCTTTCAATATATAAAAATGTTTTCGATTTTAAAACTGTACAAAATTGGCTCGGTCATCTAAAAGAAAATTCCTGTAAGCTCATATTGAAAAAGTGCATAATAGAAGGGATCAAAACATGAAACCATACCATTGTTTGGCTTATACTTTGCATCCCAACCATCAGGGGCAAGAGTTGACTGCTGTACCAGTTGATTCAGCTCGCGCTTGAGCTACGGAGAGAGTTTATGGATGCTTACCCATACTGATTGTGTATGAAGCTAAAGAATCCCCTTTCCAGTCTTCTTATTTCAGTGCTATAGGGAGGACTCCATTGTTTGGTGGAAAGGTATCACTAAATGCAACAGCTTTTTGAGCCTGCTTCAAAACTTGCTCATCTAGCAATGCTTGTGCTATCAAGTCCTACTAGCTCAGCATCAATTAAGAGACACACTATTTTCTAACGCTTCATACACTCTAAACTCAAAAATCTTTTGGGTGTAAATAAATGTGCTAAACACGTGGTGTGCTGCAGCATGCTGCGGGGTAAAATTGATCCGGATTATTTAATTGTACAAAATTATTTTCTTCTGGTTGAAAAAAAAAATATTTTATTGCAAATAATATATTTTTTAAATTATTAAATTTCAATAAAAGATCACATAAATCATTGACTTATTTAATGTCTATCTATTGTTAAAATGTTTTAGCGTGTTACATGTGTTTGGCAGTTTTCGACGGTTTAAACCAGTTTTCGACAGTTTAAACCAGTTTATGACAGTTTAAACCAGTTTTTGACGCTTGTCATGTCAAAAACCAGTTTTTGACGTCAAAAACCCAACCCTGATCGTAAGGTTTGAAAACTGTTAAAGAAGAACTTAAGAAAAATAAAGGAATTTTAAAATTGATATTTTCAAAGAGGTAATAAAATCCCAAAGTGGAAATTAAATTTTTACAGCAATCTACCAAGTTTTTTAAGGAGAGCCCCACAAGGCATGCAGACTTCATCTCTGTTGTACACAAATTAATGTTTTTCCTTTAAAGTTCTGTTCATATTGTTTATATAGGTGATATATAAACTGTATTTTTGATATTATCTAGTTTGTTTTTTAAGGGGAGAGGGAGGGCGAGGGGTTGTGATACTGGATTAAAAAATGTCATTAATTGTTGACATGGAAAAATTATGCATCCCTGAAAATACTTCAGGGGATTCTCAGGGTATTTTTTCTTGGAAAATGAGTATGAACCCTGAGGAATAATAATAAAAATAATTACCCAATTTTAATACATACAGTATAACTTTATTTATATTAAATATACTTATATGTATATTAATCACTATAAAAATGGCATACTATTAGTAATTAATATGATATTGTGCTAAGTAAATTAAAATTTAATAACAAATGATTGTAAATAAGATAAAACTTTAATTAAGCTAAATATAATATTAATGAAAGTCACCAATTACAAATAAAATATTAAATCAACATCCTTATAAAATACGTATTAAAAATATAGTGATAATACAAAAGCCCCATTTTTTTTTTTAATTAACCATTGCGTATTATCCAGACAACACCATCCTCCTCCATACTCTAACATCTACCCACCCATCCAACCTATAATAATTTTTTTATATCATTTTACAATTTTTAATTTTTTATAGATATTTTTTTATTTTATATATTTTTTGTAATTTTGTTTACGCATGTGTTAATTTGTTTTAAAAGATCATGTAAGTAAAGTACTAATTGTATATTAATGAATATATGAATTTTTTTGGAAAACCATGATTTAATGCATCATAAATTAGTTTTTTAATATTGTTAATTAGAGGAGAAGAACATAAACATTTTATTCTATATAAATGATTAAGTATTATATTACGAAATACAGAATGATGTAGACAAGATTTAAAATTTGTAAATGTATTAACTTTGAATTTAAATTCTTTACGTTTGTCATATAAATCTGTGATTGTTTTGTTGTCTTTTATTGTAATTTTAAGATCTAAGAAGTTAATTGTATTGTTAGATAAAAGGTTTTCCGTTAATTCCAAATTAGTGGGATAATCTACTGGAAATTGAGTAATTACAGATTGATCAGTTTCAATTAAAATTATGTCATCAATATAACGATATAAATGTAGATTATTATTAGTAAAAGTACGTTCATAATGATATAAGTATAAATCTGATAGTAAACTGGATGTACAACCGCCTTGTGGTATAACGACATGCTGTAAATATAAAGTGTTATCTTGCAATATATAATTATTATAGATAATGAAGTTTGTTAAAGATTTAAAATATGCAAGATCTATATTAGATGGTAATTCCAGTTGTTTATAATACTTTTTAAATAATGCATTTATAATTTTATGTAAATCTAATAGGTCTATATTATTAAAAAGATCTTTGAAGTCATATGTCGTTATATTATATATACAATGAAGATTTTTTAAAATATTGACATGTTGATAGCTATTTTTTATACAATGTGTATTATCATTGTTTGTAGTAAGTACATATAATTGATTAAGAATTTTTAAAAGAAGTTTATTGGCTTTATTATTATATGTATTGCAACCAATAGTTACAGTCCTAAATTTAATTGGAGTTTTATGAAATTTGGGAATAAGAACTAAATATGGATAATTAAAGTTAGTAGATAAAATATTTAATAGTTTATAATAACTTCGAATTTTACGATTATTTACAATTACATTTTCATTAGTTTTTTGAAATGACTTATTAGAAGAAATACAATTTGTAAGAAGTTGGTGATTATATATATATATATATATATATATAATCATCATCATCATCAACCGTTTTCAATCCACTGCTGGATGTAGGTCTCCCCCAGATTTTTCCAATGTTTCCTGTCTAGTGCTTTAGTCATCCAATTTACACCGGCTACTTTTCTGATTTCATCACTCCATCTTACTTGAGGCCGTCTTCGTGGCCGTTTTACATCTCTGGGATACCACTGTAGGGTGTTTGTGCTCCATCTATTGTCTTGTCTTCTTGCAATGTGCCCAGCCCATTTCCATTTTAGCCGTTTAATTCTTTCAATGATGTCAAAAACTTTCGTCTGACTTCTTATCCAGGTTATTCTTTTTCTGTCTCTTCTAGTTATACCTAGCATACATCTTTCCATACTTCTCTGTGTTGTTTGTAATCTTTGTACCATCCGTTTTGTTAGCGTCCATGTTTCTGCTCCATAAGTTAGGACAGGCAAAACACATTGGTTAAATACCTTTCTTTTCAAACAAAGGGGCATGCTACTCTTCAGAATAATATTGTTCTTCCCAAAAGCACCCCATCCATTTCTTATTCTTCTATTGATTTCGTTCATGATACTATTATCCTATTATATTTCTTGCCCAAGGTACACATAACTTTGCACTTCTTTAATTTCAGTGTTGTTGTAGACGATTTTCTTTTTTGATGCAAATGAATTGAACATCACCTTAGTTTTTTCCAAGTTTATTTTTAATCCCACATTAATGCTAGCTTCTGCCAAATCTTTTAGCATATTTTCCAATTCTTCAGGACTGTTACTATATATATATTATATATATATATATACGCAGTTTACCCCAGACAGTTTCAGCAGTAATTTTAAACTGTGCTGTGCAAGTTAGTTTAGTACTCATAATTAATCTAACTTTTAGCATACTGCGTAGCATTAGAAATCTATACATCAAATATAGGGATAAACAAAAGAATTCTGGTGTTTTTCCAACGATTGATATACTGTATTCTGAATGTGTTGGAAAGTGTTTCATAATCGATGGTGGACGCATGTTGTTTCGTTCTTGTTTATACATACAGCAGTGTTCAGAAAGTCGAGTAGAGTCACACCAATTTATTTATTTATTATCTATCTATCTATATTATAAAGGACAAACGTATCTGGCGTAACACTGACGTCATTTTGCGAATGGCAACGACAGACGATCAAGTTTTACTTTTATTGCGATTTTTTAAATTTCTAAATATCCCACATTTTCAATTTTCTTTACACCTTTTGAATAAAGAAAAAAAAATGTACTTTCAAATGCAATTTGTTTGAAAACTATATCGCAATTTACTCGATTTTTATTGTTTTTGAAATAATTTTCAAGCATTTTTTTTTCTTTAAATCTATTTCTGTCACTTGCAAACAAGTGATTACAAAAGATAAGTATGCTTGCACTTAAATTAATATAGATAAAATAGTTCAGCATCTGTTTCCGGCTTACATTCAATAATGAAATTTAAACTTTATCAATCCATAAATAATAATAATAATACGCAAATTTAAAACATGTAAATGAACCATACTTATAATACTGAAATTATCGGGATAAAAAATAGACTAGCAACTTTAGCGATTTCTTCGACTTTTAATTCCTGGCACGAGACCAGTACGAAAGTATCGCTTTTAATAAATTTCAAAATTCTATTTGAATACATAATTGATAATATAAAAATGATTGTTGGTATTGTTAGTGAAAAATCTAAAAAATATGTGTTAAATGTAAAAAATCTGTTAGTTTTCAATTTAAAAAACATATATATGGTAATTTAAAAAACATATATATGGTTTTCACCTGTATTCTGTAATCCGGGAAACTCGGGTTTTCTATCCTTGTTATTTTAAATTATCTGTGTGTTATATCAGTTTTATTTTCTGTCTCTTTTAGCAAAGACAAAGAATCAGGCCATGCCAAAAGAGGTCCGAAACCAAAGAGAGAACGCAGTCTGGTAAGGTCATTTTTTTATAATTAATTTTCTTTCGTTACCAAGAAGTATATTATTCATAAACGTATGTTGTTTTGAGTCTTCAATTTTGAATGAAATTAATAAAAATGCGCCATTTTCGCGGAGGGAAGATTGGAAATCTGACGGGTTTTTTTGTGTGTTACAAAAGTGTCATTGCAACCAAATTAACCAAAAAATTGCGATATATTCAGCATGACAATTTCAGAATTCAATGAAACTGTCAGGGATCATTCATTCTCCTTGATGATAAATGAGACAATATTTTTATGATTTTTTTTTATCTTATCAAATTTTCATACAATTATTTAAATTTTGAAAAATCATCATTTTTTGGCTTGTGCAAATGGTTTCAATTTAGATTTTCTCAAGTTCTATGAGGAGTTGAGAGTTGTTAGACCACCCATTCTAAAAATAATTTCATAAGATTTGATTTGATATGAAAGTTGATCATGCTTCATTAAAAATAATTAAATTAAAAAAAAAAATTCTTTAGATAGTGTTGTTAGATAGTATAGTTACATGTTACCCTTTTTCAACAATTAAAATCTAGATTTAAACATGACCCATTAAGAAACCACAGCTCGGAGCGACCAATTTTTATTGGAACGGAACGTGGTCGCTTTAGGGAGGTTTTACTGTACTTGCTTTTTATATATTCATAAAAAACAAACTAGCATAGGATTTAGTATAAAAAATGTTATTTTTTGTACATATAGAGTAATTTGTTTTTATTGAAACTTTTGAACATAAGTTTTTCTGCAGTTTCATTCCCTAATCTGTGGTGTAGTTTGAAATCAATAAAACCAAAGAAAAGACTATTTTTAATGAACATGAGAATAACTGTTTATATAAATTAGACAGTTTATCTTTCAGTGACTGTTCTAATTAAATATTGCCCTACATAATTATTAGTTCTACATTTAAAAATTCATCTTCCTAAACCTCGGATTTTCTTTTTTTGCAATAGTTCTTGGTTAAAAAGTCATTGCTAGAGCAAAATTTCTTTATCTAAATTATCTATGAAATATTCGTTTACAAAAGAAGTTTTGACTGAAAATATCAAAAATATACACAATGATATTTTGGAAATAAATATCGGATATATATCCAAGATATATATATCCATTGATATTTCTCACTGAAGTCTATGCCAGACTATTTGGAATTTCATTTTATTTTAGGACTAGACTTTTTTAGATGAAATTCAACATGAAAACAATTCATGAAACAATTTCTAAGCCATTGAAAAACTAAATATACCTAGAAAAATAATTACTTTTTTTTTCTGAAAAGAGTGTGAACTATGATTATACGAAAGTACTATTGAAATGCCCAATGTTGTTTATCGCCTTGAATGTGAACAAGGCACGTGCCATATCAATATTAGGAACGGACGATTATTATCCTGCATGTTACACGCAGCCATTCCCCTAACGGATCCATTATCCTTAGCATCCTCCCTTCTCACTGTATATTTGTATTATCCAACTCCCTCTCTTTTCTCCTACATTATTGTTATTTATATTTGCATAGTACCAACCGAATCAATTTGCAACATTAATCATGATTGTGTGATCGAAGTATATAAACATTTGATTGAACTATTAAAAATACAGTGAAACCTCCCTGTGCGACCACCTCCCTGAACGTCCATTTTCTCATGGAACGAAGTTTATTCCCATAGGATCAATACTAATTTTACCTCTATTCAGAGACCACCCCAGTTGAACTCCCTCCAAGAACGACCCATTTCTTTGAAGAAAATGAAACAAATTCCGTTTTTTCCTGGTCGCTTGAAGTAGGTTTTATTAGAATAATTCCTGAGAGCACATTATTAATCAAACTTCTGAACTAAGTTTAGAATTTTTATTTATTCTGGTAACTTTTAAGTGTTTAAAACCCTTTGTGCCTTTTTAGCCAATGAATTTAACTCTGATGACAAATTAAGGATGACGCTCAATAAACTTCCCTGCCCTATTCTGTCAGGAAACTCTGAAAGAAATAGATAAATTAATGAAATCGTCATAATTTGTTCCCGTCAAAAAAAAAAAAAGCATTTATTTACTGAACTTCGAAAGAGCTTGGAAATAAAAGTTATAACTCATAAAATCAAAGCAAGCGTCAATGTATTCATTTTTTAAACTCTGCAGTAATTAACTTATGTAATTAACTTTTTATTTTGATACTTAAATTTTCATATTTTTTTTTCCTAATGTGAAAAATAAATTTTAGTAACATTAATTGTTACCTTCTTTTCAACAATTAAAATCTAGATTTAAACATGACCTCCATTAAGAGACCACCTCTCGGAACGACCCATTTTTATGGGAACGGAACGTGGTCGCTTTAGGGAGGTTTTACTGTATGTTATAAGGAAACTATTAGGCAAAAATATTTAATCATATGCTATATCAAAATATGCCATACTTGTTACTGTAATTTTATTTTACAATGATCTCAGAGATTTTTGTTAAAGAACTCAACTTTTCATCGAATCATAGCGTAAAATTAAGACGGAATCGCAAATGAAAAGTTCAGTTTTAGACATACTTGCCAACTTTTACACTTTAGGTGTAAAATTTACACTTTTTAACCATTTGTTACACTTTTACACATAAAATACTTTTTTGCAAAGTTTCTCAACTCTGTTTTCAGGGGTTGATCCAGACAAAATTTGGGGCCTATTTAGGGCCCCATTCACAAAATTCGTCCTAATAAAACAGGCCCACACAAAATTCCTCTTAATCGTAATACAACAGACCCCTTAACAAAATTCCATTCCACAAAAACATATTCATCATTTTTATTTTGCTAGGTTTTAAAATGTGTAGTTTGCAAACATTACAAGCTCACTAGAAAGGAAAACTTTTAGCAGAAATTATTAATTAATGCTTGCTTCGAACTTGAGTAATTGGATCTCATCTTCCGTTACAAAATGTTATTTTTCACAAAAGTATAATAAATTTCACAAATTTATTTTACATTTCACAAAATGGGACGTGAATTGTTTTTGATAATGATAAAAGATGAATGCAAGGGGAAATTTAGTAATGCAAAATAGTTTTTGATTAAACCTTCTTTTAAAACTAAAATTTAAAAAAGAAGGTCTTATATGTCTTTGAAATCAGTTTCTTAATATGTATTAGAATGTTTTTCTCATCAAAATATCTTTAATGGTCATCAGTAGGGGAAGATGGGGTACAATGAAACAAAATTTACTATTTTTTTTTTTTTCCTATCCACAATTTTGCATGCACAAAAATATAATTAATGCATATTTTTAATCTTGTATTTTCCCCATCTAAATAAATTTTTATTAGGTTCTGAACAATATTTTTATGCTTGAAAAATAACAAAAAATAAATATCTTACAGTGTTTCATTGTACCCCGGCATACGGGGTACAATGTATAAGATAGATACAAAAACAAAACTTGATTAATAAGGAACTTGATAAAAATATTATAGTCTAAGAGGAAAAATAAGAAAATTATATTAGTTTAAGAAATATCTTTCATTTTATATTAAATTGGATCAAGTCAGTTTCAAAAATTAGCATTTCTGCTTATATTTCAATTGCTTCTGAAGGAATATGGGGTGGTAGTTTCAATACAATGAGGTTTTTTTTTTTTTAAATGTAAGTTTCTAAAAAAAAAAAAAAAAAAAAAAAAAAAAAAATTAAACTAGGTTGGAGTCTTTATATCAAGTACTTCACATTTGACTTCATTTAAATGTATGATTTCTCCAACGGTATATATTTCCTTATGTTTCCATTTATACGGATACTGCTTGTGCCATACATGCTGTGTGTGGATATCTCATTCTTAGTACCTCGATGACCAGTTGGGCCTGGGAAAAAAATCTGGATCATCATCAGAGTCTGTAGCAGGCAGAGATTGTTTTCAAAACAATCCCTTCTTAGCTTTTTTTCTCTTTCTATTTTTTAATTGCTTAACAAGATCATTTTTTACTGTCCTGGTTAGAACAAAACTCTTTTTTTTTTTTTTTTTTTTTTTTTCTGTTTTCCTACTCTTACTTCTAATATATTCTATTTACTACTTTTATTACTATAATAAAACATGTTTCATTGTACCCCGTCTGCAAGTGTTTCATTGTACCCCGCACTGATATTACTAAATAAAAATTTATTTTCAAACTTCTAATATTTATTTTTTTTTAATTTGTTATCTTTGGGCTGTTGTCTTCATACCTCCAAAACCAATGTATAGAAAAAATAATTATTACATATAACAGCCAGGAAAAAGAAACAAAATTACTTTTAGTAAAGAAAGTTACTTTCAATGGTGTAAAAGCAATAATCTTCTATTGCTACTGTTGTAGAAGTGTGAATGTATCCAAATCACATCAGTAATTGGAACACATAGTTGTACAACATATATATAAACTGCAACTCTCTATGACAAATTTGATTGATTTTATAAGTAATGTTTCATTGTACACCGTCTTCCCCTATATTATTTAGCAATATTCATCAATCATATACTTAAAGAAAAGGGCTAAAAATGTTGCTTACATATTACTTATAAAAATCAGTTATATGCTGTTCATATTGGGGGGAGGGGGGAGGATATTCTTCACGCATCCATTGTTTTGCACCTTGCCATTTTCAAAAGTTAGCAAGTATGTGTATGGTTTTAAAGTGGTTTGCATCTTTGCAGGTACAACTTTAAAAGTACTGAATTATTTTCGTAGGGACCTCGAAAATTTTAGTTAACCTCGCGCGAAAACAACCGATCGCTAATGTTAATCCTATGTGAGAATTTTTTTTCAAATATCTCGTTTGTATTTCCGTATTTTTAAATGATTTTACTTTGGGTAGCTGAGGCTCTTTGAGAAAAAAAAAAAAAAAAAAAAAAAAAAAGGAAACAAAATCGAAAAAATAAAAAGCGGCTCAGGGATGCCGCGGACGCGCTATAGCGCGTAAATTACGCGAAAAATCGGATACGGGACGCAAAAAAATAGCTCTTACGCGTCCCGTGGGACGCGTAATTTCATGAAAAAAATCGCGGAAAACAGACGATTTTCGTCAAAGAATCGCGAAAAAAGCGTAAATCTCATCAAAATATCGCGCAAAAGCAGCGATTTTCGTAAAAGGGCCGCGAAAAAATAGCGTATTTCGTCAAAGCATCGCGAAATAAAAAGCGAATTTCGTCAAAAAATAGCGGAAATAAGCGCAAATTTCATGAAAATATCGCTGAAATAAGCGCAAATTTCATCAAAATATTGCGAAAAACGCGATTTTCGTAAAAGGGCCGCGACAAATTAGCGTATTTCGTTAAAAGATCGCGAAAAAATAGCGAATTTCGTCAAAAAATCGCGAAAAAAGCGCAAATTTCATCAAAAAATCGCGGAAAAAAGCCGATTTTCGTCAAAGGATCGAGAAAAAATAGTTGTTTTTCATCAAAATATTGCGAAAAACGCGATTTTCGTAAAAGGGCCGCGACAAATTAGCATATTTCGTTAAAAGATCGCGAAAAAATAGCGAATTTCGTCAAAAAATCGCGAAAAAAGAGCGAATTTCATCAAAAAATCGCGGAAAAAAAACCGATGTTCGTCAAAGGATCGCGAAAAAATAGTTGTTTTTCATCAAAGGATCTCCCAAAAATAGCAAATGTCGTCAAAAAATAACGTAAAAAAGCCGATTTTCGTCAAAGGATCGCGAAAAAAGCACAAATTTCCTGAAAATATGGCGGAAAAAACGCTATTTTCGTAAAAGGGCTGAGATAAAATAGTGTATTTCGACAAAAGATTGCGAAAAAATAGCAAATTTCGTCAAAAAATCGCGGAATAAAGCCGAATTTTGTCAAAGTATCGCGGAAAAAAACACGATTTTCGTGACAGACTCGCGAAAAAATAGCGAATTTTAACAAAAAGGATCGCGGAAAAACGCGAATTTCGTCAAAGTAACGCGGAAAAAACGTGAATTTAATCAAAGCACCAAAAAAGATGTGCAAACTAAACTTATAGGTAGAAAATTCATAAAATGGGATTTAATTTCTTTTTTATGAGATTCTTAAAAATACAGCATGATTTCAGTGTACTTTGATAATATTTATATTCATTAGGTGGACCAGTAAAAATCACCCCTCCCCCCCCCCCCCCCTCGTTCTTACTGCATTGAAATGTCTCCCGCCTTCAGAACATTTAAGATTTGATGCTTATTAGCGATTTAGATATAAATTTCCCTTCCAAGGAAAATGTCTGATTCCAACACAGATCTTTGCTGACAAATAATTCAATGGGAAGTATAATAATGAAAGCACCCATTCATTCAACGAAAAGTACACCTTTACTTAACATAAGTGTTCTTTTTGTCAGCAAAAATATCTTTTTCAATAAACCCGCCTTGCCTCTTTTTAAAAGAATGCGAACATTAGTGATACTTGTTAGTGGAACTTGGTATCTTCTACTCTCAAATAAACATTATTTTACAATTAAAATTGTATCTTGCATTTTTACTTTTAAAAAAGTAAAGAAAATTTCTCTTAATATTTTTTAAAAATATCTTGTTTGAGTGCAAATAATGCTGGTTTTAATTCATTATTTAATTATTGTTAAAACAATAATTAATGCATTTCATTTATCTTAATAAACAACTTTCATTTATTCCTTTAAAATATAAATTATTATTGATGGGGACCCGCTTTTGTAAAAAAGGGACCCAGATTTTTGGAAATCCTGGGTCCCGGGAACCCAGGTTTTTTCAAGTACAGCGGCATCACTGGGGCCTTTGTAGAAATTGACTTCAGTTATTAAATGAAAAAAAAAAAAAAATCATTTAGCAATATGGAAAAGCAAATGAGATATTTAAAAAAAAAAATCTCCCCATAGGATTAACATTAGCGAGCGGATTTTTTCGCATGAGTGAAGTAGCTTCTTAAGGTGGCTCTTCACTCACTTGAAAACACCCGCTCCGTATTGTTAAATCAACGGGCAGACTGTTTTCGAATTTCTCGTTTAAATTTGAATATTTTAAAACTTTTTTTGCATAGGATAGCTGAACTCAATCTCCAATATGACTATTTTTTACTTTTTAAATTTTGGTTGCAGATTTTTTTTTTTAAAAAGGTACTTTCAGTTTCGAAACCGGTTCCGAAAGTGAAAGTACCTTTATTAAAAAAAATCTGCAACCGAAATCGAAAAAGTAAAAAATAGCCATATTAAAGCTCGACCTCAGCTATCCTATGGAAAAAATAAATAAATAAATAAAATTAAATATTCAAATTTAAACGAGAAATTCGAAAACAACCTGCCCATTGGTTTAACATTACGGAGCGGGTGTTTTCAAGTGAGTGAAGAGTCTCCTTAAGGCAGGGTTTCATTTTCACAGGTTTTGCTATACTTAGAAAATTAATTACATTTTATCTTTAAAAAAAGCATGAAAGCATGGCATTGTTCCGTTAAAATTACTCGTGTTGACAGCGGTTCAATGCAAGTGAGGCACGTGCCAGACCAATAATGAAACTAACGATTATTACCCCGCATATTACACAGATCTATCCCCCTAACGGATCCATTATCCTTAACACCTCCCCCCCCCCTTTCTCCTTTCCCCTTCTTACTGCACATTTTTATTA
Source organism: Maratus speciosus (assembly GCA_963932465.1). Taxonomy (NCBI): domain Eukaryota; kingdom Metazoa; phylum Arthropoda; class Arachnida; order Araneae; family Salticidae; genus Maratus; species Maratus speciosus. The sequence continues at coordinate 176,794,403 of OZ010799.1, read as the reverse complement.
TCCAACTCTCCTTCTCTCATATTGTTGTCATTTGTATTTGCAGAGTATGAGCGCTTTGTCGACCGAATCTCGAAACTCCACGGCAGATGGTGCTACGTCCTCCAAAACTAACGATAACAGAGGGGAAAGTGAATCTCTGAAGCCCGCTAGCAGACCGCCAACGCCATCTATCGATGGGATCTCCAACCTCGATTCCTCCGACGAAACGAACTCCAAAGAGGGAGAAAGTGCCTCCGCCCCCTTAGAAACACGCAAACGAAAATCGTTTGCGAATTCCGACGATCTCAGTGAATCTAGTCTTATCATCGATGAGGACTGGGATGGTGAGAATGATGATGCTTCTACGAATCCGGTTTTCGAGTCGCCGAAGCAAAACGAAGTGCCTCAAGGACGACCCGCAGACGATTCGCCCTTTCCACCCCCCGCGAAGATGCCCAGGGTGGCTGCGAAATCCCCCAAGGCGCAGCCCAGTAGTGAGCACGGAGGCTCCAAGAATGTGAACGCGCATAGTTCTAAAAAATCAAATGCAAACAAACGAACTGGTTCCGTCAGTAACACCGTCGGGCGACCGAAAAATACTCCCTCTGAGAGGGTTAATCAGTCACCCAAAGCTCCCGTTAACGGAGTTAAAACAGTTTCAAACGCCACTAAAAATATCACGGTGCCATCAGTTAATAAAATGAACTCGTTATATCTCAAACACAGCAGCACAACGCCCGCTAAGGGTGGTTCCTCTTCCAAATCTCTACCTAATGGAACTATTGTGCCAACAGCATTGAGTAATAAAAACAACCCTACTTCGAAATCAAACCTAAACTGCACGGCGAGCCCGAATCAGAAACGAAACAGCGCGGATGGCAGCTGCAACAGTTCTGATCAGGAGAACAATGGGAGCGAAGCGGGGGGCAAAACAGATGTCCCCGCGACGGCACCCAGCCGCCAAGGACTTCTGCAGCCCCAAAACAACAATTTGCTAGCAGCTGTGAGACAAAACTCTGTGCTAGACCAGGTCATGATCACCGACGTTACGTCTAATTTGGTGACAGTCACTGTCCTGGAGTGCTGGACTAGTGCTGGCTTCTTCCGGGATCGGGGAGAAGCGGTCAGTGAACCGAATTCGCGAAGTTGACAGTTTTCAGCTGCCTCGGTCGTTTGTGGGAATAGCAATGTGTAAATATTAATGTTGTATATAAATAAATATATATATATTTTTTTTCTTTTGGCAGGGGTCGATACAGGGAAAAATTGGTTTAATTTTGTGCCCCCCCCCCCTAACATACACACAATATGGTTACTTAAATAAAGTAAAATACCAAACAAAAGGTGGGTGTATATTGTATATATACATGCATATAATAAATTATACTTTTTTTTCCCCCACTCATTCTTATTAATCCCTGGAATTCATTTATTTTATTTTCTGCAAAACCGGTTAACATTAAGTTTAATGTTGAAAATATACTATGATTTCTAAAAATCGAAGTATTATATTAAATGCAAATTATATGTATATATATTTTACAAAAGTAAAAAATATCTTCCCATTAAAAAAAACGGAGGACGATTTTTATATTACGGAAAACCTCCGTAACTAACACTCCAATCCTTATCTTATATCTATATTTGTATGCTTTAAACCTCTGAATACTGGACAAATTCCGCGCTCCCGAAGTGTCCGCTATTCAGAGGTTTCACTTTATACACAAAATTTTACATTAAAAAAGAAAAAACTCCAAGAAAATAAAAACCTGCATCGACCCCTGTTCTTTAGCTCTCCCCTAAGTGTGATATCGGTGGTTTTGGGGTGTATGAGCTAATTGTGTTTTTCCAAATTATTACAACTAATAATCATTTTGTATTGTGCTATTGTAGGGGGTAGTTTTATACCCCTTCATAAGACTTCCTTATTAGCGTTATCCTTTGTATTAGGATAGACAAAAAAGTTTCTTTTAAAGAATTCGCAGAATATTTTGGTGACCCGCATTTTCTTTGGCTTTTTTGTAACAATGCAAATATTTTTTGTCTGTATGTTTGCACATTTCAACAGGAATAACAATTATTTTTCCAGACTGGCCAAGTTTCCTGATTTCGGCAGAACACTCTTGATTTTTGCTTCTTTTTTTCCATGCTCCTGATTTTCTAAAACATTTTTTATCATACTTATTTTATACTTAAAATGCCAGCAAAATCTTGGATGTTTAAATCATCTCTGTTTCATTAGTGCTATTTTATATTATAGAAGTTCAGATCAAATACATAAGATGCCTCTTTAAAACTTTGTGATTCTTACAATGGGCAAATTTTCAATTTTCATTCTTAAATGCAAAAACCTGGTACTATTAAATTTTAAAAGTTATTTTTAATTACTGTTAATTTTATTTTCTATAAGGAATAAATTGTTACTTTATGTTGCAAACTGCTTTTTGTTGTTGTTGTTATGGAATCATCATGTATCATTTTATTTTTATTGTTTTATTAATTTCTTTATTAATGAAGAATTATCATTTATAACTTTTATTATTGTTTAATTGTTCAGAGAGACAAAATATGTATCAGAAGACAAAATCCATTCCTTGTATTTATAATGATGAATTGTAAATTGTCTTAAAACTTTTATGTCATTTGCTTAGTTAAAAGCATTTTGAGGCCCTTAATTAAAAGCTTTTTTAATTTATTAAATATATATAGCTGCAGTATTATTTCAAATAAATTAATTTATTATTATTATTTTGTGTTTACGTTTACAAAATGAAAAAAACTTCATTGAAACGTCTCCTGATTTCTTTTAAAAAATGAGAAGACAAAATGCATTCCTGGTATTTACAATAATGAATTTTAAGTTGTTTTGAAACTTTTATGTCATTTGCTTAGTTAAAAGCATGCATTTTTAATTTGTTAAATACATATAGCTGCAATATTATTTCAAATAAATTAATTTATTATAATTATTTTGTGTTTACGTTTAAAAAATGAAAAAAAACTTCATTGAAACTTCTCCTGATTTCTTTTAAAAAATGAGAAGACAAAATCCATTCCTGGTATTTACAATAATGAATTTTAAATTGTTTTGAAACTTTTATGTCATTTGCTTAGTTAAAAGCATTTTGAGGCCCTTAATTAAAAGCTTTTTTAATTTATTAAATACACATAGCTGCAATATTATTTCAAATAAATTAATTTATTATTATTTTGTGTTTACGTTTAAAAATTGAAAAAAACTTCATTGAAACGTCTCCTGATTTCTTTTAAAAAATGAAGAGACAAAATGCATTCCTGGTATTTACAATAAATGAATTTTAAATTGTTTTGAAACTTTTATGTCATTTGCTTAGTTAAAAGCATTTTGAGGTCCTTAATTAAAAGCTTTTTTAATTTATTAAATATATATAGCTGCAGTATTATTTCAAATAAATTAATTTATTATTATTATTATTTTGTGTTTACGTTTAAAAAATGAAGAGACAAAATGCATTCCTGGTATTTACAATAATGAATTTTAAATTGTTTTGAAACTTTTATGTCATTTGCTTAGTTAAAAGCATTTTGAGGCCATGAATTAAAAGCATTTTTAATTTATTAAATACATATAGCTGCAATATTATTTCAAATAAATTAATTTATTATTTTGTGTTTATGTTTAAAAAATGAAAAAAACTTCATTGAAACGTCTCCTGATTTCTTTTTAAAAATGAGAAGACAAAATCCATTCCTGGTATTTGTAATGATGAATTTTAAATTGTTTTAAAACTTTTATGCCATTTGCTTAGTTAACCCTCCGTCGGTCGCAATAGACCTGACAGCACAGCACAATTATTTCTGTTCTCCTCTCCGCGTGCAGGATTACTTACTTTGAGTGTAATAAACGTGGTATTTTCATTTGAAATATTCTCCCTTTACATCCTGATGAAGGTAACTGATCACTTTAAGAGAGTTAGAATTGCGTCGATTAATTGCTAATGACTATTTTCTATCAGGCGCAGTGGCGTCCGAACTCGGGAGTTCCATAGTTACGATCGACGGAGGGTTAAAGCATTTTGAGGCCCTTAATTAAAAGCGTTTTTAATTTATTAAATATATATATAGCGACAATATTATTTCAAATAAATTAATTTATTATTATTATTTTATGTTTGCATTTTAAAAGTGAAAAAAAAACTTCATTGAAAAGTCTCCTGATTTCTTTTTAAAAATCTCCTGATTTTTGCCCTCTGGAACTTGACAACTCTGATTTTTATGGAATTTTCCGTTATCTACTGTTTTATCGCCAAAAAATGTGACTGTAGATAATTGATGAGTATAAAATTTGCTACGCAAAAAAGAAAATTGCATTAATTAATCGTTTCTCTAAACAAAGTTTGAATTAAACTGCATTTCAGCATCTCTGCGTTATCTCATAGCTGCTTTCGCTTCGTCACTTGATTACTTGTTGAACATTCTTCTAGATAAGATAAAAGGGAAAACAACGATAATCCTTACATAGATAATATTTTGCATGGTATAAATGGTGTTGCGAGATTCAGTGTAACATATAAGGGGTACAGGAACTCAGAAAAAGCAAGACAGTAGCTTCTATATCAAGACATAAAAATACACTAAATCCTGTTAAAACGGAACCTCACCATAACGTAATCCTGTTTTGAACAAAACAAGTTCATGGATCTAAAGAAAGAATTTTAAATAAATCTACCTGCTGAGACGGAAACCTGTCTAAAACGGAAATATTTTCTTTTCAATGGAGATTCCGCCTTAGTAGGATTTATTTACTTTAAATACACAATCATAAAAAAGGAGTAAAATTTTCGAAAGAGGAATCGTTAGCGACCGAATTCGATTAATCATTTATGACTATTATACTCTTTCCGTAGGAACTATGGATATTTGACGTATAAGACGGGATTTGTTATATGCAAGTTCCGTGTTACCGAATTTACTGAACTAAGTATAGTAAAATCTGTAAAAACAGAATCGCCAAGCACCGAAAAAATGTTTCGTTTTAGGTAGATTTTTGTCTGAACAAGTAGATTTCCTTCGGTAAGACCGTAAAAATTTTCCGTTATAGACAAGTTATTTTTAACAAGTTTACTTCATAAAGTTCCACTCTACGCAGGCTAACGAATAGCATGATACTAAACGAAATTTTAAAAACCTGTGCATCAGATCAGACAAAAACGGGACATTTGGCGTCCCACGCACTCGATCCGCAGGACGGGTCTTTAAAAGCCTTGAAAATCAGAAAACATGGCAACGCTGGGTACAATGCTAAAAAAAAAAAAAAAAAATCCCTTGCATACCATTAACAAATTCTTAACCATTATTTATTTATTTTCAATGACACAGGATTGTTTTTAATGTTTATTATTATTGTTGTTAATAAAGCAAAACCATCTATGAGATACAGCGATCCACATTAAAATGCTATCACTGATTATTAGATTCAGCAACTGAAAACTAACCCCTGTTCGAATGAAATGTAAGGCTGATAAAATTGGTATAATTGCAAAAGATAATTAGTGATTTGATGCAATCAAACAATGTTACATTCCAGTTAATTTTTTAACTTAAATTTAATATTCCTTTTCTCACTCTCTCTTTTAAAAGTATTACGATGTATTAGAAAATTTATATTTTTCTAACGATTTTTTTTTTTAATGTCTCAAATATGTAAAAATTGTACAATGCATAGCAAGAGTCCCCTTATCAAACTATAAAAAATAAACTAAAAGAGTAAAAACGCCAAAGAAAGAGAAAAATCAACAACCAGTTCCTAATAATAATTTGTTTAGCTTTATATCAAAAACATTCTCCCTAAAAAAATGTCGTCACTATAATATTTAAAGTTTAAAACTGTGACTTGTGACTGTTGCATATTTTGTTTCATTGTGGAATTTTAATAAATTTTCATGTAATAATGTTGCACACTACACAGAAAAGAAAAATGAAGATAAGATCAAAATACTTGTACTATCTTTAAAAACAACACGCTTTCTGAAATATTCAAACTTTATTCTGTATTCCTATTCTCTGATATTGGAAAACTCCGAATTTCATTTGCAAAATGCCAGACTTTTCTAGGACATTTTGCTGTATTGATTTATTCAGATATGCCTATTGTGGTATTTCCTGCCAAAATTTTCAGACCATGTGCCAAATATTTTCGAAAAGTTATTGCATGAAATGGTGAATTTACGAATAAAACTTTAAATGTATTATAAATCTTACATTTTATTTAAAGAATTCCTTTATTAACATTCATTCATAATGTTCCTAGAATTATGCTTTTACAGTGCCCGTCAGTTAAATCGCATTTGTGATTGCCTATTTTTAGGGTTTAACAGTAATAAAGTAAAGTAAAAAAATAACTGTTCGCTAACGTCTGCCCGTTCATTAAAGAAGAAAGAATATATTTAGGCTAAGTCAGACGGACGTCTTTTTGCACGCTTTAAGCAAATGTCAGACGAACGTCTTTTTGCACGCTTTTTTCCTTACGTATTATCCCTCCACAATGTTGCCCGCTCATTAAAGAAAAAAGAATATATTTAACCATCGCTATCGTCTGCAACGTTCATTAAAGATAAAAGAATATATTTTTTTTTTTGCTTCACAATATTACAAGCATAAAATTGCTCCCACTCAAAAGTTCGATATTGTCTAGAATTTCTAGATGCAAAAGCGCGGATAAAGAAAAAAACTGTCATTCTGAGACAACAATCGCATATGACATCGCATGATGTTCTAAGTCATTTAGCGAAAAATGAAAATAACTTCTATAAATCACTTCATTAACCATGCATATAAATATCATGCTTTTATGTTTAAAATGTGTCGGCTGTTTCGCGCTATAGAGTGGGGGGGGGGGGCATCTTTTGAGCCTTAAACTCAATGAAAATTGTGACGCAGCATCATACAGAGTATTCCTATACATTTAAAATAACATGATTGAGCTAATCGAAAATATGTGCAACATTTTTACTATAGAATGTGTCATCAATACAGAACTATTTGTGCAAGCATTTGAAAATGGAGTAGCTGTATTTTTTTTTTTTTTTCAGTTCTGTACCTGTATGTACGTAGCTTATTGTTTATTTTCTTCAAAATGCATGTATATATGATTTAATTTTACGTCAAAAACTATTTGTTGTATATTTAGAATCAGAGTTATTTTGTTAAAAATTTTCATAAATAAAAATTATTTAAAAAACTGGTCTGTGTATTTTTTTTTTTTTTTTTTTTTTTTTTTTTTTAATGTATATATGCACTGTTATCTTCTTCGCTCTCCGTGTATTTACTAATCACTAGTGGATACATTCTCCGTAAAGTTATTTCGTCTGGAAGTGAAGAACTAGGTTAACTAATAACAGGATATCCTCTCTTATCGCTGCAAAATAGTTAATTCCTGAACCGTTCGTTTTAGAAGCATACCAATCGTAAAATTAGTGTTCTCTCTAGGTCACTTTATAAGGACAGAGCATCCTGCCCTTTTAAAAATAGGAAAATGCACTTCTAGACGCACCCAACGATATTGCATAAAAAAAATTTCTATACCTCAGTATTTCTGTTTATTTGCAAATCATAACAACATTCGAAATTTATTTATGATACTAAAAGTTTACACAGATTTTTCTTTTTGTTTTAATCGTTGTTAAACATACAACATTATGCGGCCTGTGCCTTTTCTGCAAAAATGCAAATTTCCGCTTTTTTTAATCTTGATTTTGACCATTTTTCAGATCTGTGCAAATATGCATTAAAATTTGCGCTCGCGTAATGAGGCGTGAAGTAGGGGTGATTCTGTTTCGAAAATTTAAGGCATTCATTTGTGAAAATTTAAAAAAATCGGTCATCAATTCGAAAATTCGGACAAAAAAAAAAAAAAAAAAAATCACGAATTGCGACAAATGGTCGCCGAAAAAAATAAACTTTGTCAATTGTTTGCAGAAAAATCACGAATCTTGTTAAAGGATCGCGGGAAAAACGCAAATTTCGTCAAAAGATCGCGAAAACTCTCAAATTTTATCAAGAAATCGATTTTTTCTTTTTTTAAACAGAAAATTTCGTCAAAAGATGGAGGAAAAAACCCGCAAATTTCGTCAAAAAAATGCGAAAAACAACAAATTTTGACAAAAAAAATCGCGAAAAACCACAAATTTTGCAAAAAAAAATCGCAAATTTTGTCAGAAGATCGCGAAAAAACCGCAAATTTTGTCAAAAGATCGCGGGGAAAACGCAAATTTCGTCAAAAGATCGTGAAAACTCAAATTTTATCAAGAAATCGATTTTTTTTTTTTTAACAGAAAATTTCGTCAAAAGATGGAGGAAAAAACCCGCAAATTTCGTCAAAAAAATGCGAAAAACCACAAATTTTGACAAAAAAAATCGCGAAAAACCACAAATTTTGCAAAAAAAAAAATCGCAAATTTTGTCAGAAGATCGCGAAAAAACTGCAAATTTCGTCAAAAGGTTGCGTAAAAACTGCAAATTTCGTCAATAGATCCCGGAAAAAAGGGCAAATTTTGTCAAAAGGTCGCGAGAAAACAAGTTCGTTAAAAGATCGCGAAAAAACACGAATTTCGTCAAAGGAACGCGTGAAAAAACGCATGGTTAGTGAAGGAGTGCATCCCACCCCCCTCTGCTGTAAATTTTTCAGAAAATTATTTTTTACTCAGAATCACCCCTGGCATGTGGTTTGTCTGTATATGTATCTGTCTGTACGTGTACTTTCAGAACCGATTAAAAAAAAATATTAAACTATCCTCATATAAAAAGAAAACTGTCGCTTAAGAAAACAATCGCTTATAACTCAAAATGCAATGCATTCCTTAAAAAATTAAAAACAATATTGCTTTCGAAATCATTGCAATAATCATGCCTGCCGATTATGCTTCTACGTTGAAAAATGTGTCTGAAAGTTTCGCATTTTTTTGAGCGAGGAAACACGATATTTTGAGAACAACCTTGCACTGACTTGAAATTTCATTCACGCTAGACGCCAGCCATTCACTAAAGCTATCAAACTGATCACTTTCTAAGACATGTTTTTAACTCATTTTCGTTAGCAAATTCATCCAATTGGCAGCTCTTACTTCACTCACGCGAAAACACCCGCTCGCCAATACTAATCCTGTGGAAGAAATTTTTCAAAATTTCTCATCAAATCAATATCTTTAAATGATTTTTTTTTTTCATTGAATAGCAAAAAATGCCGTTTTTCACTTTTTTTTTTTTCTTTGCAGGTTTTTTTTTTTATTGAGGATACCTTTTACGTTCGAAACAGATTCCAAATGTAAAAGTATCCTTAAAAAAAAAAATCGAAAAAGTAAAAAATGGCATTTGTATCTCAGCTAGCCAATGCAAAAAATATGTATGTATTGAAATGTAAACGAGATATCTAAAAAAAATTCGTCCATATTAGCGAATGAGTGTTTTCTCGTGAGTGAAGAAGACTCATTAAACTTTTATTGTTGTTTTTCATAGGATAGTTGAGGTCGATCTTTAATATGGCTATTTTTTACTTTTTCAATTTCAGTTGCAGATTTTTTTTAATAAAGGTACTTTCACTTTCAGAACCGGTGTAAAAAAGAGTTATATTGAAGATCGACCTCACCTTATATAACAAGCCTATGCAAAAAAAAAATCGTTTAAAAATATTCAAATTTAAACGAGAAATTCAAAAACAACTTTCACATAGGTTTAACATTACGGAGTGGGTGTTTTCAAGTGAGTGAAGAGTCCCCTTAACTCTTTCAGTGACAAAGCATTTTCATTGCTAAAGTGTTAAATAAATGAATGGCACCGGGATTTACAATCAAATTTATTTTGGGAAAAAGGCTATATTTCATATTCATATTAAATGTAAAATACTTTACCAAAATTCTGGTGCCAATGTAGCGTTTGGGAATAAAAATTAAGTAGTTTCATAAAGATACCACCGATTCCGAAAGGGTTAAGAGGCTACTTCAGTCACCAGAAAACACCCGTTCGCTAATGTTAATCCAATAGGAAAAATTTTTTAGATAGCAGGTCGATCTCTACAAAGGCCGTTTTGTACTCTTTCGAATTTGTTGCAGTTTTTCTTAATTAGGTGAACTTCACTTTCGGAACCGGTTTTAAAAGTAAAGGCATCCTCAAGGAAAAAAAAAAAAAAAAATCTGCAAACAAAATTGAAAAAGTAAAAAACGGCCGTTATGGATATGCACCTCAGCTACACAATGCGAAAAAAAAAAAATATTGAAATGCAAACGAGATATCTTAAAAAATTTCTCCCATTGGATTAACATTATAGTCCAGGGAATAGGGAATTTTACCTAGCAAAATTAATGGTAGTACTGGAAATCGGCTTTCTAGATGTTTTTCGGGTCGCTGAATCCGAATTTGTAACTTCCCACCAAAATTTCCCTCGGCAACCTCCCCAAATTTTGGTAAAAAGCCCCCCCCACCCCCCAAAAAAAAGCTTTTTATTAAAAAAATCAATTTTTTTTTTATTGTTTTAGAGAAAAAGTATCTAGAAATTCAGAAAGTAGACAAATTTTCCAACAAATTAGATTTATGACTTAGGATGAAGGGGGGGATCTGCCTCGGAACATGCGCGCGGTACTGCGTAAACTAAGTTGCGCAATTCCACTTAACCACTCACACGTTTACATTCGCCCTCCCATCTCCCCTCCGAACTTTCTTTATAAGGTTTACTTTAAGTTTTTTGGGTCGCTGAATCCGAATTTTTAACTTACCCTCAAAATCCCCCCCCCCCCCCAAATAGTTGTTTTTAACTCAAATTTCTTATTGTTTTAGGGGAAAAGCATTACGAAATTCAGAAACTAGACAAAATTTGCAACAAATAGGATATATGACATTATGAATTAGGGCGAGGGCTGCCTCTGAACATGCACTGCGGCGCTACGTGCACTAAATTATGAAGTCCATCTAGAGATCTGCACGGGCCGATTTTCATCCATGGCACTCGGGCCCCGACTTTCATTCACGTCGGGTCGGGTCAGGCCGGGCCTGGTCTCCACTCTTTTCGGGCCCGGCCCGGGCCTTACTTTTTTCTGAAGGCTCGGGCCGAGCCAGGCTTAACTTATTTTTTCTGTACAGAGCCGAGACTGGTTTCATGTCTAATCTTCACGGCCCAAAATTTTCAGTCCTAGTTTTGACCCAGCCGTATGAAAATCATTGTCTCAGAGTAGCCTGGCCCATTCAAAAGTCAGTTAAATTAGGCTTGGTCCAAAAAATTTTTTTTTAAATGCATACATTTTTAAATTGGCATTATTCTACATCTAAACATTATAATTTATTCTTTTTAAAGAATAGTAGATTTCAACGCTTATTAAAATGTAGCTAAATTAAAATATAGTAAAACGTGTGAAAAGGAACCTGTCTAAAGACGGAACCCTATTTTAAACTGAAAAATGTGTTGATCCATGCAAAATTAATGTACCAATACGTAAGAAAATAATATATAGTACATTTACGCATTCTAAGAAGGAAATTTGTCTATAACGCATTTTTTTTCTTTTCTATACAATTCCGTCTTTAGAAGATTTTACTGTATAGCATTTTCAGATTTTTAACACTTCAATACATGGAATATGGATTAACAATATTAATGATAACTGAAACATTTACATGCAAGAAATAGAGATTCATTAAATATATATATATATATATATCGCAGTCTGCGGCACTTCTATAAAAGTGAAGATTATAAACATGAAAAAAAAGTTAAGATAAATGTTTTTGGTCGGAACTCCCCGTACGAAACAAATTTTTAACCAAATCGACGTAAAAATCATTGTTTTGTAGAAATTCATTCGGGCTCGGGCCGATATTTTAAGTTTTTTCCGGACCGGGCTCGGGCCGAACTTTTAAATTTTTTACCGGGCCCGGTCGGGCCAATATTTTTTCTACGGGCCGGGCCGAATTTTTTTTTCTATGAGTCGGGCCGGGCCTGGAAATTCCGGCCCGTGCAGACCTCTAGTCCAGGCAATAGGGGATTTTATCTGGCAAAATTAATACCAGTTCTGGATTTCGACTCACTTTATGTTTTTTTGGGTCGCTGAATCCGAATTTGTAACTTCCCACCAAAATTTCACCTGGCAACCCCCCAAAAAATTGATTTTTTGAAAAAATTTGGTTTTTGAGAAAAGCGCGCGGGGAATGTTCCGAGGCAGCCCCCTCTCTCCCCGTTTATCCTACGTCATAATGTCATATATCCTATTTGTTGCAAATTTTGTCTAGTGTCTGAATTTCGTAATGCTTTTCCCCTAAAACAATAAGTAATTTAAGTTAAAAACAACTATTTGCGGGGGTTTTCGGGGAGGGAAATTTTTGGTGTAAGTTAAAAATTCGGATTCAGCGACCCAAAAAATTTAAAGTAAACCTTATAGAGAAAGTTCGGAGGGAAGATGGGAGGGCTAATGTAAACGTGTGAGTGGTTAAGTGGAATTGCGCAACTTAGTCCACGCAGCACTGCGGCGCATGTTCCGAGGCAGATCCCCCCCTTCCCCTTCATCCTAGGTCATAATGTCATATATCTAATTTGTTGCAAATTTTGTCTACTTTCTGAATGGCTTGCTACTTTTCCCCTAAAATAATTTAAAAAAATGGAATTTTTTAATAAAAACCTTTTTTGGGGGGCATTTTACCAAAATTTGGGGGGGGGGGGTGCCGGAAATTTTGGTGTGAAGTTACAAATTCGGATTCAGCGACCTAAAAAACATCTAGAAAGCCGATTTTCAGTTCTACCATTAATTTTGCTAGGTAGAGTCCCTATACGGTCTCTATTGCCTGGACTGTTAGCGAACGGGTATTTTCACGTCGCTGGCTACTTTAGTCGCGCGAAGGCCAGGGGTGCCATTTCAGAACTTTCTTGGGAGGGGGGGCAAAGATTTTTAGAAGGAAGTTATATAGCTAAGGGTAGGATCCAAGCGTGTACCCCCCATCCCGAAAAGAGAAATGCAAACTGAATCATGCTTACAAAAACAGTAAAAATTTTGAATACGGAAACTCGAGAATCGATTAAGTATTTCGTTTTAAACAGGTTTCCGTCTTAGCAGGTAAAATTTTAATGTATTGAATATTTTTTTTTTTTTTTTAGACAGGATTATAAGTTCCATTTTTACAGGTATCCTCAAAGACTGTTAAACCATCCATTCTAACTATAGCTCTGAAAAGAGATGTATTACAGTAAAACTTGTGAAAACGAAGCCTGTCTATAACAGAATTCTTTCTCAAAGGGGAAAAAAAATCAAATTTCGATGAAAAAATGTCATACAATTATACTTGCTAAGACAGAGACCTGTCTAAAATGGCTTTTCGACTTCTTTTTTTCAGGTTTTACTACAGGGTCGCCATTTCAAGAGTTTCCTGGCGAAGGACAAGGAAAAATTTGAGGAACAGGAAGCGTGCAGAATTGCACAACGTACAGAATTTGACAAATCTCACAGCAATGGGAAAATCCCGCAGAATAAAAAAAGCTCTGCGTGATTTTGTCTCCTTTTCACGGTCATATGATTATTCTGCGATTTTTTTTTTTTTTTTTTTTTTTTTTTTCCCGTGAAAGTCTACGATTTTTTTTCTTTCAAATTCCGCAAAATCAATTCGTCAATGGGTTACAGAAAATCACGAATTTTGCAAATTTTGAAAAAAAAAAAAAACCAAATCGTTGCGGAAAAATCGCTAATTTTTCCAAATGACCGTGGAAAATATTGCTTACTTTCGTCAGTGATCGCGAAAAGAAATACAAATTTCATTAAATGGTTGTACAAACTAAAATCTCGAATTTTTAAAAGGATTGCGAAAAGGTTGTACAAACTAAAATCTCGAATTTTTAAAAGGATTGCGAAAAAATAGCGAATTTCGTCAAAAGATTGCACAAAAAATCCCGAAAATTTATTCAAACAGTCCAGAGGAATTTTGTCAAACGATCGAGAAATAAGATATGAAATTTCGTGTAACTATCGTAAAAAATTACAAATATTATTAGTTGGTAGTAGAAATTTGCACAGGGGGGGGGGGGGGGAGGCATGTCCCTCCGGACTACCCCCGGAATTCAACACGTTTTTCTGGATTTAAACGATTTTAGGGATCATATCTCAAGAACTAATGAACGGAATTTCATCAAACTTAATATTCTGTCATAAGTTGTTCATGATTAGGTTTTCGGGTAAATGATATAACAGGTTGTGCTGCCATGCTGCTTTTTTTTAGCAGTGTTGAATTCAGACATTTTTCTCCGGGAGGGATTTCTATGGTTCTGGAGAGGGATATTCTAGAGTTTTTTTTGTGGGGGGGAATTGGACTTTTGTCCCTTAAGCATAAAATCTGAAATCTTCATGAGGGAAATTTCAATGTTCCGTGTGTGTGGGGGGGGGGGGGGGGATTGTCCACCAGTACCAGCCCCTGAATTTAACACTGTTTTTCAGAATTTACAAGATATTAGCGATAGTATCTCAAGAAGTAATGACCGGAATTTCATCAAACTTAATATTATGTGTCATTGACATGAGTTGTTCCAGAGTTTTTCGTGTTAATCATGTAACAGGCTGCGCTGCTATACTGTTTTTTTGCATGATTTTCGTGATAGCCATATCTCAGAATTAATGCTCTGAATTTAATCAAACTTCATATTCTGTTACACTTTCAGATAAATAGATCCTTATTAGGCTTGGGTGTATACTGCCCAACAGCTGTCACTTTTATACTCTTTGAATTGGGATTTTCCGTTGCGGACATCTAGGCTTATATCAGACGAACGTCTTTTTGCACGCTTTTTTTCGCTCTTACACCGTCCCTACACATGCTAGCGAAGGTGTAGGGATGGCGTAAGAGCGAAAAAAGCGTGCAAAAAGACGTTCGTCTGACATTAGCCTAAGAGGGTGTGAGCCGAAATTCAATGACTTGTTAGGAAAATGCAATGCTTATATTTTCTTTTAAAAGGCACATACTTCAACGAACGTATGCTTTTTTAATCCTCATGATGCGCATATGTTATCATTTAAATTTGACACCGTGATAGCGAATTTTGAAGTTTTAACATTTATGAGGCAGATGAAAGTTTTGGGATTGGCACATCCAACTACTTTATCTTCAATTTTTGAAGGAAAATGAAAATGATATTACCTTATTTTGTCTTAGAGACATCGATTAAGAAATTCATACTATCGATTAAATCGAGTTGGCCATAGTATCGATTGAATCGATTAAAAAAATCGAAATCGCCCATCACTAGTTCACATTTTCTCCTCAAATATAATCTTTTTTCATTTCGAAATTATTCTTGTACATTCTTTTTTTTTTTTGTGTGTGTGTTTTTTTTTTTTTTAGACATAATAACATAATGAGCATTTTTTACTGTAATGTAAAACGTTAGATTTATGAACACCTGTTATAATGAACTCTCGTTAATACAGACAAAAAACGCTTGCCCTTCACTGTCCGTCTTAACGAGGGTTCACTGTATACATATTTAATAATAATTTGAAAATGTTAATTTGCGGCATGGGATTTCAAATACTTTTTTCTTTTATAACTTTTTAGATATCTCGAAAGGATTAGTAACTCACAGCAAATATATGTGCATTGACCTTATTAATGCAACTGAGTTAAAATCTTTACCTAAATTTAAGGCTGATCTTAACTGCTCTGCTCAATAAGCGCAAAACGTTTTGACACATTTACAAATTTATTTTTTAACGGAATGATATAAAATTGGAAAGCCTGGCCATGGAAACGATTTGGGATCGAACTGTTTTTTTTTTTTTTTTTTCCATTTTCTGATCAATAAATTACCTGTTGAGTTATAAGCGATTTTTATCACGTGACAAACTCGTTTTTCAACCTTTCTTGTATGCCTATTCTTTCTTCGCGCCGAAATTCGGTTCAAAACGCTCACTTTGACACTATTTTCTGAAAGATCTATTGTGTTTGCAAGAAAACGAAAAAAACAGCTCAATTACATAGTTTCTGAAGAACAACACCTGCTAGTTTCATGCATTTCCAAACAAAAATAAATTAAAACTTACGTCAGAAAGTTTCCCGTTTGGATTTGAAAACAACCTTAAGTAATCAATTTAGCTCTGTGTATTTCAAAAATTTCGTTTTTATGTATCTTAACTTCTCTCCCAATAAAAATTCAAAAATCTCAGATTAACTGTTTTAGAAGGTATTTCATTTCTTTTATATCTGTATAAATATAGCCTTTTCTTGTCTGGTGTGTGATTTTTATATCTTCTAAAAGACTAAAAAAAAAAAAAAAAAAAAAAAAAAAAAAAAAAAAAAAAAAAAATACTTTTCAAACATTGTTGATTTCGGACATTTTTCTCCGGAGAGGCAGGCTGCCGCCGGAATTTTTTACAGCTTTCCAATTTTCCTGTGTTAAGAAGAATAAAAAAAACTAACAATTTAACACTTAAATGCCTGGTGTTGCTTTTCGGCAACATACCCAATTTAGGCTTCTAAAATACTATTAGAATAATATTGAAGCTATAATGCCTAATATTGCAAATAAAATACATTCTGAAAATATTATTAAATCGATTTTCAACATGTAGATGGCAACATTTGCGCTGTTTAAGAATAAAGATAGTATGATGATGCAATCATCATATATTGTCCTTTTTATTCTTTTTAAATTAATGTTTTCTTTTTCTTTCCATGTATTCAGTCAGTCATAACTGGATTTGTTAAAAAGTAATTTCAGGCTTATTTCTCGTCTCTTTCATGCGGAAGTAAAACATTAAATAATAAACATGTCTTTTTAACGAAATGATTCATTATCATTTGAATTCGCTATTTTATATCCGCAAGTCAACAGCTTAAATTATACTTGATTTACGATAATTACATTTCTGTCATTTCGATATTAATTTAATACTAATCTATTTTAGTTACAATATTTATGTGGGTAATTTTCCTTTGCTTTGTTTATAAAAGAAAGCGATCATTTTTATTAACAAGGGGATGTTATCCATTTCTTGCATTTTAACTCAGGCAATAAATTTAATCATAAAATTATATTTGACATCTATAATATAAATAAATTTTACGTATTGTTAATGTTTTGGTAGGGTTGCTTGAAGTTATTTTCACGATTTTGTCTTTATCAGTTTATTCGCCAATAATTTAAATTCTCTCCCATTGTTTTTCTATGCAACGGATAATTTGGCGTTTGCGTAACTCTCATATTGGCTTGGTATTCCAGTGGATGTGGCGTGTATTCGATATGTAAGTGTATCATTCGGCCTGGTACTCTGACTGTGTAAAGTCACGCTTTTTCTAAGCGGCCCACCCCATCATTATATTATGTCAAACTGTTTTCAATAAATTTCATCCTTACTGTTTTTGAATCTGTTTGCAGTAAATGGTATGGGAGCTCAATAATAAAATTGGGTTTTGTGCAGCATCCCAATGTACTGTCACTTTTATATCACCGGCCAAACTTTTAGTTTTAAATGTGTTTGTTATAATAACTTCACACAAATTGGTGCCGAAAATTTGTGACTGCGAACGTTTTTTTTTTTTTTTTTATAAACTTTTAATACGATGGGGTGGTGTCAAAGTTTCGATGCTGCTAGGGTCCTCTTCTCCAGTTTTTGTGATGGTCCCGATGCTGTTGTCCTGCGATCCTGATTGTTCCGAAAGTTTCCTGATCTGCAATTATTTTGGGCAAATTTTTACTAAAGTACAGAGATTAAAAAAAAAAAAAAAAGCGGTGTGCTTTTTGTTTTAATGGATGTTGGTGAGTGATTTTTTTATTTTCACCAACACGCCCATCAAATTTACATAATTATTATCTTTTTTCCTTCTTTTTCTCAGAACTTTTTTATAGTTTCTGACGAGTGATTTTTTTATTGTCGTCAGTGTCATCCTGGTTAATTTTTTTAAATGGTGAAAAGAAATAGAAATGTTACAAAAAAAAAAGAAAGAAAAGAATTTTTTTTTTTTAAAGTAGGGTAATACATAAATGTGAGATTATTCAGGAATATCGTAAATAACAGATAAAAAAAATTAGAATACCTGTTAATCACTGGATAATCTCTACAATTTTTATTTAGAGTGGGTATTTATTATATGTTTATTGAAAATATAACTGAATTTTTAAGTGTGCATTATTCCTATTGAGTACTTTTTAAGTAAATGAATGAATATATAATTTCACTAGATAATAGTTAATAGTAAAAAAAAAAAAGTACTCGTAAATATATTGACTTTTTTTTTTTGTGCCTACATTGATATGGTGCTGTTTTGTTCTTCCAAAGTAAGTGAAAATGTTTATTTTGATCATCAATTTAATATGACAATTTTGTTGCTGATATTTATATTATTTTGGTAAAATATATGGTAGTGATTTTTTTTTTTAAGTTCTAGTTGGTATATATTATATAGTTCATATTTAAAATGGCAAAATCTCATAATTTTAATTTTTCTGTGGATGATTTTGAGGGTGATCCTACCCTCATTAATTTTTTCTTTGATCAGGTATCAGCGTATGGAAAAATCAAAAAGTTAGATGAAGAGGAACTGGTTATCTTTTAAAAGTCTAAATATAAAGGTCCCGCGAAAAAATACTTAATTGAAAATGATATCCTTTCTAAGGCAACTAGTTTCGACTTCATTGAGAAGGCATTTAAGAAATTCCTTGCTGTGAGCTCTACCGCCTCATCTTTAAATGATCTTAATCATTTAACCCTCTTGCCCCATGAAAATATTCGGAACTTTGCTCACCGTTTAAATGTGTTAGTAACAAAAGTATACCCGGATATCTCTGAGAAAACTGCTTTGGATAATATTAAATTTGTCAAATTATTATCATGTTTGCCATCTGCAATCAAAATTAAAATTCAGGAAGAAAATATTAAGGATTACGAAAAAGCGATTGAGAGAGCCCAGACTTTACAAGATATTTTTGGTCAGGATCATACATAATTGTAAAAAAACATTCACCTGTTTCATTTTCCATCAAACAAGTAAACTCACATCACAACAATTCCATATTCAGAGTTCATATTGACAGGTTACTGCTTGCCCCACCTATCAATGGTCACTTATTTGATTTAAGCTATGAGTAGAGGGAAAAAGGGGTTCGATTGGTGCGGTGGAGGAGGAGTGAGGAGGAGGGAGAATCATACTATAGTAAGGTGAGGTTTAAGGGAAATTTTTTCGTTTGGAAAGGATATTTTTTATTTAATCGTCTTACAGTAGAAGGGGGTTGGAGGGGTTAAATTTTTTTTTGAAAGGGGGGCTAAATTTTTAGGGGGCTTATTTTTTTTCGAGTCGACTTAGAGTAGGATTGGAAATATCACACTATAACACGAAGGGTTAGCTATTTTTGAGAGAAAGTATGAAGGGCTAAACTTTTAGTGAGGCTAAATATTTGAGGGGGGCTTATTTTTAGGGGGGGGCTTAATTTTTTTTTAAGTAGAGAATCGGTTTTGGAACCACTTTAAATTGTGGAAACGGTTAGAGGTTCGGCTACTGCTCCCTCTCCCCCCTCCCCCCTTGCCCACCTGAAAAATAAGGATTTTTTTTTAATAGTTCGGCCTCTCTCGATGAGAAAGTTTTCATGTGTTGTAACATATTTAATTTTTCGATTGTTTTGAACTTTGACAAAAATAGTAGGTTAGTTTTGACGGAATTAAACTAGAACTGTATTATTAGATGAGAGTTCTTTTTTAAATTTAACTTGTATTCTTATTGAAAGGTTTTTATGAACAACTCTGTTTTTGGAAAAACTTTAGTGAATCTTTGAAAAAAGGAGAAATGTTATGCTTTGCATTATTGAAAAACAGTAAAAAAATTACCAGTCTCATCTAATTTTAAGTCATTTGATGAAGATCTGATTCCAGTGGAAAGGATTAAACACAGTTTAATTTTGCATCGTCCTGTATACGTTGGGTTTGTCATATTAGCACTGTTTTCATTGCGGGTTTCGAACCCTGAAACTCCCCATTATTCGAGTTTCTGTAATGAGAATCTAGATGGAAACTTGAAAAATTTCATTTAGAACTGAAAATTGTTAATTATTATTATCCTCTTGTTGCAAGTTCATACATCTCTTTACCTATTCGCCTGGTTTCGAACCTACAATCTTCCCATTATTAGGTTATTTCTATAACCATTGGGCTGGGCGGGCCCCATTGTTTTTTCACTTGAATTTGCTTTCTTTCAGTTTTGTATCGGCTTCTTTTTAAAAATCAGTGGGTTAATGATCTTACGTTAAGTAGAAATTTTAACAAAGTGTTGCCATTGAATTTAGAAAAAATGGGAAATAAACATTATATATTTTTATTATCGTCCACTTCGAGAAATTATTTAATTTTGAGATGAATAGGTTTGGCTAACATTTATTCATTTTAGTATTTATTTCAACATTGGGGAAACTATTAACAGTGTGTTGCCCCTGTATTACGTACTAAAAGAAATTAAAGACTGTTGCCATTGAATTTAGAGAAATAAACATTCAATTTTTTTTATATTATGTACTTCGAGAAATTAATTCAATTTCTTAGATTTAATAATGTCTACTTCAACTTCGGGAAAGTATAGTAATTTGAACGAAAAAATAATAGTATAAAATAGTAATAAAATATATATAGAAAAGATAATTTATAAACTGGATTTTAGAACAGTAATGTAATTTTAGCGTAATGATATTTTTTCAATCTGGATTTTCTCGTGCAGTTAATGAGCTCTTTCATTATCACTCACCCAGAATGTTTCTTTTTACTTATACTGTAACAAAATTTATGGATTTTAGTTTAAAAATATTCGCCTTTGGATGGATTCGAACCATCATCTTTTGGTTAACAGCCAAACGCGTTATCCAATTGCGCCACAAAGGCATTAAAAGGATATACAATTAAACCAAAACAAGTTTATTCATCAGCTTTTAAAAACTAACCAGTTCTTCGATTTTCAAAGATTTGTGGTCATATCTATTTGTGTGTTTGTTGTTTCGATCATACATAAACAGGATGTGCTGTTTCTAATCTGGATGTAATGATAAACCGTATTTCCGCTTTATGTGAAAAACAGAAATAATACTTTTTTCCATTGCATTAGGAAAACAAATTTTCTTAATGGGTCACTATTTTAATTAACTAACAATTAAGAAATGAATCGGATTTTTTTTTCATAACACTCGCATTTTAGTAGGATTCACAGTAAAGTTAATCATTTAATGATAAAAACAGGTTAATTCAAAAGAAATGAATTTATAAAATGATTCATTTTGTACACTTGCTTATTAAATGAACACAACAGTTTATGTATTAAATCGTTATCACGTGATCTTCTTTTTTTCTGATGCGCCACCTACATTGATTTAAGTGTAGTTGGATTTCATTTCATGTCATTATTCTGTTTTCTACTGTTTTGAATACACGTGCTGTATTTTTGTCATCACAAAGTTAAAAGAGATTTTAAATGAATATGGATGTTGTTAATGATACACAATCGACTATTGTCGACAATTCGGATAAGATGAGTAAACAGGAGATAAAAGATGTGCCCGATTCGAATAGTAAAAGTATTCCTTCTTCATCAGAAGAGTTTCAATTGCCTTATATTTGTGGAAAATGTAAAGCAGAATTTCACGAGAAACACGAGTTTTTAAAACATATGAACATTCATTTAGAAAAAAAACTTTTTATGTGCGACGTTTGTGGAATGTTGTTTTTTCGAAAGAGTTCTTTAATGGAACATATGATAATTCATCGCATGACATCTACCATGTACCAATGTGAAACATGTGGTAAATCTTTTCCAAGAAAGAGTGTGTTAATCAGACACAAAAATTTTCATTTAGAAAAAAGGCCTTTGAGTCGTGTCAAGTGTAAGAAAACATTTCTTCAAGAATGTGATTTACGAAAGTATTTGCTAATTCATATTAAAGCCGGAAAATTTCATAAATGTGAACAATGCAAAGAAACGTTTTCCAGAAAGATGGACTTAAGGAATCATCTTAAAATTCACACCATTTCGAAGAAATGTGAGCTTTCCAAGCAATTCAAATGTGATGATTGCGACCAAGTTTTTTATGATAAATTCGACTTAGCTAAACACAGAAAAAGTCATCTTTCACACACCCAACTTAAATTGGAACAGCGTAATGGATTGATTAAGCAATTAGAAGAATTAACACTTCAATTAAGAACTTTGCAAAATGAAATATCTTCATCAAATATCGAATTTTCATTGATTTGAAATAGACATATATTTTCATTATACATATGCAATCATTTTTGTAACTAACGAAAAATAAAATTTTTCTCAATTGAAAAAACTTGTATGTTTTCATTTTAACAAGATGTCTTATTATTTTATTGCTCCCACTACAAATGAACTTGATTTTTTTTTTTTTAGAAGTGAATGAAACTCTAATAATATTTTAGAAATACATTTTTTTTTATTTTTAAGTTTTCTTCATTTAACTCACCCTATTAATTTTAAACCAATGCAAAATTAAAGTATATTTTAATAAAGTTAAAATAATAATAAAGTTCTAATAATGAAGTTTTAGTAATATTAATGAGTAGCATTACTAATAATTGTAAATGAATTTAATCATCTACTAATTAAATTAATCAACTATCAATATTTTTGAGGGATATATTAAATGAAGTATGTATCCACTCATTATTTTATTCAATTTCATATGAGTATGACTACATCATAATAAAAACTATTTTAAACAATCAACTTCTATTACTTTTGTTGAGAGGGATTAGAAAATGAAGTTATTTAAATTATTCTTAACTTTATTGCATATTTTTTAAAGTTTAATTAACAAATAATTAATTTGAGTATAATTATCATTTGATTATATTTTCCACTCATTATTTTAATCCATTTCATATAAGTTTAATTATGTACACACTATTTATTTTAATCAATTTCATGAGAAAAAATATAATGAACTTGCGTTTCATTTTCCATGTGCTGCCATTCACAAGTTTGAAAAATAACTATCATAATGAAATATTCATGCTAGCATTAATCATGCTTTTCGGTTTAATCATCAATTTGAAAAATTTACTTGATACCGATTTTTAACTGAAACGGTTACTGATTTGAATTCATATAAATATAATTATTCACAATTTTAATCAATTTCATTTGATTCTAATTAATTTAATTTGAGTATAATTACCCACTCATTATTTTAATCCACTTCATAAAAGTATAATTATAACTTCCACTATATATTTTAATTAATTTCATGTGAATAAAATTATTATTTGTACTGAACTTGTGATTCACTCATTGTGTGTTGCCATTCTCAAGTTTGAAAAATATCTAACATGATGAAATATTCATACTAGCAATAGTCATGCTTTTCGACTCAGTCGGCGATTTGAAAATTTAGTCGCTCACGGTTTTTTAATTAATGCGATCGTTTCTAACTGAAACCGTCACTGATTTGAACTTATGTTAATAATCGTTTCGAAATCATCTCAATCAGTTTACTGTTGACTTTTGATCAGACTACACCATATACTGTTTGCTATTTAAAATGGCTTGTGAATTAAATATGCTGAAATGATCTCCCCTAGAAATGAATTGCGTAGCAAAGTATCAACGTTTAGAATCATCTTTGGATACTGATATGAAGGAATTAAATTTCCCAAGTTTTGTAATTCAAACGAGAACTTTTCAACATTACCCTCAAACAAGGATTTACATGCTGCAGAACCTAAGTTCGATATGGATTCGACGACCCCAATATTCACTCATAATGATGACGACGCAACTTCTACTATGAGTTTTTTGGACACTATTTTTAATGACCTAGATTTTAAAAATTTGGAATCCTTCATTTCCCCAAGTACCTCAATTTCATCATCATAAGAACCAACAAATGCTGTTTTGAATACAATACAAGGTCCCCTTATGAAAGACATTCCCAAAAGCAAACCACGCAATTTTAGCGTGATTGAAATCAAGTTGAGTGATTGTGTTTATTTAATTTTAAAACATCGCATCAAACGATTTTATGTGTATATCGGGGAGTTTAAACGCAATGTGATTAGTAATGAAGAAATGATGATGAAAAATAGACTTTTGATGGACATTAATACGTGGTATGAATTTCAATCGAAGCTTTTTGCTTTTAATTTGAAATATAAATCCTCGTCATTTATTGCTAATAATACTGTGTTGGTAATGAATCACAATAATAGCACTATGCGAATTAAAAACGTGAAGAATTTTTCACATTTTGACTTAAACGATTGCCAAATATTAAATCTGAAGGATAAAGTTCATCATTTTAACAAGAAGCTTTTGCAACACATGGATACAAATTATCTGCCACGCTTAATTAAGCAAAAATGTACACTAGGTGACGTAACTATCGAAAATACATCTGCTTTATTTTCAAAGCTCATCAAGTGTATTGAGAGTAATGTAGTGACTATTTTAAACCAAATTTATGAGTGCGTAAGATGTATTTGTGAACACGAAAGTATGAGTCTTCATACATGTTTCACATTTAATAATCGCGAAAAGTTTAATCAGCTAGGGGACACGGTGTTAATGTTAGTTAATTTCGATTATGTTGTTTCTATGTTTTTAAACGGAGCTGGATGTGTTAGTAAAAACTTTTTATGTAACATCAATGTAGAAACTATACAATATGTATTGTTTAAATAATAAATTTTGTTGTTTTTGTTTGTTAAATGTATATGTTTATTCATTTAGTCTATCTTTTAATTATGACAATCTATATTGGAAAAAAAGAAATTAACAATTACCTAATCAAAATGTATATATACAAGTTTTTATTTTTGAATTTAAAATGAATTCCAAGTTATTAATATTTTTAATAATGAAAATAAAAGTTTTCTGCTTTTGCAATTTAATAAAATTATATTTACAAGTTAAGCAAATATTTTTTGAAATAAATTTCAAATCTGGTGGAAATATATTTTTCAAGTTTTACAATTTTAGAATAAAGTTTTCACTTCAAGTTAAAAATATATTTTGAAATAAATTTTTTCAATTCATTTTAAAATTTTACAATTTCAGAAATAAAAAAGTTTTCAATTAATCAAATTTTTTTTTAATTAAACTATTCGATGTAAAATTTTTTTATCCATGCTTTTATGTTTGCATACTACATATGGATATGTAGTATGTTTTATGCAAGAACAATTATTTAATAGTTCAAAATTATTTACAAATTAGAAAAATATACTATGTAAGAACAAATATTTTATTAGTTCAATTACATTTACAAGTTAGGAAAAAAGTTACTAGTTTTCAATTTAAAATAAATTTTTTAAACATTACAAAAATATTTTATCAGTTTTAAAAGATTATATTAAAAAAAAAGCTTAAAGTTTTACAATTTAAGAAATAAAATTATAAAAGTTTTTGAAAATTTTCATTAGTTAAAATTTTTTGTTCATTGTATAAATTTTTTAAACATGCTTACATACTAAATATAAATATGTAGTATGTTCACAACGTAATATATTGTATACTATGTAACATAGTATATATTATGTTTCATATAAGAACAAAGATTTTTCTAGCTCAAAATTATTTACAAATATAGAAAAATGTTTTATTAGTTTTTCAATTAAAAGAAAAATAGTTTTCTAAAAAATATTTTGTAAGTTTTACAAAAGAAAAAAAATTTCAATTAAGTTTTCTAAAAAAATATTTTATAAGTTTTACAAAAAAATAAATCAATTCAGTTTTCTAAAAAAATAATTTAAAAGTTTTGCAGAAAAATCAATTAAGTTTTCTAAAATATACATATATGTTAGTTTTACAATTCAAAAAAGAATATATATATATATATATGTGTGTGTGTGTTGTTAGTTTTCAGTTGTATACAAGTTGGAAAATATGAGTTATTGATGTTAACATAGTATGTATTTATATATCTCATAATATATATAACATAGTATATATCACATAATGTGTATGTATAACAAAGTAGATAGTTATATATCACATAACGTGTATCATATATGACTAATTGTATACTATGGTCGACTTAAGAATAATCATTTTTTTTAGTCTAAAATTAATTACAAGTTATAAAATTATTTTTTTAATGAAATTTTCTTTATCCTTATCTACCTTATTTCTTCAAACTCTAATTTTTACATCTACATTTTTAATACAAATTCATTTATATTCAAATATTAGAATAATACCTACTTACAAATAGCATTGATTTAAAACGAAGCTTGGCATGTCTCGCTCCTACAGATGAAATGCTCGCTGCAGATAACTGACCGGATGTTTATATCATTACGTGATTTCCTCTAACATCTGATAAACCGATAGCATGTTTCCCATTTCCAACTCAGTCTTCAATTGTGTTGCTTCGTTAAGTTTTACTCTCTATATTCCTTCATATTAAAAAAGAACTACATATTTTCTTTACACGTTTGATATTGGAAAGATCTAATATAATTTTAAAACCTATCTTTTTATATCTGCAAACTTTTATTACCAAATAAAATCATCATCTTTTAGTATGTTTAGTTGAAAGATCTTTTATTTTTAATTAGATGATGTAATCGAAATTCTTATTAAGAAGTTTTATTTAACTATCTATTATTTTATAGAAATAATTTTCTTATGAAAGCGAAAAAGAATATTTCATCATTTATATAATCTAAGGTTGATTATATATTATGTTATCTAACATAATTTGTAATTGAATAGAGTATACTTTGTATATAAAATTATATACATACTTAGCATATATATATATATATATATATATATATATATACCTAGTATATATAATTATATATACCTCTAGTATACATAATTACAAATTATTACATCATCTAATTAAAAATAAAAGATCTTTCAACTAAAAATACTAAAAGATGATGATTTTATTTGGTAATAAAAGTTTGCAGATATAAAAAGATAGGTTTTAAAATTATATTAGATCTTTCCAATATCAAACGTGTAAAGAAAATATGTAGTTCTTTTTTAATATGAAGGAATATTGAGAGTAAAACTTAACGAAGCAACACAATTGAAGGCTGAGTTGGAAATGGGAAACATGCTATCGGTTTAACAGATGTTAGAGGAAGTCACGTGATGATATAAACATCCGGTCAGTTATCTGCAGTGAGCATTTCATCTATAGGAGCGAGACATGCCAAGCTTCGTTTTAAATCAATGCTATTTGTAAGTAGATATTATTCTAATATTTGAATATAAATGGATTTGTATTAAAAATGTAGATGTAAAAATTAGAGTTTGAAGAAATAAGGTAGATAAAGACGGGTTGCCATCTCCCGGTCCCAGGCCCTTGCAGGCCCATTCGCCTACGCAGGGAACCACCCGTGAGACAAGCCCTGCGGCGCGTCCCGAAGGTCGCCGCCAGACAAGCCCCAACAGAGCAGAACCCCACGCACGCTCCGGTCAAGGCCGACGCGCTGCCCAGCGCACGCCACGTCGGCTATTCCCAAGACAGGACGAACGGCCGCTACGACAGTCCTCACCACCCAGTTAGAAAACGAAGTGGTCCCTAAACTTGGTTCCCGAGCCGGTAGACCCCGCAAGCCCTGCAGGAACCGGACGCCTATAAAGACGCCGGGCCCACGAACTGAACCGAGGCTTCCCGACCCGGAGTTGATTTACGGAAGGCCCCCAAGATCAATTACCATTTTCCGGCAAACACTGGCCCTAGCTTGAAAACCCGGGAGGACGGGGAAAGTCCCTCCGGCCGTAAAGCGACCCAGCTCCGGGCTTTTCGCCCAGACCACCTGGCTCAACCGACGGAACACCTCGTGGATAACGCCGGGAACCAGTTGGCCAGCACTAGGTACCGTTAGCGACCCCAGGCGGACACGGAAAGCTCCACCTAGACGGAATAGACACCGCCTCGCTAGGGGGTTGGATGGAACGGAGTCCCACCAGCCCCCGCCGACTCGACCCCGTCCGAAGACAGAGAAGCCAGCGGAGGCCGACAGAAGCCCGCCCACCACTACCTTACCTCACGGCCGTCGAGTGTACCCAGGCCCGAAGGCCCCTGACCCCGTGCAGTGACCGACCGCTACCTTTGTTAATGCGTTCGAAAGTTAGGTGGAGACACCTCTAGGTCCTCATCACCAGGCGAGAAAAACTCTGGTACCGCATAGACACGGAGGACCTGGATCGGACCAAGAGTTCCTCTGAGGCACGATGAACCGCCGCGTTACCGGCGAGCCTCCTGCCCGTTTCCCTGCGGGAATAGCGTTCGATGGTGGACCTGCCGTCCGACCCCCTCCCAAGGGTCACGGCACGACATGGAGCAACCAGAGCCATACTGGCCTCCCCACGCGACCGCTCCTTGGTCAACGGGGGCACCGTAAAACCCTACCACCCTAAGGGTCGGCTCACAACTGCTTCAGCTGAGGTCCTCGGAGGGATGAGCCACCCAAGTCATAAAGTAACTTGGGCGCTGTCCGTAACCCTCGCCCTTCGGTCGCTCCGGAGTCCCTGCATGGCGTTCCCGCGAGCCCTGTCGTCACTAGCGAGCACCGAGGACTTTCCACTACAAAGCCCTCACTCCCACCTCAGGCTCCCTCTTAGTCAAATGGTGGATGGGGCCCTATCGCCTTAGCTAGTCTTTGCCCGGCGACACCGTCCGGTCCTTAGACCGACACCGGGATCGACCCATGGAGCGTCGCTACCCGGCTTGCCCGGAGAACCCGGGTGCCGGAGGACCGTACCTCTGGTGTCCACCAAAGCGGGCTACGGCCCTATGCACAACGTCCGTTAACCGTGGCCACCGGACTCAACGCCTGTCGGAGATGAGCCTCTCGAGGAGGTGGCGATTCGTCCCCATCCGGCCCCCTCGCATTCGTACACAACGAACTCTGCCGAGCTTTCGGTCACCTCCCCCACTCAAGGGGTCGGGTCGGAACCACCCGGAGGGGCGGCCACAAATAAGGTAGATAAGGATAAAGAAAAGTTTCATTAAAAAAAAAATAATTATAACTTATAATTAATTTTAGACTAAAAAAAAAAATGATTATTCTTAAGTCGACCATAGTATACAATTAGTTATATATGGTACACGTTATGTGATATATAACTATCTACTTTGTTATACATACACATTATGTGATATATACTATGTGATATATATTATGAGATATATAAATACATACTATGTTAACATCAATAACTCATATTTTCCAACTTGTATACAACTGAAAACTAATAACACACATATATATATATATATTCTTTTTTTAATTGTAAAACTAACATATATATATATATTTTAGAAAATTTAATTGATTTTTCTGCAAAACTTTTAAATTATTTTTTAGAAAACTGAATTGATTTATTTTTTTGTAAAACTTATAAAATATTTTTTAGAAAACTTAATTGTTTTTTTTTTTTTTTTTTTTTTTTTTTGTAAAACTTATAAAATATTTTTTAGAAAACTTAATTGAAATTTTGTTTCTTTTGTAAAACTTACAAAATATTTTTTAGAAAACTTTTTTTTTTTAATTGAAAAACTAATAAAACATTTTTCTATGTTTGTAAATAATTTTGAGCTAGAAAAATCTTTGTTCTTATATGAAACATAGTATATACTATGTTACATAGTATACACTATATTACATTGTGAACATACTACATATTTATATGTAGTATGTAAGCATGTTTAAAAAAATTATACAATGAACAAAAAATTTTAACAAATGAAAATTTTTAAAAACTTTTATAATTTTATTTCTTAAATTGTAAAACTTTAAACTTTTTTTTATAATCTTTTAAAACTGATAAAATATTTTTGTAATGTTTAAAAAGCTTATTTTAAATTGAAAACTAGTAACTTTTTTTCTAACTTGTAAATATAATTGAACTAATAAAATATTTGTTCTTACATAGTATATTTTTCTAACTTGTAAATAATGTTGAACTATTAAATGATTGTTCTTGCATAAAACATACTACATATCTATATGTAGTATGCAAACATAAAAGCATGGATAAAAAAATTTTACAACGAATAGTTTAATTTAAAAAAAATGTTGATTAATTGAAAACTTTTTTATTTCTGAAATTGTAAAATTTTAACTTGAATTGAAAAAATTTATTTCAAAATATATTTTTAACTTGAAGTGAAAACTTTATTCTAAAATTGTAAAACTTGAAAAATATATTTCCACTAGATTTGAAATTTATTCCAAAAAAATTTTTTTTAACTTGTAAATATAATTTTATTAAATTGCAAAAGCAGAAAACTTTTATTTTCATTATTAAAAATATTAATAACATGGAATTTATTTTAAATTCAAAAATAAAAACTCTTATATATATACATTTTGATTAGGTAATTGTTAATTTCATTTTTTCCAATATAGATTGTCATAATTAAAAGATAGACTAAATGAATAAACATATACATTTAACAAACAAAAACAACAAAATTTATTATTTAAACAATACATATTGTATAGTTTCTACATTGATGTTACATAAAAAGTTTTTACTAACACATCCAGTTCCGTTTAAAAACATAGAAACAACATAATCGAAATTAGCTAACATTAACACCGTGTCCCCTAGCTGATTAAACTTTTCGCGATTATTAAATGTGAAACATGTATGAAGACTCATACTTTCGTGTTCACAAATACATCTTACGCACTCATAAATTTGGTTTAAAATAGTCACTACATTACTCTCAATACACTTGATGAGCTTTGAAAATAAAGCAGATGTATTTTCGATAGTTACATCACCTAGTGTACATTTTTGCTTAATTAAGCGTGGCAGATAATTTGTATCCATGTGTTGCAAAAGCTTCTTGTTAAAATGATGAACTTTATCCTTCAGATTTAATAATTGGCAATCGTTTAAGTCAAAATGTGAAAAATTCTTCACGTTTTTAATTCGCATAGTGCTATTATTGTGATTCATTACCAACACAGTATTATTAGCAATAAATGACGAGGATTTATATTTCAAATTAAAAGCAAAAAGTTTCGATTGAAATTCATACACGTATTAATGTCCATCAAAAGTCTATTTTTCATCATCATTTCTTCATTACTAATCACATTGCGTTTAAACTCCCCGATATACACATATAATCGTTTGATGCGATGTTTTAAAATTAAATAAACACAATCACTCAACTTGATTTCAATCACGCTAAAATTGCGTGGTTTGCTTTTGGGAATGTCTTTCATAAGGGGACCTTGTATTGTATTCAAAACAGCATTTGTTGGTTCTTGTGATGATGAAATCGAGGTACTTGGGGAAATGAAGGATTCCAAATTTTTAAAATCTAGGTCATTAAAAATAGTGTCCAAAAAACTCATAGTAGAAGTTGCGTCGTCATCATTATGAGTGAATATTGGGGTCGTCGAATCCATATCGAACTTGGGTTCTGCAGCATGTAAATCCTTGTTTGAGGGTAATGTTGAACAGTTCTCGTTTGAATTACAAAATTCTAAACTTGGGAGATTTAATTCCTTCATATCAGTATCCAAAGATGATTCTAAACGTTGATACTTTGCTACGCAATTCATTTCCAGGTGAGATCTTTTCAGCATATTTAATTCACAAGCCATTTTAAATAGCAAACAGTATGTGGTGTAGTCTGATCAAAAGTCAACAGTAAACTGATTGAGATGATTTCGAAACGATTATTAACATAAGTTCAAATCAGTGAGGGTTTCAGTTAGAAACGATCGCATTAATTAAAAAACCGTGAGCGACTAAATTTTCAAATCGCCGACTGAATCGAAAAGCATGACTATTGCTAGTATGAATATTTCATCATGTTAGATATTTTTCAAACTTGAGAATGGCAACACACGATGAGTGAATCACAAGTTCAGTACAAATAATAATTTTATTCAAATGAAATTAATTAAAATATATAGTGGAAGTTATAACTATACTTTTATGAAGTGGATTAAAATAATGAGTGGATAATTATACTCAAATTAAATTAATTAGAATCAAATGAAATTGATTAAAATTGTGAATAATTATATTTATATGAATTCAAATCAGTAACCGTTTCAGTTAAAAATCGGTATCAAGTAAATTTTTCAAATTGATGATTAAACCGAAAAGCATGATTAATGCTAGCATGAATATTTCATTATGATAGTTATTTTTCAAACTTGTGAATGGCAACACATGGAAAATAAAACGCAAGCTCATTATATTTTTTCTCATGAAATTGATTAAAATAAATAGTGTGTGCATAATTAAACTTATATGAAATGGATTAAAATAATGAGTGGATAAATAAAATCAAATGATAATTATACTCAAATTAATTATTTGTTAATTAAACTTTAAAAAATATGTAATAAAGTTAACAATAATTTAAATAACTTCATTTTCTAATCCCTCTAAACAAAAGTAATAGAAGTTGATTGTTTAAAATAGTTTTTATTATGATGTAGTCATACTCATATGAAATTGAATAAAATAATGAGTGGATACATACTTCATTTAATATATCCCTCAAAAATGTTCATCGTTGATTAATTTAATTAGTAGATGATTAAATTCATTTAGAATTATTAGTAATGCTACTCATTAATATTACTAAAACTTTATTATTAGAACTTTATTATTATTTTAACTTTATTAAAATATACTTTAATTTTGCATTGGTTTAAAATTAATAGAGTGAGTTAAATGAAGAAAACTTAAAAATAAAAAAATGTATTTCTAAAATATTATTAGAGTTTCATTCACTTCTAAAAAAAAAAAATCAAGTTCATTTGTAGTGGGAGCAATAAAATAATAAGACATCTTGTTAAAATGAAAACATACAAGTTTTTTCAATTGAGAAAAATTTTATTTTTCGTTAGTTACAAAAATGATTGCATATGTATAATGAAAATATATGTCTATTTCAAATCAATGAAAATTCGATATTTGATGAAGATATTTCATTTTGCAAAGTTCTTAATGGAAGTGTTAATTCTTCTAATTGCTTAATCAATCCATTACGCTGTTCCAATTTAAGTTGGGTGGGTAAAAGATGACTCTTTCTGTGTTCAGCTAAGTCGAATTTATCATAAAAAACTTGGTCGCAATCATCACATTTGAATTGCTTCGAAAGCTCACATTTCTTCGAAATGGTGTGAATTTTAAGATGATTCCTTAAGTCCATCTTTCTGGAAAACGTTTCTTCGCATTGTTCACATTTATGAAATTTTCCGGCTTTAATATGAATTAGCAAATACTTTCGTAAATCATATTGTTGAACAAATGTTTTCTTACACTTGTCACAACTCAAAGGCCTTTTTTCTAAATGAAACTTTGTGTGTCTGATTAACACACTCTTTCTTGAAAAAGATTTACCACATATTTCACATTGGTACATGGTAGATGTCATGCGATGAATTATCATATGTTCTAGTAACGAACTCTTTCGAAAAAACAACATTCCACAAACGTCGCACATAAAAAGTTTTTTTTCTAAATGAATGCTCATATGTTTTAAAAACTCGTGTTTCTCTTAAAATTCTGCTTTACATTTTCCACAAACATAAGGCAATTGAAACTGTTCTGATGAAGAAGGAATACTTTTATTATTCGAAACGGGCACATCTTTTATCTCCTGTTTACTCATCTTATCCGAATTGTCGACAACAGTCGATTGTGTATCATTAACAACATCCATATTCATTTAAAATCTCTTTTAACTTTGTGATGACAAAAATACAGCACGTGTATTCAAAACAGTAGAAAACAGAATAATGACATGAAATGAAATCCAACTACATTTAAATCAATGTAGGTGGCGCATCAGAAAAAAAAGAAGATCACGTGATAACGATTTAATACATAAACTGTTGTGTTCATTTAATAAGCAAGTGTACAAAATGAATCATTTTATAAATTCATTTCTTTTGAATTAACCTGTTTTTATCATTAAATGATTAACTTTACTGTGAATCCTACTAAAATGCGAGTGTTATGAAAAAGAAATCCGATTCATTTCTTAATTGTTAGTTAATTAAAATAGTGACCCATTAAGAAAATTTGTTTTCCTAATGCAATGGAAAAAAGAAGTATTATTTCTGTTTTTCACATAAAGCGGAAATACGGTTTATCATTACATCCAGATTAGAAACAGCACATCCTGTTTATGTATGATCGAAACAACAAACACACAAATAGATATGACCACAAATATTTGAAAATCGAAGAACCGGTTAGTTTTTAAAAGCTGATGAATAAACTTGTTTTGGTTTAATTGTATATCTGTTTAATGCCTTTGTGGCGCAATTGGATCACGCGTTTGGCTGTTAACCAAAAGATGATGGTTCGAATCCATCCAAAGGCGAATATTTTAAAACTAAAATCCATAATTTTTGTTACAGTATAAGTAAAAAGAAACATTCTGGGTGAGTGATAATGAAAGAGTTCATTAACTGCACGAGAAAATCCAGATTGAAAAAATATCATTACGCTAAAATTACATTACTGTTCTAAAATCCAGTTTATAAATTATCTTTTCGTTCAAATTACTATACTTTCCCGAAGTTGAAGCAGACATTATTAAATCTAAGAAATTGAATTAGTTTCTCGAAGTACATAATATATAAAAATTGAATGTTTATTTCTCTAAATTCAATGGCAACAGTCTTTAATTTCGTTTAGTACGTAATACAGGGGCAACACACTGTTAATAGTTTCCCCAATGTTGAAATAAATACTAAAATGAATAAATGTTAGCCAAACCTATTCATCTGAAAATTAAATAATTTCTCGAAGTGGACGATAATAAAAATATATAATGTTTATTTCCCATTTTTTCTAAATTCAATGGCAACACTTTGTTAAAATTTCTACTTAACGTAAAATCATTAACCCACTGATTTTTAAAAAGAAGCCGATACAAAACTGAAAGAAAGCAAATTCAAGTGAAAAAACAATGGGGCCCGTCCAGCCCAATGGTTATAGAAATAACCTAATAATGGGAAGATTGTAGGTTCGAAACCAGGCGAATAGGTAAAGAGATGTATGAATTTGCAACAAGAGGATAATAATAATTAACAATTTTCAGTTCTAAATGAAATTTTTCAAGTTTCCATCTAGATTCTCATTACAGAAATTCGAATAATGGGGAGTTTCAGGGTTCGAAACCCGTAAAGAAAACAGTGCTAATATGACAAACCCAACGTATACAGGACGATGCAAAATTAAACTGTGTTTAATCCTTTCCACTGCAATCAGATCTTAATCAAATGACTTAAAACTAGATGAGACTGCTAATTTTTTTACTGTTTTTTCAATAATGCAAAGCATAACATTTCTCCTTTGTTCAAAGATTCACTAAAGTTTTTTCCAAAAAGAGAATTGTTCATAAAAACCTTTCAATAAGAATACAAGTTAAATTAAAAAAAGAACTCCCATCTAATAATACAGTTCCAGTTTAATTCCGTCAAAACTAACCTACTATTTTTGATAAAGTTCAAAACAATCGAAAAATTAAATATGTTACAACACATGAAAACTTTCTCATCGAGAGAGGCCGAACTATTAAAAAAAAATCCTTATTTTTCAGGGGGGCAAGGGGGAAGAGGGAGCAGTAGCCGAACCTCTAACCGTTTCCACAATTTAATGTGTTTCCAAAACCGATTCTCTACTTCAAAAAAAAATTAAGCCCCCCTAAAAATAAGCCCCCCTCAAATATTTAGCCTGACTAAAAGTTTAGCCCTTCATACTTTCTCTCAAAAATAGCTAACCCTTCGTGTTATAGTATGATATTTCCAATCCTACTCTAAGTCTACTCGAAAAAAAAATAAGCCCCCCTTTCAAAAAAAATTTAACCCCTCCAACCCCCTTTTACTGTAAGACGATTAAATAAAAAATATCCTTTCCAAACGAAAAAATTTCCCTTAAACCTCATCTTACTATAGTATGATTCTCCCTCCTCCTCACTCCTCCTCCACCGCACCAATCGAACCCCCTTTTTCCCTCTACTCATAGCTTAAATCAAATAAGTGACCATTGCGAGGTGGGGCAAGCAGTAACCTGTCAATATGAACTCTGAATATGGAATTGTTGTGATGTGAGTTTACTTGTTTGATGGAAAATTAAACAGGTGAATGTTTCTTTACAATTATGTATGGTCCTGTGTACTTTGGCTTGAATTTATCCACCGATTTCAAATGTACAATGTCTTTTTTGCATATAGGTCTTAACTTTGCTATTCGTTGATGATACTGATTTCTTTTAACTTGTGAAGATGTAATGTTTTCATATGCTTTTATGTAAATACCCTTTAAATCATCCAAAAGTTTATGGATTTCAAAACATTGATTTAAAAATGGCTGATTAGCATATAAATCATAAGTGTCACAAATTAAGGACAGTTCACGTCCAAAGTTACTACTCGTAAGAATGTGATCCTGACCAAAAATATCTTGTAAAGTCTGGGCTCTCTCAATCGCTTTTTCGTAATCCTTAATATTTTCTTCCTGAATTTTAATTTTGATTGCAGATGGCAAACATGATACTAATTTGACAAATTTAATATTATCCAAAGCAGTTTTCTCAGATATATCCGGGTATACTTTTGTTACTAACACATTTAAACGGTGAGCAAAGTTCCGAATATTTTCATGGGGCAAGAGGGTTAAATGATTAAGATCATTTAAAGATGAGGCGGTAGAGCTCACAGCAAAGAATTTCTTAAATGCCTTCTCAATGAAGTCGAAACTAGTTGCCTTAGAAAGGATATCATTTACAATTAAATATTTTTTCGCGGGACCTTTATATTTAGACTTTTAAAAGATAACCAGTTCCTCTTCATCTAACTTTTTGATTTTTCCATACGCTGATACCTGATCAAAGAAAAAATTAATGAGGGTAGGATCACCCTCAAAATCATCCACAGAAAAATTAAAATTATGAGACTGCCATTTTAAATATGAACTATATAATATATACCAACTAGAATTTAAAAAAAAAAAATCACTACCATATATTTTACCAAAATAATATAAATATCAGCAACAAAATTGTCATATTAAATTGCAAAGAATGAAATAAATTTAATGAATATATGTGCATGATCAAAATAAACATTTTCACTTACTTTGGAAGAACAAAACAGCACCATATCAATGTAGGCACAAAAAAAAAACGTCAATATATTTACGAGTACTTTTTTTTTATTATTAACTATTATCTAGTGAAATTATATATTCATTCATTTACTTAAAAAGTACTCAATAGGAATAATGCACACTTAAAAATTCAGTTATATTTTCAATAAACATATAATAAATACACACTCTAAATAAAAATTGTAGAGATTATTCAGTGATTAACAGATATTCAATCAAGCCTATTTACACACAAAAATGCCAAAATAATACTAGCATAATTATTTACAATCAAAAATATGCAACATCAAAATTAGTATTAAAGAAATTTTGTTATCTGTTACTTACGATATCCCTGAATAATCTCACATTTATGTATTGCCATACTTTAAAAAAAAAAATTTCTTTTCTTTCTTTTTTTTTTTTTTTTTTTTTTTTTTTTTTTTTTTTTTTGCAACATTTCTATTTGTTTTCACCATTTAAAAAAATTAACCACGATGACACTGACGACAATAAAAAAATCACTCGTCAGAAACTATAAAAAAGTTCTGAGAAAAAGAAGGAAAAAAAATAATAATTATGTAAATTTGATGGGCGTGTTGGTGAAAATAAAGAAATCACTCACCAACATCCATTACAACAAAAAGCACACCGCTTTTTTTTTTTTTTTTAAATCTCTGTACTTTAGTAAAAATTTGCCCAAAATAATTGCAGATAATTAAGAGGCACTTGAGTACTAACAAACACATTGATTTATCATCGGACACCATGAAGCTTATGCACTGGTATTCCCAGGTTTCACCACTCACACGGGGAAAATATACCCCCTGCCGCTTACTGACATTAGGAGCACCGCACACTCCACTAGAAGATTAAATCCAGCACATTAAAAACATTCAAGAACACGGGAGCCCCCGGGCAGGACTCCGGACCTTGACAGCGGAATCAGGAAAGCCTGACTAAGATACGGGAGAGAGCAGCAGTGATGCGCAACATGGGAGCAGCCGACGAAATGCAAATCCATCAGTACAGCAGAAAAGATTCGGGACCAGGAACAGCATGAGTATCCGGTACGGGAAGCCTCCGTATATTATCAGGAAACTTTCGGGACAATCAGGATCGCAGGACAACAGCATCGGGACCATCACAAAAACTGGAGAAGAGGACGCTAGCAGCATCGAAACTTTGGCACCACTCCATCGTATTAAAAGTGTAAAAAAAAAACGTTCGCAGTCACAAATATTCGGCACCAATTTGTGTGAAGTTATTATAACACACATTTAAAACTAAAAGTTTTGCCGGTGATGTAAAAGTGACAGTACATTGGGATGCTGCACAAAACCCAATTTTATTATTGAGCTCTCATCCCATTTACTGCAAACAGATTTATAAACAGTAAAGATGAAATTTATTGAAAACAGTTTGACATAATATAATGATGCGGTGGGCCGCTTAGAAAAAGCGTGACTTTACACAGTCAGAGTATCAGGCCGAATGATACACTTGCACATCGAATACACGCCACATCCACTGGAATACCAAGCCAATATGAGAGTTACGTAAACGCCAAATTATCCGTTGCATAGAAAAACAATGGGAGAGAATTTAAATTATTGGCGAATAAACTGATAAAGACAAAATCGTGAAAATAACTTCAAGCAACCCTACCAAAACATTAACAATACGTAAAATTTATTTATATTATAGATGTCAAATATAATTTTATTCGGGAGTTCGTTAATTCTTTCCATGTACTAACTCTGCAGGAGAAAAACCCGTAGAATCATGAGTTACCGTCCGCAAGGCTAATAACGCATACGGCAAATTTCCCTCCCAACTTGCGCCATTTTCAACACACAAAACTTTCAATAATCTTTTCACTGAGCGATGCCATCGCTCAACCAAATTACTTTGTGGCCGACAAACCGACGAGTGAGTTAACTTAACTCCAAATTTCTTTAAGAATGCGGTTGTTAACTCGCTTACAAAATATCTTCCGAGATCTGTTTGTAACTCTCTGGGATATCCTAATCTGCTAAATACCCACATTAATGCTTCAATTATAGTTTCTGATCGGACATTAGATATCGCAACAGCCTCCGGATACCTGGACGCCACACAAATAACTGTTACAATAAACCTATTCCCTTTTTCAAATTTCGGTAAGGGACCCACAATGTCAGCTGATAACTTCGAAAAAACTTCTCCAATAATCGGCACACGTCTGAGAGGAGCTTTCCCTATTTCCCTAGGTTTCCCAATCCTCTAACATGAATCACATGTTTTGACAAAATCCTCTATCTGTTTTATTACATTCGGCCAAAAGTAATGACGTAAAACCTTATCCTTTGTTTTCATTTCACCAAAGTGCGATGAAATCCCCTCATGACAGGCTCCTAAAACGTCTAATCTGAATTTCGAAGGCACCACTAATTGCAATCTCTCCCCACCACTATTGTCAAAAGTTTTCCTAAACACCAAGTCATTCATAATTTCATAGTGAGATTTCTTGGCTCTCGCTTTTTCCCTAACTTCTTTTAACGAAGGATCAACATCCTGTTCTTTTTTAAATTCCTCACGACTAATCAGTGCTAAATTTCCGAACTTGTCATTTAAATCCGCAGGTAGCAATACACTTCCCGAGGTTTCATCATCCGTTAGCTGCTCTAACTCCTTTTCGCATTGTTCTGCAAACTCGTCCGATTCACATTCTAACTCCACGACCTGCTTTCCCTCTCCCCTTTCGCAATTCGTATTTACACTAGCCCCGTCCATCACACTAACAGTGTCTTTCTTTGCCCGCGATCTGGTCATTACCGCATTTACTGTATTAACTTTTTTTCAGGCTAATTCAATTATCTTTTGCGTTTTATTCCCTAAGAGATAATAATGCAAGTCTGCTTCTTTGTCTACAACCCCAACTTCCGTTTTTAGCGAACCCAATCCATCAAAATCTATCTCTATGTGAGCGACAGATAAATAGCGGATTTTAGAATACAAGGGCTGTTTCACGAAGATATAATCTCCTGTCAATTGTTCCTTTTTTACGTGTTCCTCACCACACAAATCATAATTGGCACCAGTATCTCTTAGAGTGACAATATCACGCCCATTTATTTTCGCTCTACTAAGATAAGGTTTGAACCCTTCTTCATAATCCGACGTTTTACTCACATGATTTACTTTAGCGGTGTCTTTCTCCTTCTTTTTTAACTGCGGACAATTGGACCTAAGGTGAGTTGTTGAATCACAAAGGAAACACCGGTTTACCCTCCTTTTTTCAAAAACACGATCCCTTTCTGTCACTATATTCTTGTCCCTCCAATTGAAACTTTTATCTGCGTTTTTATTCTCCATCCCCGAGCTATTTTTCTCGAATTTCTTATTAAAAAAATTTCTCGAATTTCTTGTTTTCCTTTGGGAATTTTTCACTACCTCTAATTCATCTAAGCGTTTCACTAAAACTTCTGGGTCAGTGAAATTTGACCAGACATCAATCAGATGATCCTTTAATTCTTGAGGGGCTCTTTTTTTAATTTGATCAGTGATCAAAAGCTTCTTTAATTCATCAAAATTAGTGATTTTTAAAGAATTTAACCACCCTTCCAGATAGCTATTCAATTCGAAAATTAAATCACGCCACGGATTATTTGGATCCCTCTGGTGTTGATTAAATTTTAGTCTATACGATTCTGCATTTAATTTGTACCTTTCTAACAATTTACCTTTCACATAATCATAATTATCAATCAAATGTGATGGCTCTCTAAGGATTAATTCTGCCACATTTACCGGTAGGAGCGCTAATAAATTTGTCACTAATTCATCATCTTCTAAATTACATTTTTTTGCCTGCCTCTGAAACAAATTTAAGAATAAAGATATTTCTTATCGACTCTCATCGAAACGATGTATTAAGGATTTTAAGGGCAAATTATTGCTTCTCTCTGCACCATGATTTGATGTTAAGCTTCGCGTTTCTGCTTCTTGCGATAATTTTAACTTTTCGAGTTCATAAGCCCTGTCTTTGTCTCGATCCTCCTTTTCTAATCTCTTTCTTTCTTTTTCCTCCTCTACAAGCGCTAACCGATCTTGCAGTATATTTTTGGCTTGTGCCAATGCAAAATCTCTATCGAAATC
This sequence comes from Maratus speciosus, assembly GCA_963932465.1. Lineage (NCBI taxonomy): Eukaryota > Metazoa > Arthropoda > Arachnida > Araneae > Salticidae > Maratus > Maratus speciosus. Next base: position 176,753,193 of record OZ010799.1, on the reverse strand, counting down.
TTCAGCCGCTTCTATTTTATTAACTATTTTTGCAAGCGTGTCACTCTCATCTATTTGAACATCTAATTCACCCGCCAGGATTCGCAAATCCACTTTTCTGAAATTTTTCCACTCTGACATATTTGAAAAATTAACCCCAAAAACTAATTTACATGGATATCAGATCAAAATTTAAAACAGAAAAAATACATACATACACAAAAATATAATTTAGTTATACATTTACAAAACAGTTAGAAATATAATTTCCCCTTTTTATAACTTGTATTAAAAAAATGGCACCATGTTTCACTTCTGCAACCCATCATCTCGCAAAATTTTCACATATTAAACGTCTTTGCCAGATCACGACAAATACATTTTCCCGAAAGAAAAACCAGAACATTAAAATATCAAATTTTAAATACAGCTCAAGCAAAATTTTCCTAAACAAAACTTGTTATTAACAGAATAAACGCACTGAAAATTTTCCTGGCAGTAAAAATGATTAACATTTCTCTTTTTTTCCACATGCCAATAACAGAAAGACTATCTAGTATTATTACTTTTCCTTTGAGAGGAAAAAAAATAACTGCCCTTTATCATTGAAATCTACTGAGATATTTCTCGTGTCACAAACAATAACCCACCAACACACAATAGCCAGTTTAAGGCAAAAGGAAATTAAACTCAACAGAATGCCACTGAGATAAAAGAATTTGTTTGCTCACCCCTTTTGAAGACAGGATCCGTTGTCGTCCACCCAGCTGTTCCGAATAGATGGCACTGTGTCAATCAACGTCGTCACTACGATAAGCCTTTAGCTCCAGAGATTTATAATCCACACCGAAATGTTTTTCCAGCTTGACCCAAGATACACAGTCTAAAAACCAGGTAGTCAGTTCTAAGGAATGTTTCTTTCCAATAATCCTTCACGTTGTCACCACTAATAGCACTTGATAACAAGTTCTGTAAATCACCACAATGCTTGTCACTATTACCGCTGCACTTCACAAATGTTCCTTGAGGACCCCTATTGTTCTACTCATCATCTCGTCAACATGATCGTCCGTCTGCCACCAGCTGTTAAGAATTGCTCCTCGATCAATTTAATTGAACGGTACCGATGAGAAACAAATCTTTCTACCATGGAAAATAAATCAAAATTTTATTTTAAAATCTTGATTAAGTAGAGCACAACAAAAATAATAAATTAAACACGTGGGTCGTTGACTTATATGATTATATGAAACCAAACGCTGAGTCCTTGTAGATTCAAATTTGTAAATTAGTTCAGTCTAGAACGTCTCATTCAGCAACGAGTTCGTTGGTCGGGTGACTTTTCCGGGAGGTCTCTCGCCGTCCCACACAAGTTCCGAGCGCTTGGCTCGATTTTCTCGGCATCTCTCGTGCCTTCAGCCCGGGAAAAAAATCTCTTTTCCCCTCGTCCGTGCGAGCAAAACGCACACTCCAATTCCCGACTCCAAACTGATCCCCTCCTTTATTTTCCTCAGAAAAATGGTCACTCTCTCGGACCCCGTGAGAAAACTTTCAACATCCATCTCTGTCACCTTAATGGCATTAGCGAATTCCTTTGCAAGACCTAAACAGGGTGGTCTATACTCCGAACCCTTAGCGGTATCTCATATCCTTTATCAGGGCGTGCTACGTCCTAAGTGCTAATCCATCATCACTTACAATGTCCTAGAGCGTGAGAAAAATGTCTGTTAGTCTTTCTATGCACCTGGGTGATATGCATACAGTTTTTCTTTAGGAAGATCCCACAGATTCTTCCCACAGACCATGAAAGCAGCGAAGTTCACTTCTTTACACATTAAAAAATAAACATGTCTTTTTTAACGAAATGATTCATTATCATTTTGATTTCGCTATTTTATATCTGCAAGTCAACAGCTTAAATTATACTTGATTTATGATAATTACATTTCTGTCATTTCGATATTAATTTAATACTAATCTATCTTAGTTGCAATATTTATGTGGGTAATTTTCCTTTGCTTTGTTTATAAAAGAAAGCGATCATTTTTATTAACAAGGGGATGTTATCCATTTCTTGCATTTTAACTCAGGCAATAAATTTAATCATAAAATTTTATTTGACATCTATAATATAAATAAATTTTACGCATTGTTAATGTTTTGGTAGGGTTGCTTGAAGTTATTTTCACGATTTTGTCTTTATCAGTTTATTCGCCAATAATTTAAATTCTCTCCCATTGTTTTTCTATGCAACGGATAATTTGGCGTTTGCGTAACTCTCATATTGGCTTGGTATTCCAGTGGATGTGGCGTGTATTCGATATGTAAGTGTATCATTCGGCCTGATACTCTGACTGTGTAAAGTCACGCTTTTTCTAAGCGGCCCACCCCATCATTATATTATGTCAAACTGTTTTCAATAAATTTCATCTTTACTGTTTTTGAATCTGTTTGCAGTAAATGGGATGAGAGCTCAATAATAAAATTGGGTTTTGTGCAGCATCCCAATGTACTGTCACTTTTACATCACCGGCCAAACTTTTAGTTTTAAATGTGTGAGTTATAATAATCCTCACAGATAGATTTATTTTTTCAGCTGTTGCTAATTGTTCTTTTTGTTTTGTTTGGAAGCTTGCGAAATACCCTATTTTGTTTTGCAGTGAGCAAGTAAAATTTATTTCTTGTTATAGTTCCTAAAATTCTTATGTGTTTAATATTATAGAATTTTATCAAGGAAAATTATTTTTTAAATTAAAGACCAGTATTGCCGATTAGTAACAAACTGTTTTTTAGCCGTAAACCATACTTAAAACAAAATATGATTTTTTAAAGTATTTTTCCCATGATTTATTTAAAAAATGAAAGCCGAAAAACATTATTACAATGATTTTTGAAAAGTCAGGCATTTAAGGGTTACGGGGACCGGGAAAGCGCTATATCCGCCATGTTAAATTCATGAACTTTATGTACCTTTTTCTCAGAAATGGTGAAAGATAGAGGTCTAGATTGAGTAGTTAGATAACATGGTTTACGTATTTTAACAGACCATTTTTTTTCTAAGTGAAACTCAAAATAAATTATTTATTGAAAGTCATTTTTAAATTTGCATTTTTGTTAAGATTTCACTGCCTGAAATAAATAATTCTCAACAAATCATTAAATCCCTGTGTTAAAGTATTACAATATAACATAAGTATTAAAAAAAAATCTGAGATCTTAAGTTTAATAGATATTGAAAAAAAGGAACATAAACATGAAAAATCCAAGTTTTGAGAAAAAGTCAATTAAAGATTTAGATGGCCATTAAGCTGTGAAGTACTCTTTTAGAAAGAATGAATAATTTCAACATTTATTTATATATATATATATATAAACATGTGTAACACATCGTTGGAAAGACAAAAGTTTAAACTATTTAATGATATAAAAAAAGTAAAAATCGATTTTTTTGTTGAATTTTGCTTTCCTGGTTCTCTTAAAGTAAGAATCTCATGTAGTTGAAGTTATTCCAATCAGTTATTAAGTTATTACTTTTTACACACAATAATTAATGTGTTTAAATAATGTCATGCCTTACACTTTTTGTTTTGAGAAATGATGCAGATTAAAATCATTACAATTTGATGTTTAGTGTGTTACTAAAATTATTTTTTGAGTAGTAAAACAATTTGTAAGTCACAAAATTAATATCGGTTACAGAATAGTACATACAAATAGTCTTCTACTCGGTAATATGAGTATGTACAAATATTTTATAACAAGTCTTATAGAATTAGCAGTAATTGTTCCTGTAATACTGGCACGTATATTTATTAGTTACAAATGCAATGCAACTTTCATCTTTTCCTGCTCCATGCTGTAATATTTAAAATTTGGGATGTAATTCTAATTATTTTCAAAAGAGGCATTTTTTGCAGTTTAAATTTCTGTATTTTAAATTGTAGTTTACATAATCTGTTTGTTGTAGTTATAAAAAAAATCAAAGGATTAAAAAAATGTAAAAATCATAAAATGATGTATCATGTTTCGTTTGTTTTATTCTTTTAGTCAGAAAAATTATTTTTTAAAGCACAATTTTCATGATTAAATATTACCAGAAAATGTAGATATTTTTGAGAGAAATTTGTATTTTTTGCTATGAACTTAAATTAAAAAAACATATTTGTCAACTAGCCGTTTTTCTTATTTTGATTTATATTTATTGATCAAGTAATTATGGTAGAATTTTTTGAATCTCAAAAAGAAAATATTAAAATGTTCATAGATATTTGGTGGTGCCATCTATAATTGAATGTTGAAACTACATCCAAATGATCACGTGATGCTTAAGCTGGGAGCATTAACGCCACAAACCGAGTACTGTTTTCCGAGCTAAGTTCTGTGATGGAAAGCCTATCTTCATTGTTCTCCTTCTGTATTCTATGAGCTCGGTGTATTCTACAGGACTGCCACGGGCGACTATTTTTATATTCTGTTTGCACCACTATTTTTTAAAAATACATTTTGTAGTGTATTTCTCTTGCAAATGTTTTTAAAGCGCATGTAATAGATTTTTGTTTTGAAAAATTGGTGCGAAAAATAGCTAAAAAATTTTCGCCTGTAGCAGCCCGGATTCTATCTCCACGCTAGAACCAACAGCCCCATCCCTTGTCTATACTCCCTGTAGGAAAAATCGGCTTTTCAAGGACAAACGTCCCCTTTTAATTTTCCCTTCGTTACCATAATTACTAACCTAAGATAAGGGCCGAGGAGTGACCAACAAAGGGATACTGAAAAGAGGATGTTTGTCCTTGAAAAGCCAATTTTTCCTACAGGGAGTATAGAAAGTCTAGTGTGGTGGAAAATCGCTCGCTTTCAGGGGACTCTTTACTCAATTGAAAACGCCCGTTCCGTAATGTTAAACCAGTGGACAGGTTGTTTTCGAATTTCTCGTTTAAATTTGGAAATTTTTAAAAGATTTTTTTGCATAGGATAGCTGAGCTCGACCTTTCATATGGCTGTTTTTTACTTTTTCGATTTCGGTTGCAGATTTTTTTTAATAAAGGTACTTTCACTTTCGGAGCCGGTTTCGAAACTGAAAGTACCTTTAAAAAAATTTCTACAACCAAAATCGAAAAAGTAAAAAACACTCATATTAAGGTTTCTTAACTGCTCTGCTCAACAAGCGCAAAACGTTTTGACACATTTACAAATTCATTTTTTTAACGGAAAGGTATAAAAATCGGAAAGCCTGACCATGGAAGCGATTTGGAATTGAACTGTTTTTTCCATTTTTTGATCAATCAATTACCTATTGAGTTGTAAGGCATTTTGATCACGTGACAAAGACGTTTTTCGCCCGCTCTTGAGTCTCTTTCTTCCTTCGCGCGGAAATTCGGTTCAAAACGCCCACTTTGACATTATTTTCTGAAAGAGCTATTGCGTTTGGAAAAAAATGGAAAAAACAGTTCAATTACATAGTTTCTGAACAACAACACCAGCTAGTTTCATGCAGTTTCGAACAAAAATAAATTAAAACTTGTGTTAGAAAGTTTCCCTTTTGGATTTGAGAACATCCTTAAACCTCAGCTATCCTACGCAAAAGAAAAAAGAAAAAAAAATCGTTTAAAATTATTAAAATTTAAACGAGAAATTCGAAAATAACCTGCCCATAACGAAGCGAGTGTTTCCAAGTGAGTGAAGAGTTCCTTTAAGGGTGTTCTCAAATCCAAAAGGGCAACTTTCTGTTATAAGTTTTAATTTATTTTTGTTCTTAAATGCATGAAACTAGCTGGTGTTGTTTTTCAGAAACTATGTAATCGAGCTGTTTTTTCCATTTTTTTGCAAACGCGATAGATCTTTCAGAAAATAGTGTCAAAGTGGACGTTTTGAACCAAATTTCTGCGCGAAAGTAGAATAACCACTGAACAGCGGGCGAAAAACGCGTTTGTCACGTGATAAAAATCGCTTATAACTCAATAGGTAATTGATTGATCAAAAAATGGAAAACATAGTTCAATTCCAAATCGCTTTCCAGTTTAATATCTTTCCGTTAAAAAAGGAATTTGTAAATGTGTCAAAACGTTTTGCTCTTGTTGAGCAGAGCAGTTAAGAACAGCCTTAAGCAGTTAAGGCTGTTCTCAAATCCAAACTGGCTACTTTCTGAGACATTTTTTAATTCATTGTTGTTCTCAAACGCATGAAATTAGCAGGTTCTCTTATTCAGAAACTATGTAATCGAAAGGGTTTTTTTTTTTTTTTTTTCGGTAAAAGCAGAAGATCTTTGAGAAAATGTTGCCAAAGTTGGCGTTTTAACTTTTGAATTGAATATCAGGATGCGAAAACACGGGAGAGAAAAAATTTGACGTCGTAAAACTACATTCGGCTATGATACAAGATGCAATTCATTTACCAAAAAAAGAAAAAACCATGTGATGACAAATTGCTTTAATAATCATTCCCCTAAGTGGGCTTTTGCATTTAAAAACTAGTCAGAAAGATTCACATTGTTGAGCTGTGAAAAATATCTTTTTGGGAATCGACATAAGGTAGTTCTCAAAAAATATTTTTCCTTGCTCAACAACAGTGGCGTAGGAACTTTGTACAAACAGGGAGAGCCGGGGCATATTGCGAAAAGCTAGTGTCGTGGATCATTTCGTTTATTTTGGAGGGTTCCTTCATAGTGTTGCACGTTTCACAAACAGAAGTATAAAATAGAAGCATATCAAAAGATCACCAACTCTTTAATCCAGTTAAAATAATTTTTAATAAATATACTTGATACATAGAAACTTAATTTATGTGCGATCCCGAATACAATATTCAAATTTAAGGCTTCTCCCACTGCCATTTATCAAAAATTAAAAGTGCTTTCTGTTGTTGTGCTTACAAATTCTTTACAAATCTCTTCCAAATCAATTTTAAAGGCCTTCTCTATATAAATATGTTATCGGTGCAGGTAATTTGTAGTATACCTATATAAGACCCCCTTTTTCTGGAAATCGGAAGGGTTGTAAACAATGAGAAAAAGGGTGAAGGCACAAACAAGTGTGCTCACCACACCCTCTCTCTCTCTTCTCTTTGTTGTTTACTGTGTGAATTTCTCAGAAAAAGTATACTTTATGTTTTAATTCGGCAATGTATCGTAAACAGATGTGGTGCGAGAATTTCTCCCGGTGGAGCTGAGCCTGTTTGAAATATTCCAGGGTGAGCCACAGCTCCCCGGTTCCTACGCCCTTGCTCAACAACGTGAAACATGCTGACACATTTACGAACTCATCTTTAAATGTAAAATCATGACAACACTTGCACGCATGTCTGTCAAAATTTAAATATTTGTTAATTTTTCGATAAATGAATTACATTTCGAGTTTTAAGCGATAGTTGTCGCATGAAAGAAATTTTTTTCTACTTTTTCTACGCCGTCGCTACCAAAAATTATAGATATATAAAAAAAGAACATTTCGATCACATGGTTTCTGAATTAGAGAACCATATCTTTATGAATCGTTTTATTCCTATTAAAACTATTAATAATGAATAACATAATATGATTTAACCTATTTAAGACCAATTATCAATTAGAAACATCGAATTAAAAAAAATAAACTAAATTTCTTTACAAAATAATACAGCGCTAGTACAGCCAATGGATCAAGGGGTTCTTCAGAACATTAAGAAAGTTTATAAACGACAAATGAACTTTTAGAAGATGATGGAGAACATGGAGTGGCAGGGGCGTGCCTAGCGGGGGGGGTGTTGGGGGTGTATCACCCCCCCCCCACACACACACACACACACACACACTTATTTGAAAGAGTTGGTAAAATTCAGAATAGTAGGAAAGTTAAGAACACACCCTTAAAAAGTCCCCTCTCCCGTCGTCAGTATCATTTCAATTCTCTGTTGTCCGTCTTTAAAGGGGAAAAGAAAGAACTTCTCATGGAAGATTGTGTATGATTCTGTATGGGAGGGAAGGGTTGTCAGAGAGAAAGAGAGAATCGCGTTTCTGAAAATTTGAGAATTTCGTGAGAGGAAGGGGGGGGGGGTTGTTGCAATCTCTATTGTAAGTTTTCCCATGCAGCATCTGTAATTGCTCCCTTCCGCTATGGACTAATTCTTAGAATTTGGTGACATCTTGGCTCTAGATTAGGCGCTAGTTATTTGAGGTTGCTGCATTTAAAAGATGAAGTCACGGGCACAGAAGAAGAGCGATTTGCAAAAGTTTGTTCTTGTCGCATGATTGCGGATAATTCAGTGAAAATTTTCTGCACACACTGTGATCGCGTACACACACATTTCACAGAAAAAAATATCGCTTTCCCAAGCTCGTGCACAGTCTTACGACACCACGTCATCTATGTCCGGCAGCATTTTAGGCTGTCAATCAAAACTTTCCGAAATAGCTGGTACATCTATTTTATACATACCCTGCCTCGCGCATAAAGTGAATTTATGTGTTTAACATGCGTGCGAAGAAAGCAATATAATAAAATTGTTCTACGACAGTATTCAGGATCTCTATAATTTCTTTTCACTGAGTACAAAGCGATTCGGCATGCTGAGAGAGAAAATGGAAGTTCTTCAGAAGAGTCTTACCTTGAAATCTTTGTCGAAGACAAGATGGACAATGCGAGCGGATTCAGTCAGAGCTATTTTATCGTCCTATGATACCCTCATCCATACTCTGCGAATTATTTCTGAAGACATGAAGGTTGACAAGGATGCTCGAGCTAAGGCGGCAGGGTTGAGAAGCAAAATGATGTCATACGATTTCATTGTTTCTTTACTTGCAATGAAAACAATTATGTTTAAGACCAAGTTAGCAACAGAGCAATTGCAACGTGAAGACTTGAACATTATAGAGGGAACCGACATAATGCAGAAAACTTACGAAAGCATTCAGAAACTCCGGAATGATGACGCAGCGACAATAAAAAACATCCTTAAGGAAGCTGACAACATCTGCGAGACACATGGAATAAATCAAGATTTTGAGTTCAATTTGCGACACAGGTGACGGAGGTCTCCATCGAAAATCGACGAAAATCCTGAAACTGCAGTTCTATTTACACGAGAGAATTATTTTAAAGCAGAAATTTTGAAGGTGGTAGATCGGCTTACAACTGCATTTGGAGACATACATAAGTTGGTATTTGAGAAAGTTAAACCACTGGCCTGTCCCCTTCCATCTAGGATCAAGTATAGCTCTACCGAGGACATTTCTAAACTATGTCAATTATTCCCGGATGATCTCAAAAATGTAGATAACTTGGAATGTGAAATTGATCTCATGTCCTCAGAAATACAGTAAATTCTGTGTAAGGCGGAATCAATTGGGACCGAGAAAATTTTCCGTAGTAGACAATATTCCGCCTTAGACAAATTTTACTCTATGTCTATGGATTCGCACGGACTTGAAAATCTTTCCGAGTTAGGCAGATTTCCGTCTTACACAGAGTCCGCCTTATAGAGAGTTTACTGTATTAGCTAGTTCTGAATCGGATACAATTGGCGCAGCAGCGCAAAAACTTGTGGGGAAAGCTCATTTGTATCCTAACCTTTCTTTGGTCTTAATTATTCCAGTAACTGTGGTAAGTAATGAAAGAAGTTTCAGCAGGTTAAAGTTAGTAAAAAATTACTTGCATACCACCATGTCGGAAGAGCGACTGGACGAACTAATGCTATTTACGTATGAAACATACATAACTGACATGTTGGATTTAGACAGTGTAGCTGGAAAATGGGCTATTCTGAAGGATAGGCGGGTGATAATTTAAAAATGTAGAAGGATAATTCTTAGTCTCTTATACTGATATATATCTTATTTTTAGCAAGCCAGATTTGTCTTTTTTACGTATTTTAAAATTTATACACTTACATTACACAACAGCATGCGGTTTTATTCATAGAAACATAAATTCCGAAGTACTTCAACATTCTTAAATTGTTACTTTTGAGAACTGGTTAATGTACGGTACATCCGTACACATTTCCTTTTAAATTGTAAGCAGAATCCTAATTAATAACAGGATTTAAGACTTTTAGTGATTTTTATAAATTCACAGTATTGTAGAACAGTTGACTCCGACGCTGAGGGTGGGGGGCTATCACAAAGCCTTTCTCACCCCCGATCTTGCAGTCGGCAAAATTCAGTTCACACCCCCCCACACACACACACACACTAAAACAGCCTTCGGCACGCCCCTGTGGAGTGGTAGAGATTCTCAAATCAATCAATATCAAGAAAGCAATCTATATGATTGCTGAATCTTGGTATCAGGATGCTGAGAGTATTCTCCGAATGTCATGAAAGAATTTATGGACTGCAAATTGTGATTTCTCGAATAATAAGCTTGAAACAGAAGAGGGAGTAAGTGACAACAAAAGAGAAATTACACCTGAAGATTTTGTGAGCATATTAAAAAAAAAAAAAAAAAAAAAAAAAAAAAAAATGATGGTTGCTCAGATGTTGATATCAGCGACATTAGCAAATGGTTGGAAGCAGAAAATAATGAAGGCTACGCCTCACTTGCAGATGAAGAAATAATCGCTTTGTGCACAACTGAAGAAAATGAAGTCGATACAGACGAAAACACCATTATCAATGATGATCAACCAAAAGTTGTAAGCCATAATGAAGCAACGTCTCATTTAGAACAATTAAGGGTTTATTTTGAACGTCAGGTGGAGACTACACCCAACGAACTACTTATGCTCAAGCGGATGCGTGGCCGTGCAGTCCACAAAAGGTATACAAAACTGGCACAGCAAAAGATTACTAACTTTATAATTACAAAGTAAACATTTTTTACTGCCTGTAAATATTCAATATGTTTAATATAAAGGTGATTTTCTGTAAGCATGTTTTATTTTATTGAAACGATCAGAAATTATCTAACATCCATTTCTGAAAAATCGAATATTGATTACAATTGATTGCAATTGCATAATAATGAAAAAATAATTGTAGGAAGCACATCCAGGGATAAGAAAACCTTAATTAATCGATATTTCATGTAACAATAAAAAAAAGTCATCATAAATCTAATTTTTATTCTTTTAAATTTTGTTTTGTGTTTATTTTGTTTAATAATAATGTTTTACTGCTTAAAACTGCAAGAACAGTTATGAATTTAAAATTGTCTTAAATTAATTAAAAATACAGCTTCTTATACACATATTTTTCTCCAACTCCGGTTACCGCGACACTGCGCTTATGACGACACTTTTTTCTGGACATTAGAGTGTCGGGATAACGAGGTTCGACTGTAGTAATCAACTATTTTCCTGTTACTTTCGACAGGAATAGACCAACTTAACAGATATGACATTAAAACTACAAAAAAATTAATATCTCAAAAATAAATTGAGATGCAGTTTTCAAACAAATTGCATTTAAAAGTACTTCTTTTTATCCTATACGAAGTTGTAAAAGTGCAATATTGCAGTTACATATATAATCTGTACATGGCTTAGAAGTTCTTAAAATTACAATGGACAGTATTCCTGTGATGTAACATAAGGGCGTAAAATGGCGATTTTTATAGCCTCGAATCGAAGGGAAGAATGGGCTCCATTTCTTTATGGATTATTAGATGGAAACAAATGCTAAGCTTTTTATATTCTTTTAAGAGTAAACGAAATTTTCTGTAATCATCTGCATCCAATAAGTACGATAGACAATATTCTTGTGATGTCACATAAGGTAAAATGGCGATTTTTATAATCTCGAACCGAAAGGAAGAACACTGTCCATTAAGAATAATAGTAAAAAAAATAAAATAAAAAATTCACTTGCTGTAGCTGTTTAACTTTCGTGTTTTTATTTGAGAAAACAGAAAATAGATTGACAAGTACTAAATAAAAGTATACTGAATAAAATGAGAAAACAGATTGACGAACAATAAATATTTCTTTAAAAAGATTTATTTACTTAACTTTATCTACATTTCAAACATCATCAGCAGTTGACAAAGATGATGACAGATGCTTATAGTTCAGTCCAATTCTGCCGTAGCCGGGATAAACAGTCTTAACATCCATCAAAAATGCATACGCTTTCTCGCCGAAGTTAAGTTTTGGAGCATTCAGAGTTCTCTTCATATACATAAGATATAAAGTTGAAATATATGGACCAATCATTCGCTCATGTTTCTGGGACATTATAATCTCGCACACTCTTTTACATTTCTTATAAACATGTTTAATAGGTTCACAATTTAAATCAAAACCTTTACCATATCCTGTTCTAACAGAATCAACCCATATTTCACGTATACTATGTTTTTTAACAAATCCCCACAGCATTATCCACACTGCACTCCTGAAAGGCAGTTGAATGTCTTCGAAAAATGTATTGAGTAAGGGGTTTGCAGATCCCGAACACGTGTCTTTGCTGCATTTCCACAGCCAAGCAATCTCCTGATCAACAGCTTCCATGGTACCGGAACATTCCGGGCAAGCAGGCATATCCTTCTTTTTTGGAATTAATTCCAGGTCTTCTAAAATCGAAATGCAAAGTTCTTCTGTCATTGTAAATTGACGATGCAAAGTGTAATAATCTAGATTTTCAAGTGCGGGATGCATCTTAATCAATTTATCCTGAATAAGGATTTAAGAGATCGCAGTAACGCTGTTTAGACTTTAGACTACGTATGTGAAACAATAACACGAGCAGATTGTACACACAGATTCCGAATGACGGAGCACGGAGCCGACCGGAGGAACGAGTACTAGTGCCAAGTTCACCGATCGCAAAGACTGGTTTGGCGAGAAATAGCTCACTTGGCGAAAGGTTGTTTTCTTTTACAAATTTCCAACTTAATGTGCTGATTATTATTTTTTATTACAACACTTCATATTATTATTATTATTAACAATTTATTCAACAATAGTTCAGTTTTATTTCCCCTCCTCCCTTTCTTGTTTCATGGATTCTCTTTTTGAAGTTTTTTTAAGCGCCTTTTAATCTCCCAGACATCCCCCCATATGAGATACAAGTTTATTTTTTAAATAAAGATAAGGCTTTTAATTTTTTAAATAAAGATAAGATTTTTTTTATTCAGTCATCAGGCATGGGCTTTCTACGGAACCGATTTTGATAATCATTTTTTTTAAATGAGCACTTTATTTCTAGATGTACACACACTCGCTATTTTTTTTATCTTATTTTTATTTTTTTATTTTAAATGTCCTTCATGAAATTTCTTCACATTACTGGCATTCCGGTTACTTCAATTGTTGAAGAGAGAAGAGAAACAATGGGAGTTGCGATATCATTGCGGTTCTCATTTTCGTATTGCAATTAAAAATAACTTTTTAAAAACTTTTGAACAGAAAATGACGCCACGATTTAAAATAACGCATTTTTACTCATAATGCTGTTACATTTCAAAATTTTTATTTTCATTATGCTGATACTGAGATCAGTGGCGTACCCAGGATTTTATTTCGTGGGGGGGGGGGGGGGGTGCTGACTTAAATTTTCATAATGTTCTAAATCTTACGAAACACGTTGAATTGTGTTTCAAACAGAAATCATTTTTGTCAATAAGGCCGTAGCCAGGGGGGCGAAGGGAGGGGTAGGGGTGACTTTGTTCCGAATTTTCTGAAAATTCGGACTTAAAAAATTATCGCGATTTTTGACAAATGGTCGCCGAAAAAAATCCATTTCGTCAATCGTTCGCAAAAAAAATCTCCAATTTATTTAAAGGATCAAGGAAAAAACCGGAATTATGTCATAGGGCCGCGGATAAAATGCGAAGTTTGTCAAAGGATCGTGAAAAAAGGCAAATTTCGTCAAATGATTACGGAGAAAACGCGAATTTCGTCAAATTATTACTGAGAAAACGCTAATTTCGTCAAATAAGCACAGAAACAACCCGAATTTCGTAAGAAAGCCGCAGAAAAAACGCGAATTTCATCAAAAGGTCGCGGAAAAAAACGCGAATTTCGAAAAAAAGATCGCTAAAAGCACCCATTCCGTCAAAGGGCTGCGAAAAAGAAGCTAATTTCGTAAACGATCGCAAAAAACGCAGATTCCGTCAAAGGGACACGGGAAAACGTGAATTTCGTCAAAAGGCCGCAGAAAAAGGCAAATTTCATCAAAAAGTCCAGAAAAAGCGCGAATCTCGAGAAAAAGCCGCGGAAAAACGCAAATTTCGACGAAAGATTGTGAAAAAAACGCGAATTTTGTCAAATGACCACAGAAAAAACGCGCATTTCGTCAAAGTGCCACAGAACAATGCAAATTTCGACAAAGCATCGCTAAAAAACACGCAAAGGGAAGCGGAAAAAACACGAATTTCGTCAAAGGGATACAGAAAAACGCGAATTTCGTCAAAAGGTCGCAGAAAATGCAAATTTCATCAAAAAAGACGAGAAAAAAACGCAAATTTCGTCAAAGAGCCGCGGAAAAAACGCAAATTTCGACGAAGGATTGCATAAAAAAGGCAAATTTCGGCAAATGACCACAGATAAAACGCAAATTTCGACAAAGATCCACTAAAAAATACACGCATTTCGTCAAAGGGAAGTTGAAAAAACGCGAATTTCGTTAAAGGATCGCAAAAAAAAAAAAGCAGGGTCACAAAGAAAGGCCACAGAAAAATGTGAATTTCGTCAAAAGACTGCGGTTTAAAACCATTAACTTCGTCAAAAACCCGCGGAAAAAAGAAAATTTCAACAAAGGATCTGGAAAAAAACGCGAATTTCTTAAAAGGACCGCAGAAAAGAGTCGAATTTCATCAAAAGGCCGCGGAAAAAACGCGAATTTAGAACAAAGACCGCTGAAAACACGCATTCCGTTAAAGGGCTGCGAAAAAAACGCTAATTTCGAAAGGGATCACAAAAAAAACGCGAATTTGTCAAAAATCTGGGGGAAAAACGCAAATTTCCTCAAAGAGCCGCAGAAAAAACGCGAATTTCGTTAAAGGATCTCAAAAAAAGAAAAAAAGTAAGGTCACAAAGAAGGGTCACAGAGAAATTCGTCAAATAGCAGCGAAAAAAAACAAAAAAAAAAAGCGACCATTTTCGTAAAAAAAAAAACGCGAATTTCGTCGAAGAGCAAACGTGAAATTCATCAAAAAGACGTAGAAAAAACGCAAATTTCGACGAAGGATTTCGTAAAAAAATGCGAATTTTGTCAAAGGGTGACGGAAGAAAGCTAATTTTGTTAAAAGATCGCGGGAAAATGCGAATTTCGTCAAAGCGTCGTGATAAAAACCTGAATTTCATCAAAGGATCGCGTTAAAAACACATACAGATATCTGTTTTTATTATATGTATAGTTTTTAAACTGAAATTATATACTGAACTAACTTTTTAGAAATATGGTTAACCCGAACCCAACTTGCAGGAATCTACACTCAGCTTGAAATTGACCTGAAATGAAAACAGAGTTAACCCAAACTACAATAAAAATAATTAGCGGCAGTAAGGGATTTCCTCTCCTTCCTCCCTCTGCAGGGGAGAAAATTACCTTTCAGAAAATTTGCTGTGAATTTCGGAATTTTTTTTTAACTCAGAGTCAAATCTGGAGGGAAGGGGGCGGGCACGAGTCCGATCCTGAGACTGTCCCACGTCAAAATATGTTGAAAAGTGTTACTGGGTTTTTTTTATATACTTTCATTTAAAAGAAAGTCATTATAATTTAAAATCTATAAAATTGTTCTTCCAATCGCCAAAACTAAATTCTGGCTACGGTTCTTGTTTAACAATAAATTAATATTGTAACAAACACAAAATATTTTTTATATACACAAAATATTTTTATACACATATATAAAATAAAAACTTTGTTTAGTATTTGTGCATTGCACAAGTAATAATAAGGACTTTAAACCGTTCCAGATGAAAAATACTGGCTGCAAAGTTAAGACAGAATAGGAAGATAAGTGAGAGGGGGGGGGGGGGACGTTACCGAACTCCAAAGATATCTTTGCAGTCAAACAAGAAGTCACTGTGTATCTTACAGATATGACGAAGTAATCGAGTGTTAAAAACAAAAGTTAATGAATATCATTCACAGTCAGCTCTTCTGCGCATATATAGTGCCTGACTTCCGACTTAGCCAAAATTCTGAAAAGATTAGCTAAAGTGTCACTAGGCACAAATATTGGACTAACAAGAAAGACAAGTGCGATGCATGACAAATATATATATAATTGAAAAAATCTAAAAAGTAAGAAGTCATTTTTTTTTTTTTTTTTACCATTTAACTCTGACCATTTTGGGAGGTAAAAGAGGTTTAGTCCCTTCAACCCTTCGCTCCCCCATATTTCGGTGTGGCATGGAGATGCGACTGAAAAATGAAAGTTAATAAGCTACTTTTACAGTCAACTCTTCCGCACTGGATTTCCGATTGAGCCGAAATCGACTCGAGATTACCTGTGGTGTTACTGTGCATTAACATACTTCCGCATTGACAATCTTGGCGCCCGCCGACTATGGGAGAAATTAAAAAAAATCCTTAAACTACTTTTAGATTTGTCGAATTTATTTGTAGGTCTCTCGAACTGAGCATATATGTTTTCATTTATCGAGTAAAACAGGGATGGAGCTATTTTTCAGTCCCTTGAAAATGGTTTTTATGGTCTCAAATAAATTTGGTCACAGGACTAAAGAGGATATTGGATTAACGAGAAAAACAAATTCGTGGCATGCCAGACAATAAAACAAATTTATCTGAAAAAGAAGGAATATCAGCCCTTTTTTCATTTCACTGCAATCTCTTCAGAGGTGGAATGGAGCTGTAACCTCATAACCCCCGTACCCATCTAATCCTTTGATGTACGCTGAGGCATCACTGTGCACTAATATATGGGTCTAATCAGAATAGCTGCGTCTCACAAAAAAAATTAAAAATTAATCTCAAAAGAAAGAAAAAAAAACAGAAGTTTTTTTTTTTTCATTTCATTTTTGATTATTTCGAAAGGGGGCCTGTAACCCCATCAGCCCCTTCCCCTCATTGAGTATGCTGTGGTGTAACTGTGCGCTGATGTGAGACTAGCCAGAACTTCTAGTTCGTTGTATTGCAGAAAACAATTGCATTACAAATTTATCTCAAACGAAAAAAAAATATATCAGTACTTTTTTCATTTCATTTTCGACTATTTTGGGAGGAGGGCTGTAACCCCATCACCCCCTTTCTACTTCTTTGGGTATAATGTGGTGTCACTGTGCACCAATATGGAACTAAAGAGAAGAGAGTGGTTAATCTGTTAAAGGATAGGAGAGAAAAAATACAAATTTATCTCAAACAGAAAGAAAAAAAGCAAATTTTTTTATTTCATTTTCGACTATTTCGGGAGGAGGGGGCTGTAATTTCACCAGCCCCCTCCTCATGTTTGGGTATGCTGTGATGTCAATGTGGTCTAATATGGTGTTAACGAGAATGGCTATTTCGCTGTATGGCAGAAGAAAAATTACAAATTTATCTCAAACAAGAAGGAAAAAAATCAGCCATTTTTTCATTTCATTTTCGACTATTTAGGAAGGGGGCACACCATTAGCCCCTTTCACCTCTTTGTGTATAATGTGGTGTCACTGTGCACTAGTGTGGAGCTACGTTTTTTGGCGCGCGGGGCAGGAAGAAATTTTGCCCCCCCCCCCCCCCCCCCCTGAATAAATAAAATAACCACATTATTTTTCCTGAAGACGAAAAAAAAGTCTTTTTAGTTTGTATCGGGAGGAAAAGGGAGCTTCACTCTTCTTTTATTTTAAGAATTCAGCTCAAACATACGAAACCAAAATGCATGGAATCCGATTATAAAAGATTTCTAGTTTTCTTTAATGCTGAATTTGAGTGGGAACTTCAAAAACTTAGCGGAATGTTCACGGATATGACTATTGTTGTAAGCGTATAGGAGTAGCAGCAATGAAAATAAATTAACAAAAAAAACACATTTGCTTAAACTCATAAATTATGCCCGATTATGGGGGAAAATCTCCTGTTTCAAATTGGCAGCCACCCTAGAATTTCAAATTGCTCTACTCATCTATTTTTTAAGAAAAAAAGAAAACCAAAAATACTCTTGAATCCTTCTATCATGATTTAACGATTATGCAAGAAATAAACTTGTATTTATAATTTTTTGTAGTTATTTTTTTCAGTTTGAAATCTTTAAGGGGCCGCCATTTTGAAATAAGATGGCTATAAAGATGTCCAAAGAATTTGGTCGAGATCTAAATAAATCCTTAACATATGCTCAATCACATCCAAATCGGTTTATAAATACGAGTGCAGTCGTATGCAGTGGCATAGCTAAAAAAGGGGGGGTAGCAAGGGGGCGGCCACCCCGGACACCGAGGCCAAGGGGTGCCAAACTGAGAGAGGTTTAAACCGAAATTATCCCACATACTTTGACAATAAATAAAAATTGTTAATTTTTTTATTTTATTTTGCGTGTGTGACTGTGTGTGAATGTTTTTTTTTATTAAGGTGTTTTGTTATATCCAAATAATGAAGAAAGGAAAAGCTTCTGTAAATGTTTCTAGGGTTCTTAACACACTTCGTGCCTAAGATAATTACAGTGAGCAAAAAAAGCAGGGACCCGGAGCTGGAGCTGGAGCCCGGAGCCGGAGCGCTCCGGAGCTGTGTTTTCCCTGGAGCTGGAGCTCTAAATTTTCCCCAGCTCCAGGGCTCCTTTAGTTTTTAATATTCTTTTAAATCTTTTTTTTTTTCAGTCTTTTAAATTTCTAGGCTTAAAATATTTTAATTACAGTAGAAGATCTTTATAACGCGATTCTATATAATGCAATTCTCCATATAACGCACAACTTCTCAGATGTAAACAATGAATTTTGCAGGTAAGAAGCACCTGAAATACCACATCGTAAAAATTGCTACTCTCTAGAAAACTACATTTGATACATTAATTCAACTTTATCTCCTTAATTCAAAACTTTTTAATGAAAAAAAAAATTGCTATTATTACAATAAATATTATATTTTTGGAAATGAGTAATATAATGAATGATTGGGTCCAGGTATAGTTGGACCATGTTTATAAAATAAACACTATAAAATGATCATATAATGCAAAAATTTATAATTTGGATAATTCCTGGTGACAAGAAGTGCAGTATAAAGATACTCTAATGTATTTTGGTATGTTTCAGATTTATATGGTCGTGTTTTAAGGTAAATTTAATGATGTGTGAAATGTGATCCATATAATGCAAAATTCTATATAACGCACAACCTTGCGTTTTTAGGTTTGCGTTATAAAGATCTTCTACTGTACATCATTATTCAGTATTTTAATTATATCATTTTTGGGGGTTTTATTATTATTATTAGTACCTAGGAAACCTTCTCGAAACATGGTAACACTACTTTACTTCTACTTTCTACTTGAACTAAGTGAAATTCGAAAACAAATATGGCCACACTATTCGAAAACAAATATGGCCGCCTGTTGTTTGCATGTGTAGTTGTACAATTTTGGCTGTTTGAAAAGTGTAGAAGAAATTTAAGATTTTTGTGTTTAAAATCCCACCAAACTTTTTATTTTAAAAGCAAAAGCTAAAAGATGTCATACTTTCTGAACAAGCATTTGAAGTTTGATGAGAAGAAAAATGCATTTTGTCAGATCTTTAATGAAGGTAGAAAGTATTTGTGAGCAAAAAATTAAACGTGTAAATTAAAATCTGCAACTCAAAAGCGCGAAGTCGGAGCCGAGTTGGAGCCGGAGCCGGAGCTGGAGCCACAGTATTTTCTCTAGGAGCGGAGCTGGAGCTGGAGCATCAAAAATTGTTCGGCTCCGGGTCACTGAAAAAAAGTATTTGCACACCAGGTAAATTTGTTGTAGCATATGTATAAATAAATAAAAAGGAACTAAGAATTAAAAATATCAACACTTTTACAAAACAAATAAACATATTTAATATCTGACTTAATAATTATATTTAAAACATGAAAACATAAAAAAATAGCAATTGTACTGCCAAAAAAATATTTGCACACTAGCAATAAAAATGGAACTAGAGGAATTATTTATAAGTTAAAAACAGTGCTAATATTTAGTATGCATGCCCTTTGCTTCAATTACAGCTTGTAATCGTCTGGGCATTGATTCTATTAATTTGTGACATGTTTCACTGCTGATTTGTAGCCATTCTTTCCTAAGAGCTTGCTTAAGTTCTGATTTGTTAGAAATTTTCTTTTTCCTTATTTTCACATCCAAAATATGCCATAAATTTTCAATCGGATTGAGGTCTGGTGATTGTGGTGGCATTTTCAATTGATTTTTTACATTATAAACCATAACCTCGTAATATATGCAGTCTGTTTCGGATCGTTATCCTGTTGGAAATAATATGAATTAGGAATTCCTAATTTCAGAGCACTATTAGATAAATGATCTCGCAATATATTGATATATTGTTTAGCATTCATATTGCCTTCAATAAAGGTAATTTCGCCAACTCCGTTAAAAGACATGCATCCCCAAATCCTTACATGACCACCGCCATGTTTTACAGTTGGTTTCAAGTTTTTAATTTGAAGAGAAGTATTTGGCTTTCGCCATACAGTTTTCTTACCATCTGAGCCAAAAATATTGAGCTTGCTTTCATCGGAAAAAATAATAGTTTTCCAAAACTCTAGTGGTTTGCTGACATAAGCTTTTGCAAATTCAAGTCTTTTCACCCTATTTGTTTCACTAATAAATGGGTTCTTTTCGAGGGGCTCTTCCTCGAATATTTGCATCATGAAGAATATTTCTAATTGATTGTGGTGACTATTGTTCCCGATGTTGAAGCGACATCAACAGCCAATTCTCGAGCACTTAGAAAAGGGTTTTTTGAAGATTATTTTATGATGGCTCTCCTTTGCCTGGTGTTTAGCTTTCTTGGACGCCCAGTTCGCGGCTTATTTATTGTCGAACCAGTTTCTTTTTTCTTCTTAATTACATAACGAACACTAGAAAAGTTTAGATTTAATTTTTTACCTATTCCTCGGTAACTTAATCCAGATTTGTGAAGAAATATAATCTTCTCACGGGTAGCAACAGACAGTTCACACGTTTTCGGCGCCATTAGAACAAAAACTCACCAGAATCCCTGCTCCAGTTAATATATTGCGTGACTTTAAAGTGCGGGGCTAATGTACTGCGGGACTGATATGCTAAACATTTGCATAATGTTCACATTTAATGCCTTTTTTAACAGTCAATGCTTCTTGTGCAAATACTTTTTAGTTATGAGAAAGTATTAATTTATTTTTTAAAATGTGTAATATTACTGTTTAAGGGAAATGGGTAGTTATTTTTATTTTCTTCTTATTTAAATAAATGAATAATTAAGAGAATAGTGTCAAATTTGCTTTCTATGGTTACTTATGCAAAAAGTCGTCTGCGTGCAAATACTTTTTTTGCTCACAGTATGAACCTGAATTGAGGCGCAAAGTGGTTAAATAAGGGGCGCCAAAAACGGAACTAAAGAGAAGAGAGCGGCTAGTCTGTTAATGATAGGGGGAAAATACAAATTTATCTCAAACAAAAAGGAAAATATCAGCACTTTTTCAATTCATGTTCGATTTTTTGGGAGAGGGCTATAACTCCATTAGCCCCTTCTATTTTTTTGTGTATAATGTGGTGTCACTCTACACTAATATGGAACTAAAACGAAGGGAGCAGCTAGTCTGTTAAATGATAGGAGGAGAAAATGCAAATTTACCTCAAATAGACAGAAAAAATCAGCACTATTTTTTCATTTCATTTTCGACTATTTCGAGAGGAGGGGGCTGTAATTCCATCAGCCCCCTCCCCATCTTTGGGTATGTTGTAATGTCAATGTAGACTAATATGGTGTTAACGAAAATGGCTATTTTGCTCTATGGCAGAAGACAAAATTACAGATTTATCTTTAAAAAGTAAGGAAAAAACACTTTTTCATTTAATTTTTCGACTATTTCTGGTTGGGAGGGGTGTGTGTGTGGGGGGGGGGGGGGGGTCTGTAACACCATCAACCCCATTTCTCTTCTTTGGTGTCAATATGGACTAATATGGAACTAAAGCTAAGGAAGCGCATAATTCAGCACTGTTTTTTCATTTCATTTTCGACCATTTCGAGAGGAGGAGGCTGAAATTCCATCAGCCCCTAACTAACATAACCTGGACTAATATGGTGCTAACGAGAATTGCTATTTTGCTCTATGGCAGAAGAAAAAATTACAGATTTATCTTTAAAAAGTAAGGAAAAAACACTTTTTCATTTAATTTTTCGACTATTTCGGGAGGAGGAGGGGGAGGCTGTAACCCCGTCAGCCCCCTTTCTCTTCTTTGTTGTCAATGTGGACTAATATGGATCTAATGAGAATGGCTAGTCCGCTGTATGATGGAAAAAAATTTAAAAATTTTCCATAAAAGAAAGACGAAAAATCAGCACTTTTTCATATCATTTTCGAAAATTTCGGGGGGGGGGGGCTGTAGCCCCATCAGCCCCCCCCTTGGGTACGCCCATGACTGAGATTGAGACGCTAATCTCACAAGGGAACCACTTTTGGTGTTGCTCGCACCTAGCATTGAGACCTGGTGCATTTTAAAGCCCTATATTATGAAGTTTGAGAATCGATAAAATTTTTCTGTTAAAATAATATTTCTTGATTATACAGTAGCATAACTTTCTGAAAATGCAATTTTTGGGACCACTTATCGGACTATTAACACTGATTTTTTTTTTAAAGAAAAACATTTAAAAGTAAAAATTAGTTAATAATAAGTATAAAATTTTGAAAAAAGTTTGAAAATTCCTTCAAAAACACACGAATTTGATTTTGAAAAATTGCAACTTTATATTCATATTTTTGGCGGGGAAACAGTTGGCGTTTATTTTCAAAAGTAGAGCTTTCCGGCAGCCCTAGCCAAATGTCATAGCTGAATTTACAATAGCTAGGCATTGCAATGTCCGACCTATTTCGCCACAGTAATTTTTCTAAATTGTGTAAAAATATTAATTTATTTTATGATTACTTTTACCGAAGGACCATTTAATACAGCAACATTTCATTTTAAACATTCGAAACTTTATTTCATTCGATTTCAAAAGAAAATAGTTTGCTTAATTTGTATTTCACTAAAAAATAGTTTTCAATGATCTTCGAAGCGTTTATAGAATTATATTTATTACTTAAATATTTATCGTTTGCATAGAAAAAAAAGTATAAACCTAATATTTGTTTCTTATGCTATCAATTATTAAAAAAATTCGCAATCTGCTATAATTCTAGTAATATGTTCTGTACATTTTCTCTTTTGATAAAGTGGGCGGAAAAATTGTAGCACTATATTTGGCGACTTAACTCACTTTTGGCGTGAAATAAACAAATAAATATGTAATAATAAAAAATTAAAAGTATAAAAAAGTATATAAAATATTATTTTAACAGAGAAATTTTTTCGGTTCTCTTTAACTTTTATGTATAGGGCTACAAAACGCACCAGGTCTCGATGCTAGGTGCGAGCAACACCAAAAGGGGTTCCCTTGTCAGAGGGCTTGAGTGTGTGAAAAAGGTGTCAGTGAGAAATGAGTATTTTCTTTAATAAAACTAAATGCTTTGCTACGAATGCGTCTAAAAATAAAAATCTTAATTTCGCCGGCTCTCAGATTAGAACCTCAAGTCAAGAGTGCGAACGTTTACATGAAAAATTGTAACTGGCAAATGTGACATCAAGTTTGGGAATGTATTTATTAATAATCTATTGCACGTTAAAATATGAAATAGTGAATATGAATATAAAAAGTATACATGTAAATTTTGCGACGGTGAAAAAGATGTTATTTTTAGATTTCTTTGAAAAGGAAAATTATAATTGTGTTATAGTGGCGCAATTTTAGTTGATTTTTATTATGTAATACCAAATATCAAAGCCTTTATTAATAATTTAATTATCTTAATTACATGTTAGTGATTACGTATAGGAATAAAGTTTAATTTTTCAATAATTTGAAAAGTTGAAATTAAACTTTAGTTTAAAATAATAATTGTTTTAAAAGTTAGGCTAGCCAATCTAATGTTGATTAATTTAGGGGTGATTCTGGTCCGAATTTTCCGAACATTTAAGGCATTCATTTCCGAAAATTAAAAAAAAATCGGTCACCAATCCGAAAATTCGGACATAAAAAAATAACGCGAATTCCGTCAATCGTTTGCAGAAAAATCGCCATTTCGTCAAAGGATCGCGCGAAAAACGCAAATTTCGTCAAAAAATCGCGGGGAAAACGCAAATTTCGTCCAAAAATCGCGGGAAAAACCTCAAATCTCGACAAAAAATCGTGGAAAAAACACAAATTTCGTCAAAAGATCGCAAAAAAACCCGCAAATTTCGTCAAAGAATCGCGGAAAAACGGCAAATTTCGTCAAAAGATTGCGGAAAAACTGCAAATTTCGTCAAAGAATCGCGAAAAAAACGAAGAATTTCGTCAAAAGATTGCGAAAAAAACTGAAATTTCGTAAAAAGATTGCGAAAAACGGCAAATTTCGTTAAAAGATTCCAAAAAACGCCAAAATTCGTCAAAAGATCGCGAAAAAACGCGAATTTCGTCAAAAGACCGCGGAAAAAACGCATAATTAGTTTCTCGAGTGGATTTCCCCTACCCCACACTCTGCTGTAGCTTTTCAGAAAATTGGCTGTGAATTTCAGAAAAACATTTTCTACTCAAAAACACCCCTGGATTAATTATTGTCATTATTTTTGTTAAAATTTTATAGATTCAGTCAATTAATTCTTTTAAGCATTTTCATTCGTCGAATTCCACTTGTAAAAACTATATATCATAAGCTGGGGAAAAGAAAGGATGATAATAACCTTAGATATAATTTCAGGATTAGAGATGCTTTGTTGAATCTCGTCATGTATAGTCCCAATTAGGAATTTTAATCAACAAATAAGCGAATGGAAAATTATTAGTGTTTTATTAAGGATGCTCTCAAATCCAAGCGAAGCTTTTTCTGACATATTTCTGAATTCCTTTTTTGGGGAAACGCATGCAATTGGCAGGTGTTCTTATTCAGAACCAAATCAGCATAATTTCTAAGGTTACATTATGAAATGGAGTTTTTGAAAATTAAGAAGTGACATATTTTGGTGCTTTTCATTATTTTACTCCATGTATGGGTTCAAAGTTGAACGCAAAATTTTTTAAGTGTATAACGCCAGGCTTTAACTCTCGTCAGAGGAGTGAGATATTTCATTCTCGAAAACGGAGTGACATATTTCACCCTCGACAATGGAGTGACATGTTTCACCCTCGACAATGGAGTGACATATTTCACCCTCGACAACGGAGTCACATATTTCACTCACGACAATGGACTGAAATAATTCATTCCTTTCTAGGGCGTGGAAAATTCCACCCTTTAAGGAGTGTATTTTTATAAAACTCACTCCAAAAAGGGTGAAAATGCCTGTCACTCTTTCAAAAAGTGAAATTTTCACTCCTCCGAATTTTAGAGTGTTATTTCATTATTAGAGATGCTTTGTTGAATCTCATAATGTATAGCCCCAAGAAGAAATTTTAATCAATAAATAAGCGAAACTGGAAAATTATTTCCGTTTTATTAAATATGTTCTCGAATCCAAAACGAATCTTTTTTCTGGCACATTTCTGAACTCATTTTTGTTCGAAAACGCATGAAATTGGCAGGTGTTTTAATCCAGAAACTATGTAATCGAATTCTGTTTCCCATTTTTTGGTAAAGGCACATCTTCGAGAAAATATAGTCAAAGTGGGTATTTTGAACAGAATTTCTAACGCGACAGCACAAGAAAGAGAAAAACTTGTCGTAACGTAAAAAGAATACCTTATCCCTGTAAGACCGGGAGATTTTTGGTAGAAGTGGAAAGTTTTGGTGGTTTCCTCTAAGCCTAACTAATAGCATCATATTTGATTGGAAAAAATACTTTTAAAAATACCCGATGTCAGGTCATGC
This sequence comes from Maratus speciosus, assembly GCA_963932465.1. Classification (NCBI taxonomy): domain Eukaryota; kingdom Metazoa; phylum Arthropoda; class Arachnida; order Araneae; family Salticidae; genus Maratus; species Maratus speciosus. The sequence goes on along the minus strand of OZ010799.1, from coordinate 176,727,299 downwards.
AAAGGGAGGATTCGCGCAATTATGTGGGTGCATGCAAAAAGTTAAAGTACCAAATGTTTAAAGAATTAATTAATGATTGAAATTAATTAATTCATATTAATTAATGAATTAATGGTGAATTTTCAATCATTAATTAATGTTTAAATTACATCATAAGTTAAAGCACCAAATGTTTAATACTCTTTGGCACTAGGACCGAAACTAGAAGGGAGCAAGCGGGACATATGCTCCTGGCACCAGGAAAGAAGAGGACGCCAAAAGAAAATTTTGTTGCTCGTTCGGTACAAAAACAAATAAAGAAATTTATGCAAAAATGTCATGGAACCGTGCAACCCCAGGTAAAAACATATTCGTTAATTTTATACTATTTGCTTTGAACGGACCTTTAAATTCAAAACGGCTAATTTCTGACTCATTTTTAAATTCCTTTTTCTTCGGAAACGTGTGGAATTGACAGTTGTTATTCAGAAGCTATGTGATCGAAAGACGTTTTCGTTTTTTTTTTATGAACGCAAACGATCTGTCAGAAAATACTGTCAAATTTGACATTTTTTAAATGAATTTCTGGACGTGACAGCGTGAGAAAGGATAAAAATATGTCGTCACGTGACCAAAATCGCTTATAACTCGATAAGTAATTTATTTATCCAAAAATGGAAAAGTATTTCATAAATCACTTCAATAGTCAGGCCTGCCAATTTTGTGACTTTACGTTGAAAAATGTGTCAGAGAGTTTCGCGTTTGTTGAACAGGGAATTTGAGAACCGCCTTAAGGCTGTTCTTAACTGCTCTGCTCAACAAGCGCAAAATGTTTTGACACATTTATAAATTCATTTTTTAACGGAAAGATATAAATTTGGAAAGCCTGGCCATGGAAGCGATGTGGAATTGAACTGTTTTTTCCATTTTTTGATCAATCAATTACCTATTGAGTTATAAGCAAATTTGATCACGTGACAAACACGTTTTTCGCTCGCTCTTGAGTGCTTTTTCTTCCTTCGCGCGGAAATTCGGTTCAAAACGTCCACTTTGACACTATTTTCTGAAAGATCTATCGCGTTTGCAAGAAAAGTAGAAAAAACAGCTCAATGACATAGTTTCTGAACAACAACACCAGCTAGTTTCATGCATTTTCGAACAAAAGTAAATTAAAACTTATGTCAGAAAGTTGCCTTTTGGATTTGAGAACCGCCTTAAATTTGAATTGGTTCAGTATTTCCGACGTTATCTTGATGACAAAATTTGCTTTATGCATACATACATACATATACATATATACGAAACCAATACGAATGACCATCTACAAAAGTGAATATACAAATTATAAATGTATATTTTATATATATAAACAAGTTGATAGCAATATGTCGATTTATAAAGAAATCAACCTAAAAATCTTAAGATTATTATACTAATTATTTCATATTTAAAATAAAAATTAGGGAAATGGATAAAAAAATTCTCTACAAATTTATTTTGGAAATGAGTGGTGTGGACGAAAAATTCATAGTTTCGTCCTTCCATGCAGAAAGGGCAGATGAAATTTTCGATTTTCCCTTTTTTAGTAAGTCTCTGACTAGAGTTGTAGTGGGTAGCTGCACGGGTACCCGTCCGGGATGGATTTTTTTTTTTTAACCCGGGCTTTTTAAAACCCTGTCCCTGACACTCTTCATGTACATATTGCAAGCACTGATTACACAATAAAAACCTATAAGTTATTATATATTTCCCTATATCTATATTTGATTGAAATATATAAATCTCATATTTTATGAAAAAAAAAATAAAATTATCTATTCTTTAACACATCTTTTAATATTATTTTATCACACTGTTAGAAATTCATATTCTAAAGCATAAAACATTCGAATTATCTTTCGCTGTAGAATATTTTTAAATATTTCAAACATAATTTTCTATATAAAATACACCTCAATAATGCATATTAATTTCATTTATGTCGGAGATAACATCACTGAAGCTTTTATAGTAGAACCTAATTTTTGACAAGTCTTTTTATTTATTTTTCAAGAAGAGGTACCACCCATCCACATGTTGTAAGGCTGTTCTCAAATCCAAAAGGGCAACTTTCTGACATAAGTTTTAATTTATTTTTGTTCGAAAATGGATGAAACTAGCTGGTGGTGTTGTTCAGAAACTAATGTAATTGAGCTGTCTTTTCCATTTTTTATTTTTATTTTGCAAACGCAATAGATCTTTCAGAAAATAATGTCAAAGTGGGCGTTTTGAACCGAATTTCCGCGCGAAGGAAGAAAGAGACTCAAGAGCGGGCGAAAAACACGTTTGTCACGTGATCAAAATTCCTTATAACTCAATAGGTATAATCGATTGATCAAAAAATGGAAAAAGCAGTTCAATTCCAAATCGCTTCCATGGCCAGGTTTTCCCATTGTATACCTTTCCGTTAAAAAATGAATTTGTAAATGTGTCAAAACTTTTTGTGTTTGTTGAGCAGAGCAGTTAAGAACAGCCTTAAGGGGTCTCAAGATTCTTAAAGCTTCAAAATTTTAATTTTTTGGATGTTAAACGCCTATTTTTTTTCTTCCTTTAGATATAATAGTTTCCTTGAAGTTCCCATTAAAACAGAATTTATGGCTTTTAGAATTATACCCGCTCAATAGCTGAAGCAGCTTTTCCGAAACTGTCATTTTTCGAAAAATGACGTTTTTGGGCATGTCGCGCAGTATTCATGAATTTTTTTTTTAAAAATGTTTCCTATTAGTCTGTATAAACTTAACTTAAAATTTCCTTTTTATTGTTCAAAAAAAAATTTTTTTTTAGTTGATTATAGATTATACTGTTGAAATTCTCCAAATTTTGTATTAGCTATATACAACTTTGTATCAAATATATAAAAATGCTTTAAATGCAAATTTATATTTAGGTTCAGGGTAATTATCATAATCTAGAGTATAAATTGGCACCAAAATTTTCATCCTGTTACAATATTTATTTTTTAATCCTGCGCGTAAGCTGTTAAACCAATTTTCTGCTCGTCAAATGTCTTCTGACAGTTTGGAGGCCCCTATAAATGCTAATTCTGCATCTTGCAATTTTTTAAGTGCATCAAATAAAAGAACATACTTATATTTGTCATCTCAATAAAATTTATGTTTTAAAATCATATACATTTTAAGATATTAAATGTTGAAAATGGTCTTTTTTTTTTTTCCCCAATTTTAAGAGACCCGAGACCCCTTAAAAACACTAACCTTTTAACTACTTCATATGACTAAAATTTATTATACATACACTAGCAATTTTAATTATAGATTGTTAATTAATCATGAATAAAATTCCATCATCAGTATGTGAATTTTATTTTTTAATAACTAATTAATTTTAAAGAACTTTTACAATATATTTATTTGAACGGAAAAGGAAAACTTATGAAATAACATTCACAAAGATATGAGATAACGTTATAAACTTATGGAAATAACATTTATATTAATAAAAGATATATATTAAGGGGTCTCAGGACTCTTAAAGCTTCAAAATTTTCAAAATTTTAATTTTTTTAGATGTTAAACTCTTTTTTTTTTCTGAACATTATGATGAAATTATTTCCTTGAAACTCCGATTAGAACAGCAGTTATGGCTTTTAGTTATACAAGGTGGAACCCGTCGAACTTCGACGAAGGAAAATGTTTAAGAAGGAACTGCTTCTTTGATTTATAATAAACCTACAAAATTAGTTACAATAGAAAATGTATCTTAAATTGGTTAGTTTAACTGTCAAACAAATATTATTTTAACCTAAAATTAACAAAATACTATTTCTATAAAACTCAGTTGTCCAGGAGTCGCATTCTAAAGGGAAAAGTTTATTGTTCCTTCCACTATTTTGAAAATAATATCTTCATAGTAGCTTTCTGTAGCATATTTTAAATTTAAAAAATATGAAGATTATTGATTAATAGTTCTGGTAGGAACAATAACATTTCCCCTGCTGCCTCTAGTTGTCTGAATTATTAAAATTAAACTTTAATCGCATATGTAATCAGTAAAATATAATAAAAAACAGTTATTATGATGAAGTTGTCAATTAAGTCTCTTATGCTTCGTTTTCCCGAATCAAAACGATAACATTTATTCTACTTTGATACAATCAGATTTTTTTTTCCCAGTAAAATCTAAACCCGACATCATTTTCACCTTCTCATAATTTACATATGTACTTCTCATATCCGTATTCACCATGTTTAATAAAATGGTATTTTAATTTGATCATTTTAAATTCATTTTAACTCAAAACTTGAAGTCACGATTGTTAACAACATATTACATGTGAACAGTCGCACTATTAACTTCAGATACTAATCTCAATACCGAAGAGTAAAAATTGCCGTAATTTATGCTTTTTAGACGCATTTGTGTTAAAATGTTTAGCACTATCTAAGAGATTGGTCGTTTTTTTTTAAATATGACGTCATTTTCACGTACTTAAGCCTTTTGCCTAGTGTCTCAAATTTAGTATCAGCACTCGTGCAGAAGAAAAAAACATGGGAACTTTATAAGGAAAAATGCGTATTTTCAAAAGCAGTACGTCATTTTCCATTCAAAATATTTTGGTGCAATATGTCCCTAATGGGATTTTGCGCCATTTAACCCTATACAACGAAATTTAAATTAGAGAAAAAAAGAAAATACATATATTTTTTAATTTTTATCAAAAAAATGGCATGAATAAAGATAAATAAACCTCATTATTCTCTCAATTGTGCAATAATGAAAACTATATAATTACGATCATTTTGAAGAAATTTCATAACATATTTTTAAAATTAAAATATAAAAGTGAGGGTATTAAAAAAAACGGCTAGTGCGGCCACATATGCAAATGAACAGTTTCCAATTAAAAAAAATATTAGTAAAATTGGTTCAGTAGAAAGCTCAGGGAAGATGATTAAAAAACAGTTTTGTGTTTTAAATATATAGATTATATAAAATTATAAAAAATAAATTAATTAAGCAAATTTTATTATTTTGATAAAATTTTAGTAGAATGTCTTAAAGAATAGAAGTAAAATTTTATTAGTCAAGAGAATTTTGGACAAAACATAAGGAACCTGATATTATTTTAAACCTCAAATTATTGCCAAGATCTTCATTGTTTGCTTGTATAAATTAACGAAGCGAATTCACCCAGACAATAATCATCAAGTTCTTTAGTATACGTCACTACTTTTTGAACAATGGCTTCCAAACTGAGCATGCACTGCACATTGTATGTCACTGCTCTTCTATAGACACTGTAATTTTTTGTAAAACATTGCGCTTTATCAGCCTGTGATTTCGATTACGTTATTTTTAAAAGAAGTTTTTTCATCTGTGAAGAATTTCAAAGCAGCTGGGGTGAAATGACGTACTTCTACAAAACATATTTCAATTTTAAGTATTAAAAAACACGATTTTTTATAAAATGGCGTCATTTGCACCCGCTAAATCATTCCACTTTTATGATCCAGTCTTAAACAACATCTATATAGAGCTTCTAGAATTCTTAAATTTTGTAGTGAGTCCTACATCTATAGAAAAGTATTCAAATGACGTCATTATCGCAGAATAATAGCTAAACACAGCAGAAAGCAAGTCCGGAAAAAAATCGGGTATTTAATGTTACATATGTCTCCATTTGTTTTTGTTTATAATAGCTCCATGTTTTATCAGAAATCATTTTTTCAAAATTCGGAAAATATTACACACAGATAAATAAAATTGCATTCTTTCAGCTTTCTGATACGAAATAGGTAATTGTGAAGAAAAATCACACAGTTATTTAAAATACGTTTTCGTAAAGAGAAAGTGTTATATCGTTTGTAAAATATTTTTGCTATAAACTAAGAAACTTTTAACTGATGAATAGAAACGAAATAAAGCCAAAATTCATCGGATTCAGGCGGTAATTTCCACAAAGCATGTATTTTAATTTCAATTTTTATGAGGAAATGGCAACAAAAAAGTACAAAAATCTACTATTTTCCCTCCACTTTTAATAGAAATGGAGTACTTCTGTTGCCCCAATTACAAAATTGGTACTAAAAACTATAAAAAAATTAATATCTCAAAAATAAATTGAGCTACAGCTTTCAAACAAATTGCATTTAAAAGTACATTTTTTTTCCTTATACGACGGTATGAAAAATGAAAATGTGCAACGTGTAGAAGTTTAAAAATTTTCAGCAGCGAAAATTGCAAAACGAAAATTCATTTCAAATTTGAAAGTGTTGCCATTCGCAGAATGACGTATGCGTTACGCACAGATATGTTTGTCCTTTATAATATAGATACCCGCTCAATAGCTTAAGCCGCGTTTCCGAAACTTTGAAGTCATTTTTCTCCAAATGATGTTTTTCGGCATAACGCGCAGGACATCTCAAAAACGTCTGAATATTTTTTCATGAAATTTTCAAAACATATGTTTCATGTTAATCTGTATAAACTGAACATAAAATTTCCTTTTTATTGTTAAAATATATATATATATATTAGGTGATTATACTGTTGAAATTTTCAAAATTTTGTATTAGCTAAATGTAGCTTTGTATTAAAAGAATATAAAATTGCTTTACATACAAATTTATTTAGGTTCAGGGCAATTATTATAATCTGAAGAATAACTAGGCACCAAAATTTCATTCTAGTTGCAAAATTTATTTTGTAATCGTGCGCGTAAGCTGTTACACCAATTTTCTGCTCGTCAAATGTCTGACAGTTTGCAGTCCCCTATAAATGCTAATTCTGTATCTTGCAATTTTTTAAATGCATGAAATAAAAGAACATGCTTATATCTTTCATCTCAATAAAAATTATGTTTTAAAATCATATATATTTTAAGATATTAAATGTTGAAAATGGTCTTTTTTTTTTCCAATTTCTGTGTCCTGAGACACCTTAAACTTATGAAAATATTAAAAAAGATATTTTAATCTATATTAACAGTTAATGAATAATTATATTTAATATAATATTGTATTTAAATAATACTTTATGTTATATACGCAGGTAATAATACAAATTAGAGTGTTTTAAAAAAAGTTAAATGTCAATCAATTTTTTTTTTTTTTCGTTATACCTGAAATTTGATAAAACCTCAACTGCTAAAAATAGATTATTTTTTATAGTTTATCGTAACTGGAAAATTAGGATTGAGAAGTATAGAACTCCTTTTTAGTTAAATGAGATTACTAACTTTTTTTCCGATTAAAATCAATTTACATACAGACCAAAGTCCAAAATTTTCCGGACATCGCTGATTATTTGAAAAAAAAAAAAAGGAAAGAAAATTACCTACTACCTCTCTGTGCTACCTATCACCCAGGCAGGGCCCGATTTACGGTAGGGTATTCGGGGCACGGGTCCCCGATTTTAGGGGCACGATGTTACTATATAGTTAAAAAGTCCTTCCAGCCTTACTCAGGGCCCTCGCTAAGGGACCCCCAAAACGTTAGCGAATGCTGTTACAATTTTTTTTTTAAAACTTTAAGGGTGTTATCAAATCCAACAGGGCAACTTTCTGACATAAGTTTTAATTTATATTTGTTCGAAAATGCATGAAACTAGCTGGTGTTGTTATTCAGAAACTATGCAATTAAACTGTTTTTTCCGTTTTTTTTTTTTTTTTTTTTTTTTTCAAACGCAATAGATCTTTCAGAAAATAGTGCCGAAGTGGGCGTTTTGAACTGAAGTTCCGCACGAAGGAAGAAAGAGCACTCAAGAGCGGGCGAAAAACGTGTTTGTCACGTAATCAAAATCACTTATAACTCAATAGGGGATTGATTGATCAAAAAATGGAAAAAACAGTTCAATTCCAAATCGCTTCCGTGGCCAGGCTTTCCAATTTTATACCTTTCCGTTAAGAAATGAATTTGTAAATGTGTCTAAACGTTTTGCGCTTGTTGAGCAGAGCAGTTAAGAACAGCCTTATAAGAAAAACTATAATGCACCTTCTATTTCTGATAGACTTGGCAAAAATTACAAATCTAATTGGGGATATTATTACACATTTTACAAATAGGAACTATATTATATTTTCTAATTGTGGTAACTTGGCAAAATTCTAAAACTAGTTGGCAAATACTGAAATTTGACTTTGCAATTTAAGGTCTTCTCCCCCCCTCGATAAAAATTCTTCGCGATGGCCCTGCCTGTACTCTGTACTGTAAAGTAATGCTTATCGTAATGTAATTGCAATTCATACTAAACAAAGCATAGTTAATGTTATGAAAATCTTGCTAAAATATCTTATCAATTGTTAAAACTGTGAATAAAATTTCAGATTCAGTTTATAGTGACATATCTAGCATTTTTGATTAAATATGTGGATTCTAATGCTGGTCTCTACAAAGATTGTCTTCATGCGTACTGTGAGCTATAAAAGATTGTTACTTTAGATTAAAAATATTTCATATAATGAAATAATATGCAAATATATAAAGAAGTCAACGAAAAAATCAAATTGTTGCTAGGGGTTGGGGAACAGAAACATAATTCTATGAATAATTTTATTCGTATTAAAACTATAACTATTAATAATATAATGCGGTTTAACCTTTTAAAAAGCATTTATCAACATCAAATTTAAAAAACAGAAATTAAATTACATTTATATTGATTGTAAAAAAAAAAAAAAATAATAGGATTCATAACAAGAAAACGGCTTACTTTTTTGAGATACGAATAATGTTTCTGACATAAAACTGAAATTATGCAGAAAATCTAAAATTTCAAGGTGTAAACTTTAAAATTCATGTAAATTAAAAGACGATCAAATATAAAATATCTGTACACGTTCTTAAAATAATCCACATTATTAACCCTAGAATACTAGGCGCTAGTAATTATCACGACTATGGTATTTTAACGTTTAAGCTATACTGTGTCTAATATTCTAGAGTTAACAGGACATGAGATACAATAACAGAAAATACACTTTCTATCGTTGTCACTTAACTTTCGTGTTCCCATTTGAGAAAACAGATTGAGAAACAATAATTATTTCTTTAAAAGATTTATTTACTCAACTTCATCTACATTTCAAACACCTCCGATAGTACACAAAGATGATGACAAATGCTTATAGTTCAGTCCAGTTTTGCCGTAACCGGGATATACACTCCTGATATCCATTAAAAATGTATATGCTTTTTCGCTGAAGTTCAGTTTTGGTGCATTCAGAGTTCTCTTCAGATACATAAGATATAGAGTAGAAATATATGGGCCAATCATTCGCTCATGTTTCTGAGACATTATAATCTCGCACACTTTTTTGCACTTGTCATAAACGCGCTTAACAGATTCTAAATTAAAACCTGTATTATCATATCCCGTTTTAACACAACTAACGAATACGTTTCTCTTACTATGTGTTTTAACAAATCCCCACAGAATTATCCACACTACAGTCCTGAAAGGCAGTTGAATGTCTTCGAAAAATGTATTTCTCAAAGGGTTCACAGATCCCGAACACGTGTCTTTGCTGCATTTCCACAGCCAAGCAATCTCCTGATCAATAGCTTTCATGGTACCGGAACATTCTGGGCAAGCAGGCATATCCTTCTTTTTTGGAATTAACTCCAGGTCTTTTAAAATCGAAATGCAAAGTTGTTCTGTCTTTGTAAATTGACGATGCAAAGTGTAATAATCCAGATGTTCAAGTGCGGGATGCATCTTAAAATGTACGATTCCAGTTAGCTTAAGATAAATTTAGCCTGAATAACGATTTAAAATGAGATGATAGCAGTAACGCTGCTTAGACTACGTATGTGAAACACTATAACACGCTCAGATGTACGTACACGCAGATTTCGAATGATGCATGAACATGGAATGCGAATGAACGACGGACGGAGACGGAATGGGTGCGAAATAATAAGGTGAAACAAAGATATCTAGTTTGGCGAGAAATTGCTCACTCGGCGAAAACTTGTCTTATTTTAAAATGTATCTAGAATTATCAAACTTTTAGAAGGAAAATGTCAAGCATGTCAAACAGGTTTAGCACTGGAGAATGCTGGGGCGGTCGGGAAGGTAATCTGGTGAACAACTTGTAACCCTACTGCTATTGGCGAAAATTTGGCATGTTTTTTCCATCTCTCAGCAGCCTTCATATATATTTCGCCACCAAAAATTTTAATCCCTCCCTCTTTTGTTTGACTGAAGGGATCTTTGTACTTTTGTCCTGTGGGGACGACTCAGTTATACAAAGGACGTTTGTACTCGAAACCTTTTCATTGTTATTGGGAAATTTTCTTTTGACATTCTCAAAATGATACTTTTGCAATTTCAAATCTGACAGAGAAAAATTTAGGTTTCAAAATATAGGTCCTTTTCAAAAAAAAAGTTCTCATAATTTCAATGTAAATGTTATTTTACTGATTCGCGTCTGCATTATTACGTTGAGTTTCCTTATTTATTATTCAGGTAATAGGTAAATAAAATATGCTTAAATTTTATGCAACAGGAAATATTATTGATACTTTAATCAGGAATTTTTCGTCAATTTCATAGAATTTTAATTTTAATGCTTGGGTTGTTTTCGAAGAAAGAAAATATTTAATAACCGATTCAGATATATAAAAACACTGAAACAATATTTTATTATGATGGCTGTTTTATGTACTTTGTATCTTGATAAAAGATCTACCAAAATCTTCATTTTTAGGTGCATTCGTAATTATATAAATACATAGCACCTACAGTCGTCGTCTGGTCCGCCCGTCTGCCTGTCTATCTGCGTATAACAATAGCCCAAAAACTACTCAACCGAATGGTTTGAATTTTAATAAATATATATAATAATTTCAGAATTTTGATTAGATATTTCAAATTTCATGAAAATAGAATCAAAACTTAAAAAGATATTAATAAACGTTTTCTTCATTCTGTTAAATCCTATCATACGTCATTAATTCAATAATATTCCATGATAGGTCATGATTCTAGGTTGCCATGGTAATGACGTGCTATTTAAGATGGAGTCCTATTCCTATTATTTCCGTATTACTGAATTTAATGTATATAATCATAATAAATTTTGTATTCATGCCTTTTTGCATAAGAGCGCAACCTATCGCACCAAGATTTGAATATTTATAAATCTAGTTATAGTACGAACGCACCTCATTTGCCACGTTTGACGTACAATTTCCGACTTGTTAAAAGATAGATTACATTTTTATTGATAATAGTACCTTTTAATTAGCAATAAACAGGATTATTATTATTATAATTATTATTCACGCGTGTTAAGGCTGTCGTGAAATTTACTGCCTAGGTGCTGTACATATATAACTTTAGGGGGGGGGGGGGTCTGGCCCTTGACATCGTTCTCTGAGGGGAGGGGTTTTTTTTTTGTCTTTTGATACCGTCATCATTTTTGACCCGACCAAAATTTTCTTTTCTTTGGTAACTTTTTCATTTGCATCAATATACACTGTTGATTTTTTTTAGTCTGTTATCTATTTTTATGAAAATACAAAGGTATTATTAAAACCATTAAATGATTATAAAATCATTTCAAAATATTTAATATTCCAACGTTCGCCATTCCTATTTTTCTGCCATATGCGCATATAATTCGCTGTTAGAGAAACCAGCATAGAAATGAAAATGATGCTTGCCATGTTTACCAGTAAAATAAGAGGACGAATGCTGGCCACCTGCTTTGTTTATAAGAAGTTCTGCTAACACCCGTTCAGGGGGCAGGTACAAAAAAACAATTTTATTGTTAAACGCATTATTCAACAAAAAGCTATTATTAAATATTTTTAAATAGTAAGTACAGTCGAACCTCCTTATCCCGACGCTCTGACGACCAGAAAAAAGTGTCGTCATAAGCGGAGTGTCGCGGTAACCGGAGTTGGAGAAAAATATGTTTTATAAAAAGCTGCATTTTTAATTACCGTAATTTTTTATGGAAGAAACGCCGCACTCCTCAAATTGGCCTGAATAAGCTTAAAAATATCGTAATCGCCGCACCCGTTGTAAACGCCGCATCCATCGGAACGCTATTTTTGTCGACAACGTCACATTCACCTAACTTTAATCAAAGATTTCTGAGCAGTGTAGGATGCCTCGTTTTTAATATCTTAAGATGTCTGAAGTTTTATTTTAAATATTTAAATCCGATTTTAAATATTTTTATGAATTTTTAAATTAAGGAAACTCGGTTGGTATTTAAAAAAAATCGTAAACGCCACACATGGTGCAAACGCCGCACTTGGAAAAAAATTAACTTTTAAACTCGTAAACGCCGCGGCGTTTCTTCCATAAAATACGGTAATTTAAGAAAATTTTAAATTCATAACTGTTCTTGCACTTTTAAGCAATAATAAATTATTATTAAGCAAAATTGAAGGGAATAAAAATCATATTTGTGATGACTTCTTTTTTTATTGTTACATGAAACATTGATGAATCAAGGTTTACTTGTCCCTAGATGTGCTTCCTACAATTATTTTTTCAATATTATACAATGGACTGTAATCAATATTCATTGCTTCAGAAATGGATGTTAGATAATGCAATGCAATGCTTCGGTTTTAGTCGGATGAAAAACGCCATGTAACCGCAAGAAAGCGCTGCTTGACCAGAACAAAAAGACCGCGAGTAGACTGATACGTCTATCTGGGGCTTATAAGTGGATCATCCATAGTGTGTGGGTTTATTTATTCAGATAGAGGATTGAATTAAAATTTCTTATTTATCTCAATGGGTATTTTAGAATCTTTTGTGAAAAGTTTGGCTAAGACATTTCTTACCGCTTAATATCCGTGCTTATAAGATGGATTATGAAAAAAATTTCCTAAACCGTCGGGGTATCTGGAGTTGAAAATTATTCAACGACGTAAAATCCGGAGTTTATTTACATTAAAATCATATACATAAAATCGGGACTTTGGAAAACGGGCGTAATAAGCGGAGTGACGTGATAACCGGGTGTCGGGATAACGAGATCCGACTGTATTTCTTTAAAGTGTTATTTAATGTAAAGTTATTTCAGATATAATAGTCATATTTTATTAACTTCTTTTCTACATTTAAATCAGCAAAGTATGCGAATGATAAATGTATAACTATACATTGTATATTATTGCAAAGGGATTAAAAGAAAAAGAAAGAGCAAAATTGCAAAAATAAAAAGAATTTTTAGACACTGATAACGATATCATTAGGGGAAGGAAGGGGGGGGGGGTTCGAGGAATGATAATGCATGATATCGTAAGAGGGGGGGGGGTAGGGCGTCCAAAATTGACAAAAAGTTAATCACGTTATATAAGTATAGTCCCCTATACCTTGACACGTGCAGGACTCTAGTTCGCGCTTGGAATTTTAGCTAACAAATAAGCCAAACTGGAAAATAAGGCTGTTCTCAAATCCAAAATGGCTACTTTCTGACACATTTTTTCATAAATTTCTGTTTGGAAATTTACAAAATTGCCAGGTGTTCAGAAACTACGCAATCGGAAGACGCTCTCCTTTTTTTGGTAAAGGTAAGGCTGTCAGAAAATGGCGTTTTGAACCGAATTTACGGGCTGAAAAAAAACTGGTCGTTATGTGACTTATAACTCGATAAATAATTTGTTTATCAAAAAAAAAAAAAAAAAAATGGAAAACTCATTTCGATTCCAAATCGCTTCAATAGTCAGGCCTGCCATGAAAATGTGTCAGAAAGTTTCGCGTTGTTGAGTAGGGGATTAGAGATTTCTCAATCTTTCAGAAAAATACCGTCAAAGGTGCTATTTTATATGCCATGGCGCTCGTTTTGAAGATTCTGTTGGTGGCCTTCGTAAAAATTCCTTTTACTAGCTTTTTATACTTCCTTACCTGTTTCTATATATATTTCTTTTCCATTTCAAAATTTCGAACGAAAAAAAAAGATTTTTCGAAAAAAACACTTCGAAATTTCTTAAATTCATTTTTTCTTTTTATTCACAAATCTATCAAATTGGCAGGTGATCTTCTTAAAAAGCTATATAATCGTGCTGTTTTTTAGGTAGATTTCGTAAGAAATACTACCTATTGCAGTCGTTACCATGGTGCGACTTTTGAAAAATTCCTTCATAACTTTTCATTATAGGACCCCAGGAACCCAAAACCACCCCCACCTAAAAAGTTTATATATATGTATGTATGTATGTATGTACTAAATTTTGTCCGCACGATAAAAGTCGCAATTATGCACGGATTGTCCTCAAACTCGCCAACAACTTTGATATGGCTAATATCTCGGCGGGGATTGAAAATGGGCGAAATCGGCCCAAGAGGGTGAAAATGGGGAAGGTTCAAAATTTTGAATACTGTCTTAACACGAATCTGATAAAACCAGCTCTTACATAACAATGGCAGGAAAAAAATAAAAGTTTTTCGTTATAGCAGTTGCCAACAATAAAAAATAAAAAAAAAAAACAATAAAATTCTCACCACAACAATTACTTTTCTTTTGCAAAATTTTCACGTGTAAAATTAAATAGTTTGACAAATTGAAAACAAATTGAATACTACGTCATAAGTTTTCTACAGCAAGATTTCAGCATGAAAACTCAAAATAAAATAAATAGTTTGACGAATTAAAAAAATATGTATATTGCGTCATATTGGAAATATAATGGACCTCAGCAGGTGAATATGTAACGCCATGTAAGTTTGAAGAAACGTATTAAAACATGATAAAAACCCGACTATGGAAATATTAACACATTTTAACACTTTAAGGTTCTCTGAATTTTTTGTAGCCATTTTTTAAACCTATTCCATATACATGTGTGTGTGTGTATTCGTGTATATTATAATTTTCACAAAAAGTTTAGCTCCCTACAGCTCACTCTTTGTGAAGTAACTGGGTTTTATCCAGGGCTGCGGAGTCGGAGTCGGAGTTGGAGTCGGTGTGATTTTTCGGTCAAAAGAGTCGTAGTCGGAGTCGCTAAAAATATGCCGACTCCGACTCCGACTCCAAACTTTTTGTTGAACAATTTGAAGTGAAATAAAAAATAAAACCAATTATGCTTAATGATACTTGCTTTATGAACTGAATTATTATTTTATTTTTTAACTCTATGCATTAATAAATATTTAGTTATTTTTCAGTTTATTGACATGTTAATGAGTAAATATAAGACAAAAGGGTGGATGTGATATTTTCCCTACATCAGTCATTAAATTGATTCATTTACTTACTTCTTCAGCTCATAGACGACACTATTGTACAATAATTAAATTAAAGTTAGTTTTGAAATTTTTTTTTATTGTTGTTTTTTGTAAATTAAGTCCAACTGAACCTGAACCTCGGGTCGCGTCGGTCCGACTACCCAACCCAATGAAGGAATCTATCCCAGACAAAAATAGATGTTTTAATTTAACCGTTGTCCATCCATGTTCGGGTCAGATCCTGACATTTATATTTTAAGTCAATCCGAAGCGAATCGGAAAGAAACCTGAACCCTGAACCCGATCCGAAATGAAATAAAATCAAAATTTTATTGGAATTATGAAAAATAGTCATCTCTAACAGCACTTTTATCTTTTGTGTAGAAAAAGGAATATATGGGGCATTCTCACAATCTATTGACTTTTGGGGGAAAAAATCTGGCGAAATTAAATTTGCTAAAATAACATTTTAATCTGATAGACGAATTCCTTAATGATTCAAAATAAAGAAAAAAAGGTCAGCGGCGAAATTTTTTTTATTTAACTGAGGTTTAAGTTAAACTTGCGAGTTTAATTTTCCTTACCATTTTACCACTAAAACTTTTTATTTTCTTCTAAATTTTTACTTATAATGAATTTGCATAGTACCCACATTACATTCAAATAACAAATAATGACAATGTAGTATTTTTAGTAAAAAATTTTGGTATAACATTGTCTTAAAGGGGTGTTAAAGAAGGGACGGTAATGTAAAAAAGGGGGTGGTATAGGGAAAAAGGGACAAAATGGGGAAAAAAAGGAACGGTAAGGATGGAACAGCAAGGAAAATTACCACCTATTTTATGCAGATCATGTTAAGACTAAGTGGTAGCCAAAATGTTCATTGATTTTTAGAAACAGTTATTTACATTGGAATAAATTAAAAAAAAATTAATTTACCTCGAGAAGTGCAGAAATAAACCCTGGGGACGGTGAGACTACCAATAAAGCCACGATGCTTGAAATTGATATTTAAATGCGGATTTAAATTCTACAGTAAATTTCCTGCCAAAGAATTTTAGACATTATTTCTCTAGCATACTTCTGCATGAGAAAAAACTTGAAAAAAATTCTGTGGCTGCATCTGAAGTGATTTTCTGTATAATTTTAGAAGAGGGATGGTAAAAAAATCTAAAACCTAGGGACAGAGTTTAAAAAATAATAAGAACCCTAAAAATGTGTGCAGGCTAATTTTTAGCTACTTATTTACATAAAACAATAGTTCCAGTTTCAGAAAAAAATTACATCGAATTATTTTTATTGAAACAATTTTATCCAGGCAGCTCCAAACTTAAAAATCAGCATCAGGGACACGGGACGTTATAGGAGTTTTCCAGGTGTTTGGACTCCCAACATCGTCCAAAACTTATTTATCTCGTTAATGTTGTTGTGCAATTATACAATGGGATGTTCCCAAGTATATGAAATTAAAAAAAAAAACACAAAAAAGTGTATTAAAATAAAAATTATTATTCAGAGACATGAAAGTCAAAAGAGTGTGAGAATGCCCAATATATTTACTTCTTTGACTTATAAGTTAAACCGTATTGTGGACTTCCTTTTGAAAAATATGGTCAACCCAACCAGAAACCGCAATAATAATTATCAGACTGGGCCACAACGAAAAATATTTAGCGCCAACTCAATCCGAACCACCGTTCGAATCGGACAACGAATGCAATAATCTACTTCAGATAACAATGGATCCTTTGTCCAACTTATACTGCCTTATTTTTCAGTATTTCAGATAAAAGAGAATGTGTGAAAAATATGAAATTGATTAAAGCCGCTATCCCTACAACATTGGACAACTGAACTCATACAGAATTTTTCTCATTAAAATAAAAAACTGCAGTTTTCTTCTTAAATATGACTAAAAATTGATATATGAGGTCCTGTATATGACCAATGGCTGTTCTTAAAAATTACCAAAATTTGAAGACGCTTCTCCCTTGCTCATGAAAAGCTGCAGACTTAACTTTAATAGAAATTTTTCAGTTTGAAACAGAAGTGTTGCAAATATTCTTTGGGAAAGTTCTAGTAGAACAGATGATCCTTTACAAAATTCATTATAAAAGATAAATCGAAGTATGTATACGTAAAAGATTTTTTAATTAGATGAAATTCATAATTAGAAAATCATTTCGTGTTATTGATGAATTACTAATTACATTTTATTTTATATGAAAATAAAAAGTTTTGGTCATAGTCACAGAGAGCCAACTTGGACCACAGGTATAATTACACCTACAATTAATTAATAACTATGTATATTTATTATGTGTTAATTACTTAAACATTTTTTTGGAAATTTTAGTTTTCGGCCGAAAATAGAAATATTACCGAAATTCGGTTTCGGTCGATCCTTAATCTTATAATTACTATTTTAATTTGAACACTTTTACAATTTGCATTATCTATATATCTCCAACAGGTAAAACAATTAAAGCGCATTTCAATCTTTTTGAGAAACCCTGTGTTTATGCTGGAGTCGGAGTCGGAGTCGATTGTTTCAAAAATCCAGGAGTCGGAGTCGGTCATTTTTCCTACCGACTCCGCAGCCCTGGTTTTATCTCTAATCTTGATTTAAGTTTTGTTGGAGAATTTAGTACATCGAAATCTACCTCCGCCTGTAGGCCCGAGCCGGCAGGGATTTTTTTTTTGTTTGTTTGTTTGTTTTTTTTCCGGTAAACTCAGAAGATTTTTCAGATAATTCTGTCACAGTGGACCTTTTGAACCGAATTTCCGGACGCGACAGCAAAAGAAAAGAAAACAAACTGCCGTCCTGAGTCAACAATTGCTTACACTCTAAATATAAAAAAAAAGAGTGACTATTCACTCAGTAGGATTGAACATTCTCTCTATCGCAGAGTCAAAACATGCCCAACCTCTTTAGAGTGACTATTCACCCTAAGCAAAAGTGGAGTTGTTAACTCTCTGAAAGAGTGAATACTCACTCCGGGAAGTGAGAATTTTCTTATAAACAGGGGCAATTAATCACTCTTTCAGAGGAGTGGCTAATTAACTCTTGCAAAATAAGTGCGTTTTTTCACCCCTTTTCACCCTAGTGAATAGTCCCTCTTTCATAGGAGCCACTATTCACTCTTGCAAAAGGAGTGACTATTGTTGACTATCGCCCGCTATTGTTGAAAAATGAATATTAATACTTGCTTATTTACAGAACGACAGAATAAGCTATATTTAATTTAAATTTTTTATTCTCGAATATTTTGTAATTTGGGAATATGAATTAAATAAATTTTATATGTTTTATACGCTAAATTTGACTATCTGTCGTGGGAAAACCCCCAAGATTTTCGCCAATGGGTAGGAAGAAAATATCACAAAATTCGCCAATCAGTCGGGGGAAAAAATGCGAAATTCATCAGTGGATAGACGGAAAAAATCGTGAAAATCTTCAATCATTCCCAGGATAAAAAAAAAAAAAAAAAAAAAAAATCCCTGCCGGCTCAGGCCTACAGGCGGAGGTAGATTTCGAAGTTAAGTACTAAATTCACCAACAAAATTTAAATCAAGATTAGAGATAAACCCAGTTCCTTCGCTAAGAAGGGGAAGCTAAGGAGCTCTCTAGGGAGCTAAACATTTTGTGAAAATTTTAATATACACGAATACACACACGCATGTATATGGAATAGGTTTAAAATGGCTAAAACAAATTCAGAGAACCTCAAAGTGTTAAAATATGTAAATATTTCCATAGTCGGGTTTTTATCATGTTTTAGTACGTTTCTTCAAACTCACATGACGTTACATATGCACCTGCTGAGGTCCATTTTATTTCCAAATGACGCAATATATATATATTTTTTAATTCCTCAAACTGTTTATTTCATTTTGAGTTTTCATGCTGAAATCTTGCTCTAGAAAACTTATGACGTAATATTCAATTTGGTTTCAATTCTTCAAACTATTTAATTTATTTTTTCATGTGAAAACTTGCAATAGAAAAGCAATTGTTGTGGTGAGAATTTTATTGTTTTTTTTTCTTAATTGTTGGCAACTGCTATAACGAAAAATATTTATTTTTTCCTGTCATTGTTGTGTAAGAGCTGGTTTTATCAGAATCTTATTAAGGCGGTATTCAAAATTTTGAACCCTCCCCATTTCCATTCCCTTGGGCCGATTTTGCCCATTTTCAATCCCCGCCGAGATATTAGCCATCTGAAAGTTGTTGGCAAGTTTGAAGACGATCCGTGCATAATTGCGACTTTTATCGTGCGAACAAAATTTAGTACATACATATATAACTTTTTAGGTGGGGGTGGTTTTGGGTTCCTGGGGTCCTATAATGAAAAGTTATGAAGGAATTTTTCAAAAGTCGCACCATGGTAACGACTGCAATAGGTAGTATTTCTTACGAAATCTACCTAAAATCGCGAAATTTATTGATCAGTCGCGAAAACAAATCGTGAAATGCACCAGTCATTGGGGGAAAAAACTCAAATTCTTCAGTCAGTCGGGCGAAAGAAATTATGAAATTCTTCGATCGGCTGCGATAAAAAATAGCGAAAGTCGTCAATGGAGTGAAATTCTCACAAATGTTACAAAATTCGTCAATCGGTCGCGAGAGAAAATAGTAAAATTCGTCAGTTAATCGGAAGGCAAAGCTGCGAAATTTTTCAATCAGTCGTGTGAAAACAGTTGCGAATTTCTTTGATCGGCCGCGAGAAAAAATCGAAAAAGTCGTCAATCGAGGGGGAAATGTTCTGTTAAATCTGTTCAGTAAACATATGATTAGAGTAATACTTTCATGAACGTACATATAAAAATACGAGTTTGCAAACTAATTTTATTGTATTCAATTGGATTTTCCACATTCAAACTTAATCTTTGATACGCAAAGCATTATTTAATCGAATTCAGTACTTTCTGATTTAACGAAATTCAGTGACTTTTCACTTTTAAACCAATCCTATAGTTTAAAAAAAAAACAAGAGCACCTTCTATAATTTTACACCTTTGGGTGAACCGAGACGAATTTTTCATACTGTTTGCTGTTTTCGTTATATGAAGACGTCAGCTTATATTCCCTAGTTTAATTAAAATAGTAATATGAAAGAAATCTCTTTATCAGAAGAGGATTCAAGTCAATCTTACTTAATGGATATGAAATCGGCTATACCCAGCCAACGAGCACATGCTTCGAACATAGGCGTAGCGTGACCAAAAATTTTGGGGGGGGGGGGGCACCAAGGTCGTGCAAAATAAAAACGGCGCCCCGGGCGAATTTTCAATTTTGCGGCCCCCCCCCCCCAAAAAAAAAAAAAAAAAAAATCTTTATTTTTGTGATAGGTGTAATAAAATTGATAAAGTACAGAAACATAAATAAATTCTTTCGAATAAATATTTTTCGCGTTTATTTTGGAACTTTAAAGGGTTTAATTTTAATTTAGGGATTCAGAACAACTAAATAACATAAAAGAAAATTGCAGTAATTTGTTAGAGAGTTCATGATGTTTAGCGACAGGGGAAAAAGTGATGAAGAGAGAAAAAGAAATTCCCCGAAAAATGAATAAATAAACAAAACCGTGGTTTGCAGCGTAAATTTCGTGCCCGAGGCGCTCCTTTAGACGCTCTTTGCACGGCCCTGAGGGGTACAACATAGGTCTGCACGGACCGCAATTCCAAGGCCCAGGTCCGGCCCGTTTATTGTTTCACAATTTACCAGGCCCGGCTCGTACAAAAATCAATGAAAACAAGCCCAGCCCATGAAAAAATCATTTAAATCAGTCCCCGTTCGGTTCGGCTCGACACAATTTCTCAAAAAAATCCGATTTTTCTTAACATACAATTGCAGGGCTGCCACTTGCTACTAAAAGCGATTATATTCAGCATAGGTGACTATGCCGGCTATTTTAGGCCGAAAACCATTAAAAAGTGGTTACTTCAAGAAAAAAGGCGACTTTTTCTGGATTTCAGTGACTATTTTTACTGAAAATGTTTGATTTTTTTCTTCAAAGCATCTGTAAAGTCATCTTCCCAAACACACTTTTTCAACGGTTGTTTGAAAAGATTCGCGATTTTTTCCTCGACGAATTCCAAAATTCTCGATTTCGCCCCCTGCCCCTCTCCAATCTATTGACGAAAATACTTATTTTTTTCCGAGATCTTTTTATACAATCGTTGAAGGAGATTTTGCGATTTTTTCCACGATCCTTTGCCAAATATCGCAAAATTTTCAACGTCAGATTGACGAAATCGATTTTTTTCCGCTACCACATGTCCAAATTCGCGATATAGATTTTCCGCGACCGATTGATGGTCCTTACTATTTGTTTCAGAGATCTTTTGACGAAATTCCCGATTCTTTTCGAGATCGTTTGTCAAAATTCGTGATTTTCTTTTCATGACCGAGTTATAAAATTCGTGATTTTTTGCGCGATCATTTGGTTAAATTCTCAAATTTTTTTGACCAAATTTGCGTTTTTTGCCCGCGACCATTTGACGAAATTTAGGACTTTTTTCGTGATCGTTAGACGAAATTCGCAATTTGTTGTCCATTCTTTTTGACGAAATTTGCGATGATTTATCCGCGACCGAATGACGAAAATCGCCATTTGTTTCCGTGACCTTTTGCAAAATTCAAGATATTTTTTACAGTTGTTTGGGGAGATTCGCGATTTTTTCCACGACGAATTGCGAAATTCGCGATTTTTTCACGAATCGACTAATGATAATAGTTATTTCTTTTCACTATCTTTTGCTACGATCGTTGAAGGATATTTCGCAATTTTTCCTATGACCTATTGCAAATCTCTCAATTTTTTGGGTGCGATCGTATCACGGAACTCATATATATTTTTTTTTTCCCAGTGATCCTTTGCCAAATTTCGCGTTTTTGTTTCCGGCGATCGTTTCACGGAATTCACGATTATTTTTCCGCGATACTTTGCCAAAATTCGCGAATTTTTCTACGACAAACTGTGGAAATTTTTTCTCCGCCACCACTTGTTGAAATTCCCGATATATATTTTTTCCGCGACCGATTGATGGTACTCGCTGTTTGTTTCAGATATCATTTGATGAAATTCGTAATTCTTTTCCGCGATAGTTTATCAAAATTCATGATTTGTTTTTCAAAACCGACTTACGAAATTCTTGATTATTTGTTTAAATTCTCGATTTTTTACGCGATTATTTGACCAAATTCGCGTCTTTTCAGAGGTTATTCTGTTCTGATTTTTCCGAAAATTTAAGGCATTCGGTTCCGAAAATTAAAAAAAAAATTCTGTCATCAATCCTAAAATTCGGGCATAAAAAATATCGCGAATTTCGGCAAATGGTCGCCGAAAAAAGTAATTTCGACAATCGTTCACAGAAAGAAGTCGCCAATTTCTTCAAAGGATCGCAGAAAAAACGAATTTTGCCAAAGAATCGTGGAAAAAAACGTGAATTTCGACAAGTGATCACGAAAAAACGCAAACTTCGTCTGGAAATCGCGAAAAACAAACACATTTCACCAAGGGATCGCAAAAAATGCAATTTTTATCAAAACATCACGGAAAAGCGAGAATTTCGTCAAAGGATCGTGATAAAGAAACGCAAATTTCGTCGAAGAATCGCGGAAAACGCGAATTTCGCTAAAGGCAGCCAAAAAAACGCAATAATTGGGGCCGGGAGATTTCCCCTTTTTTACTCCTCTGCTGTAACCTTTCAGACAATTTGCTGTGAATTTCAGATATTTTTTTTTTTTTTTTTACTCAGAATTACCCTTGTCGTCTTTTTGTCCGCAAATATTTGATGAAGTTTGCAATTTTTTTCTCTTGGCCGTTACACGAAATTCGTAATATTTTGTGCATTCTTTTGACGAAATTTGCGATGATTTTTTTCGTGATCGAATGACGAAAATCGCCATTTGTTTCCACAACCTTTGATAAAATTAAAGATATTTTTCCACGGTCCTTTTAGGAGATTCGCGATTTTTTCGACGACGAATTACCAAAATTCGCATTTTTTTTTCCGCCGATCGTTTTATGGAATTCACGATTTTTTTTACACGATCCTTTGTCAAATTTCGTGAATTTTTCTATGACCGATTGGTGAAAATGATATTCGGTATTTGTTTCAGAGATTTTTTTGACGAAATTCGCCATATTTTTCCACGACCTTTTGTCGAAATTCCTCTTTTCTTTTGTCGACTGACTGAGGAAGTTCAAGGGCAAGGAGGCAAAAAGAAGTGAAAAGATCATTTGGAGGAGAAAGGCAGAGGCGCCTTTATTAGCCATGGCGCCCTGTGTGAGATTTTTTATTGTACCACTGCAAATGCTATACTCATTTTTTTTCTTTTAAAGGGTTTCACTAAAGCATTTTACTTTGTGCACTCCTTCCAGGTCCGAAACTAGCTATATTTTCACCCGGGGCAAACAGGCATTTTGGCGACCCCTCCTTCCTCCGCAAAGTAAATTTACAAAGCGAAATTTACGAAAGTTTCTATTAAAGAACTTATTTTAAAATTTAAAATGTGTAACAGTAAAATACGTAATAATATTGAAATATATAACCAGCTTTGTCAAATATTTATGCATTAAAACCTGTGAAAAAAAATCGAAAGGAAACGGAAATAGTTTCACTTTATACAGGTTTTCGTCTTAGCAGATATAACTGTTGGTATTATTTCTGTTTGAACCATGCAGTTTTTTTCGTTTAAGACAATATTCCATTACAGATATATTTCATTTTTCTAGATGTTTACTATTGTAGCATTACAAATTATCACAATTGAGGTACTTTAATGTCATAGTGATATGAGTCACATTGTTTCAGGAACTAAAAAAAACAGGATTTACTGTAGGCATAAAAATGAATTCCAGCATTGTAAAATATCTTCCTGTACTATCTACACCAGTTTTGTGGAATTATCACTTATATCACTCTTCTTATTTATAGATTGATATGTCTACATACTTCCCTCAACTTTTCAAATTTAATTTTCAAAGCTAATTTTCAAATTTATGTGTGACTCAAAACAACAACAACAAAATTATTACATTTTTACTTCTCAGTTTGTGAATTTTCGACCGCTTGGTTTTTATTGTCCCAGTCAGTCACCTGACCTCGCCCCATCTAAGGCCAGATATGGTAATATGCATGTAAAAAAGTAATTATAAGAAAAAGAATAGAGTTATTCATTTGCTGTTTTGTATACTGTAGGCAAATCTTTTTATCTATTCGACAATTTTAATGCACTTTACTCAGCTTTTCTTTTTGATTTTTCAGCTAAAAAATATCTTTTTACACAAATTTCACACGCACATATATAGATTGTATAAAACGGTAAACCAAATTTTCATATGGCGCCCCCTTCGCGTGGCGTCCAGGGCACATGCCTCCTCTCCACCCCCTTAGTTTCGACCATGACTCCTTCTCCCGTTAATTTTTATTGTCCCGGGCAGCCTGGGTGGGGCTTATTGAGCTAAAGCCAATTGCTAGGCCTCCCCACCTAACCGAACCTGTCCCGGGCAGCCACCCGATCTCGCCCATATCAAGACGGGAAAAATGAAAGCTCAACACTGCTCACGATGAGAGAGAAAAGAAAATTGATCAGTCTTCATGGAATCTTTTCATCAGAAAAGTCAGAGTCAAACAAAATCTTCATTTGGCGCCCCCTTCGCCTTTCGGTACACTTGGAATTGGAGAAAGAATAATGCCTAAGAAAAAAGCTCCTTTTTTCCAATTCATTTGCAGTCTTCTATTATAGATGAATATTTTTTATATATTTGTAAATTTCAATGCGTTTGGTTCAGTTTTACATTTGGATTTTCCGGCTGTAAGACATTTTTATGCAAATTCAATATAAACACATATATATTTGTATGTAAAGACAAAAAAAAATCTTCATATGGCGCCCCCTACGCTTTCTGTTCTGGCGCCCAGGGTGTAGAAGGTTGGGGGGGGGGGGGGCACACGCCCCCCGTGCCCCCCCGACGCTACGCCTATGGCTTCGAACATTGAAATGATAGTCTCTTCACCAAGACAACCAAAGCATCTTTTCTTGCAATCAGTGCGAGAAATCCTATTCGAAAAAGAACGCATTAATCAGACATCAAATATCCCATTTGGAGAAAAATTCCTTCGAATGTGAAATATGGCGAAAAACATTCATTCAAAGTAGTGATTTAAAACGACATGATGTAACTCATTCCAAGACAACCACTGCACATAAATGTAATCAATGTGGAAAATACTATTTACGAAATTTTCTGTTAAGAATTCACAAGAGATCTCATAAGAAGGTTTATAGTTGTGATAAATCTTGCAACTCGTTTTCAACGAAGTCTGTTTTAACCCTTTAAGGGCGGTGGTTCAATTTTGGACCACCTCATTTTAATTCCTAAACGCCACATTGGCACCAGAATAGTGGAATGAAAATTTTCCTTTTATTAAGTATGTGAACAAAAGCTTTTGGTTAGTTTTAAATAAATTTGTTTGTCAATTCCGGTGTCGATCACGAATTTCGGAATTTTACTAATAGAAGTACCTTGCCCCTTTCAGGGGCAATAAAGGTTCTAAACATAAAAAAGTTCATCCCAAGAAATACAATGTAAACACTGTAACATTATATTTTACCTCAAGAGCGAGTTTTTTCATCATATGATCAAAATGCATAAATGAAAAAATGCAAACTTTGTTAAATCATATATAACTTGATTTGAATATCTGTACATTTTAAAAATTCTTTCTATAACTATTGAAAATAATGACTAAATATTGTTTAAGGTGAAACAGCTTTTGTCGTTTATTTTTGCTACATCAACTTGTGATTTTCCTTCACTCTATCTCTAGTCTAATCTAAGTTTTGTCTAAGTTTTGTCTGTTTATTCTAGTCTAATCTACGATTGTACCAAAATTTTAAATATGTAATTTTTACTTTTAAGTTCATAATTTCATTTTTTTTCTCTTCTCAGAATATAATAATCTATGGTTTACTATAACAAAATTTCTTGACAACATTTATTATACTACTGATTTGTACGCACGCGTGAGTTGTCACGTGGTCAAAACGTTTGAGAATAATATAAACTTTCCGAAAGCAGCGCACCATTTCTCATTTCCACTGTTAGACTTGCGCGGAAAGGTGACTTGTGCGCAACTCTGATAAATTTCCAAATTTTAATTAAACTGAGAACTCGATTTCTTCGTTAGTGGATAAAGAAAGTTTAATATATCATTAAAATATATATGTATGTATTAATAAAAATAAATAAAAAAGAAATGACCATTTATATATTAAACCTTTTCTAAGTATATAAATATATTTCTTTTATTGTACAGATGTTGCAGCGAAATGAATCAAAACAGCAGCAAACCTGTTTATCAGAAATGAATGATTCGTCCTTAGTACATGTAGAGTTAAGGGTCCTGTCCCTGCCGGCGAAGACACTCACGAGCTAATGCTAATCCTATGGGGAGGGATTTTTCTAATATCTCGTTTGCATTTCGACATTTAATAATTTTTTTGCATTGGATAGCCGAGGTCCGTCTCTACAGCGCACCTTGGTTACTTTTTTGATTTGGGTCGCAGATATTTTTAATAAAGTTACTTTCATTTTCAAAACCGGTTCTGAAAATGAAAGTGTCATTCTAAAAAAATATCTACAACCAAAATCGAAAAAGTAACCAAGGGGCGCTATAGAGACGGACCTCGGCTATCCAATGCAAACAAAATTATTTAAAAATGTCGAAATGCAAACGAGATATTAGAAAAATCCCTACCCATAGGATTAGCATTAGCTCGTGAGTGTCTTCGCCGGCAGGGACAGGACCCTTAAAGAATAATAAATATGTGAGTACTTATATCTGAAATACTAGAATTCATATATGAAACGTAACTAGAGTAAATTTAAAAAAAAATATTTTACCGTCTATTCTTTAACAAGTGTTTTTTATCTATATCGTTGAAAGGAATTCTAATTGTTTACATTTATTTCTCTTACAGATGTGTTCTATTTGCTACAAACTATTTCAGTAAATGGAATTTAAAAGAACATATACGCAGATCCATACAGATGAAAAACCCTATACTTGGGAAGATTGCCAAAATCCGTTTTCAAGAAAACATGAATCAAAAAATGTATACGATGTCATATAGTGTACCATCAGTTTAGTTGTATGTAAACTTTGTGAAGATACTTCAAAATAACTAAACGTTTGAAGAATTTAATAATCAAGGTCAAAATTTAGACTATTTACCCAACCTAATTGCATACGAGTTCAGAGTTAGCACACAATATACCCAAAAGTAAAAATTTTTGACAGCATACACACTGCTATAAAGAAATTTTTGTTATCCGTGATTCTTCTAACATGAATGTAGATATTATTCCCAATGTATTGTTTAAATGGCTATAATAAATATTCTTTTATCTACACATATCGACGTGTTTATTTTTCCAAAATCTATTTCATTATTGGAATATATCGGTCACCCACAAGAAAGGTGACACATCTCGACAAAAGTAAATTTCACAGCAGAGGTAAAAGGGGGCAAAATTTGCATAATTTCACTATAGGATGAAATTGCAGTACTTAGCTTTGCATGCAGGAAAGCATAAAACACTTAAGGTATCTGACTACGTTGAAAATGCAATTTTCGACCAAAATTGTCAAATGTATTTTATTTTATTTTATTAAAGACCAACTTTTTACCTTTCCAAAACTGTATTTGTTTTTATTGTACGATAAATAGATCCGGAGTTATAGCGGTTTTAAAACTACTCAACAGCTGTCACTCAAACCGGAAGTGCTGTTTAAAGGGCTTTAAAATTTAAAAATTTTAAATTTTTAAATTGCTTTTAAAGGGTCGTATGTTTGGAGAAATTTCGCGATTTTGGATGCATTTGTTTAATAATAAGAAATGTAAATAATATTCTCCATGAAATTTAGATGTATATTACTGTAAATTCTTGTAGTAAAGCATAAATCTAAACTTTAAATGCATTTTTTGGAAAATGTAATTTTCGGTGAAAATTCCATACGCAAAACACGATTTCTCAAAAAGTTATTGGAATATCACTATGAAATTTAAAATATATGTTATTTCTTATTTGCACTATTGTGAAGGCAATGAACTAAAGATTTAAATTTAGAATAAATATTTTTTGTTTTATGGATGTTTTTGTGGAATGACATCGATGAATTTTATGAAAATTAACAAGTAAACAGGTGCGATATGCTATAAGTTTTGAAATACTTAAAGAATCTCTTAGATTTCAGTTCATTGTTTTCACTAATGTCATAAATATGAAGTGTAAAAAGGAAATTAAGATACATACAATAGAATTTCTTTTAGAGCGTTTTGCGTTTCGGGCCAAATTTCACTAAATTTTACTATAAATTCCTCCATTTACCAAAATTTTATCAATGAATGAAATATTTTTTACTTTTTTTCACATTTTCTAGTCCTAATCTTTTGTAAAAATAAGTTTAAAAAATAATTAAATAGCTTTTTTGGAAAAAATTGCTCCGTACGTAGGCAGGCACCTTAAGAATGAAGACGTAGGATGAGGTTTGGAAGGTTGGATAATTTTACCTCCCCGCACAATCCACCCCTCTTCTGTGGTCAAAAATAGACATATAGCGTAATAAATGGGTTTTCCGTATAATTATACTTATACAACTGTTTGTGTAACAAGACACAACTATGACAGACCTATTAGTAGAATACAACGTAAAATGAATTTTTGAGAGATGTGTCACTTTTCTTGCGGGTGAGCGATATATCCTAACAACGAAACAACACTTTCACAAGTTAAAAAAATTTACAACATAAAATTACAAAAGTAAGAAAATTTACAACATAAAAAAAAAAATTACAAAAGTATTTTTTTTTTCAGAGTAAAAACAAAAATTACAACATAATTTTTTTTTTTTTTACAAAAGTAAAAAAATTGCAATTTAACAAATTACAACGACCATTTGGAAAATGATTTTTTCAAAGACTAAAATTTGAGACATAAAAAATCGCACGGAGTTGATCATACATTACGTACGCCATGAATTAAACATTAATAGTGTTATTACACGTAAAAATTCCAAGCGACAGAAATCGCCTGCGACTCGTATTTGGTGTGAAATATTTATATGTATTCATTCCTGTCCTATTTATCTTTTTTGTTATTTTTAATTGGCTTATTCCATTTTTCTTTTGCACGTGAAAATCTTACAAATTAAAATTAACTCTTTGGCAGAAACTGTTATTCATTTTCTTTCATTTTCATTAGTTATTATCCACCTGAAACTTGCGTGTTATCCAAGCATTTCATTAGCTGTTCGGGAAAAGGCTTTTCCGTCGTCAGATTTCCAAGAAATCTGATGACACATTTTAAATGAAATTTCATTCTTAAACTTCTAAACATCCCACAATATTACTTTTTACATCGTCGTGTAGAGAAAAAAATGTACTTTTAAATGCAATTTGTTTGAAAGCTGTATCTCAATTTGTTTCTGAGTTATTATTATTTTTTTTTTTTTTTTGTAGTTTTTATTACTTTTTTGTCATAGTGGCAACACTCTGTTGTCCATCTCTGTTGAAACTAAAGGGAAATACAGATTACTGTATAGACCAATCACAAAACGAATAAAATGCGGATTAAACCAATAAAAACCTTCAGGTATGCTTTTCATTTCCTACCCTGACGAGAACAATAACCATTTTTCCAAATGGTTAAAAAAAAAAAAAAATACAACATAAAAAATTTCCAAAACTAAAAAAAATTACACAAAAAGTTAAATAAAATTACAAAAATGTTTTAACCCATTTTCGGCCAAAGGTGCGTAAACGCACCATTTCAATAAATATTTTTTTATTAACACTGTTACCAATATTTTTCACGAATTTTATTTTTCTGCTATTTTTAAGGGTTCTGGAGACATCTATAAAATATCAGTAATTCAATTGGAGTAAACACTTTCTGTTGAGAAATTTTCAAAATGCGCTAGTCTTTTAAAATTGAAACGATTATTGACAAATTGGACTTTTTGAAAATGTCGAATGCCACTTGAGATTAATCATTTGTTTTTATAATGGATTAATGTTGCAAGTTCTGTAAATAAAATAATAATAAAACAAATTTCATAAAAATTTTAAAAAAATTATTAATTTTATATTTAAGGGTGCGTTAGAGCACCATTTACCGAATACATGAAAATTCCGAATGCATTTTATTTCTCAAATAAAATATTATTTTTCATGCATGAAACTTTTTTTTGGCCTTAATGAATGTAATTTAAGCATATTTCAATGAAAATAATACCACATTTTGTAAAATTTCTGTGCTTGGCCTAAAATGGGTTAAAGAAATTACAAAAAAAAAAAAAAAAATAATAAATAATTGTAAAAAAAGTTTTAAAAAAATTACAAAAAATGTTATTTTAAATAGTAATATAATACTATTTAAAATAACATTTTTTGAAACGTTTTTGTACAAATAGTAATGAAAATACATTTTTCACACTAGGTGGCGTTCGAATCAGTTACTAGGGGTACGGAGTGACAGCAGAGGAGGTCTGGAAGGCGGTGGAGAGATGGGTGGCGGAAGAGAGACCGAAGGAGGTGGCACATGCATGATACGGGTGGGGGGGGGTCCATCCGGCCCTCCTGCCTACTGGGCCCGTAGCCCCATTTTCCCACTACTAAAAAAACTTTGCTACTTATTCATTTCTTTACTCAAAAATGAAGAAGTATGCAGAAAAGAGTTATTCTTTGAGAACCCATCAAACTTTTAGCATGTGGCTAAAATTGAATATTTTAATTTTTCATTAAAGGTTTTGCATAGACAAGCACACTTTTTAAATATGCAAGTTAAAAGATATTAAACTCATT
Source organism: Maratus speciosus (assembly GCA_963932465.1). Taxonomy (NCBI): domain Eukaryota; kingdom Metazoa; phylum Arthropoda; class Arachnida; order Araneae; family Salticidae; genus Maratus; species Maratus speciosus. The sequence continues at coordinate 176,696,248 of OZ010799.1, read as the reverse complement.
ATTTTTTTTACTCACAACTGTTTTCTTTTATTTATACCATATTATGAGTTCAAACACATCCTCATGCAAAAACGTCTGCACTATTTTAGCATAGCCACTCAAACTGAAGCAAACATCACTGCAGCAAGAAAACTCACTAAAACAAAAACCAGAGGCAATATCACAAAATTTGTATGTGCATGCATTACCAGCACAAAATGCATTTCAGTTTAGTGCTTTTTAAAAGAAACGTTTTTTTTTTTCATTATTCCCTTTTTTTTAGTTTCACCCCCCCCCCCCCCTCTTGATTTCGCCTTTAAAAGAATATTTGTTGAAAATGGAAACACACACAGTTAAGGGGCTACTTCAGTCACGCAAAAACACCCGCTACTTAATGTTAATCCTGTGGAAGAAATTTTTAAAGATATCTCGTTTGCATTTCAATATTTTAAAATGATTTTTTTTTTTTTTTTTTTTTTTTTTTTTGCATTGTATAGATGAGATTAACCTCTACAAAGGCCGTTTTTTATTTTCAATTTTGTTTACAGTTTTTTTGTTATTCGGAGTATTTTTACTTTCGGAACCGGTTTCAAAAATGAAAGTATCATCATTACAAAAAAAAAAAAAAAAAAAATGGAAAGAAAATACGGCCTTTGTAGAGATCGAATTCAGCTATTCAATGCAAAAAAAGCATTTAAAAATATTGAAATGCAAACGAGCTATCTTAAATAACTTCTTCCATAGGATTGACATTAGTGAGCGGTGTTTCGCGTGAGTGAAGTAGCCCCTTAATCCGTACGAATTAAAATAATAAACTGTTCAAAAAGAATATTTTACAACGGACGATCTACCTGCTAAGAATTAAAATTTGTTTCGTAATCCCGCGCGTAAGTTGTTATTTCTGCTCGACAAATGTCTGAAAGTTTGGAGCCCCTATAAATACTAATTTTGCATCTTGCAATTTTTTAAACATGAAATGAAAGAACATACTTATATATTTTAATCCCAATAAAAATTGTGTTTTTAAATCATATACCTTTTAATATATTAAATGTTAAAATTTGTAATTTTTTTTCATATTTTACAATTAAAGAGTCCTGAGACCCTTTAAGCATTTTGTTTCCATATCTTCTAAATGAATACATATTATGCAATTCATTTTTATCTAATTTCTTTACATATCAAAATATACATGACTCGTTTACATATAAAATGGCATATTTCGCTATGCGCGCTACCAGACCCTTGAAAGGGGAGTTCCTTTTGAATTACAGTCAGACCTCATTATCCCGGCACCCGGTTTTCACGTCACTCCGCTTTTCACGTCAGTTTTTCAAAGTCCGGATTTTCTGTATATGATTTTAATGTAAATAAAGTCCAGATTTTACGGTGTTCAGCAGTTTTCAACTCCGGATATCCCGACGGTTTAGGAAAATTGTCCATTTTTCATAATCCATCTAGAACGGAAATTAAGCGGTAAGAAATGTCTTACCCAAACTTTTCACAAAAGTGTGTAAAATATCCATTGAGATAAATGAGAAATTTTACTTCAATCCTTTATCTGAATAAAGAAACCCACACACTATAAATGACCAACTTAAGCTGCAGATAAACATATCAGTCTATTCGAAGTCTTTTTGTTCTGGTCAGGGGCGCTTTCTTGTTGTTACACGGTGTTTTTGATCAACTAAAACTGAAGCATTGCACTGAAACGATCAGAAATTATCTATCATCCACTTTTGAAACAACTGCTATTGATTACATGTCATTGTATAATATTGAAAAAAGAATAGTTGGAAGCACATTTAGGGATAAGCAAACCTTAATTCAAAAATATTTCATGTGACAATTAAAAAAAGAAGTCATCATAAATCTGATTTTTATTCTTTTCAATTTTGTTTTTGTGTTTATTTTGTCTAATAATAATGTTTTATTGCTTAAAACTGCAAAAACAGTTATGAATTTAAAATTGCCTTAAATTAATTAAAAATATAGCATTTTATAAATATATTTTTCTCCAACTCCGGCTACCGCGACACTCCGCTTATGACGACACTTTACTGCTCATTACAGTGTCGCGATAACGAGGTTCGACTGTAATACATAAATTTATTATTTTTATTAATGGAAACAGCTTCTATGGAAGGGAATTTTAAAACCAAAAAGTGTTAAGGCTGTTCTCAACTGCTCTGCTCAACAAGCGCAAAATGTTTAGACACATTTACAAATTCATTTTTTTACAGAAAGATATTAAATTGGAAGGCCTGACTATGGAAGCGATTTGGAATCGAACTGTGTTTTCCATTTTTTGATAAACAAATTACCTATTGAGTTATAAGCAATTTTGATCTCGTGACAAAAACTTTTTCTCCCTTCGCTGACTCGTTTTTCTGCTTTCTTCGGGAACTTCGGTTCAAAACGTCCACTTTGACACTATTTTCTGAAAAATCTATTGCAATCTAATTGCAAAACAACGGACAAACAGCTCGATGACATAGTTTCTGAACAACAACACCTGCTAGTTTCATGCATTTCCGACAAAAAATAAATTTAAACTTATGTCAATAAAGTTGCATTTTTGGATTTGAGAACAGTCTTAATTTGATCTGATTTTATTTTGCAAATTTAAAAATTCTGTGAAATTTCATAAATTTCAAATACCTTCTCAATTTTCCTATCCTTTTCACAAAAGTTCCAATTATAAACAGCCTTAAAATCATTAGAATTTCCTTACTTTCGGTAATTTTTATTATTATTATTTACTTATTTATTGCACAAAGTTTCCATAGGACATTCTGCGCAGAGATAATCAAATTATTTAAAACTATATGTCATAAAGAGAAACGAATTATATAAATCTTAATACATTACACAAAACCGACAAAAAAGATATATAACAAAAAATTTTTATCCGGATCGGGTACGCATGCACATTACAAAATATTCGTAAAAGCAAAATTAATTAAACTGATAAAAAGTATTCGAATTGTAAGGAGATGCGAAAAAAATCGAATTAATTTATTTAAACACGAGTTTTTAAACAAAAGGAGGATAGAAACATTAATGAATGCAGTTGAATAAATGCATTGAATCTTACCTTTAACCCGTTCGGGTTCGGGAACATGGGTGCATATATGCACCCTCAAAAAGAATATACAGAATTTGTTTTAGGTACCAATAAAAAGGAAAAGTATTATTTAGTTTCGTTAATTAGAGCATTTTCGTGATTGTTCAAGTAAAGGTAACTTTTTTTTAGAAAAGTGGTGTAAAAGCCGCCAGTCCCGAAGGGGTTAAATAGTCGTCTTATAATCAGGATTTCATGTAGCAAGAGTGCTGCAGTGGAGCATATACGATGGTATACGTTGTATACCCCTGGATTTTTTTAGAAGTTTCATATACCGTTTCAAACAGAGCTATAACGTTTTATTACGACTACAGCTACAGCAATCTGTAGCAAACACACACTCCTTTGAACACAATTCATAATATAAAAACAAACGCAAGTAAACTTCACATTTTCTACGGGGTACTGGCATACACAAAAATTGCATACATGAGTAATAATGTTAATTATATACTATTGCTTGAAAAAAATCGTAGTCTTTGTGTTGTTTATTTTATGCTTTCTTCAAAATCCTGAATTTCGCTTGTTCTGACTCATTTTTAAACGTAAAAGCATGATACTTCCAAGCATAATTCTTGAAATGACTTGTAATCGAAATTTTTTTCTTCGATAAATTACTACATTTTGAGTTATAAGCGGCGATTGTTGTCTCGGGATGGCGTTTTTCTTTCGGCGTTCCTGCGCTGTTCCGAAAATTCATTTCAAAACAGCAACTTTGAAAGCATTTTCTTAAAATACTTCTACCCTTACAGGAAAAAACAGTTCGATTACATAGTTTCTGAATAACAGAACCAACTAATTTCATGCTTTTCCGAAGAAAAATGAATTAAAAAATGTGTCAGAAAGTAGCCAATTTGGATTTGAGAACAGACTTGAAGACTTTCACTGTTATCCTTTCTTACAAACTTTTTGAGAACGGGGAAAGAAATTTAGGAGACAATCCAAAGATCCACATACAAAAGAGAGGGCAATCAAATGTTACTTGAATAAGGAGTGAAAGCCATAAAATAAAGAAAACTAGAAAACAGGAATTCTGCTTTTTCAGAATTTAGTGTCGCCCCCGATGAAAAAAAATATATATATGTACATAAATATAGATAATACAAAATATATTTTAGTTTTAAGACTTAAAACACAAGATTTTATTTTATATAAAATGACGTCATTCGCATCCTCTGAAAAATTCCTCATTTACGATCCAGTCTTAAACAACATCTACAGTAAAGTATTTGTATGACGTCACTATCCCTGAATAATACACAAATCCAAAAAACAGATGCCGTCACTAAAAAAACTCGATAAAAAACAAAACAAAAAAAAAAACGATTCTTTAAATATTCATATGCCTTTATTTGTTTGTAATATAGATAATTAAATTAAATATAGTTTATAATAGCTCCATGTTTTATCAGAAATCATTCATTTATATTTTTTCAAAATAGCACGCATTTTAATTACATTTTCTTTTCAGTTGTTATGGGAAAACGGCAACAAAAAGGTATAATTACTATTTTCCAACTATTTTTTCTTCACTTTCTACTGAAATGGAGTACTTGAGTTGCCAAAATTAAACAAATGGCGCTAAAAACTACAAAAAAATTAATATCTCAAAAATAAATGGAGATGCAGTTTTCAAACAAATTGCATTAAAAAGTACTTTTTTCCCCCAATACGACGGTATAAAAATTTAAAATGTGCGATGCATAGAAGTTAAAAAATTACAGAATATTATTTAACAGTACAGTGATACATCTGATTTGTTTTACGGCTGGCTTATACAACGGAACGTTATTTTATGGAGACGACACTTTAATAGCTGGGAGAAAGAAATAGCATACCGGGGGCTAACAAGATCATAGAAAAAGTTAAACATTACTATAAAATAAAATAGGAAAATATATAAATACTTTAAACGCTGCAGCATCAGTTTTATTTACATTAAAACTTACAGCACATTGCTCACACTTTCAGCTTTGTCTACATTTAAACATCACTAGAAGTGGACGAAGATGTTGACAGATGCTTGTAGTTAAGTCCAGTTTTGCCATAGCCGGGATATACAACTTTCACATCCATCAAAAATGCATGCGATTTCTTGCTGAAGTTAAGTTTTGGAGCATTCAGAGTCCTCTTTAGATACATCAGATACAAACTGGAACTATACGGGCCAATCATACGCTCATGTTTCTGGGACATAATAATCTCGCACACTTTTTTGCACTTGTCAAAAACGCTCTGGACAATTTCAAAGTTAAAACTTGCTTGTAACGGATGTCCTTTCAACATATGAGCACACTCGAGGTATGTCATCACTAAATCATATTTTTTAACAAATCCCCTCACAATTGTATATAGCACAACTCTCAAAGGCAATTGAATATCTTCGAAAAACGTATTCCGTAGAGGGTTGACTGTTCCCGGACATGTGTTTTTAATGCATTTCCACAGCCAAGCAATTTCATGTTCAACAGCTTCCGTGGTACCGGAGCATTCTGGGCAAGCAGGTGCGTCGCTTTTCTTTGGAATTAACTCCAGATCTTCTAAAATCGAAATGCAAAGTTCTTCCGTCTTTAATTGACGACGCAATTTGTAATATTCTAGATTTTCAAAAAAGGGATGCATCTTAAAGTGGAATTCAGCCTGAATTACGGATTGAAATGAAAAAAAGACACCGCTTATATAGTCAATGTATGGTTCAGATGGCAATAGATTTCTTAATCTGAGAAGTATGGACAACCAACAACAACCAAAGAATTCAGAGATAAAACAAGTTAACTGCGACTTGAAGCTTAATACAAAGCAGAATTAGAACAACCCTAGAACCGGTTAGGATTTGGCCTCCAGTTTAGCATGCCATTTACAGCACCGTCTCTATTGTTACCAAAGATGATGATAATGTCCGAACGCATGGCGGTTTGAAGCTTTGAAGAACGTTCACAGTCAGTGGCGTGAACTTATGTGGGCCCATGGAGCCCGGGTTCACCCAATAATTTTATCTCTCCGCTCACGCAATTTCCATTGATTTATTTCGTTATTAATTAATTTATTTATTTAATCACTGAAATAAAATTTGGTTTTATTGTCGTTCTCAAAATATTAAGGTAATCAATTATACTTACCGGAGTACTGAAAGCCCCTTTAGCGGAAGTATAATTAAATTTTTCTCAAAAACAGATTTCCTGCAAATTTTGCCATCTGTTTTATAATTTTCAACCGATAAACCCCTTACGTGACAAAAATGTAATTTTTTTTCTTGACATTTAGTTTCTTTCACTTTCAATAGTTAGCAATTTTTATGCTACTTATAATAAATATGAATGTATTTATTAGAACTTGTGTGAATATTATTTAATTAAATTATAATAAATTTACTTAGAAAAACCATAATTTGACTTCTAATTATTCTCTTTAGTAATTCGCTTCTTTTCCGCCCCTGTCCCCACAAATACGCCCAGAGGCAGGACCGAAACTAGCCTTTTTTTTTTTTCTTTTCTTTTTTTTTCTTTTCTTTTTTTTTTTTTTTTTTTTGCACCCACGGCAAACATGGATTTTGCCCCCGCCTCTTCCGCAAAGTATATTTACAAGAATTTTACGGCTATTCTTAACTACTCTGCTCAACAAGCGCAAAACGTTTGGACACATTTACAAATTCATTTTTTAATGGAAAGGTATAAAATTGGAAAACCTGGCCATGGAAGTGATTTTGGAATTGAACTGTTTTTTGCATTTTTTGATCAATCACCTATTGAGTTATAAGGAATTTTGATCACGTGACAGACACGTTTTTCGTCCGCTCTTGAGTCTCGCGGAAATTCGGTTCAAAACGCCCACTTTGACATTATTTTCTGAAAGATCTATTGCGTTTGCAAAAAAAAAAAAAAAAAAAAAATGGAAAAAACAGCCCAATTACATAGTTTCTGAACAACAGCACCAGCTAGTTTCATGCATTTTCGAACAAAAATAAATTAAAACTTATGTCAGAAAGTTGCCCTTTTGGATTTGAGAACAAACACCCTTAACCGAGTTATTTTCTTCTGATGGACTCATGGCTTCCATTATTATGAAACAGCCATTGTAAATGAAGTGTGAGGTGAAGATGAAAGAGCAGCCGTAAAAAGTTAGAACTCTGATTTTCTGGTCAGAATGGGGGGGGGGGGGGATTATAAAGCCATTTTGTTTTCTCCCATTCTGACCAGAAAATCAGAGTTCTAACTTTTTACGGCTGCTCTTTCATCTTCACCTAACACTTCATTTATAATGGCTGTTTCATAATAATGGAAGCCATCAGTCCATCAGAAGAAAATGATCCATTCAAAGGTATAAGTTCGATGGAAAAAACTAATATTTTGAGCAGACAGAAGAGGCCACACCTGCAATTTTCAAGACACTAATAGAATCATACGTGTCAATGTGTACGGTTTTGTTACCTCTAAAATTGAATACAAACTTTTGCCATATTTAATCGTTGACAATTGTTAGACTTTTTAAACTGAATTTCTGGAAGTGACAGCCAATTGTTCCCTTGCAACGACAGTTCTGTGGCTGTCAACTCGTAAAACTTGCCTAAAAATGCTAACTTTGATAACATTTTCTGAATGAATTTTTTCTTTTATAAGAAAATGGGAAACTCTTTAATTTTTTAGTATCTGAACAAAATCGGTAAATTTTATATTTTTACGAATATTAATGCAATTTTTTTGTAATTTACGAATGAAAATGACTTCACGAAAGTGTCAGAAAAGTAGTTAGTTTGGATTTGGGAATAGCTTTCAATATAAAAAATTCTCACATCGAGATGCGATCCCCTCCCACCCAAAAAAAGGAAATTCATGACACCCCTCTAAATGGTGAGCTGGATCCGCCCTTGGCTTTGTCAAATATTGATTGATTAAAATCTTAAAAACGGAATCGAAAAAAATTCCGCTTTATACAGGATCCTTATGCCATATCATCTTTAGATTCTTCTATGCTTTGTCATACGCCAGACAGGAAGATTTTAACAATACCGTGCTAAACATAGATGTGAGAAAAATTGACAAAAAAAAACCCTTCATTTGGAGCCCGTTTGTTCTGGCGCCCGGGGCACATGCCCCCTTTGCCCCTCGTTAGTTTCGATCCCGCCCTAAGGGGGAAAACTGTATGCGTTATTTTATTCAAAAAATTTTGAGCCCGCTGAATATATTTCAAAAGTTGACAGTACTGTTCACTGTTTCTGTATGAGAGATAGAACATCTTGTTTTGTATCATAATTCAAGTTGGAGTCCTGCATCCGGTTGGGTTGGCGATATATTTTTTCGCTTCGGGTCGGGTTGACTTCTACTTTTTTGCTGCGTGTCGGGTTTGGATCGGGTTGAGTTTTATTGTTTCGATTTCGGGTTGAGTTTAGACGCTTGCGGTTTGGGTTGACCCGATTTTTCAAAGTAACATCCAAATTATTTTTCTCAGATTAAAAATCTATATCAAGGGTCGGCAAGTAATTCTAAGTGGGGTCCGAATACGTTTGAAAAATTTTATCGAGGTCCAGAGAAAAAAGTAAGTAGAAGTACTTATTACTTTTAAATTGTTATTTTTACATGCACATAATATAAAATTGGAAAGTCAGGTATTCGTTCTGAAAAATTACTATATGAGGACCCCAGAAGCCAAGGGGTATAAGTGACAAAATTAAAAAAAATTGAGTTAAGTGCACAGGCTATCAGGAAATAAGTCTATTTTTTTATAGGTAAAGAGATATAATTGATTTTTTAATTATGCGCTGCGTTCTAGGTATCAATTACTTAACCTCTTTCCCGAAACCGTGAAACACGTGGAGGTCAAGGAGTATAAGTACACTTGTATCCGGTGACATCCACATAGCTGAATCGAGACAAACGACATACAAGGCCAGTTCATGGCTGTTAAAACGCCACACGAATTTAATCATCTTTAAACGACGATTGGCACAAAAAGACGAGGATATTTCTAACAAACGGTTGCAGAACGTAGTAGACAAAAAGCAGTGGTGTAGTCGTAAAAAAAACAGAGGGTATACGCTCTAAGCAGAGAGTATACGCTCAAAGCAGAGCGTATACCCTAGAGTGCATATACCATAGCTTTTTTGAGAAACAGAAGGTATACGGTGTTCCTTAAAAAAATCCAGAGGGTATACGGCGTATACCCCCGTATACCCTCCACTACATCCCTGACAAAAAGGAAGAAACAGCTTCTGCAGCACCTTCTCGCGATGAAAGAGGGACAAAAAGGACGATCGAATAAAATTACACAAGACCGTATTGATGTCATCAAAGAACACATAAACAAGTTTCCTTGATACACAAGCAATTACGCTAGAAGAAAGACCCCCAACCGTAAATACCTGAATCCAAAACTCAATTTAAAGGAGATGTACAAACTCTGTGTTCCCATTTACCTAGAAGAAAAGCGCGTACAGCCGGTCAAGGAAAGTTTCTATAGACACATTTTAACACCCATTTTAATCTGAGTTTTCACCGACCGGAGACTGCACTGATACATGTGTTATGTGTGACAAGCTACAATTGAAAATAGACCACGGAAATGCAGATGACAAACAATAAGCAGAAACTCAAAAGGAACTACATCTCCGCAAAGCAGAAGCTGCCAGATTAGCCAAAGGCACATTCCAAAATTTAAAGGATGATTCAAAGGTCGCGATATGCTTTAACTTGAAAAAGATCATGCCAACTCCACATGTAACCAATTCTAAGGTTATTACCTACGTCAACTTTGGACGTACAACTTGAACATTCATAACCTTAAAAGCGGAACTGCACACACGTACATGTGGAATGAAGGCCAGGCTTTTCGCGGATGTCAAGAAATCGCATTCTGTCTTTTGAAATTTATAAAGACCTCTTCCTCTCAAGTCAGGTATATTACAGCTTTTAGTGACAATTGTGGAGGACATAATAAAAACCACTTGATTGTGCAGTTCTGGCTGTACATCATAAAAAATACACACATAGAAACAATCGATCTCCACTTTTTCATTTCAGGACACTCCTACAATGAATGTGACCAAGACTTTGAGCTTATAGAAATCAGAAAGAAGAGGAATAAAAGGGATCTGTATGTTCCAGAGCACTGGGCTGAACTTGTAAATGATTCTAGCCAAAACTTCACTAAAGAAGTGGTAAAAGATGAAAATTTTATTAATCGAGTCACGTACACCATTCTTTATAAAGTCAGTGAAACGTATCACGAAATATACAGTGGCTGCGTTTTGGAGGAAAAAAATCCTTCACATTTTTCTACAAAGAAACTGCTGGTGGTGAATTAGAACCTTTCACGAGCTAAAGGTGAAGTCCTGCCTGAGCTTCCAGTAGCACAAAAAAAGCTGAAAATCAAGTAACTTTATTTTAAAAATCTCATTAAATTATTGCAGTTTGTACCTCGAGTGTACCACTTTTTCTACCGAGATCTTCCTCACCAAGTGGCACCAGGACAGACTGAAACCTCGCACGCTTCTGAAGATCAGGCTGATGAGCCTCTCGTGCTTATAAAACAGATGAGGATGAGATAATGTAGATGTGTTGTTCCCATGTTATCACTAGAATAGAAGAGTATTGTTCCATTTTTTAAAACTGTTTCGCGTCTTTTTTTTATTTTTAGAATTTCTTTCTTATACATTAAATAAATGCATTTTAACGGTTAAAAAATTAAAAAATTTCAATGTTTCAAAACCTATAATAAAACTTTAAAACTTATATTAGAACAAAATTTTGTCCTTTCATTCATTTGTATTAACATTGTTTTTAAATTTTTCATCAATTCTTTTTTATTATTTCATAATTTTTTATTTTTTAAACATATATTAAAACAAGATTTTGTTCTTTAATTCATTTGTATCAACATTGTTCTTAAAACTTTTATAAATTCATTTTTTCATTTCATAATTTTTCAGTTCTTGTGTACCGCTTGGAAGCCAAAGGGTACAAGTGCCGAATGATTATAAAGATTGCTTAGTTATAAATTTAAAAAAAAAAAATTGTACTCCACTTTTCTTTTCATAATTATTGAAATAAGAGTTCATAGACCACTAATAAACCATCAACAGTTTCATATTTCAATTAAGTTAATTACTATTGATGTTCAACTTTGAACTCAATTTACTCGAAATCTAAATTTTGTCACTTGTATCCCTTGGCTTCTAGGGTCCTCATATATACAGGTATATGTTCTGAAAATTTTTACATACACATAATAAAACAGAAAAGACAGATATTCGTTGAAAAATTAATGCTAAAAATTACACTTCCGATCTTGAGCAAGTTTTTAGGGTTTCGTTCATCTGATGAAACCCTATATTCGTCTCGCTCCTCTGTCTGTCTGTCCGTCTGTCACAGAGCCCGTTCTCAGAAACTATACATGTTGGAGACTTGAAATTTTGCATACTTATAGCTGAACACCACACACCATACGACAAATCATAAACTTTGAAAAAGTCGTACATTTAACCCTTTGGGCTCCCACATGTGTATTTTAAACAATTCTTTCTAAGTGAGCCCCTAATTAGATTGGAGGCGTGAAATTTTGCCTACTTATAGCTGAACACCTCACATCAAACAACAAATCATAAAATTTAGAAAAAGTCGTACATTTAACCCTTTGAGCTCCGACATGTGTATTTTAAAGAATTCTTTCTAAGTGAACCCTATTTAGGTTGGAGGCGTGAAATTTTGCATACTTATAGCTGAACACCACATAGCATACAACAAATCATAAAATTTTGAAAAAGCCGTACATTTAACCCTTTGGGCTCCCACATGCGTATTTTAAGCAATTCTTTCTAACTGAGCCCCTTATTAAATTGGGGATTTGAAAATTTGCATACTTATAGCAGAACACCTGAGGCCAGGCGACAAATCATAAAATCTTGAAAAAGTCTTACGTTTAACCCTTTGAGCTACCACATATGTATTTTAAACAATTCTTTCTAAGAGAGCCCCTAATTAAGTTGGACATGAATTTTTGCATACGTATAGCCTAATACCTCAGACCACACGACAAATCATAAAATTTTCAAAAACTCATATTATTTACTCCTGCGGGCTCTAACTTGTGTATTTTAAGCAATTTTTCTAACCTCCGCCCTTTTCACCTGGGGAGCACTTTTCCAACTTTTGCCGACACCCCTTTGACCATTCTTTCATATTATGCACCATAGCCTTACATAGTTTAGTTCCACTTTTTACCGCCAGGGACACCTACTTATCTCGGGTGCTATCGGCCCAATCCCCTCGACTAATATATCTACGGGTAATATATAAAACGGACTCATTGTACGAGAGTTTCGTTCGGATAGAGGTTTGTTTAGAATAGAGTGCGCCCCTGGTTGCGAAATGTGGAACTAAGAGATTTTTCAAAAGGATAAATTGTTTTGAAAGGAATATTAAACGAAACCTTCTGTGCGATCTGTGATCACACTAACCTACTTGTTTATAGTTTGGTTCACGTGGTGAACAGCTAATGCGAAGAGTGTCTTCAAGGTGGGCGTCTGTTAATATCGAACAATATTTGTTCTTCAAAAAATTCATTTTGGAAAACGTTGTTTCACACATATGTGAAGCTGAACATAGTAGCCAGGTTAATAGCTAGTTTTTTGCAATTTTCTTACTTTTTTGAGACATGTTTACGCCAGAATTTTTCAGGGGATGCAGTTTTATACATTTGCAAGGAAATATCTTCTTGCAAGTCAAATACCTCCATTTGACGTAAAGGTATTTCTAGACTGAACAACTTCGCAGCCACATCAGTAAATTCTGAAGCTGGAGCAACTTTATAAGGCGATATAAAGAATTGTAACAACTTACCTATCTCCGCAAAGTCTTAGATTCTTGCTTCAAATTCCTTCACAAGTTCTGCCATAAAACTTAAGAACACTGCAGTGTGTATTTCAGAATTATTCTTTCTATATTACAGAATTGTTGGAAAATGAATCAATTCTTCATTTCTTAATATCTTTTTCGGCGGTCCAGGCTTCGACCTTCTGCGGTCCGGATGTGGACCGCGGTCCGCCAGTTGCCGACCGTGGATCTATATGCTATAAAACCTCCTTAATGGACATTCCAGGAAAGCGGCACCTCTTTTTAGCGCTAATGGACACTTTTTAAAATTCTATACAGTTAAATATTTGTACCCTTATACCTCTGAGTAGTGGGAACCTCCCAATCTACACACACGTAGCATGTGTATGTGTGCATAAACTATAGAGATGCGAAATAGAGTTACTTTTGGTTAACAGGTTGCATCATTCCACGCTTGCACAAGTAACAGGTTCCAACAACATGTTATTTTTTTAGCGCATAACTAATGGCTGTGCATGATGTCAACGGGTGTTTTAATTAGAAGGCCTTTAAACAAAATGTTTGAAATAATTTTGGGACGTACGTATAGACACTGATTTTTGTTAAGGTGAATCCACACCATTAAAATCAGTTTTTGTTTAAAAACTTAATTTTTACAGGACAAAACTCACCTAGTTATGATACTTTTAATTTTCAGCTTTTCTGGTACTAAAAACACGTATTTTGTTTATGGTGACAAAAACGTCGAAAATTCATAAAGTTCTAAGTATCATAATTCAATATGTTTTAGCTGTAGGAAAATAAAATTTTTACTGTTTTAGTGGTTAGAACATGGAGAAACTTTTTTTGAATGAAGCTTCTAGGACCCAGACGTTGTAAAAAAAATTTAGTTTCCGAACTATTTAAAAAGCACTTATTTTAACGTAAATTGGATTTTAAATGATGCATAACAAAATCTGAAACATTTTTTCAATTGGAACAATACCACTAAAACTAACGATTTAGAAATTAGCTTTTGGTAAACGATAAGAAGAGACATACTGTATAAAAATAAACACAGTTTTAACAACATGATTTGTAAAAAAATGGGGGGGGGGGGGGGATTTTATTCCCAATTTTGTTGCTGCCATGTGTATCAACGCATATGCATAGCGAAAACCACAAGAACATGAAAATATTATTTATACATTTTTAGTCAGATGCAATTTATCAATGTAATACTAAAAACGTGTTTTTAAATATTTGCTGACTAAAAATCACAAAATTCATTAAATTCAAGTGTCTTAATTCAGTTAGTTTTGGCCATAGAAAAATAAATTTTTACTGTTTTTACATCTTAAAACATAGAGAAGCTTATAAGCTCCAGATACTGTAAATTTAAAAAAAAAATTTTAAGTATAAAAATCAGCTATTTTAACGTAAATCGATTTTTATATGATACAGAACAAAATTTGAAATACTTTTGCAATTGGAACTACACCTCTAAAACTAATGGTTTAGAAATTAACTTTTGGCAAACGATAAAAAAAAGACATGCTATATAAAAATAAACACTCCTTTAACAACATGATTTATAATAAAAGAAATATGATCCCCGATTTCATTGCAGCTATATTTATCAACGTCTATCCAAAGATAATCCACAAGAACCTGAAAATGCTATTTATACACTTTTAATTAAAAGCAATTTATCCGAACAGATTTTTATTACGTTTTTCAAATTAGTTATAATTGTATTAAAATTTCTTGCTGTTATTTTCCAAAAACACAGTATTGAGAAACTAATAAATAATAAAAACACATCCCCCCCCCTTTCTAAAAAAAAAATCTACTGTCAAATAAAAAAAAGAAAAAACCCTGTCAAACTTAATGAGCAATTAATTACCTTTTTAAAACATCAAAGAAACCACTAGCACTATTCAATCAAAAATGGCTACCGCAATAACTGTGTCAAAAATGCAACGAAATCAAAATTATTCCCGTCCTTTAATCCCTTTTAAACATTCAAATTCAAATAAACCACTACCAGGTCAAAAATGGCTAACGAGCTAACCCAGCCAACGCAACGAATGTGGAATTATTACCATTCTCTGATATCCTTTATTAAAAAACACGTTTTACTTTTCATTCCAATAAATCTCATCCACTAAAATGATGTTATTCAATACTATTTATCTGTACAACAAATTACAACAGTTTGACGTATATCAGTGTGATGTGTTAAAAAATATTTTGTCTTCGTATTGAGTGAAAGCAGTTGCAGTATTAGAATCAACAGTAATGAATATTTGTAATAAAATAACTGTCAAGCTCTATGCGGTTTCTCGGAACATTTTAACAGTGAGCTTTCTTTTTTAGCGAATGACCAGGTGTTTGCTAGTGAATTGGGCTCTGATTGGTTGATTGCGAATGGCTTCATAGCTACTATAAGCTTTACTCATTTTTTGCAGTGAACGATACATTCTAGCCATTGGAGGCTACTAAAGACATGAAAGGAAGATTTTTGACTGTATGCGGCTGTTGATTTCTTTCTATTAACTTTGGCGCGTCATAATAAACGTTCATAGCGTTTAAAATAGGACTTTTTTTATTTGAAAGAACATTTTTAAACTCTTTTTTTTTTTATAATATCGAAAACAAATTTTGGAAATTTTATTTTTATTATAATTTTAATATCTATTTCTAAAAAACTATTCTTTCAGCTTTTTCTTTTCTTTTTTTATATACTTTGCAGATAATGCGTTCCAAATTTAACTGGGACTTTCCTTTAATCTGTTACTAAATAATGCACTATAAACGAATAACATTGTTATTTATCCTAATACGTTAAATAATGCCCATCTCTAATAAACTATCACAAATGTGATACATGTGTTTTCGTGTGCATCAAAGATGAAAAGTTGGTAATATGAAAACAAGTTGGAAATTGTACGTCAAACGTGGCAAATGAGGTGCGTTCGTACTATAACTAATTTTATAAATATTTTTTGCACTGCATACTGTACTGAATGTATATTTTAGTGCACTTCATAAGTGCATATCAATTTCATTCTGTTCGAAAGGCTGTAACATCATTAAAATGCACTTGAAATAATTTTTTCCCATTGGCCGTTTATGTAACGGAAAACTTTTGACTGTCCCTGTAATTAAACTATATATCCGATTTCCATAAAATTTGAAATGACTCGACAAAACTATGCAACAATTATATATTTTAAATTTCAAACGATTCGGTTGGGTAGTTTTTGCACTGTTATATGCGGACAAACGGACTGAACGACGACTAAGGTGCTACGTATTTATATTTCTTACGAACGCACCTAAAAATGGTTCTTAACTGCACGGCAAAGAATGAATAATCATTGATCACATTTCTTATATACGTATTATTTCTCATGCAGTAAATTGAGCATATACTGATATTCAAATATGTATTTATTTTCATCTTAAACATAGTTCTTCTCAAACTTTTTGTAAAAATCCCAACAACCCAACTTCCAAAAAACCTAAATATGACCCGCAAGAATTATTCCAGGGTGAACCCGACCGCAGAAAGAAAATTAAAGTCATTCCGACCCGAAAAAAGAAAATTATGGACAACCCGCCCGGATGCAGGTCTCTATTCAACGTTCCTACTATTCACAGGTTTTACTATATTTCAATAATAAAGAATACAGATTTGTCCATTTTTCTATATCAAAGATAAAATTGATATTAGATACAGTCGACGCTCGTTTTTACGAACTCGTAGGGAACACCCAAATAGTTCGTAAAATAGAAAGTTCGTAAAATAGAAAGTTCGTAAAATAGAAAGTTCGTAAAATAGAGAAACACCAGAAATGATATGAATACGTATATTATTTATGTCTATTTTTATCAAACTGCCCCTTCTTCATAGATGAAGCAGTATTTCAAGATTATTTATTATTTAATAAATTTACACCTGTATTTTTAAATATACAAGAAATAAATGCAAATTTATGCACAGACAATAATTTTAGTACACATACGTTACCATGCTTTGAAAATATTACATATGAAAACACAGACTGTATTAGTACTTAGTAGCTGAAAATACATAGATGAAAACATAGATAAAAAATTAGGAATGGAAATAATGACGTATCTATTTTTTTTAAATCACATTTTGAAAAATATATGTTTCCATTTTATCTATGGAAACCTCTACTACGTTTACGTTTCACATTTATTGTTCCCTTCAAAAAAGTGCTTTTGTCCTGACAACCACTACTGGAAATTATTGCTATACACCCCTCCCCCGAAATAGATTGGGAAAACAACACATTCTCCGAATGCACCTGACGTCTCATTGTACCTGTATAGAGTTTCACTGACATTGGCGCTGCATTCCGATACTTTAAATTTTTTTTTTGAGAAGTACGATAACTGAGTTCGCAAAAAAGAGATTTTCATAATCTGTAGTTCGTAAATGGGAGCGAAAAATTACATTGCTTCTATGGGAGCGTATTCGGGACCACTCTATAGTTCGTAAAATCGCCAGTGTTCGTGAAAAAGAGGTTCGTAAAAACGAGAGTCTACTGTATATACTCGTAGATCAGTCTTCATAATTGCATTAAAACATGATTTACTTTCCTTTCCTTCCGGGATCGAGTCAGGTTGCACGTTTAATTATTTTAAGTTCGAGTCGGGTGCGAGTGGAAATATGTTGGGTTGAGGTTGGGTTGCGGGTCGCTGAAAATTATTTTTGCGGGTTCGGGTCGAGGAAATTTTTTGGTTGAGCACGGGTCGGGTTGCGGGTTGACCCCAAATGGAATTTTCGGGTTCGAGTCGGGTTGTACTCAACCCGAACAGGACTCATTCAAACCTACGTGGTAGACAAGCGTGGTGAAATTTTAGGGGCGGCAAATGTTCAGAAAAAAAAAAAAAACTTTACAACAGACAGTGAAAAACGAAAGAGCAAATAAAGAGAATTTAAAAAATAAATAAATAAAATAAACTAGAGAACAGGAATTCTGCTTTTTCAGAATTTAGTGTCGCCCCCGGCACTTCCATTACTTCATTTTCTTCTGATGGACTGATGGCTTCTATTATTATGAAACTGCCATTATAAATGAAGTGTTAGGTGAAGATGAAAGAGCAGCCGTAAAAAGTTAGAACTCTGATTTTCTGGTCAGAATGGGGGAAAAATGGCCATAATTTTTTTTTTTTTTTTTTTTTTTTTTTTTTTTACGGATGCTCTTTCGTCTTCACCTAACACTTCATTTATAATGGCTGTTTCATAATAATAGAAGCCACCAGTCCATGAGAAAAAAATAACTCGGTTAAGCGGGACTCTACTGCAGTACAAAACATATTTCAGTTTTAAGACTTAAAGCACACGTTTTATTTTATGTAAAGTGACGTCATTCGCATCCGCTTAAGTATTCCACATTTACGATCTACTCTTAAACATCTACAGTAAAGCATGCATAGCACATCACTATCGCGAAATAATGCACAAATGCAGCAAAAAGATTCCGTCATTCAAGAAAATCGAAAAAAAAAAAAAAAACCCGGCTATCTAATGATACTTACAATTAAATATAGTATATAATAACTCCATTGTTTTAACAGAAATCATTCGTTTATATATTTTTTCAAAATAGCACGTATTTTAATTACATTTTTCTTTCGGTTGTTACGAGAAAATGGCAACAAAAATATATAATTACTAATTTAAAACTATTTTTCCTTTACTTTCTACAGAAATGGAGTACTTCCGTTGCCAATATTAAGCAAATGGCTCCAAAAACTACAAAAAAATTAATATTTCAAAAATAAATGGAGATACAGTTTTCAAACAAAAGGCATTTAAAAGAACTTTTTTTTCCCAATACGACGGTATAAAAGTTGAAAATGTGCGATGCTTAGAAGTTTAAAAATTTGCTAAAGAGTATTTAATCGTAATGCTTCGTTTTACGGCTAGCTTCTGTAAGGTAACGTTATTTTTTAGACACAAAATGAGCTGGGAGAAAGAAATAGCATACCGTACCGGAGGCAAAAAAAAAAAAAAAAAAAAAAAAAACGGATAAAATTTAAATATGGAATTATTTTTCAGTCATACGGAAATGCAAATACTCAAATCAAAACTGACTGCTTTTTGACACATTTTTAAATTCTTTTTTGTTCGCAAATGTATTAAATTGGTAGGTGCTCTTATTAAGAAAGAATGAAATCAAACAGTTTTTCATTTTCTGGTAAAAATAGACCATTTTTTAGCAAATGCTATTAAAGTTAGCGTTTTTATCCAAATTTCCGGACGCGACAGCGCGGGAAAGGAAGAAAAATCACTATCCCTTTCTGAACCCTTTTTTGATGCAAAAATCGGTAGAGAAAATAGTAAAAATATTCTGTATGTAATTCGGTCGTACTACCGAATATTCGGTTAAGCCGAAAATCAAACTAATCGTTCTACCGAATATTCGGTTAGGCCGGATATTAAGATATTCCTTCAAAAAATATTTAAAGTAGTTTATAGAGTGCTTCAAAAATAATTAAAAATAATTTTTAAAACCTTACATAGCTTATGTTTTTAACTGTCAATAAATATATATAGTCAGAATAATTATGAAATATAAGTACTGTTAAGCTCCGGTATCTTGGCATTTCACGCGCGGAGATTAGGACGATTCTATGCTGGATAATCGGCAAAAGGTTGTAACGTACTGGAGAGAATGGCATCCATAATTGGCGCGTTAGCCGAAAATAGTGATAACCATAAGCGGATTCTTTTATTTTTTTTTTTAATATATATTTTATAAAATGTAATGTTTAACTGTGGTCGTTTCTAATAGCAATAATTTTATTAATAATTATGATATTTAAAAACTTAAACGATGCTTCTGATAATAAAAATGATGATACTAATTATCGGAATGAACTGTAAAAGCACCTAGACATATTTTCAATAATGGCAATTCTTTATATATAAGAATTAATGCGGATTATTTCATAATATTTTAGATATAAATTTATTAATGATTTTATAATTTAAAAGATGCTTTTGAATTTTTAAAAAATGCCTACATTATATGTTAGAATGTTTTCATTGTGTATATAGATCTCTTTTTTTTTTTCTAACTAAATTTAAAATGTTAGACATTTATATAAATTAATAGCTATTACACGTGACTTTAATTTTAAAGAAGAATAAATGCATTAATTAAGGGGAAAATTCACTTACGATAATTAAACACATGTACAATTAACCAACTCTTTATCTCATTTTAAAGTAGATACAATTTGTTATACTCCCAGTTTGTATATTTTATTTTTATATATAGGATCATATAAATGCCTTTCAAGAGCTCGAAATTTCATACACTTTCCCTAAGATTAATTAGAGAATGAATTCATTTCCTTCTCATTTTATTTTATTATCTCTATTTATTCTATTTTACATTTATTCCATTCATGCATATTGAGATATTTTTAACTATAGATTTCGATATTTAAAAAAAAATTATATATAAGTATCAGAAACGGATAACTGATTAATTCCGATATCTTTTATTGGTTTTTCCATAGTACCTTTAAAAAATAGGGAGGAGGGGGGGGGGGGGATTTCATGTTTAATTAATGGCATGGGCTTTTTGAATTATTTGTTTACTTAATCAATCGATGATGCATTGATTGGAATAACTTGAGCGTCTATCAGATTTTACGACTAGTGCTGAGTGACCATCTGAACTACACTTGATGTGACTCTGCATGGTTGCAGTGTTAAATTAAGTTATTATAAAACCTTATATTATATTTTAAGAATGTACACTAGGGATGTTAATGTTAAACCTATGAGAGCATTCACTTCAAATGTATCACTTATATTTTTAAATGATTTTTTTCCCCTTTTTTCTTTTCTTTTTCTTTCTTTTCTTTTCTTTTCCTTTTTTTTTTTTTTTTCGTAGAATAGCTGAGGTTGATCTCTAACCGGGCTAGTTTTTACTTTTTCGATTTAGGGTGCTTTTTTTAATAATGAGTACACTTTCAATTTCAGAACCGACTCCGAAAGTGAAAGTAACTTTATGTATTATAAAAGAAATCTAAAAATCTTTATACTAAAACTTTATGAAAATCGAAAAGTAACCCGTTTATAGATCGACCTCAGCTATTCTAGGGAAAAATCATTTAAAAATGTTAAAATGCAAGCGAGAAATTTTAAAAGAATGTTCCTTTCCTCCTCAAAAAATTTCACCACTTTTAAAATCCCATTTCGATCCTTGGAATGAATAATTTTCTTTTTCCGTGGCATTTTGTTAAGGCGAATATAGTTGACAAAGATCGATAATAATAATTTAAAATACAAAGAGCAAGATCAACCTCAAATAAAAGCTACGATCTGAAATAGCAAAATCACCATGGAGCAAGGAATATACATTTTACAGTTATTTCCAACTTCTTAGAAATCACA
Organism: Maratus speciosus; assembly: GCA_963932465.1. Taxonomy (NCBI): domain Eukaryota; kingdom Metazoa; phylum Arthropoda; class Arachnida; order Araneae; family Salticidae; genus Maratus; species Maratus speciosus. The sequence goes on along the minus strand of OZ010799.1, from coordinate 176,674,890 downwards.
GATTAAAGAGTAAACTTGTACTGGTGGTGAAAATCCCTATTTCCAGGATTTGGCGGATTGTCCGTTCGCCAATTACGCACTTGTACTTGGCAACCTTTGACCCTGAAACCCCTGGTCAGAAATAGATTCTCCCAAGGTCATCTGCCGAGATACCAGAGCTTAACAGCCTAGTACTAATAAAAGAAAGTTTCGTTCTGTCTGCGTGTGTGTGTGTCTGTCTGCTATTGCTAGCGAAATCTACCGCACGTACAAAGCTGAAATAGTTTTTTAAGTACTCCAAGGCATCATCCTGGTGCACCTGAGACTCCGAATTTTAATTTTATCAAAAAGTCATCTATTCCTGTCGTCAGTAGATGAAAAGTGGGGCTCCGACCTCAGGAGGAGGTGTTGAGGTGCACGAGAGGAGGTGCATGTGCAGGTGCAGGTGCAGGTGCAGCACCTCCCGTGCTACACCTCCCGTGCTCCTCCTCTCGTGCTCCTCCTCCTCTCGCGACTCTACTCTTGGAGGAGGGGTTAATGCGATAAGGATTTTTTTTAGATAAAAGCGGGAATTTTCGAGAGATTGAATTTTTTTTAACATGTTATAGTACGAGGGGTTATTTTTCGATCGGTTACATAATTTTCGGGCGTTATTATTTTGAGTGTAGTATAGTATGAGGTTTAAATGAATAATTAATTAAAAAGTAATTAAAAATAATGAATGAAAAATATTAATTTAGAAATTTTAATGAGGGGACTTAGAATTTTTGAGTTTGAAATTTTTTTTAACATGTTATAGTACGAGGGGTTATTTTTCGATCGGTTAACTAATTAGTAATTAAAAATAGCAATTAAGAATTTAATGAGGAAATATTTAATGAAGCGACTTAGAATTTTTCGAGAGTTATTATTAATATTTAATGAAGCGACTTAGAATTATTCGAACAATTTTATTAGTGTAGTATAGTACGAGGTTTGAATGAATTATTAAAAATGGAAATTAATTTAAAATATCAATTAATTAAAAAGTAATTAAAAATAATTAATAAGAAAAATTAATTTAGAAATTTTAATGAGTGGACTAAGAATTTTTGAGTTTGAAATTTATTTTTAGTCAACTATAGTATGCAGTCGCGAATTTTTAGAATTAAAAATATTCATTCATTAAAAATAGTAATTAATTAAAAATGCTAATTAAAAAATATGAATAAGAAAATAACTTAATGAAGAAACTTCAGAAAATTTTTGAGAGTTTCATTTAATTTTGTTAATGAATTCAGTGGTATGAGATATTTTTATTTGAAATGGAAATTAAAAAAAAAGTGGAAATTTTTAAATTTTTGTAGGAATGTGAATGTTTTTTGATTAAAATTTGCGGAAGGATTTTATTCTTTTAAGTGACATGTTTTTTAAAGATATTTGGGTCTTTCTAAGGGAACCTAACACGTATTTATGCATGGAAATCCACGGTTCGAAGAAAACCACGAAAACTCCGAACGATTAGGCCGACGGGCGCGATTCTGTTCGAACCCAGCACCTCCTCTCTACCAGCTTCGAGAGCAGAACCTCTTGGCTACTAGTTGGGCAATAATTTAATGAAGAAACTTTAGAAATTTTTCGAGGGTTTTATTTGATTTTGTCAACGAATTGAGTGTTATGAGATATTTTTATTTAAAATAGAAATTTTTTGAAAAAACAGTGGAAATTTTTAAATATTTATAGGAATGCGAATGTTTTTAGAATAAAATTTGGGGAAGGATTTTATTCTTTTAAGTGACATGTTTTTAAAGATATTTTTTTGAATTGCAGTCATGTTTTCACAAATATTTCTCGGTTTTATATAATTGAATTGAAAGTTTTGTATTAGTCGATTAGTAATTTTAGACTATCATTAGTTAGATAAATGAAGTTATACTTTTGTAATGTGCTTTATGACTAAACTTTACTTATTGAATGGTAAAAAATATATGTAACTAGGAAATTTGGTGAATATTTGAAGAAAAAATTAAATTTTCAGTGATCTTTTAATCTAGTCAATGTATGAATCAAAAATAAAATAAAATTTAAATTATACTTAACAAATATTTCAAAACACACCACAAGTATTCAGAGACTTAATACTATTCCATAATTTTTTAAAAGAGGAATATATATTAGCTGATTTCGTTTCATATAACATCAAATTTTACTGTATGCACGTATTCCCCAAATGGAAAAACCCTTTGGTAGATAAGCACCTCAACAGTTCGTATGATAAGTACATGAGTCACTTTTCTGGAGGGTTTATTTCTAACGCAATGATGAATAGGGATTAGATAATTGTTAGTAGTTAAATATTAATTAAAAGGGAATTAGAAATTTGATTAAGGATTTTATTCTTTTAAATGAGATGTTTTCTAAAGGTAATTTTTAGAAATTGTAGTTTTTTTTTTTTTACCTATTTTTCAGTTACGTTTTTGAATTGAAAGGAGGACATTTATCGGTTATACGTATTGCTTTAGTGAATGTTATTAATGAATTCACATATATATGGTCATTTTGGAGCCTTTTAGAAATATTTTGCTAAGAATTTAGAACGTATGAAAATATACAGAATATCATTAAAAATATAGGATCTTCACACATGTTAATTAAGTATAATTTAATGTAAAAATAATTGTAATTCCAATTTAATTTTTAACCTAGTAAATATGTGAAGCCACGCAAACTTCAAATTTTTTCTTAATATAAATAAATATTATTTTTAGATCATTTCTTATAAATATTAATACACGAAAGAAATGATTGCGCTTTTAGAGCCTGTAACTTTAATCATCAAAATTTAAATAAATATTTATCACTTTCAAATGAAAATAATAAGCCTTTCGTTTAATATTTTTCATTTTAATTAATGCATAATTAAATTTTTCGAATGATTTTCATAATTAAAACAAATAGAAGAGGAATTCTTTTCAATTTTTTTAAGAAACAGGCAAGTTATTATTAGGCAATACACTGCAAACGTTTAATATGATGAGTCATCACTTAGACTTTAATATTAGTTTCACACATAAGTGTCATTATGTTCTCATATGTAATCAAGCGGGGGGTTTTAATAAATATATTATTAATATCGAGGGATATGAATAGTAATGCTAATATCACTCTTTGAAATATATATACCTTCTTATGTGTGTCTTAAAAACCTGACATAGTCATTCTGCACAGTGTTTGTGAGATATAGATTTAGTTCCCATTTATGTTACGTAATAGAGATCATGTGATTTTCCCCCACCCATCGCAGTTCATTCTTTATCATTATTCTGACATAGTATTGTAAGTATCATTTTTTTAGGAAATGTATAGTGTTATAGAAGTGAATGACCAGAATTTGAAAAATTTCGTCAAAATAATTTTTATATATTAACTAACTTTTCAAGATATATTTATCTCACATATTTAAACTGCTTTTTAAATTCGTGATTAAGTTCCACAAATGCATATGCTTCAACAACACATATTTTCTAAATGTATAAGAGAAATAAGTATTCACATAAAAATCACACTTACCTTTTACGAACACATCTGTTTGATACACTTCCTCCAAAAATGGAGAGGACAAGTTCTTATATGATTCAAATGACTAACAAGTTATGAGTCATTCAGGGGTTTTTCCCAGGTAGATAACTTCACTGATTAGGAGTTCATTAAATTTTCGAGTATATATTTTTCTAGTTAGAATTGCAATTAACACATATCCTTTAATTGATTTTTATAATAATTAAAACAATAATAATTCAATTAATCTTTTAAAAATAAATTATTTTTAGTTTTTTTCATTCTTAACAAGATATATAAAAATTAACAAAGTCATTTTAAATACAAGTGAACTATTTTCCCTATTGTTATAGTCGACTTGCGCGAAATAAAATAGAACCTTATACTACTCTTACCTGGAGCGGACTGACTGATAATATCCCCGCTTATCTACTTAAGCAAGATCACGTGATATCACCGCGCATGCGCTATGCTAACTAGTGACGTGATCGATCGCTGATAAGATTTCACGTGACTGGATCGTATAGGATAACGAGGGTTTTAGGTTGAGTTGTTTTTTTACTGAATGTTGAGTTGTATTTTGCAGGATATTTAAGGGGGGAGGAAGTGGGGGAAATGTCACGTGATGGTTTGTATAGGATAACAAAGGTTTATTAATTAACGATGACGTAATCTCCATGTTGGAATATGCATGGGTTTTGAATGTCAATAGCCTTATTGTGTATTCACTTTTAATGAATTTAATTAATGACTCTTATTCAATTTTTATTTTAATTGGACTTTTGTACGATCACGTGGTGTCTACTTGAAGTTTCGTTGTGGCAACGTGACGGATCTTCTGCTCCATGACGTCACACATTCCTGTTGGAACATCATCTTTCATGTTAGGACTGGAAAACTGTCCACGTGTGCTATGACGTCATACGTGCATTCTTAAGCACAAAAAATACAGATTAACCGGAATCGATTGTGAAGTTGAGTTGTTTTTTATGCTTTCGGTGACGTTTAACTGTAACCAATCGTGATAAAAGTTTATTATTCAGCAATTGGCAACAGTTGTGTTTGTCAGTTGATTGTATTTTTCTTGTGAGTGCAGCATCGTTTGTGGAATTGCGAATTTTTTTTGGTGTTTGTATAGATCTTAACAAATTAAAAATGAAACGTTTTAATTCGGATATCTGCAATTTGGAATCCAGAATGCGGAAAGAAGCTGCAAACGAGTTGCATCAAAAACTTCGTCTTCAGAACGAAAATAAAAACAGAATTGCGAAAAGAATAAAAGTGGATGATGCCGGCGAAACATTTTTTACTAGAGAATCCTTACCGAGCAATATGTTTCATCTTGGTGACGACAATTATGTATCCATTGTTTTTTTCCTAACCCACATACGTGTGCATATTAGAAGATTTTTAACCGATGAAGAAGGATTTCTTCACCCATCTAAAAATGGTGTTTCGCTTTCTCCTTCAGTGTGGCATTCTTTTCAACGAAAATCGTATAACTTTGCGGAACAAGTTATTATTATAGACAAAGACTTATGTGTTACACGAGAAATTAAAGATGAAGGAAACCTTTATCTTTTTCAGAGAATGTTTCAGCGAAAAAATCTGAGTTTTCAGTTTTTACCTGAGAATATCATTCTTGCTGGATCACACATGGCTAACCTGCAGGATCTTTTTTCTACCATTAGTGCGAAAGTTAAAGAGTGTCTAATTCAACAGACTCTCGGATACTTCGTATCTTTTGAACATACTCATGCTGAAACAATACCGGATAGCAGCAATGCTAACATCTTTTGTGATTTTCACGATTATGCCAATTTAACCTTTTCATTAAAAAAGTGTTTGACAAAATCGGTTAGTGTAAAAATTTGTGAACTTTTTTATTGTTTTGCATGCAAAGCAGCCTATCCAAAGTCGGATCTTCATTCCTGTATTACCTTTTCTCCAACTGAAAAATTTGAAGGATATTTTGAATTGGCATTTTATAAACTGGACTTTCGTCAACTAGCAAAAGACTTTTATCTCGAAAATGCCAATGACTTTTCAATAGTGCCTGTAGATAATTTTTTTTTCAACTTTAGATGTTTCATGTGTACTTGAAGACATTAAAAAAATGTATATTGAAAATGAAGAAACTGTGTTTAATAATGTAATTTCGTCTAATGAATAAATTTATATATGTTGATTTTATTTTAGTTTGTGTTTTTTCCGTGTCATGTACTGATTTTTTGCCTGAACTTGAAGTAGATTATTTAGGTTAACTGCTGCTGGCTTCATTTTAATACTACAGTGCCACGTGTGGTTTTATCTCCGGGTTAATTTATATTTCATGAATAACAAGTTCTAAAAATTTACACATAGAATAATAACTTTGTTAAAATTTTGTTTTAAGTTAAATTATGTGTTAAACTAAAATTTCATTCACTCCAATTAAAAAGATACATTTAGAATGACTCATCATTAGTATGAAAAGAGAATTTCTACCAAAAATACGCATGAAATGAATAAAACATTTTTCACATGATATAAATACATTTAGAATAGAACATTCCACATAAATAATATATTTTTAAAATATCAATTTACTTTTTAAAATCATTCAAAAGAGAACATTTCACATAAATAATATCAATTTACTTTTTCACACTATTAATTTAACAAGAAAAAAATGAGTACAAATTTAGAAGTTTTCTTTTAAAGGGGAAATAACTACACATTGCAAGTTAGATCAAATGAAAATTAATTCCCATGCAAATACACTTTAGGATTTATTTTAAATAATCATTTTAAGTTTTGAAACTGAAAATTATTTGTGGAAAGGGTATAAAAACATTAAGAATTTTTCAGATGATTCATCAATATCAGTTTCTAAGAAATTTCACATAGAATTTGTTTATATTTTGATTAAAGTTAAATAATCACGCGAATTAAATATTTACATTGCATTAAGAATTTTTTAGGATTCACATGGAAAGGGAAATGTTTAACAAAAATAAATTTGAATAAAACATTCCTCATAAATAATAACATGTCAGAAGAACAATTTACTTTTTTAAATTAGCAGTTTTTCAAGAAAATTAGTAAAACTTTAAAAATAAATTAGTAATTAAATAGATACATTTAGAGAGTTTAAAAAATAAATCAATTAGCAATATTAAAATGTGAACTTAATGAAAACTCTTAGGTTAAAATCATTTAGAAAGGAATAAATACATATATAGAATGATACTAAACAATTTTTCAAAATAAGTAACTTACATAACTTTGAACTTTTGAATTAAAATCCATAGGGACTTTCGTATAAGTTCGTACCACCCGATGAATCATCGATGAGCGAGCGCTTGGAAAAACCCTTATCAGATAAGATAAGATAAGATGATTCATCGGGTGGTACGAACTTATACGAAATTTTCTCCAATTGTGAATAGAAATGAATAAATAAAAACCTATGTCTAATTTATTAGTCTAAATTAAAAATAGTATTCATTAAGAATTTTTAATTGTTAGACTTAGAATAAAATCCTACTTTTTCCCCCTCCCAATTAAGCGTTAAACATGAGATGTTGATTTGCAAACTATACAGTCTTTTTTCTATATTTATTGTCAAAAAATAACTATTTTAGCGTCAAAACAAGTCTTAATGAGTTGAAAGACTAATTAAGCTGTTTTTTTTTCATTAATGATAATGGGTGATTCACTTAAACAATACTAAAACTATTTATTATAAAATTCTAATAGAAATAGCATTGCACTTAAATTATTCTTACTAAGATTTTTTTTTTTTTTTTCACAATGGTGATATAGGTTTCAATAAACCTCTTACATTAATATTAAAACTTACTCATTACTTTCTTTTAGTGATTTTTAAAAAACTAAAAACATATTAAAATGAATTGCGTTTGTTGTTTAAAATATTTTCTTTCTGTCTTAGAAAATCTGAATTTTTTCCCATAAAGGGAATCAGTTATTACAAGTGTTAATATTTTTTCCCATAAAGGGAATCAGTTATTACAAGTGTTAATATTTTTTTCCCACAAAGAGAAAAATTATTCAAAATTATTATCTTATTCATGTCCTTCAATAAGCATTATTCAAAATACTTTCTCACAAAATTATTATTATTTTCTTTTCTCTCTCTCTTAAATTTAAAAAGAAGATTGCAGAGTATAAACAAGCTGAAAGAAAAATTAAATAAAACAGAGAAATTGTTTAGTGAAAAATAACAAATACTTTATTAAATCTAATTGTTTACACATTATGTTTCATGCGTATTAACAAAAATTGTTTCTAAGTAGTTTTTATAAAAGTCAGATTTTAAATTGGCAAAAAATGCATGTGTATAGTGACAGACACAGTTTGAAGTGACATTCTTCACGAATTGAAATACATTAAAATTCAATAAAGCACTGTCTTTAGACATCTCAAATTTTTCCAACAAAGTAGTTGTTAAGCAAGAATGATCAAATTGTGAAAGTTGATTAATTTTACACCCGTAGCATGAAAAAACACGATGCACAGATTGTTCTATTTCATGGTTTAAGCAGGATAAAAACATTTTCTTAGCACAATCAGCATTTATGTGAGAATGAATACATTTTTGCGATTTCCGCAGGACTGCAACAGGAATCACTCGTGTTAAAAGCATGTCAATAAAACAGTCTGTAATTTCAGAACAAAATTCAGTAAGTTTCAAAAATTGATCTCGTGATAAACGTATTCCGTTGGGTTTGAAATGAAAATTATTTTCATCCGTTTTGAATATTTGTTGAAGTAGACAAAAATCTTCATCTAAGAATGCCAAGATCAATTGATTATTACAAATGGAAGACTCTTTCACAGAATAAAAATTAAACTTTGTCACATTTTGCTGGAAATGATCAAAAGTCGTAGCAGTCATCACGACGCCATTCTTCGTTGGAAAAAGCTTTCCGTGGGAACCTTCTTTATAGTTTCGAATGTGAAGTTTCAAGTTACAATTTTCTTCCATATGAATTTGAGCTAAAGTACACCATTCTAGATTCCAAGTAGTCGAATAATAACTTCCTTTAAAATTTCTAGTAAACCACTCGTCTTCATGTGAAATATCAGTTTTATTCATCGGCGAAATATGTTTAGGTGAAGAACAGCGCGGAAATTCATCGTCATCAGAAAGGGTGAACAAGTCTAAATTCAGTTCCGGATCCTTCGAAAGAGTAGCGAAATCTAGTCTTGGCTTCTTCAGATCAAGGGGATGTAAAATTAAATGTCGAAAAGTAAGGCTAATCCGTATATCTTTAATGTGAGGCTCTGCCCCAATACCATGGGTGAACAGTTCATTGCTGGGAGGACTCATGATGTACAACGATCCATGTCCCAACTTTATAAATGTAGAGGGCACATTCGGTCTCTTAAATTCAATAGTTCTCTGAGCACCAAAACTAAGTACTGTAATAGGAAACACAGCATTCAGGCAGGATTCGTCATCTTTGTGGTGACTAATACAAGTAGATCCGTCTTGATAGAAATTGAGCAGTACATAATTGAAAGTACACGCTGTTTCTTTTTCCACTTTGTCTCGCAATTCAATCATGAGAGGTGTCCAAGGGTTACCGGGCACACTGGTTCCGCTAAAGGCATAGCTTGTGTTGGTATCACCATAGCCTAACATCAGACGTTTAGGCTTAACATCCTTTCCAAAAATACGGAAAGTAGGTCTGAAGAAAGGCAATGTCCGCAGCTCCGTCAAATAGCGGTCAGCATGAGCTTTCTCGATAAAGTCACCAATATACTCCACGTTTAGTCCATTGTCCGAATAAATAATGGAAGACATTTTGAAGACACTAGGCAGCACGAGATATCCAACTAGACTAGAACAGCTAAACTCTGACGAAAATTATGAGCACTGAAGAACTGCTCGCAGTTATATACAAGCTCTTATCATCTAATCTTATCAACTGATTACATCTAGTCACGTGCTAAATGACATCACTTATCACTAGTGACGTAGGGGATATCACGTGATGGGGAAACCCTATCACATGATATATGATATCACTCATGACGTAGGGATTATTACGTGTTGGGAAAAACCCTATCACGTGGTGTAGGGTATCACACGTTGGGGAAACCCTATCACGTGATGTATGATAACATTGATGACGTAGGAGGTTAGATTGGAGAAACCCAATCGATAAGGACTTGTAAGATTTTTCATTTCTAGTCAAGTAACCGAGGATGTAGTACGTGTTTCAGGTAAGCTTGTTTTAATTTATTTCTTTTTTTAATTGTTTAATCGAATTATATTTCATTCTTTTTTCAAAAATCTGTTTTAATTCCCCTCTGTTAGAAAAAACACACACCATTTTTAAAAATAAAGACACAAATATAACATGAAATCAGTTTATTAAAACGATTTAAACAATACACTTTTAAAAGTTTCAACATTCAGATTACATAAAAACTGATCGCTAACAGAATCCACATTCTTTAAAAACATGGATAGAACATCATCAAAATTCACAAGCATTAAAATCATGTCCCCTAACTGTTGAAATTTTTCACGGTTGTTTAACATAAAACAGGAATGAAGACTAACACTTGAATGTCTAAAAACACAGCCAGTACATTCATAAATTTGATTAAATATATTTAAAATAGAATTCTCGATACAATAAATTAGTTTAGACCACAAAACAAATTCGTTTTCTGAAGAACTTTGTTGACATTTTTGTTTTAATAAAGCAGGTAAATGTTTTTCATACATATGATGAATCAATTTCTTATTCAATTTATAGGCTTTTTCTTTCAATTGTTCAAGTTGATAATTGTTTAATCGAATATGAGATTCATTTTTTAACATTTTTAGCCACATAACGGAATTATCCTCATTCAAAACTAAAAGAATGTTATTGGCGATAAACGAAGAGCTGGTATATTTCAAATTAAACGCAAATATTTTATACTGAAATTCATACCAGGTGCGAATATCTAAATCGATTCCATTCTGAGTTGCAATTCCTTCACTCGAAAATTCTCTAATTTGAATAGAGTATTCAGAATTCTGTAACTGAACTCCTAAAAAAATACAGTTTCCAAGTTCTTTTCGAAAAATAAAATTGCAATCATTCACAGGTGGGATTTTAAACATATTTTGCCTATCAGGCATAGACTCTTCACCCATTTGGGTAGTAGAAGATTTCTGAAAGTCAATGAAAAATTCATTCATAATATCTTGAGCGGATTCACAGCAGGAATCAGGAAACATTCAAACTCAAAAATTCTAAGTCCCCTCATTAAAATTTCTAAATTAATTTTTCTCATTAATTATTTTTAATTACTTTTTTAATGAATTTATATTTTCAATTAATTTCCATTTTTACTAATTCATACTATACTATACCTCATACTATACATCATACTATACTTTAATTAACAAATGAAATTGCTCGAAAAATTCTAAGTCGCTTCATTAAATATTTTCTCATTAAATTTTTAATTGCTATTTTTAATTACTAATTAGTAAACCGACAGTAAAAAAAATACCCCCTCGTACTATAACTGAATAAAAATAAATTTCAAACTCAAAAATTCTAAGTCCCCTCATTAAAATTTCTAAATTAATATTTTTCATTCATTATTTTTAATTACTTTTTAATTAATTATTCATTTAAACCTCATACTATACTACACTCAAAATAATAACGCCCGAAAATTATGTAACCGAAAAAAATAACCCTCGTACTATAACACAGCAAAAAATCAATCTCCCGAAAATTCCCGCTTTTATCTAAAAAAAATCCTTATCGCATTAACCCCTCCTCCAAGAGTAGAGTCGCGAGAGGAGGAGGAGCACGGGAGGAGGAGCACGAGAGGAGGAGCACGGGAGGTGCTGCACATGCACCTGCACCTGCACCTGCACCTGCACCTCCTCTCGTGCACCTCAACACCTCCTCCTGAGGTCGGAGCCCCACTTTTCATCTACTGTCGTCGAAAGAGCGCGCGCATGCCCAGAAGTCCATTTACGCATCGGAAGCAAGCGAAGAACTGACCTTTGGGGTGCCCATAATAGTCCAAGAGCTGTTAAACATTTTAGGGAAGGTATTTGAGGCACCCTCAAAATTTGTGTAACACTTCTTTTGTAATGCCTGAATACAAAATCGAATGTCTGGCTGAAGGATCGTGGCCCAAAACCTGTGCCAGACAAAAAATGGCACTTGACACGTGTCTGGCACAGTTTTTGTGCCGACTAAAGTGTCTGTCATTTTCAAAATATTTTTTTCTAAGCATAAATATTATTGTGCCTCAATCTCAGCGTGCCTCAAATACCTTTTTTGGGTAGTCAAAAAATGGCACTTGACACGTGTCTGGCACAGTTTTTGGGCCGACTAAAGTGTCTGTCATTTTCAAAATATTTTTTTCTAAGTATAAATATTATTCTGTTTCAATCTCAGCGTGCCTCAAATACCTTTTTTGGGTAGTGTCAAAAAATGGCACTTGACACGTGTCTGGCACAGGTTTTGGGCCACGATCCTTCAGCCAGACATTCGATTTTGTATTCAAGCATTACAAAAGAAGTGTTGCACAAATTTTCAGGGTGCCTCAAATACCTACTCAAAAATGTTCAACAGCTCTCCTACTATAAATACAGTGGAACCTCGTTATCGCGACACTCTAGTGACCAGAAAAAGTGCCGTCATAAGCGGGGTGTCGCGGTAACCGGAGTTGGAGAAAAATTTGTTTATAAAAAGCTGTATTTTTAATTAATTTAAGACAATTTTAAATTCATAACTGTTCTTACAGTTTTATGCAATAAAACATTATTATTAAAGAAAATAAACACAAAAACAAAATTGAAAAGAATAAAAATCAGATTTATGACGACTTGTTTTTTTATTACATGAAATATTGATGAATTAAGGCTTGCTTATCCCTAGATGCGTTTCTACAATTCTTTTTTCGATATTATTGGGGCTTAAGTGGGTCATTCATAGTGTGCAAGATTATTTATTCAGATAAAAGATTGAAGTAAAATTTTTCATTTACCTCAATCGGTATTTTAGACACTTTTGGGAAAAGTGTGGCTGGACATTTTTTACCGCTGAATTTCCGTGCTTATAAGATGGATTATGAAAAATGGACAATTTTCCTAAATCGTCGGGATATCTGGAGTTGAAAATTATTCAACGACGTAAAATCCGGAGTTTAATTACATTAAAACCATATACAGAAAATCGGGACTTTGAAAAACTGACGTGATCAGCGGAGTGACGTGAAAACCGGGTGTCGGGATAACAAGGGCCGACTGTATAACGTTATTATTTTAGGGGGGAGAGGGATATGTCTTTTGATTCGTTATCATTTTTTACCCAAACAAAATTTTCTTTTTTTATTTGTAGCTTGATCTCTACATCAAAAGAGTGTGTTATCTTTTTTTAGTCTTATCTATTTTTAAGAAAATACAAAGTTATTATTAATTGAAAAATAGGGAATACTCCAACTTTTGGTATTCTTATTCTTCTGTCACGTGTATGCATATATGTAATCCGCTGTTCGACAAACCATATTCGAAGTATGTTTGAAATGAAACTTCTGTTTACTAGTAAATAAAACAGAAAGAAGGTTGTCCACATGCCACATGTTTATTTTTTACAAGTTCTTTCTGCCACGCCCTGCGCGGGGGCAAGTGCAAGAGCAAGAAAACATTATTACTGTTGAATGCATTATGTAACATAAAGCTATTACTAAATACTTTTAACAGTAACTATTTCTTTTAAGGGTTATTTTATTTTAAATTATTTCATATATAAAGGGATAGTTTATAGACTTCTTTTCATTTGAATCAATAAAGTATGCGAAAAATAAATGCAACCATATTTATGTATCACTTCAAACAAAAGAAAAAATTCCAAAAATCCCCAAAAAAATTTAGAAATTGAGAAGTTTTTCCTCTTTATGTGGCCCTCCAGGGCTCAATTTTAGAGGTACCGAAAAGCCAAAAATATGCTTTTGAATCTGAAACCATTTCTGATCGATGGTTCAATCGGTTTTTTAAAATATAATTTTTATCCCTTTCAAATACACCGGCGAATGCAATGTCACTTTGCGCCTGACACGGAGATGATATCTTTTTAGAGGATTTTCTTTTAAACCATTACTGTCTGCTAATTATGTTGACCACTGTATTTGGAAAAAAAGGTCGGTGTCTTATATTTTGTCCATTATGTTTTTAAGTTTTTTCATTAAATTGTATGAAAATATCATTATTATAAAATAATTATACATGATAACAGAGTAAATTTATGTTTTTGTCATATTTGATGTAATGCATTTTTAAGCTTTATATCGTTTCTTTAATTCTATGTGAGTAGTTATATTTTGCCGGTTCTGCGCCTGTGGCACGGGTGGCACGACCTCTGCATGCTGTTTGAAGGTCATGCGGCGCGGAGGTCATGGGGGTCAAGGTTATGCGGCGTAGTCTTACAGGGTGGGGCAAGGTTTTGCGGTGATGAAGGTCATCTTATAGTACGAGGGATTATTTTGAGTTTGATTTTTTACTAATGATAATTAATTTTAATTGGGGAACTTTAACTTTTTTCGAGGTAATTTTGGGAGATAGATTTTTTTTTCGTCGTACTACAGTGCGAGGGGCTATTTTGAGTTTGATTTTTTTACTAATGATAATTAATTAAAAAATTTTAATTGGGGGACTTTAACTTTTTCGGGGGTAATTTTTGAAGATTAAAATTTTAAGAGATAGTTTTTTTTTTTTTTTTTCTCACCGTTTTTTAGTGCGAGGGGTTATTTTGAGTTTGATTTTTTTCATTAATGATAATTAATTAAGAAATTTTAATTGCGAAACTTAAAATTTTTGAGGATAATTTTAGGAGATAGATTTTTTTTCTTTCGCGGATATTAATTTTTTTAGCGCACTACAGTTTTTGGTGATATTTTAACTTGTAAAAAAAATAAATTAATGATAATTAAGATATTTTAATTGGGAGACTTTAATTTTAGGGAAAAATTTTTGAGATAGATTTTTCTTTTCGGAGATTTATTTTTTAGCGCACTTGAATTTTCGGTGTTATTTTTAGGGACGCAATTTTTGTGTTAGAGTTATTACTAGTGGCGATTTTTAATATTAATTTGGGAACTTAAAAATATTTTTTCTTTTACGCGATTTTACCTTAGCAATCGAATTTTAAACATTAATTAAACATTTTAATTGGGAGACTTTTAAATATTTCTAACGCAAATTTTTAGATAAAAATGGAATTTTAAACATAAATTTTATGAGAGGACTTTACGCGATTCAATTTAGTGGCGTATGCGTTCGAATATTTAGTATTAATTAAAATTATGAATGAGGCCACATATGAATTTTTGTTATTTCGGGTTAGACTTTATGTCTGCGAAATTTTAAATAGTACTGCCCCACCAGTGGCTTCTGCTCACGAAGCTAATAGACGTGAAGTGCTGGGTTCGATCCCAATCGCCCCCGTCGGCCTAATCGTTTGGAGTTTTCTTTGAGTTATGGATTCCCTTGCGTAAATACGGATTAGGTTCCCTTAGAAAGACCATCACGAAGGGCAGTACCCCCTAGTGTAGATAATCAATCGCGCCCGTCGGTCTAATGGTTCGGAGTTTTCTTTGAGTTATAGATTTGCATATGTAAATACGGGTTAGGTTTCCTTAGAAAGACCCCCCACGAAGGGCACTCCCCCCCTATATCCCTAGTGTAGATATTCGGCCGTCAAAATCAACCAACCTTTTAAATTGTACTAGTAAACTTTAGAATTTTTTTACTGAATCCGTGTTAGATCAGTGAATATTTTATCGCGGTTTTAGTCAAAAATAGAAATTGGTAAGATATTTTTAAGGATATCGGTTTTTGGTTTGTTATGCAATTTTTAGGTGCGTGTGTATTGCTTAATCTATCTGAAAATATATTTTGAAAAAAAAAAAAAAAACATGAAATGCCCTTCATAAAGATATTAGGAAATTTA
This sequence comes from Maratus speciosus, assembly GCA_963932465.1. Taxonomy (NCBI): domain Eukaryota; kingdom Metazoa; phylum Arthropoda; class Arachnida; order Araneae; family Salticidae; genus Maratus; species Maratus speciosus. The sequence continues at coordinate 176,659,390 of OZ010799.1, read as the reverse complement.
CCTCCCCCCCCCCCCCTACCCCTAAATGAATATATATATATTTGTAAAATACAGGGTTACCTATTAAATGGTGCGTTTGAATTTAGAATCACCAGTGTCCCTTAACCCAAAATTTTATTGAGGCATGTTTTTGAAAATGTATATATTTTTAAACAGTGCCATTTTAAATTATATAGATCCATTTTAAAAACTAGAAAATCGATTTTTGAATATATACTTTTTAAACTTTTATACCTTTTAAACGTTTTTATTAAAACACTTTGAATTTTTAAAAAGATTTTGGGAAAAAACGCACTTTTTACAAATTTACGCTAATATTAATAAAACTATTCAATATATAAATTTACCAAAAAGAAAACACATTTACTTTACTTCCAACGATTTTCACAGAGATTTCAAAACGCGTGTTTATACAAGACAAGTTCCGCCATACTGAATCGCGTTATTTTGGGAAACACTTAGAAGTGATTCACTTTATCTAGATAAGGAGATAAGGGTTTTTCCTTTACACCACTGAGTAATATGATATTAGATTGTAATTACGATTGACTAAGGGGTCACAAATTAAGATAAGCTAATGAGAGTTAGAAATAAATGTGTAGCGTAATTGGGTGTCCTTTTTTTTCGCTCAAAGAGCTTTTAATTAGACACACTATTAAAGATTGACTCATGTGATTTCAACATTATTTTAATATTGCCTCACTACTAACAATTTTTATTTTTTAACGCATAATTAAGATTTAACATTTCATCACTCAAAACGAATGAACGCATAATTAAGATTTAATATTGCCTCACTCATAACGAATGCATAATTAAGATTTTCAAATAATTTAATATTTCGTCACACAAAACAAATTAAATGAATAAATGCATAATTAAGATTTTCAAATAATTAATTTTATATTACGTCACACAAAACGAATTTAATAAATGCATAATTAAGATTTTCAAATAATTAGATATTACGTCACACAAAACGAATTTAATTTATAAATGCATAATTAAGATTGCGTCACAATTTTTGAATAATTTTTTTAATATAGAATTTATATCAAATCGAGGGTCATTTTTTCTCATCGATTTATTTTAAATGGGAATATTTTTGAATACTATTTTGGCAATTTAATGAATGTGTCACATTTATTTAGGATAAAATTCAAACTTTTATATAATTAGACCTTTTAAAACTGATACTTTTTAAATTTATTCATTTACTGTGGGAATACTCGTCACGTCATGAATGAGTCATCGCGCATAAGTGAGTTTAAACTTGTAAACATGAAGTGTAGCAGAAGGTTTTAAAAAATAGTAATGTTAGTAAGACTTTTTGAAATTTAGATCAAGTTCAAATTTTACTAAGTTGTGTAATGGAGGTCACGTGATTTTCTCACCTTTCTAACATATAAATATCTTGTACGTATGCTATATTAATTTTGATATAGTTTTGCGCATAAAAATTTTAACTCATATTTTTTTAGTAGATATAACAATATTCGCTAACATATATATATTTAACATTATTCAAATTTCGCACAAACCTTTTAAAGATTTTGGGGACAAAAAACGTTAATTCAGCTTTCACTTTATTTTTCGGAAACATTAATAGTTCAGATTTTTCAAAAAATTAAATAACTAGGAATTTTTGACTACCCGAAGGAAAATAAATTATAATTCCCATTTAACTTTTAATCTAGTAAATATGCAAAGTTACACAAACTTTAAAATGTTTCTTAATATAAACAAATATTATTTTAAGATCATTTCTTTTACATATTAATACACGAAAGAAATGATTGCGCTTTTAGTGCATATAACTTTAATCATAAAAATTTAAAATGAAAATGACAATGATAAACCTTTCTTTAATATTTTTCAGTTTATAATTAGAGACATACAATTAATTAGAAACTTCAGTATAAAAATAGAAATGAATATCTAGCAATAAGGTTATCATTTTTAATAAAAAATTAATATTTTAGGTTAATTATAAACGTACTAGTATTTTTATTTTCAGACTAGCGAAATATCCCTTTTTTTAGAAAATACTTTTCTGGTTTAATTTTGAATTATTTTTTAAATATAACTTTTAAAAATTATTCTCAACTGCAAAAACTAGGGGTTTGCTTTTTGACTATTTTATTTGAATTTAACAATTTAAAAAAAAAATTAAGATTTGTTTTACATTTAGAAGTATATTTTATCAAAATAAATTCGAAATATTTATATATATTTATTATTAGTAATAATTTGAAACATAAAACCAAACATTTAGAAGAAAATTGACTTACTTTTTATTAATATTCCATCTAAATCCAAAAGGCTTTCAAAACAGTAGCAACACATCACATACAGTTTAGTGACACTATATGGAATGAATCAGAGTTTTGAACCCGAATCTCTTATCTCTGGGGTAATTCCTACAACCGACTCATGAGATAAGTAGAATGTCATGTTCAAATATGAATCTAAGAACAGTGTTAATGAATCTACTTTATTCATATCGTATATACTTAATTTAAGATATAATTAATATAATGTGTAATTAATAAGGATTTAATTAATATGATGCGTTATTAATTTAAATCTAAATATAATTGTATCTTTTTCAGTCTTATTTAATACAAGAGGAATGCTTTTCAAATTTATTAAGAAACATGTAAGTTATTAGCTTGGAAATTGCAGCTGAAATAAAAATTGACTTCTCACATAGAATTAGACTTCTGCTAAATTCTCAACGAAAATATTTCTCACTTTAAAGTTTACTTCTCACATTGAAAAAGTCATATACTTGGAAATTTTACCTGTAAAATTTTCTCGCATGGAAAAAGACTTTAGTGATTGTATTAGAATAAAAACTTATCATATGAAAATTTAACTTGTGTAAAATTTGTAAATTGAATTAAAAAAAACTTACATTAAAATTTTTAATAAGTTAATTGTTGTTATTTAATTTATGTCTCCCACCACTCACTTTATTTACAAATAAATATTTATCACTTTTTAATGGAAACAAGAATGGTATGTAAACCTTTCGTTTTATATTTTAAAATTAATACGAGCCTTTTTTTTTTTTTTTAAGTGCGACTCCTTCAATTTTAAAACCCTTTGAGACCTTTTATAGGGAGAACATAAAAAAATCGAAGTCTCCCATTTCACCAATAAAGGATTTATTCTAAATACACTACAGACATTGTTGTTTTAACATGATTTGAAAATTTTTAATTAAAATTCTTTTGAAAACTCTACTTATTTCGTAGGGAGAAAAAAAAAACAAAAAAAAAACATGCATTTATAAATTTTTAGTTTCACATATTACACACTATAAATAAAATATATATTAAGATAAAACAATTGCAAACTTATTTATGAAAAGGAAAGACATAACCTTATTTCACTTTTTCGTAAAGCATATTTACTTGCCACAAGCAGGCTATACACATATTAGATAGTTAGCACACAAGTTACTTCAACGAAAAATCCCTCTTCCTTATCTAAAGATTCATAGGAGTGTACGCATACCTCCCTCATGAACACGTTACACAAACGATATATTAATTTTATTAGTTTAATGAATATAAATTTTAATTAAATCCCATAATAAATTTAATTTTATTAGATAACGTTCGATAATTTTTATATTTCAAAACGAAGAAAAATTAACTATTGAATATCACCTAACAAGTATATACTTTTTCACTCGCATGTTACAAAAACACTTCTCAATATTAAAATTTAATGATATTTCGACATCTAGCGCCAAGATTTTTAAGAACGAAAGACTCTTTCATTAGAATATTTAGCTTTTTGTATACAATTTTAGCAATAAATATATAATGCACCACACTTAACTTTGTCATTTAACATTAAATCAATCCATCGCATAGCAATTCAAACTTAGGATTTTTTATATTTAGGGTAGATAAGTACATGTGTATATGTATACATGTGCTTGTATATGTGTGTGTGTGTGCATTTGTAAATGGGGAAAAAATTTAAAAGGTACACAGATTTAAAGTTAATAATAAATTATTTTAAAATATTACAATATTAAAGATTTGAACTACTGATAAAAATGCTTTGAAAATTATTAAAAATGCTTCATTCATATTTTAAAGTCAACAAATTTTAATACATAGCTATGTACACATATGCATTTGAGCTATGTACATATATGCATTTGAGCTATGTACATATATGCATTTGAGCTATGTTTTGAAGGAAATAGCATCGAAATATTTAAAACATTTGTCATGTTAACATATGTATAAAAACACAAATATTGATTTAGTTTGTAATTAAATAAGAAATCATTTTTAAACATTCGATTTTTTTCCTTCAAAACATAGCTCAAATGTATATATGTACATAGCTTAAATGCATGTATGTACATAGCTATGTATTAAAATTTGTTGACTTTAAAATATGAATGAAGCATTTTTAATAATTTTCAAAGCATTTTTATCAGTAGTTCAAATCTTTAATATTGTCTTGTAATATTTTTAAATAATTTATTATTAACTTTAAATTTGTGTACCTTTTAAATTTTTTCCCCATTTACAAATGCACACACACACATATACAAGCACATGTATACATATACACATATACTTATCTACCCTAAATATAAAAAATCCTAAGTTTGAATTGCTATGCGATGGATTAATTTAATGTTAAATGACAAAGTTAAGTGTAGTGCATTATATATATATTGCTAAAATTGTATATAAAAAACTAAATATTCTAATGAAAGAGTCTTTCGTTCTTAAAAAGCTTGACGCAAGATGTCGAAATATCATTAAATTTTAATATTGAAAAGTGTTTTTGTAACATGCGAGTGAAAAAGTATATACTTGTTAGGTGATATTCAATAGTTAATTTTTCTTCGTTTTGAAATATAAAAATTATCGAATGTTATCTAATAAAATTAAATTTATTATGGGGTTTAATTAAAATTTATATTCATTAAACTAATAAAATTAATATAGCGTTTGTATAACGTATTCATGAGGGAGATATGCGTCACATTCCTATGAATCATTTAGATAAGGAAGAGGGATTTTTCGTTGAAGTAACTTGTGTGCTAACTATCTAATATGTGTATAGCCTGCTTGTGGCATGTAAATATGCTTTACGAAAAAGTGAAATAAGGTTATGTCTTTCCTTTTTATAAATAAGTTTGCAATTGTTTTATCTTAATATATATTTTATTTATAGTGTGTAATATGTGAAACTAAAAATTTATAAATGCATGTTTTTTTTTTTGTTGTTGTTGTTGTTTTGTTTTTCTCCCTACGAAATAAGTAGAGTTTTCAAAAGAATTTTAATTAAAAATTTTCAAATCATGTTAAAACAACAATGTCTGTAGTGTATTTAAAATAAATCCTTTATTGGTGAAATGGGAGACTTCGACTTTTTTATGTTCTCCCTATAAAAGGTCTCAAAGGGTTTTAAATTTGAAGGAGTCGCACTTAAAAAAAAAAAAATGGCTCATATTAATTTTAAAATATAAAACGAAAGGTTTACATACCATTCTTATTTCCATTAAAAAGTGATAAATATTTATTTGTAAATAAAGTGAGTGGTGGGAGACATAAATTAAACAATAACAATTAACTTATTAAAAATTTTAATATAAGTTTTTTCTAATTCAATTTACAAATTTTACACAAGTTAAATTTTCATATGATAAGTTTTTATTCTAATACAATCACTAAAGTCTTTTTCCATGTGAGAAAATTTTACAGGTAAAATTTCCAAGTATATGACTTTTTCAATGTGAGAAGTAAACTTTAAAGTGAGAAATATTTTCGTTGAAAATTTAGCAGAAGTCTAATTCTATGTGAGAAGTGAATTTTTAATTCAGCTGCAATTTCCAAGCTAATAATAACTTACATGTTTCTTAATAAATTTGAAAAGCATTCCTCTTGTATTAAATAAGACTGAAAAAGATACAATTATATTCATGAATTAATTTTTAACATTTAATTATATTCATTATGATTCATTCCATATAGTGTCACAAAACTGTATGTGATGTGTTGCTACTGTTTTGAAAGCCTTTTGGATATAGATGGAATATTAATAAAAAGTACGTCAATTTTCTTCTAAATGTTTTGGTTTTATGTTTCAAATTATTACTAATAATAAATATATATAAATATTTCGAATTTATTTTGATAAAATATACTTCTAAATGTAAAACAAATCTTAATTTTTTTTTTTTTCTTGTTAAATTCAAATAAAATAGTCAAAAAGCAAACCCCTATTTTATACAGTTGAGAATAATTTTTAAAAGTTATATTTAAAAAATAATTGAAAATTAAACCAGAAAAGTATTTTCTAAAAAAAGGGCTATTTCGCTAGTCTAAAAATAAAAATACTAGTACGTTTATAATTAACCTAAAATATTAATTTTTTATTAAAAATGATAACCTTATTGCTAGATATTCATTTCTATTTTTATACTGAAGTTTCTAGTTAATTGTATGTCTCTAATTATAAACTGAAAAACATTAAAGAAAGGTTTATCATTGTCATTTTCATTTGAAAGTGATAAATATTTAAATTTTTATGATTAAAGTTATATGCACTAAAACCGCAATCATTTCTTTCGTGTATTAATATGTAAAAGAAATGATCTTAAAATAATATTTGTTTATATTAAGAAAATTTTTTAAGTTTGTGTAACTTTGCATATTTACTAGATTAAAAGTTAAATGGGAATTATAATTTATTTTCCTTCGGTTACTCAAAAATTCCTAGTTATTTAATTTTTTGAAAAATCTAAACTATTAATGTTTACGAAAATAAAGTGAACGCTGAATTAACGTTTTTTCCCCAAAATCTTTAAAAGGTTTGTGCGAAATTTGAATAATGTTAAATATATATATATATGTTAGCGAATATTGTTATATCTACTAAAAAAATATGAGTTAAAATTTTTATGCGCAAAACTATATCAAAATTAATATAGCATACGTACAAGATATTTATATGTTAGAAAGGTGAGAAAATCACGTGACCTCCATTACGTAACTTAGTAAAATTTGAACTTGATCTAAATTTCAAAAAGTCTTACTAACATTACTATTTTTTAAAACCTTCTGCTAAATTTCATGCTTACAAGTTTAAACTCACTTATGCGCGATGACTCATTCATGACGTGACGAGTATTCCCACAGTAAATGAATAAATTTAAAAAGTATCAGTTTTAAAAGGTCTAATTATATAAAAGTTTGAATTTATCGTAAATAAATGTGACACATTCATTAAAGTGCTAAAATAGTATTCAAAAATATTCCAATTTAAAATAAATCGATGAGAAAAAATGACCCCCGATTTGATATAAATTCTATATTAAAAAAATCATTCAAAAATAGTGACGCAATCTTAATTATGCATTTATAAATTAAATTCGTTTTGTGTGACGAAATATTAAATTAGTTATTTGAAAATCTTAATTATGCATTTATTAATTAAATTTGTTTTGTGTGACGAAATATTAAATTAATTATTTGAAAATCTTAATTATGCATTTATTAATTAAATTTGTTTTGTGTGACGAAATATTAAATTAATTATTTGAAAATCTTAATTATGCATTCGTTATGAGTGAGGCAATATTAAATCTTAATTATGCGTTTATTCGTTTTGAGTGATGAAATGTTAAATCTTAATTATGCGTTCAAAAATAAAAATCGTTAGTAGTGAGGCAATATTAAATTAATGTTGAAATCACATGAGTCAATCTTTAATAGTGTTTCTAATTAAAAGCCCTTTGAGCGAAAAAAAAGGACACCCAATTAACTCTCATTAGCTTATCTTAATTTGTGATCTCCATTAGTCAATCGTAATTAAAATCTAATATATCACTCAGTGTGTAAAGGAAAAACCCATATATCCTTATCTAGATAAAGTGAATCACTTCTAAGTTTTTCCCAAAATAACGCGATTCAGTATGGCGGAACTTGTCCTGTATAAACACGCGTTTTGAAATCTCTGTGAAAATCGTTTGAAGTAAAGTAAGTGTGTTTTCTTTTTGGTAAATTTATGTATTGAATAGTTTTATTAATATTAGCGTAAATTTGTAAAAAGTGCGTTTTTTCCCAAAATCTTTTTAAAAATTCAAAGTGTTTTAATAAAAACGTTTAAAAGATATAAAAGTTTAAAAAGTATATATTCAAAAATCGATTTTCTAGTTTTTAAAATGGATCTATATAATTTAAAATGGCACTGTTTAAAAATATATACATTTTCAAAAACATGCCTCAATAAAATTTTGGGTTAAGGGACACTGGTGATTCTAAATTCAAACGCACCATTTAATAGGTAACCCTGTATTTTACAAATATATATATATTCATTTAGGGGTAGGGGGGGGGGGGTAAATTTCCTAATATCTTTATGAAGGGCATTTCATTTTTTTTTTTTTCAAAATATATTTTCAGATGGATTAAGCAATACATACACACCTAAAAATTGCATAACAAACCAAAAACCGATATCCTTAAAAATATCTTACCAATTTCTATTTTTGACTAAAACCGCGAAAAAATATTCACTGATCTAACACGGATTCAGTAAAAAAATTCTAAAGTTTACTAGTACAATTTAAAAGGTTGGTTGATTTTGACGGCCGATTATCTACACTAGGGATATAGGAGGGGGAGTGCCTTTCATGGTGGTCTTTCTAAGGAAACCTAACCCGTATTTACACATGCAAATCCATAACTCAAAGAAAACTCCAAACGATTAGGCCGACGGGCGCGATTGATTCTCTACACTAGGGGGTCTTTCTAAGGGAACCTAACCCGTATTTACGCATGGAAATCCATGGCTCGAAGAAAACTCCAAACGATTAGGCCGACGGGGGCGATTGGGATCGAACCCAGCACTTCACGTCTATTAGCTTCGTGAGCAGAACCTCTCAGCCACTGGTGGCGCAGTACTATTTAAAAATTCGCAGACATAAACACGAAATAACAAAAATTCACATGTGGCCTCATTCATAATTTTAATTAATACTAAATATTCGAACGCATACGCCACTAAATTGAATCGCGTAAAGTCCTCTCATAAAATTTATGTTTAAAATTCCATTTTTATCTAAAAATTTGCGTTAAAAATATTTAAAAGTCTCCCAATTAAAATGTTTAATTAATGTTTAAAATTCGATTGCTGAGGTAAAATCGCGTAAAAGAAAAAATATTTTTAAGTTCCCAAATTAATATTAAAAATCGCCACTAGTAATAACTCTAACACAAAAATTGTGTCCCTAAAAATAACACGGAAAACTCAAGTGCGCTAAAAAATAAATCTCCGAAAAGAAAAATCTATCTCAAAAAATTTTCCTTAAAATTAAAGTCTCCCAATTGAAATATCTTAATTATCATTAATTTATTTTTTTACAAGTTAAAATATCACCAAAAACTGTAGTGCGCTAAAAAAATTAATATCCGCAAAAGAAAAAAAATCTATCTCCTAAAATTATCCTCAAAAAATTTTAAGTTTCGCAATTAAAATTTCTTAATTAATTATCATTAATGAAAAAAATCAAACTCAAAATAACCCCTCGCACTAAAAAACGGTGAGAAAAAAAAAATCTATCTCCTAAAATTTTAATCTTCAAAAATTACCCCCAAAAAAGTTAACGTCCCCCAATTAAAATTTCTTAGTAAAAAAAATCAAACTCAAAATAGCCCCTCGTACTGTAGTACGACGAAAAAAAAAATCTATCTCCCAAAATTACCCCGAAAAAAGTTAAAGTCCCCCAATTAAAATTAATTATCATTAGTAAAAAATCAAACTCAAAATAATCCCTCGTACTATAAGATGACGCATAACCTTCACCACCGCAAAACCTTGTCCCATCCTGTAAGAGTACGCCTCATAACCTTGACCCCATGACCTCCGCCGCCGCATGACCTTCAAACAGCATGCAGAGGTCGTGCCACCCGTGCCACTGGCGCAGAACCGGCAAAATGTAATTACTTATGTGAAATTCGGTAGATGTCTTATAATTATGCCCACCACTGTATTGTGATTATCACGAGATCAATATATTAAGATATATATTATTTTAGATAGATGATTTAAAATGCTAAATGTCAGGGAATTACAGCTATCAAATTATACAGGCAGTGAGTAATAAAAAAAAATCTGAGAAAAAAAAGTTTTGAAATATTAGTGCATAGATTCGTATATTTCGCACTATTTTAAACTTTTAACAGTTAAACTCCCCGAAACTACTTGATATATTACTTGTAGTAATTAGTATGAGAAATACGAAAGAAATGATATTGCGGGATGAATGTTTAACATATTTTCAAAAAAAAAAAAAAAAACAGAACTGACGTTTGAGGCCTTTGATCTGCAGATTTACTAGTATCCTTTCTACTATAAATTTAATTAATATTACAATACTTTTTCTTTGTGAGAATTGAATAAGCAAACATTTAAGATAGAAAATAATAGATTTTTAACAACTTCTTTAATTTAAATGTTTTTATTTAAATGGGAAGGGATTGAGCCCCTCTTTTCCCTATGCCCTTAACCCTTTGAGGGGTGTGGTCTGTTTATGAAACCACATAATTTTAATTCCCAAACGCAACAATGGCACCAGAATTTTAATAAAAAAAATTTAGGTTTATTATATATGTGAAATGTAGCTCTTTCTTATTTACAATTAAACTTGTTTATAAATCCCGGTAACAGTCATTTATTTCAACATCTTAGGAATGAAAATGCTTTCCCCCTGAAAGGGTTAAACAATATTCTCTGCTTCCTGATTTGTTTTATTGATTGTCAGATTCTAAAATATGCAAGGCAGAGTTATATATAAAAAAAATACAGTGGAACTCGGTTAATACGCGATCCCGCTTAATACGCGGACTTTTTTCGGTCCCTTGAATATCGCCCATAAGGCTAATGCAACAATATCACGTTTAATACGCGAGAGATTTTCGGTCCTTTGAGGCAAAAAAATCACGCATAACCCTTTAAGACCAGACCCGCACGATCGTGCGGGTTAGGCATTATATAAATGATACCTTCCTGGATTATGTATTACATAAATGCCGAAATCGAGTGATTGTGCTGGTTAACAGAAACTATATTATATCAATTTTGTCAACACATAGTGAATTATCAGTTACAAATTTCAGTTATATCACTGTTTTCAAAAAAACTCAAAAAGCAGTCCGGTCTTAAAGGGTCAAGATGCGAATTCCTTGTCTGTTCTTCAATATTGCCAGTTTACCAGATTTTTTTTTTTATTATTATTCAAATAAAAAACACTGCTTACGAATAGTAATATTTACTTTATTTAATAACTGATTAATTAAGGCGAACATTACTAATCAGAAATAGTGACAGATATTTGAATTTTAAAAAACCCTCTAAAATAGCAACACTACAATTCTTGTTTGATCTCGCGTCCTAAAATTTTTTGTCTCTCGCTTCGTGTATGTTTATACTGTAGTAGACAGAGATGATAGACGAATTTAGGATACTCAGATTTGTCATGAAATTATTATGATTAAAGATTAGTATAGCTATTGTTAGTGAGATTTTAAATGTACGTTATATCCCTACTATGTTTCATGATACATATTACAGGCAAAAAAATTAAACTCCTAAAGATTAAATAAATGTGACTGATGTTGTTTAATTCTTTTATGTTTTCTTTACTCCTTGCTATGCTAACAATGTTTTTTATACAAATATTATTAATAAGGATAGTTTTTTCTTATAATGGAAAGAAGGACATAGATTATAATTGTACTCATTATCACAAGTACTAAATATGGTTTTAACAAGTGCTTCAAAAGGTTTAATATTTTTTTTAGCTCTGTTAAAAATATTAGTCCAGCAGGAAATTATTCTTATTTTTGGTTGCAGTATATTAATCCACAATAAAGACGTTTGAATTCACTTTTTATTTTCAGTTATTATTCCATTTGGATTTATAAAACGAAACAATGAGTTAAAGTTGAATTCAATTAAATTTTAATCTAAATATACCTAAAAGATACAATTTTCGACCTTAAACATATAAACGAAAGTTCTACAGTTCATTTAGACTATTAGATGTTGTAAATAAGCCTAGTTCATGCAACATTATACAAATCACGTTTAATACGCGATCCCGCCTAATACGCGACTTTTTCCCACTCCCTTGAAACGCGTCTTAACCGGGTTCGACTGTATTTGAATAAAATATTGAAAATTTTATTACCCACACGAAATTAATTATAAGAGCTGTTTATAAAACTTTTGATGTTATTACATTCTGGTAAGTGCAATTTATAAATTAAAATTTGATTACTTAGGTTTTCAGTTTAAGTCAAAAGATTTTATGCACTATCAGAATTACTGAAATTGCATTTTTAGCAATGCCTACATGGGGCGTCCATTACTGGAAATTGGCTAATTAAGTGTTCCAGTAATGGACACGGGTCTTAAAACCTTAAAAATAAATTAAATTTTGTAAATGGCGGCAGATTCCCAAAACAGCCGAGACACCCCATTTGGCGACTTTTCTGACAAGCGCCAAATACCCCACATACGCCAATCTAAAATGCGGCAACCTGAAAACTAGCGTGATTGGTCCACTTTCCTGAATGCTTCCAGACTGTTTTTTACTACGTCATCACCCTAGAATCATGGGAAATACAACATTTATAAGTAACGACGTATTAGAAAACACAGGAAAGCTGATTTTTATGAGATTCAAAATAAAACAAACGATTTCAACATAAGTTTATTGAAAATGTGAAATTTTTAAAGTACCTTTTCAAATCAGAGTAACGATATAATGATTAAAATTTTCATTTCTCAACAACTTTCAGAAGAAATCATGGGGTCATTTAATATTGTAAGTACGTGCCTATATTATAGTAAACATTGAACAATTCATTTCTAATTTAAAGAAGTATGAACGCTTCGCGTTCATAAAAAAATATATATCACTGAATACAGCAACCTAGTTCTGCAGCAATCTGAAAAACGCAGGAAACTCGTTAAAGCGGCAATCAGTGAACATGTATGAACTCTTCGCGTTCATGAAAAAAAAAATCACTGTCACCAGCAGTTCTCGGTGTGTAGCAATATCAAAATACAGCAGTTCTCGCTACCTAGCAATCTCAAAATTCAGCAGTTCTAAATGCGTAGCAATATCAAAATACAGCAGTTCTCGCTATCTAGCAATCTCAAAATTCAGCAGTTCTAAATGCGTAGCAATATCAAAATTCAGCAGTTCTCAATGCGTAGCAATATCAAAATTCAGCAGTTCTCAATGCGTAGCAATATCAAAATGTACAAAACTCGTAAGGTCAGCATACATGAGAAATATACAATAAACGGCTAATATAAAACACTATAATAAAAAATACATAAAATTATTAACATACCTTAACAAACATCTCCTTTCTTGAAAACCAACTCTATAAAATGTTGAGTTGCCGTAATTTCGTAAATTTCTAGTCGTCGATAAACTTCATTTAACTTTCCAGCAAAAAAAAAAAAAAAAAAAAAAAAAGAACAAATACTGACAATTTCAAACTAAATTAGATAGGTACTTTAACTTTCAAATTTAACAACTAAACACAGCAAAAAATATTAACAATAACAAACTCTTTTCCTTACCGTCATTTAATTTTTACAATTTCAAAACGTCATTCTTCTATACCTCGTTATACACAAATTACAAAACATGCGGAGTTGAGTTGTCAAAGGTAGGCGTAGCCATCCAATACACAAGAAATCAACCAATCCCATTCAACCAATCCAAATTCAAGATCACACAACTGTAGGCGTGGAGAGAATTTACGAAACGAACTGGTAACAACAAAGATCCATTTATCGCCTCGCCAAATTGAGCGATGCCAAGTGTCTCGGCTGTTTTGGGATTCAGCCAAATAAAGAATATGTAAATTTATTAAATGAAGCCTGCTCTTAGCATCTTCATTAAGATTTTCACTGAAAAACAGCGGAACTTTGAAACATTATTTTCTGCTCTCTGATCAGTTTGATTTAAGAGTGTTAACAATAACCCAGATTATAAAACATACAAAAGCTAAATTTTTATTGGTTATTTTATTTATAAACCAAAAACATTGAAGGCTGTCCATTACTGGCACATCTACCCTAGAACATTAATAAACATTACCGCGATTAGGAATTTCGAACAGACGCGATAAACACAGAAAAGAGCTTTCTCGATGTCTGCTAAAAAAAGCCACACTTTCACAATCTGTGTCAAATCTGCGGCACGGCAACGTGTTAAATCGTTAAATGCATAATTTCTGTCATAAATAAAGTGAAAATTACTATTCGAAATAGTGGTGAATGCCTGCGCACTTCCCAAAAATGCTCGGTCTAGTTCTGTGTTCGTTCATTGGACAGTTAACCGAAAACATTTCTAAAATATTAATATTAAGTCTTTAGATTCCAAAAGCTTATTTTTATTAGATTGAGTTAAAAAAAAAAAAAAAGAAAAAAATCTTTCACACAACACAATAAAAGATAAAGGGTTAATTATGATCACAGTAAGGGTAGGATATAATATTTTACATGTTAAAAATGATACCTGACATTTAGAAACAGTAATTATTCTATGCGAAAACAACAAAGTGCATAATAATATTGGTAACAAAGCAATAATAATATTGGTAAATTAAACGAAATCATAAACATAATCAATTAAATATAAACTTATTATATCATTGAAAGAAATATGCAATTATTAAATACACCAACAGCTAAAAGATTATAAAATACAAAAAAATGACAATTTTATTTGTACCGAAAACTTACAGCCAGAGCGGCACAAGGGTGGTGCGGGCGAGGCGCTATCTATCAAGTTAGGCACTGACAGTCTTTTTCTGCGCCGACACTTATCGCTAACAACGTGTTTTGCAACAGGCGTAAAATATGAGTTACTGTTGGGCTGCTTGCAGCACCTTTTCAACTTCATCTACGTTTCAATGTTTCAAACATCACTAATAGATGTTGTCACAAAGATGTTGAAAGATGCTTATAATTTAGTCCAGTTTTACCGTAGCCAGGATGTACAGCCTTGACATCCATAAAAAATGTATACGCCTTTCCGCCCCAGCTAATAGATGGAACATTCAGAGTCCTTTTAAGGTACATAAGATACAAAGTAGAACTATACGGGCCAATCATTCGCTCATATTCGTAAGACATAATAATCTCGCACACTCTTCGACACTTGTCATAAATATGTTTAACAGTTTCTTTTGTAATACTTGTACTTCCACGCCATACATAACAGCGGAAAGCGGTCTCGTACGCATCCTCTAAATTTTGCCTCCTGACAAAGGTTTCTAAAATTATGTACACCACAACTCTCAAAGGCAGTTGAATGTCTTCGAAAAATGTATTCCGTAAAGGGTTTACAGATCCAGAACACGTGTTTCTACGGCATTTCCACAGCCAAGCTATTTCCTGCTTAAAAGCTCCCATGGAATCGGAACATTCTGGGCAAGCAGGTGCGTCGTTCAATTTAGGAACTAATCCAAGATCTTCTAAAACTTCAATACAGATTTCTTCAGTGTCCACAATATCGTGCAATCCGAAATTAGATATGTCTTCAAACGCGGGATGCATCTTAAAATGCTCGATTAATTTGGCTAATTTGAGAATAACGTAGGCAGAATAACGAATGAAAATGATCCCACAAAAACGATTTTAGACAACCTATGTGCACCAACAATACCACGTGCAAACATACATTCGAATTCTTTATCTTTGTACGAGTGAGCGCCAAAATACAGATGAAACGACCTAACAAAATAGCCAACGCGTGGAAAAAAAAACGCAACTCTACAGTTTCTGTTTGGCGAGAAATCGCTCGCTTGGCATAAATTTCAGTGTATGGGCACAGTGTTGAATTCAGACACTTTTCTCCGGGAGGGATTTCTGTGGGTCGGAGGGGGGGGGGGGGATTGCCCTTTTTGACCGCTGAAAACACAAAATCTCAAATCTTCAGACCTAGTTTTAACAATGGTTGTCATGGAAACGACTTCTTATGAAAATGCATTTTACTGCATGATGGGTTATCTCATCATTTATCGTAGTTAAATTGTTGTAAGTGAAGAACCGTTATAGATAAATAATTTCAAACTTGGAACATGACCTTTTTCAATTGTTTTACTTTAATTTTGATTTAGCCATCTCGAAAAAAATATTTACTTTTGAAATTGTGATATTTTAAAAATAAGTTACATCATTTTTTTTCTAATTTTCACTTTAAATATTTTTTAATTTATTTTTTAATTAGTATTTTTAAAAAATGCTGAGTCAGAATTAAAACATATATTTCTGTTTAATTAAATGAAGAAGTTTTAAAATTCGACAAATAATGTTTCGTTTAAATTACCGTATATACTCGTGTATAAATCGAAGAAATTTAGAAAAAATATGGGAGTTGAAAATGGGGAGGGGGGGGGGGGGGGGTCGACGACTTATACATGAGGTAGTTAAAAAAAATCGCAGATGATCGGCGAATAGGCAAGTCTTTTAAGTAATCACAGGAGAGATTTAAAAGAAAATGTCATTTGCCTGTGATTGACAAAAAAAGCTCAACAATAATGTCCCTGTATTTGTTCTGCAACCATTTTCTCTTGGGACTGAATTCCCTCCAATACAGGAGCATTCTTTTCAACATTTTAATCCCTTTTTAAAAAGAGTTCAGCTTGAGAATGCTTCTAGATGTCTCTCCTAAAAGTCCTACAATACAAAGGAGTACTCTATTTTAACAGTCTAAGAAATTGTTTACCGTTGTAAATAAGGCTTGAATAGATTTTTGAAAAAAAAATTCTCATTACCATTGAATTGATGTGAATATGTTTCAAAATAGTTTAAGCTTCTTCAGTTTTACATAATTATATAGTTTTAAAACGTTGAATAATAAAGAAAAAAGTCTGATTAGTAACGTAACAAAGTTTACTAATTTAATGTTTTTTTGTTTGTATTTTAATCCTCGATTACAAATCATTTTTCAACGTACTACCAGAAATGTGGTTCGACTTATACACGAAAATAAAATTTTTTTCAAAATTTTGCTTAAGTATTGGGGGTTTGACTTATACTCGAGTACATACGGTACATCACTTTTTGTAAAATAAATGAATAAAAAAAAAGTTATTGAGTAGTTTTGTAATGTGATTTTGTTTGCAAATTATATGGTTAACAATTTCAAAAAAATTAAAAAATCTACCATAATATTATACTTGTATGTGTGTGTGCTCTGAACCCCCTTAAATGTATTTTCATAATGACTGTTAGAAATGGAAAAAATGAAAAAAAAGAGAGAAATTTTTCAAAATTTATTATCTTAAAATGTGTATGATTTTAAAATACAATTTTTAGAAGTATGAAAGATATAATAAGCATGTTCTTTCATTTAATATAATTAAAAAAATACTAGATGCAGAATTAATGTTTATAGGGAGGCTTCAAACTGTCAGACATTTGTCGAGCAGAAAATTGGTATGACAACTTACGAGTATGATTAGAAAATTAATTGTGCGACTAGAACAGTGGTTCCCAACGTGGGGCGTACGCCCCACCGGGGGGACAAAATGACATTTTAGGGGGCAATTTCAAATTTGTGATTTACACATTAGCCGTCAGTGTTTTTTGGAAAAATAGTGTTTCAGACTAAAAGTAAAAGTAATACATGCAAAATTTAAAAACAAGATTAAAATAGAAAGTTTTTTGTTAAATTTTAAAAGAGTTCCCAATCAAAAACTTAAAAATAGAGTTAAAAACAGAATAATATTTTATTTAGTAACGCCCAGTCTTTTTTTTTTTTTTCATATTTTTTTGTTGCTGTTGTTATTACCGTACTGTACAATTTTCGAAATTCTTTCGATTATTTATAGAATGAGCCACTTGTATTTCTATTCGCTCTGCCATATGACACACGAAGAAACTTTTACGCGTGAAATTGCTTAGCTATATTAGCTTACCATCTTGAACATATTTAACCGGAAAAGCATTTGAAATATCTAAAAGAGATACAACTAATTTTATAAAATTTATAAATCTTAATCATTATTAGAAAAGGAAATATAAAATAGTAAATAGCTATAACTCTAGTGCAGGCCCTCCTACGCAATAAATATACTAAATATGCATTTTAAATTTTCAAATCAGATAATACGCGGCGATGCACATATAAGCAATACACGTCTAATAATACACAATTAATGATAATGTGAAAGGGGAAAAGAAAATGTGTTTTAATTTGAAACAATGGCTAGTTAAAGTTATAAATATTGGAATCTTGAAATGCTTTTTATGTTTTGTATTAATCATCGAAAGAAAATTTAATGTCCAAAACTTTTCTACAATACTTAGTACATCATTTTAATAACTTTAGTAATACTACAAGTTATTAAAATGAATTATACATTATATCTATGTTATTAGTTTTAATGCTAAATGTCAGAGTCTCTTCAAGCGTATTGTGAAGATAAAAATGCATACCACATCACACTTTTATTTAACACTGAGGTAAGTTGGATAGAAACAACAACTCTATTTTTCATAAAGGCGAAGATGTATAGCTTCATTGCATTTATAGAATTAAGATAAAAAAAACATGTGTGACAGAAATTGAACCCATTTTCTAAGTTTAAAAAGATGAAATGAATAATTAGTGTTAAAGCTATGATAAGTTTCCTCATTGAGAATAAAGTTAACTTTTTAAATAAAAGTAGATATATGTTGCAGAAAGTGTGTACATGTGTGGGGCGGGGGGGGGGGGGGGCATCGTGATTTTACAGATGCTCCGGTGGGGCTCAGCCAATAAAAGGTTGGGAAACAATGGACTAGAATGAAAATTTTGGTGCCTAATTGCCGAAACGTCAGTGAAGGCTTACTGAGGAGACACGAAAAGTTTTGGTTTCCGTTAGTCTGTCTGTCTGTTCCGCGATAACTGCCGCAAAAAGCATCCGATCATCTTGAAATTCCCTGGGCATGTTGATGAGCTCCCCGGATTTAGCTGTATAGTTTTGGGTTAAATTTGGTTCATTCGTTCGGAATATACAGAACATTTTATTTTGTGATATAATGCTTTTCTATGGGAAGTCAGACGATTTTCAAATTTTCATTTGTTGAAAGAAATCGCTCATATGAATAATAGATTTAAATGGTAAATTTTGGATGCTGAAATTTTTAAATAAGAGTATTAAATTATTCTTATTAGTTTGCAATTTTGTCAAAACATTTGTCAGAGCTTTTAAATTAGCTGTATAACTTATGATAGAATTTTATACATGTGTTCGAATAATATAAAACATTTTATTTTATGAATTTACTTATATTTCATTTTTTCTTTTAACCGTTGCGTAGCAACAGCATCTCATCTAAAAATATCATAAATGTGAAAGTATGTATGGTTTTTCGAAGTCAAATCAAAGCAAAAGGAATGAATTAATGAATGCCTTTGTATAGATATTTGCATATAGATTTATTTAAACGCAGAAATGAAAATAGTATTTATATACTATATAGAATAATATTTTCATTTATTTATTCAACTATTTGATTATAAATGAAAAAGTTCGTTATTTTCATACAGAATAAACTGACATTATTCTGTTAAATTTTATAAACTTTATTGTTGCCAAAAAAAAAAATGAATAACAATTTCTCCCAAAGAGTTAATTTTAATTTGTAAGATTTTCACGTGCAAAAGAAAAATGGAATAAGCAAATAAAAAATAAAAAAAAGGATATATAGGACAGGAATGAATACATATAAACATTTCACACCAAATACCACCTAAAATAGTTTTTGTAGCAGTATTTTCCCAGCACTACGAAGAAAGATTCCTCGATTTACACGATTTTACTTGGCCTTCCTTTTCTCATTCTTTGCGATTTCATTTTCGCAATTGCGTGCATTAATTGGCACAAAATTTTACATTTTTATGACTGAGATATATGTAAGGCCATACAAATAAGAAATTCCGTATTGTCTCCTATAAAATGTGATAAAGTGTTGGTTAATCATATATGTTTTTATTAAGAGGAGCAGAGCTGCCAAGCCTCCGGCGTTCTGGATACCAGTATTTTAATACAGAAAATGTTACTTTATTTAATTGAAACATTTGCGCGATTTAAAAGAACATTTTCTCTAAGATAATAGTGATGTGCAAAAAGCTTGAGACTTGGTATGTCTGGTGGGGAGTGAAATGTTTTACTTGATTCATTTATCTCTATTTTAATGCTACGTGAACAACGTCCGTGTAACAGCTTGTAGAGTGTAAAATAAATTAAATTATTAAAATAATCCTTATTACGAAAAATGAAACAGAAAGTCCGGCTAAGGGAAATGAAATGTTAGTTAACCTTTCGTAATTTGACCTGAACATAGGTTTGCGTCAAATTTCAACGGTATTTGTAACATCACGATTTTAAATTAAATGTAGATACTATTAAAAGAAAATCACAAAAAATACTTAAAGGCGCCAAATCATGTTTATCTATTTAACGATGATGAATTATTAACTGTTAGGTTTAGAAGCCCCCCTACTTTAGGGTGATTTTAGTAAGTTAATGCTATCGAGTACATTTTTTGATATTTAGATTAGATCTTAGATATAAATATTGCAGAATGGTAATCAAAATTATTTTTTTATAAACAAAATTTATAAAGGTATTAGATTTCTAAATTAGATGTTTCAGTTTACATTTCCAAAAGTTCTTTATCCATTAGATACAGGTATTTGTGGTTAGCAGGCAAGTAAATATTGCTGTATGGATATTAGGATAACGTAAAATGCTTGACCGAATTATTGCTTATCCTTATAAATCGCAGTGTAAAAAGAAATCTAAGATATAGGGTAATCATTAACTCAATCAGTAGAAAATTACAAATGCAAAATAAATTACACAACGGGGGGTTCAGGGGGGCAGAGCCCCCCTGAAGAAATTTGCTTTATTATATAAAAATTACTAGAATAAGTAGCTCGTGAGAATTTCAGAATATCCTTACATAACAACGTGTTTAATTTAACGCTTTTAATGTCTGAAACCATCGAAATATTTTTTTCCTTTTATAAATGTTTGTGTAATTTAAATAGTTTAAATTTTGTTTTTGTAGAAAGATTAATATTACGCAAAGTTTGATAAAAACAATGAGTTGCAGAGATGACGTTGAGGCTCTTGATCTGCAGATTTACTAGTTGCCGAAACGTCAGTGAATGCTTACTGTGGAGACCCGAAAAGTTTTTGGTTTCTGTCTGTTAGTCTGTCTGTCCCGCGATAACTGTCGTAAAAAGCATCCGATTAGCTTGAAATTAAGGAGGCATGTTGGTGAGGTCACCGGATTCAGCTGTATAGTTTTTGGTTAAATTTGGTTCATTCGTTCGGAATATATAGAACATTTTATTTTCCGCCTTAATGCTTTCCTACAGCAATTCAGACGATTTTTCCATTTGCCGAAACGTCAGTGAAGGCTTACTGTGGAGACCCGAAAAGTTTTTGGTTTCTGTCTGTTAGCCTGTCTGTCCCGCGATAACTGTCGTAAAAAGCATCCGATTAGCTTGAAATTAAGGAAGCATGTTGGTGAGGTCACCGTATTCAGCTGTATAGTTTTTGGTTAAATTTGGTTCATTCGTTCGGAATATATAGAAATTTTATTTTCCGCCTTAATGCTTTCCTATAGCAATTCAGACGATTTTTCCATTTTTATTTGTTGAAAAGAAATGGCTCATATGATTGAAAGATTTAAATGATAAATTATGGATGATGGAATTTCCTAATTAGAACCATACATTATTCATATTAGTTTGAAATTTTGTGTATACATTTGTCAGAGTTTTTAAATTCGGTGTATATCTTATGGAGGGATTTTATATATGTGTTCCAATAATATAAAATACTTTCTTTTTTTTAATTTACTTTTTTTCAATCACATATTTCATTGTCTTAATTTTATTTTAACTGTTTCCTAGCAACGGAAAGGTGAATTTGATCTCATATATCAAAAATAAAACAAATACGCTTTGAGGTTGAAATAAAAGGGGCTTGTGTTATGATCAGGGATGTAGTGGAGGGTATACGGGGGTATACGCCGTATACCTTCTGGATTTTTTTAAGGAACACCGTATGCCCTCTGTTTCTCAAGAAAGCTATAGTATATACACTCTAGGGTATACGCTCTGCCTTGAGCGTATACCCTCTGCTTAGAGCGTATACCGTCTGTGTTTTTTACGACTACAACACTGGTTATGATATTAATTCTTATTATTAAAAAAAAACGTTACTAGGACTTCCCTCAGAGGGATTAGTCTGAGCGATATTACTGAGAACATAGATTTAATAATAATAAGTGGAAGCAAAGAAAATGAGATGTTATCTTTAATTGTCCATATACTGCGAAAAATTGAAATGATGAAAATAAACGAATTGTAGAATTACAAAATTTTATATATAAATTCGTATACACTGTTTAAAAGAATGGGAAATAAAACCATGCAAGACAGCCACGCATGGATATAAAATTGAAAGTACGCAATATATTAAAAGTAAAATAGAAAATGAAACACTAAATTATCTTATATCGGAATTTTAACTGTATAAAATGATGTCAAGAGCATAATCAGACGCTCCGCACCAATTTGAGTAACTTTAAATGACAAATATATGATGTTTAAAAAGAATGGACTATACTTTATATGGTGCGTGCTCCCCCGGAATAGTTAATAATTACAATATCTGTTTTCCACTTATGCAATGAGGTTGTCGATAACATTTAAGGAATTCTCTTCTCAAAATCTAACATAGTATCAAAGTACCGAATACATCAAAAGTGGCTTGCAATGCTTCGTTAGATTGTGTTTTAGATAGGCTCGATCGGATTTAAATGATGAGTGTATGCTGGCCACTACATACGCTGTATTGTTTTGTTTTCAAACATATTCTGCAGAACTTGAGCTGTATTTAGCATGTATTAAATAAAAGAAATTGGCAATGATTACAACATAAAATATGACACAAGATCTGAATATATCGTCTGCATAACTTTTGAGCTGTCAAAGTGTCATTTGAAGTAATTTACAAATCCATACATATTTATTCAGCAAATCATGCAAGCTAACATACGCCAATATGAACCCGATTACAAAATTTCACCAGAATAAGTTAATATATAAAAAATATACTAATGATAATTGAGAATATGGCCTTATGATAAAATGTCTAGATAAATGAATCGGATAAAAAATTCATATCACATTTAAAACGGCACTTCCCTCTGTTAGTGGCCTTGGCGAGAGAGAGAAAAGCCTAGAGAAGGAACACTTTAACAAGTACTTTCGGGCAACCTACTCACTGTTTCATACAGGTCTTTATTCAATATTTACACAATTTATTTAATGCTAGGTGGGTATCTATCAGTTTTGTTGCATTTAAATCGCATGTTTTGCAGCATTATGAAATATTTAAAGTTGCTGTACCTAATAATTCCAAATTAATGGTAATTGAGATCGCTTTCCGTTAATTTCATCTTTTTAAATTTTAAATTTTTTAGAAACCATTCATAGAGACAATTGTATATTTTAAAACTAACCCGAAGCAAAATTTCAAGATTTTGGGCTCAGCAGTAACAGAGAAATAGAAAATTTTTTGTTTCTGCACAGTTTTATATAGCGACATTTTTAGAAATTGTTCTATTGAGAGAATTTACATCATGATAAATGCAGCCATGTCAATTTTCATGTTTATATTCCTAACAGTTCCATGTTCTTCGTTACTTAGATCATCTTTAGATCTTTTTCCGCTTTGTTTAGTCTTTCTATTTTTTAGAATTCGTTCTACAACGAGCATTTACATCTTATTAATTACTACCATGCCAAAGTTCTAGTTTCTAACCCCCAACAGTATCCGAAAAATTTCAGTATTCCAAATAAATCATAGTTTAGAACCTTTCTAGAAATTTTTATGTTTATCCGTCAAATTGAATCTTTTAGAGAGCGCTCATTACGAGTATTTACATCTTAAAAGTAACTACCGCACCAAATTTAAAGTTTCTAACCCAATCAATATCGCAGAAATCACAATTTTAGAACTTTTTTGCTCCTACAACGATGTAGGTTCTTGCACTGACATAAAATAGTCTTTTTTTCGGAGCAGAGATGGCCACCAACATTTTTTTTTAAGTTGGCTATGTAGTTTCAGAGATAACACCTCACAAACGTACAAGCATTAATAATATTATATACTTTATAATATTATAACGCTTTATAATATTAGCATTAGATGTACAGATACAAAAGCCATTTATCTGTTACAAACTAAAGTGCCGGCATTGCCCAGAATTTAAAGGATGTTTGTTCTGAAAAATCAATTTCAAAATTTAACATACAACACAAAACAAACATTAAAAAAGGCTGTCGAAATGTTGTTAAATGAATCATATGAAAACGCTATATAAAAATGTATAAATGTATATAACAGACGCAAAAGAATACAGCTATAAATCAACTTATTTCAATTTATAATTGGAGCAATAATGTTAAAATGCGCCAATATTTCCCTAATCGGGTTTTTATCATGCTTCAATACATTTTTCACACTCATATGACGTTATACTATATCCACCATGCCCTTTATATTTCCAATATGACGTAATATTTTCCTCTTTCACGTGAAAACCTTGAAATAGAAAAGTTATGAAGTTATATTCACTTTCATTTAAATTCGTCAAACCATTTATTTCATTTTCATATTTCACGTGAATATCTTGCACTAGAAAAGTTATGACGTAATATTCACCTTTTTTTTTAAATTCGGCAAACTATTTATTTCATTTTCATTTTTCACGTGGAAATCTTGCAGTAGAAAATTAATTGTTGTAGTAATAATTTTATTGTGTATTTTAATTGTTGGCAACTGCTATAACGAAAAATGTTTAAATTTGATAAGAAATTGCTGTTAAATTGGTGGTTTTTAATTAATTAAAAATTAACTATATGTTATTTCGATTCCGGATTACTTTAGTTGCTCGGCCATGTTTTAATACACATGTACGTATCTCTTCACAATTTTGGCCTCCAAATTGTGGATTTTTTATAGAATTACAAACAGACAGATAGACAAGTTTTCATTTTTATATATCTCTCTATCCTATAAAAAGTAACTAACGCTGTCACCGCCGCCTCCAGTTTTGAATTTTTTTGTGACCGGAGGTCTTTCTTCGTTAATATTAAGAAAACTATTGCATACAAATATATGAAAATCGGTGGTATTATAGCGAAATGTTTGATCAACACACTAATGCATACAGTTTTCAAATCGAAGAATTATTTTAAGAGATATTTAATGCTAAAGTTGGACAAAATCGTTCTATTAAAAAAAAATTATAAGAGCAAAAGCTATACATGGGAATTTAATCATTTTTAGATCATTTTATTCAATAGAAGATCCCGGTCTTCAGATTTTATTAATTTTTTTAATTTGACTCATTTTTTGAGGTTTTATTTCTATTTTAAATTCAAATATTCAGCATTTTGACAGATATTTTTTACATATTTTTGAAAATGGTATTAATTTAAACTGTTGCCAACTGTATAAACAGCGCAAACAATAATGTTTGCTTCAAACAAAAAAAATATTTACACGTTACTATTATAAACAGAAAAAACCCTTCAAATTAGAATTAAATAAATAGGTATAAAAAGCAGGCACTTATTGGAAATTACGCCATAAAAACTATATTTACATGTGAATTTTAAAAGAGAAAGGATATTGTAAAATAAATAAATTAACATGCGTTAGAAATCTGAAATAGAACAAATTACGTCACATTACACTTATTATGCAAAATGAACAAAAAATAGTATTGCAAAACAGTTTAAATTTAAAAATTGCGCGAAACAAAATATTAGAGGTTAAATATTAGATTTTTTCAAAATTTTATTATTTGTCGTTTGATGTGAGGTGTTCAGCTATAAGTATGCAAATTTTTATGTTTCCAACATAAATTAGGGGCTGAGTTAGAAAAATTGTTTTAAATACACAAGTTAGAGACCAGAGGGTTAAATATTAGACTTTTCAAAATTTTATTATTTGCTGTTTGATGTGAGGTGTTCAGCTATAAGTATGCAAAATTTCATGTCTCCAACTTAATTAGGGGCTGAGTTAGAAAAATTGCTTTAAATACACAAGTTAGAGACCGGAGGGTTAAATATGACTTTTTCAAAATTTTATAATTTATCGTGTTACCGCAAGTGTTCAGCTATAAGTATGCAAACTTTCATGTCTTTAACTTAATTAGGGGCTGAGTTAGAAAAATTGTTTAAAATACATAAGTTAGAGCCCAGAGGGTTAAATATTAAACTTTTTAAAAATTTTATTATTTGTCATTTGATGTGAGATGTTCAGCTATAAGTATGCAAAATGTCATGTCTCCAACTTAATTAGTGGCTGAGTTAGAAAAATTGCTTAAAATACAGAAGTTAGAGACCGGAGGGTTAAATATGACTTTTTCAAAATTTTATGCTTTATCGTGTTATCGCAAGTGTTCAGCTATAAGTATGCAAACTTTCATGTCTCCAACTTAATTAGGGGCTGAGTTAGAAAAATTGCTTTAAATACACAAGTTAGAGCCCAAAGAGTTAAATATTAAGCCTTTTTTTAAATTTCATTATTTGTTGTTTGATGTGAGATGTTCAGCTATAAGTATGCAAAATTTCATGTCTCCAACTTAATTAAATTAGGGGCTGAGTTAGAAAAATTGCTTAAAATACACAAGTTAGAGCCTAGAGAGTTAAATATTAGACTTTTTCAAAATTTTATTATTTGCCGTTTGATGTGTGGTGTTCAGCTATAAGTATGCAAATTTTCAAGTCTCCGATATATATAGTTTCTGAGAACGGGCTCTGAGACAGACGGACAAACAGACAGACAAAGGAGTGAGACAGGTAGGGTTTCGTTAGATGAACGAAACTCTAAAAACATGCTGCGGATGACTGTAACAACATCCTAAAATTACATTACCATCAGCGATCTACCAATCCCGAATTTAGTTTATATTCGTTTCATATATTCTTATTCTTTTGTGCGGCCCTGTAAAATAATTATCAATATTATATACAGTAAAACCTCTGAATAACGGACACCCCGAGAATGCAGAATTTGTCCTCTATTTAGAGGTGACCGCTACTGAGAGTAAAACATGTACAGTTATTTAAGAGTTGGTAATCGAAAAAATGTCCGCTAAATAGAGGTATCCGCTAATCGGGTGTGTCCGCTATGGAGGTTTTACCAGTAAAACTTCTGAATAGCGAACACCTCGGGAGGGCAGAATTTGTCCTCTATTTGGAGGTGTCCGCTACTGAGAGTAAAAAATGTACAGTTATTTAAGGGTTGGTAATCGAAAAAATGCCCGCTAAATAGAGGTGTCCACTAATCGGGTGTGTCCGTTATGGAGGTTTTACTGCATAATAATATCATCCTTTACAAGAAAATTGCATGCTGTATGATAGACAGACAGACATCCAGAGAAAGATAACCTCCCGGATCAATAAACACTCATGTCTTTTGTTTTAATCATTCTCAATTATATGTCATACAACATGCCAGATTTTATACAACAGGCTAAAAACGGTCATCGTGGTACGGAATACTGTATTATTATTTGTTTGCCCACCAAAACTGGTTGCCACGGGTTGTTGCAAGGTTTGTGATCACGTGGTTGAAACTGATCTATTCAATATTACTGCGTGCGTATTTTTTTTTTATTTGCTCCATGTGTTTAAACCCATGAATTCCGGATTCGCCGAATGGTCATTAATCAAATAGGTAATTAAGTACTTCCGTACTAGTCCGAGAATCATTAAGACGGGGAAATGTAAGGGATCATATAGGAGTCGCATAGTGCCAACGTTCAGTTCTGAATTTCAGCAAAATAAAAAAATTCAAAATAAATACTATTGGCTATGTTCTGGCTAATACCTGTAACGCAAGAATTATATTAAAACTGAACCAAAGTTCGTTTGTAGTTCTAGGCACAAAAACAGATAATCTTAATGTATGCAATACTTTCAACAATACTTTTTAAATAGAAATTTTACTAAAATATGCACAAATTTAGATCCAATCTTAAGTTGTAGATATAATATCTAAATTCGTAAAGATTGCTTCCAAAAACATTAACTAATGTAAAATAAATCTTGTGCGCAATTAAAAAAAAAATGGCTTTTTTTCTTTTTGAGAAAAATATCTTTAAAAGTGTCTTTTTAATCATTGTTTGCAGGGAAAATGACGGACACATTTTTTTAGTCATAACTTACGTAATAATAGAAATATTTCTATGCAAAATCCTTTAAAATACAACAAAATACTATATTGTTCCTTCATATATAATTTTTCGAAAAATCTGATTAAACAGCTCTAAGTCTCTGAAAATTTCAAGGTAATAAGATTTCAATTATTTTGCGGCTAACAAAAAAATGCTTAATTTTCTTTTATAATCAAAAATATTTAAATTACATATACATATATATCAGTCTTTTTTAAATATATATAACTACTCAATTTAAGGTAATATTATCTCTACAATATATAACTCTTTTCAGATAGCCTAGTGAATTTTCACGAGAAATAATATATATATATATATATAGTTATAATGTGTTGATTTTAATCCATGTACTTAAAGTTTTACATGTAACGGTTTGCACAAAATAAAATCTAAAACTGAGTTTTAAATTTTATTTTGTGCAAACCGTTACATGCAAAACTTTAAAAGGTAAAATAATTAAAATAATTAAAAAAAAAACTAACTGATACATTCCATTTTGTAAAAACATGGTCCTTCCAAAAAATTTGTTGATGCAAATTTTCATTAATTACATCAAAATTTAGTGTCCAAACTCACCAATCAGTACAATACTTCTTTAAACTATATGCTTTCTTTGAATCTTAATGTGCTAAAGTTCTGTAAATTATGGACATTTTGAGACTAAAACTTTACTAATTTAATAAGATTTCTACACATTTAAATTTTCATTAAATTTCATTAAAATTCTACACATTTGCTTTTAGTAGGTTCTAAGGTAAAAGTCCGTGAACCGACAAATTACCACTAATTCAATATAGAAAAATTGTCTTATTTAATAGCAGAAACTTTGCAATTAAATAAGGCGATAAAGAGTTAATATTCCTTTTGAAAATTGTGGTAGAAAACGACTACATATATACAAATTAAATAAATTCATGTAAATAAAACACAAAGATTTTTTGGGATACTTTGAAAGATAAAAGTATATGTAAGATAGTTGAAAGTTACTTTTTTGTATTTAACTCAGAGTTTAACATTCAAGGACAAAATATTATGAATAATAAAATATATATAAAGTCATATTCAAATATTATTAAATTTAATAAATGTTTAAAAAAAACCTCAAATAGAAAAAAAGCATTTCTTCATACGGGAAAAGCAGCCAGTACTATAAAAATAAAAATAAACTCCAAATTTGATCTTAATTTGTAAAATAATAATAATAATAATAATACTTTTAATAAGAATGTCAACGATTTTAATCAGACAATTAAAATTAGTGATTAAATCGTGTTTAAAAAATTAAAATTTTTTAGTTTGAAATAAAAATTCTGGTGTAAGATATTTTTATAACACTTCAGTAAAATTTCCGGCGGTTCTAGTGTTAATAGTCCAGGGGAAATGTACCAAAAAAAGGGGTTACCATTCAAAAGGTCGGGTAGAAGATTTTATTTTTTTAATTTGTTTATACTGAGGCAAGCATGGAAAAAAACAAGTTTTCTAACAAAATTTCTTAAGGCTAAATTTTCTGTGGCCAAAAAACAACAAAATTTTGGGACTTTTTTTGATTTTTCTTAAATGTCTCAAGACTTGTTGCCATAACATATTATTTCTCAATTACAATATTAAAGATAATAAAATTCTCTACAGCACTCATATTTACAACTTTTTTATACACTCAATCGCAAGCGCAGTACGCCATTTCGAAAATAGGACACTTTTTTCAATTTCCTTAAAAACCGTGAAAAACGTAGTTCTGCCCCGATTCTTCAAATGTTTCCCACGGATTTAATCATGTATGTCAACTTCTTTATATTGGTTGCAGTAAATTATGTGTTTCAGGGTCGAAACTGGTCTTTTTTGCACCCGTTGCAAACATGGATTTTGCCCCCCCCCCCCCCCCTCCCCTTAAAAAGAAATTTACCACGAGAATTTTTATAAATATCTAATAGCCGGATTTTGAAATTTTTAAGTGTGTAATCATCAAATACATAATGCTGAACTACGTAATCAGCTTTTCCAAATATTGATTCATTAAAACCTTGAAAAGCGAACCGAAAGGAACCCAAATATATTCCGCTTTAAACAGATTTCCGTCTTAGCAGGTATAATTGTTCATATTCTTTCTCTTTAAAATGTATAATATTTTCTTTAAAGACAGGATTCTTTATATACAGATTTCCTTTTCAAAGATTTTACGGTAGTTGTAGTATTGAGACATTTAAAGTCACAGTTATGTGAATTATGAGACTAAATTAGTCACACGAAGACATTCGCAAGATAATATTTAACCTATGGGAGCGTTCTTGATAAATATCTCGCTTGTATTTTATTACTTTTAAATAAATTTTTTTCATGGGATACCTGAGATCAATATCTAATGTTGTGCTTTTGTACTTTTTCGGCTTTATACCTCTAGATGAACATGATTAAGGTATCTCTTTTATTGAGGATAAGGATATTCCTTTGAAATTGGATGCTAATAATCCTACAACAGTGCCATCAAACAGAAAAAAATATTGTTAAATAGCCTTATAGAAATTAGTATTATTAAAATACATTTTTTCAATTAGCTTATGCAGTCATACTGCTTGCCTTTTTTTATTGTGTACGGAAAGTGGAGTTGAATGAGACAGGGGTTCAATGCGAAAACAAAAATGTTTATACGGTCTACAATCATAAATAAATTGGTATTTCATTTGATAAATGGTATCACTGAGATCATTAAATAAATATAGTTTCAAAACAGTACATATTACAGAAGATTTGAATATTCCACGAATTGTAATTTTCAACAACCAAAGTAAGTTTTTCTGTTTGAGCTTTAAAACAATTAATAGATAAAACTAAAGTTTTATATATTTTTGCATGCTGAAATGATATAATCTCTTGTTATATTTATTGATATAAGTGCAAATTTTTTTTGACAATATTTATTAAAACTAATCTTTTAAATATTTTTATGAAACTGGTGATCTCAAATATTTTACTGACAGAATTTTTAAATTTTACAAGAGATAAATACATAACATTAGTTAGTGAAATAATCCGTTGTCATTTTTTTTTATATACCTATTTTATAAGGTAAAAGTATTTCTTACATAAAATATATTTATTTTTTAGCTCCCCTCTCCCCCTTTTATACGGAACTACAATCCAATGTTTTCTATCATTAAAACAGTAAAAGGTTAAAACATATGTTATCAATAAATGGTAAATAAAATATACCATTGTAGTGAGGAATAAAATATGTTTTTCGCAAAATTTCATACTTATCCCACTGCTCCTTGGAAAAATATGTATGCATTATAAAAATTATTAAATTAAACAAGAATTCTTTCTTAATTGAAACTATCGTGCCAATAAGTTACTAAATATTGAAGTATTCTTTTAAACAATGCTTTGAAATTAACATTGTATACACTTGAAGCTACTGACTAAATATGAAAATTGTCTTATTCATCTACACCCTGCCCTACTTTTAAAATTATATAAATTTATTGAATATAAAATGTCTGTTGAGCTGAAAATAAAGACGTGGGTGTGAAAATAATAGATAATTTACTGCTATCAATTTTTAGAAGTCGACATACAAGATTAAATCCGTGGGAACATGTGAATAATCGGGGCAGAACTAACGTTTTTCACGTTTTTTAAGAAAATTGAAAAAAATGTTCTATTTTTGAAATGGTGTACTGCGCTTGCCACTGAGTGCATAAAAAAGTTGCAAATATGAACGTTGTAGAGAATTTTGTCTTCTTTAATATTGTAATTGACAAAAAATATGCTATGGCAACAGGTCTAGAGATATTTAAAAAAAAATAAATAAAGTCCCAAAATTTTGTTGTTTTTTGGCCACAGAAAATTTAGCCTTAAGAAATTTTGTTAGAAAACTTGGTTTTTCCATGCTTGCCTCAGTATAAACAAATTAAAAAAATAAAATCTCCTACCCGACCTTTTGCAAGGTAAAATGTACATTTCCCCTGGACTATAAGATGGTTGAGAAGTTTTTTCATTTTTGAGTAAATGAATTACATCTTGTGTTAAAAGTGATTGTTGTCACAAGACGCCAGTTTTTTTCCTTTCTCTCACTGTCGCTAACTAAAATGTGATTCAAAACACTAACTTTCACTTTTCACAGTATTTACTAAAAAATATTCTGCCTTTACCGAAAAATGAAACTGGATTAACAATTTCTGCATAAGAGATCTTGACAATTTTTGTTAACAAAATAAATTGAAAAATGTGTTAGAAATAGGTAGTTTAGATTTGAAAACAGACTTAAAAGCCAACTTGCATTTTGGTTTATAAAAGGGAAACGTTTCATAACAAATGTTTCAGAGTGACATCGTTTTCATCTATTTTAAATCACATAGGTTTCGGGATTAACACCTATGAAATACAGAATCTTTCTAATGTGAAGAAAACGCTAGTTTTTCGATTTTATCTTTTTAAATTCGGCATCGAATAGCATAAAACTTTTTTTTTTTTTTAAATCTTTTGATCATTAACATAAAAAAAAAATTAGTAATATCAAAATAGGTTAAAAGTTTGTGACCCAGCACTTGATCTTATGGCTCTAAAATTTTTATAAATGGATCTTAAAACTAATATTAAATCTTGAGTGACGCTATGCTATTAATTAATAGATATATGCATGATTTATTTCATCATTTTTTTTTCTATTTGTAATCGTATATGCAAAAATTATGTTCAACATGAAAAGATGTATGAAACTTTATTCGCTGATGGTTTTTCATTCAGTCTCTCATAAATTTAAAATGAGTTTTATATTAAAATTCGAATGATATCTTGATGTGACTTTAATAGGTTTGTTTTAAGATTCAATTTAAATTATTTTTCGGTTTTTTCTTCCAAAATATATTTGCACAACCAAACTATACTTTTAATTTTCCAATACACTGTTAAGGATATCACTTTCACTGAGCCTATATTCGGCATTGAAATTCCGCTTACAGGATACTATGATGAAAAGTAATCATTTACATATTACTCATTTCTATATATTAATTTTGTTGAAAAAAATATTTATTTAAAACAATATCAAACGAAATAATTTTTCAAACTAGGTTAAAACAATGGCGCAACGAAGGATTTTCGGAGTCCCCCCCCCCCCCCCCCACTACCAGCAAAAAAAAGAAAAATTACCGATTTTTTTGAATCACTAATTAATCACGTTATCAAATTTTAAGAATCAAATCCAAAATCAGTATTAGCGTCTTCAACTTATCTAAATCCTTTGCTTTATTGAATCAGATTCAGCTCAATAAACATGTTTTTTTAAACGGCTATTATGATATTTAAAAACAGAGATAATACAGAAAACAGAGAACAAATAATAGATGTCTGGGATAAATGAAAATCGTTCTCTAATTTCGAAAAAAAAAAAAAAAGACAACGGGCACAAAATCGCGAGGAAAAAACTAAAAACTATGGATTATTATTTCGTATTAAATGAGTATTAAAAATTTAAATTTACATCTTCTTTTGTCATTGCATTCAGATTCGCAAAGATACAATAATACGTGGTTAAAGGAGAAAGAAAGACTCCTTATCTCTGTTAGGTATTTTAATTTTTAACACTACCCTCTTTTTTTATCACCATTCCTTCGTTGGGGGTGTCGAGGAATGACAGGAGAAACTGCAGGGGGTTCTGGGG
Source organism: Maratus speciosus (assembly GCA_963932465.1). Lineage (NCBI taxonomy): Eukaryota > Metazoa > Arthropoda > Arachnida > Araneae > Salticidae > Maratus > Maratus speciosus. Next base: position 176,625,387 of record OZ010799.1, on the reverse strand, counting down.
AGATTTTTCGGTGAAAGAGGAAGGAATCGTTTAAACCAGTTGCCTACGAAAACATCAACCGGTGAAAGTGACGCACACCAAATTTCTGTGACGTATGCAGATAAATTGTGCTTTTTTAAGAGTTTTTTCTATATAATTTTTAAACGGTTTGGAACTTATTTTTCATAGTAGGTGCATTCAGTCGGCGACCCTCATAGGTACCTTCTGGTGCAATCAGAAACGAAATCCGAGAAATATTTTTTGAGTTATGCTTGACGAAAGGTTTTTATTAGGCTTTTTTTTTAGTAGGACATGGCGTTAATATCCATCGTAGTAGTAAAGTGTCCGGACAGTAATATTTCGCTGAGTATTAGCCTTCGCTTCGCTCAGACAACTAATATCTCACGGTTTATCGTCTGGACGCAGCTAACAGAAATATTTAATTTTTAATCGAAAATTTCAATGAGAAAAAAAAAAAAACTTTTGAAAAGCAAATTGATAGTAAATGTCAAAATTATGCATCGCAAAATTACCGCTGTCGAAAAGGACGTCATTGTATCGGGAAATAAATATTTTCATTCTTAAAAACAAACATTAACTAGATTGCCTAAAAAAATATTTTTTGACGAGTGTTAGTTCTTAATGCCGCCTCATTTCAGAAAATATGAATGAAAATTTTTTTATCTTTAAAAGGAAATTACATTTTCGTTCGTAAAACCTAAACTTTTAATATAATTGCGTCAATGGAAATCCTTTTCTGCCCACCAGTATTGAAGAATAAAGCTCGGAAGTGTAAAAAGATTTACCATAATCATTAGCGCAATCAATAAAAAGTTACATATGTAAATTAATGAGACCACGGGTGGTTCAGGGGGACGGAGCCCCCCTGAATACTGTATTATTTACAAAAAATACCAGAATTAGTAGCTCATGAAAATTCAAAGTATCCTTCCATAACAACGTTTTTAATTTAACGCTTCTAATGTCTGAAAACTTCGTATTTTTTATTCTTATAAATAATTACGTAATTTGAAAACTTGAAATTGCGGTTTGCAGGAAATTGAATATTACTAGAGTGTGTCTAAAAACAATGAATTGCAGATCTGACGTTGAGGCTCCTGATCTGCAGATTTACTAGTTATACTTCAAATTACAGTTACTTCTCTGAACCTAAATAAATTTGTATTTAAAGCATTTTTATATTTTTAATACAAAATTGCATTTAATACAAAATTTTGAAAATGTTAACAGTATAATGACCTAAAATTTTTTTTAAATAATAAAAAGCAAATTTTAGGTTCAGGTTATAAAGATTAACATGAAGCATATATTTTGAAAATTTCATGAAAAAATATTGACAAGTTCTTGAGATATCCTGCGCGTTATGTCCAAAAACGTCATTTTGAGAAAAATTACTTCAAAGTTTCGGAAACGTCGCTTCAGCTATTGAGCGGGTATAATTTTAAAAGCCATAACTTCTGTCCTAATGGAAATTTCAAAGAAACAATTATATCAAAATGTTCAGAAAAGATAGATGTTTAACATATAAAAAAATTTAAATTTCGAAAAATTTGAAACTTTAAGAGTCTTAAGACTCCTTAAGGATGTTCTCAACTGCTCTGCTCAACAAGCGCAAAACGTTTTGACATATTTACAAATTCACTTTTTAACGGAAAGATATAAAATTGGAAAGCCTGGCCATGGAAGCGATTTGGAATTGAACTGTTTTTTCCATTTTTTGATCCATCAATTACGTATTGACTTATAAGCGAATTCGATCACGTGATAAACCCGTTTTTCGCCCGCTCTTGAGTATTCTTTCTCCCTTCGCGCGGAAATTTGGTTCAAAACGTCCACTTTGACGTTATTTTCTGAAAGATCTATTGCGTTTGCAAAAACATGGAAAAAACAGCTCGATGACGTAGTTTCTGAACAACAACACCAGCTAGTTTCATGCATTTTCGAACAAAAATGAATTAAAACTTATGTCAGGAAGTTGCCCTTTTGGATTTGAGAACACCCTTAAGGCTGTTCTCAACTGCTCTGCTCAACAAGCGCAAAACGTTTTGACATATTTACAAATTCACTTTTTAACGGAAAGATATAAAATTGGAAAGCCTGACGATGGAAGCGATTTGGAATCGAACTGCGTTTTCCATTTTTGGATCAATCAATTACCTATTGAGTTATAAGCGATTTTGATCACGTGACACGGTATTTTTCTCCCCTTACTGACTGGATTTTTTTTTTTTCGTTCGGAAGTTCAGTTCAAAAAGTCAACTTTGACAGTATTTTCTGAGTGATCTATTGCGTTTACAAAAAAATGGAAAAAACAGTTCGATGACACAGTTTCTGAATAACAACACCTTCTAGTTTCATGCGTTTCCGAACAAAAGTGAATTAAAACTTATGTCAGAAAGTTAACCCTTTGGATTTGAGAACAGCCTTAATAGCGATAAAAAGTATTGGACTTGAAATAAACAAAGTTTATAGAAATCACAGGTTTTTTAACGATTTTTTTCTTTTGCTGTCATCTTATAAGCCAGTATGTTCTCCAAAATCAAAATTTTTTTAGTGTACATAATTATAAATAGTTACCTGATTTCAAAATAAAGAGTTTAAATTTGAAAAGAAATAAAGTAACTGGTAAAAAAAAAAAAAAAAAAAAAAAAAAAAAAAAAAAAAAACGATCTGAATGAAATGGATACAGAAAAATACGACAAAAAATTGGTATATATAAGCATTTATTAACAAGCTAAATATCACAAATGCATGACACATTATGGTATACAACACGCAAGTAATCCATACTTAAGGGGCTAGCTACTTCATTCACGCGAAAATAGCCAATCTCTAATGTTAACCCTATGAAGGATTTTTTTTTTTAATATCTCGTTTGCATTTTAATATTTTTAAATAATTTATTGTTATTATTATTTTTTTTTTTACTTGCGTTATATAGGTGCGGTTGATCTTTATAAGGTCGTGTTTTTTTTTTTTTTTTTTTTTTTTTTTTTTTTTTTTTTTTTGCGATTTTGTTTACAGGTCTTTTTTTTTTTTTGGAGGGGGTGGGGGGATACTTTCCGAAATGGAAAATACCCTAATAAAAAAAGCCCGTGAACATAATCGAAAAAGTATAAAACGGCCTTTGTACAGATCGATCTCAGCTATCTAATGCAAAAAGAAGTTAAAAATATTAAAATGCAAACGCGATATTAAAAAAAAATTCCCCAATAGGATTAACATTAGCGAATGCGTGTTTTCGCATCAGTGAAGTAACCTCTTAGTAGGCAAAAAGAACAACACTTTAAATTTTATCTACAGGGAAAAGTTACCCATAAAACAAATCAATATTTTTTGGTGACGAGTATGTCACTGCATCGCATTGGGGCAATTCCACAGAAAATCATCATTTTTGGGGGGTGGGGGAATCAAATTTATAATATGTTTAATTTAAGGGTACGATTGGAAAACTTGATATTTTTATATTCTATAAAAAAATCTTAATAAAAAGGCATTGTAAATTACTGTTTACAAACTAAGTTAAGTACCATTATTGTCTTTGTAAAGTCATAATGTTACGTCAGTTACACAATAAAAGTTACGTCAGTTACACATGTAAATGCCATTTTTCTTCTTTTTTATTATTCAGAAATTAATTAAACAAGTTGCTGTTATAATTTGACATTACTTAGTGTTGCTCAGAACATTAAATCACTTTTTTTAACTGGATAGTTTTGATAATTTTTACACTTCAAGGAAGGCGGAAAAAATGTTTGTATATTTTATGCTACGTCAGTTACAGAATTTTGAATTGCAATTTTTGGGACTCAAAGAGAGATTAAAATAATCTGCAGGTATTTGGGTATTAAGACCTTAGTAAGAAATATTTTAAATTGTAAAAATTTGTTCTAGCTTTATTAGTAAGCTTTCTACATAGATTTGAAAACAAAATTCGATGATAAAATGTTACGATGGAATTGCCCATTGCATTTCAAAGAGGTAATAAAGTACCTTTAGAACACAGGTCTTTCAAAAAGCATATCTGCCAATTCTGATTTCGTTACAGCTTTCTGCAAAGAAGTATTTCCACTCTTTCCGGGCAAGTCTTCGCCTACAATAAAATTCTTTAAAATTTTAGGCAAAACTAATTTGTCTACCGCTGAAGGTAGAGGCAGCTTGGAAATTTTCAGGTTTTTCCTAACTTGGCATCGCACGAGATGAGTGAGCGCATGAGGTTTCGGCTTAGCAGGACATTCGGGCATCAACTTATCGAATTCTTGAGCGTATTGTTCAAATAAGTCAAGTTTATTCAAAAGAATAAAACATGAATATAACACACATCTAACCTCAAAACTGCTGAGGTAAAGATCGCTTGTGACACTAAAGTACAATCTTAAACATTTGATGAGCTTTCCTGCGTAGCCGTGGTTATTCCTCCGGCTATATTGAAGGGCACGGAGTGCACATGCTATCAATAATACTCTCCTGTAAATTGCTTCTGTTGCTTTACCGCGAAAGAAGGTATTTCTAAGCAGATTCATGACCTCTTCAAATAAATGTGGCAAATGTCTATCAGTAGAATTGCTAACAGTCCCTCTGCAAAAGAAAAAAATAAATTGAATAATATATCAAAATCGATAACAAATCGTATTACATCAAAATCATACATCATTTTAAAACAGCACATGTTAAAAACTCATGTTAAGTAACAGGACTAGTAATAGTCAATCACAGCAGTGTTGCCAGCCGGGTACTTTATTTTTATTCAGATTGTTTGATTACCATCACTTTTTTGATATGGTATAATTCGCCTTATTTTCTTTTTTATTTAAGGCCCTACTTCAGTCACACGAAAAGACCCGTTCGCTAATGCTATTCCTATAGAAGAAATTTATAAAGATATCTCGGTCGCATTTCAATATTTTTAGATGATTTTTTTTTTGCAGTGGCTAGCTGAGGTCGATCTGTAAAAAGGCCGTTTTTTACTTTTTCGATTTTCATTGGGGATTTTTTTCAAGAGGCTGCTTTCATTTTAGGAACCGGTTCTGAAAATGAAAGTGTCCCGATTAAAAATACTTGTAAACGAAATTGAAAAAGTAGAAAACGTCCTGCATACAGATTGACCTCAGCTAACTGCAAAAAAAATCATCTAAAAATATTGAAATGCGACCAAGATATCTTTATAAATTTCTTCCATAGAAATAGCATTAGCGAACGGGTCTTTTCGCGTGACTGAAGTAGGGCCTCTCAAATGCAAACAGGCAACTTTATGACATGTTTTAATTCATTCTCAATCGGAAACGCATGAAATTCGTAGGTGTTGTTACTCGGAAACTATGTGATCGGAAGACCTTTTCCATCTTTTGGTAAGAGCAAAAAATCTCAGTAAATACTGTCAAAGTGGGCGTTTTGAATCTAATTTCCGGACGAAAGGAGAAATACTAGTCAGCGAAGGGAGAAAAACCTATTGTCACTCACTTATAACTCCATAAATAATTTATTTATCAAGAAAATGGAAAACGTTTTTCGATTCCCAACCGCTTCCATAGTTAGCTCTGCCAATTTTGTGCCTCTACGTATAACCTCCTGAGACCTGACATCTATTTAAATAGATGTTTTGCTTTCTCCTTCTATTGCGTTAAATTTCATTGTAGCAATCTAAAACCAGTTTAGCATGGTAATGTATGAATCAAAAATCAACATTCCAGCTTTTGGATTTTGGCTACGGTAACTACATTGTTTACAAAATGGCGTACTAAATGAGTCAAGTTGTAATTCTACGTTCTGCTGGTAAGTTTCGTTTTTATGTTATTTTAATTTATTTAAACTATTTTTTTTTTTTTTTTTTTTTTTTGCAATTTTAATAGCAGATGTTAATAGTTGCCTTATGTGCTTTATAATAAATTCTATTCTTTCCCATACGTTTAGCATTTTTTAAATTATTTTAAAGCGAGTTATGGCCTGAACATCCATTTAGATGGATGTGCTATAAAACAAAATTAAAAAATCGAAATTTATTAATCAAAAACGTAATTTTTGATGCCTATTTGTTGAAAAAAACTCGCCTTCCAACTTGCACTGAACAATAAAACCGACAGATTGTAAATTTTACCACAAAAATAGTATAGTTGAGATAAATACATCTCATTAATCTGTACATTATGGCGTTAAGACTAAGTTAACCGTATACATTCGTGTATAAGTCGCAGAATTTTAGACAAAATTTGGAGTTGAAAATGGGGGGTCGACTTATACACGAGTTAGTAAACAACAACAAAAAATTGCAGATAATAGGCGAATGGGCAAGTGTTTTAAGTATAATCACACATGGATCTACGTTGAAGAGAGATATAAAAACGGACAGTGGTCCTTGTCATTGACAAAAAAAAAGCAAAAATGTCCCTATAATTGTTCTACACCCATTTTATCTTGGGATAAAATTCCCTTCAGTACAGGGGCATTCCTTTCAACACTCTAATCCCCTTTTTAAAAAGAGTTCAACTTGAGAATGCTTCCAGATATCTCTCCCAAAAGTCCTACAATACAAAGAAGTAGCAGTCTAAGAAGTTGTTGACCCTTGTAAATAAGGCTTGAATTGATTTTTTATTTATTTATTTATTTTTTAAGTATCATTAAATTGATGTGAATAAGTTTCAAAATAGTTTAAACTTCTTCGGTTTTACATAATTATACAGTTTTAACACAATGAATTAAGAAAACAGTCTAATTAGAAACATTAAAAAAAGAAAAAGTTTACTAAATTAATGAAAATTTATTATTTTTTTTATCATCGATTACAAATCATTTTTCAACATACTACCAGAAATGTGGTTCGACTTATACACGAAAATTCAATTTTTTTCAAAATTTTGCTTAAGAATTGGGGGTGTCGACTTATACACGAGTATATACGGTATATTAATTACAATGAAACTTTCATGTCAGAATTTTCTATTTGCTTAAAATATATACACAGATATTTTTTCTATTTTCTTCATAGTTAAAACTATAATCACTGAATCGCAATGCATTAGTTATTTAAAGTTAAAATTCTTGTGATTTCAATGCAAAATGTGACATTTAATGTTGAACGCCTAACAGTAGCGTAGAGAGATGGGAGGAGGGCAGATGAAGAATTCCAAGTTCCTTTAAGGAAAAGAGAGCCGTCACTACTTACAAGTGTTATAACAAAAGTAAATATAATAATAAATGTATTTTTTTTTATGTAGAATTTTTGATACAGTTAATGTTTTCAAGCATTAACTGTACTGGCTCTGTTCATATTCTTGCGTTAATACATTTTATAATGAGTTGCCGTATAACGTGTACAGCATTTCACTCTTACTTAGAATATTTTAAAAACATTCTTTTGAGAATAGATTTTAATTAAAACATAAATTTTTCAACATGGAACACTGTCAAACATTACTTAAAAGTATGAAAATTATAACTGTATTTCAGTTTATTTCGTTAATTGGAACTACATTATCTTTTGGTGATTTGTCGCATATTTCAATTTAATTGGGGTTTTTTTTCTTTTTAATGAGAATGAAATATTAGCCACCATACGGCAGTTCATTGTAATATATTAATTGTAGAATATTATAACAGAGAATTAACTTAGAAAACAAACTGTAACAGAAATTTGCACCTTTTACAGAATTTGTTTTACGTATTGGTCAGTTTTTAAATTGTAGTCATAATAGAGATAATTTCATAAATTTATTAAATTTGCCAAAATATGGGCACTGCCAGGGGTCTGTCCAGACTTTTCCCCCAGGGTCCTGTTTTTGTGAAATTGTGAAAAGCTTTTTACATTTGTGAAAAATATAGTCATAATTTTGTGAATTTGAAATTATCATTATATTCAAGTTCTTGTTTATACATTTTTAAGGAGATATATGTATATAAAATAGAAATATTTTCTTACATGGCAGGTCATATTTTACTTTTAAATGACTAAATTTATGAAATGTTCATTTTGGACAAGAAAATTTTTGAGAAAGACTTCTTTTTTAGACAAAGAATTTTGTGAAGGGTCCTGTTTTAAGGTAAAAATTTTTGTGAAGGGTCCTGTTTTGAGATAAAATCTTTTGTGAAGGGTCCTGTTTTGAAATAAAAAAATTTGTGTAGGGTCCTTTAAAGGACCCAATTTATTCCTAAACATATCCCTGACTGCTATATATCAGTGATTCTCAACCTGTGTGCTGCGGCACAGTAATGCGCTGCGAAAAAATCTCGGGTGTGCCGCGAAATTTTTAAGTTAAGTTGCATCAAATTTTTAAAAATTCGAATCTTTAATATCCGACATTTCATATTATACGATTTACTTTGAAATAAGCTTTAGTGTCACGAATTTACTTTATTTGGGAGATTTTTTCTCTTCTCTTACTTATTTTAAGAGTATACGAGAAAACCCTAAAAATGTTCTTACGCCTTTTGAGATAAATTCTTTCAGAAAAAAAAAAATCATATCACCTAAAGGAAAAATATTATAATTTGAAATGCAGTAGAAAATATCGTTGAAAAATTATTTAAGAGTATACCTATCCGAAGATTTTATCTTACGCAGAAAGTATTCTAACTTAAAAAAGTCAAACTCAGATAGTATCTCTTTAAATGCTAATGTGACAAATTACTAAAAAATTGAGATATACTTTACCACATTATCAGTTCCTTTCCCAATACAATTTCTAATTGGCTCTTGTCTATTTCCTGTACACTGTAAAAAAAACGACATTTTTACAGTACAAAATACTGTTCATCTAGCGCACAAACTCGATCACAGTGAATGTGCTGTATCTTTCTTTGGTTTACTGACTATATTAACATGAAAAATACAGTAGTTGCTTAAAATTAACAGCACAATGTGCTGGCAATTTGGACACCAGCAGTTTGCGCTGTAAAAAAATGCGTCCAAATTGCCAGCACATTGTGCTGTTAATTTTACGCAACTACTGTATATTTTCCTTGTTAATATAGTCAGGAAACCAAAGAAAGATACAGCACATTCACTGTGATCGAGTTTGTTCTGGCAAACCTACAGTATTTTTTTTACAGTGTAACTTCCTGCACTGCTATTGATCAGTAAGTCTATATCTCAAATCTGCTTCTCCTCCAGTATGGGAAAATTCCATGATTCTTTGCACTGATAACGGTATGCTGAATGGTACCGAAACTAGTGTTAAAGGGGTGTTTCATCTGCTTATAAATGTTAATGCATAGTAAAGAGAAGTACAGTAGAACCTCGATTATCCGAAGTAATTGGGACCGACCCTCTTTCGGAAAATCGAGAATGGTTCAATTGTAAGTTTAAGGAGAAATATAGTATGCAATATTTCTTATTATGGTAACAAGTGCTTAAGGGGTCTTGTACCTTTTAAACGCGTCGAAAATTAACGAAAAACGTCAAAGTTTGAATTAGTCTATCTTTAAAGCCTTCTTATGTATAAACATGAAATTTTGGATATTGATTAAGCAGATTGTGCTTGTAATATGCTACCATTAGAAATTTATTAACCCTTTACAGAATTTGTGTATTGTTGAAATCAAAATAGCTTTTTTTTTACCCCATAAGTCATTGCGCGCATGATATCTTAAGAAAGTATGTATTGATTGGCATAAAATTCGGTAAAGATACTAAACATGTATGTGTGTTTAAAATGATCTACTCTTAGGCTAAAATTATTTCATTAACTATATAAAAAAATATTTTCGTAAAAAAAAATAAAAGTTTTGTATTTTTAATGAATAAAAATAGTCATAACTAAAAACATTACCATTGTAAATACTTAAAAGTAGATCATTTTAAACACACATATTTGTTTAGTATATTTACCAAATTTAATGAAAATCCATACATACTTTCTCAAGATATCATGCGCGCAATCACTTATGATGTAAAAAAAAAAGCCATTTTGATTTCAACAACACACAAATTCTGTAAAGGGTTAATAAATTTCCGTTGGTAGTATATTACAAAGCACAATCTATTTAATCAATATCCAAAATTTTATGTTTATACATAAAAAGGTTTTGAAGGTAGACTAATTCAAACTTTGAAGTTCTTCGTTAATTTTCGACGCGTTTAAAAGGTACAAGACCCCTTAATAAAAATAAAGCAATAGCAAAATAGAAACAAGAATAAATTACCTGAATTTTAATTTTGAAATTAAGTACCTTTTACATACATCACAAGTGTTTGAAAAAATGTTTTGTTTGTCGCAGTTTTGATTGCCTTTGCTTTAAAGCTCTATTACAGGGTTTTTCAATATTATTAGTTCACCAGTATCACAGTCTTTCTGCTGCTCCAGCCATGCCAAATCTTTTGCAAAACATTAAAAAAACTTCAGAATTGCTAATTTGTTCTTTTTCTTCGTTCCACTCTGCAGTTTACGGGAACTCAAGTTAAATTCAAAGGAACTCTAAGAAAAGGGATCGAAAATATTTATATGTACTCGTAGTTCGGAGAGGATCGCTTGCATACAAGGAATATGATAGTTTAAAAAAGAAAAAAAAGGCTTTTGAAATGGATTTTGCATACAAGGAATATGATAGTAAAAAAAAAAAAAAAAAAAGCTTTAAAATGGATTTCGGTTAACCGAGAGTTTCGGTTAAAAGAGTTTCGGATAAAAGAGGTTCTACTGTATATATATAAAGATTATGAGTATTTTATTTAAAATAATTTTCTTTTCCTTTATTCGAACTATTTTGTTTGTGATAGTAAATAAATTAAAAATTATAGGTTACCATTTCTTATGTAATGATAGATAGTCCATTTTTTTTTTAAGTCATCATAATTTTAATGTGCCGCACACATTTAATACTAAGTTTAAGTGCGCCGTAAAGTAAAAAAGGTTGAGAAACACTGCTATATATAGATGTTGAAAGAACGTGACAGCCGAAAAATACCATAGATCTAGTAAAATAATTTTTATAGTAAATTTAATTTTTATAGTAAAATAATTATTTTACTATATCTGTGAAAAATACTTATATTTAAGAATCGTAATAAATACTATCCATCAATGAATGCGCATTTGCATGCAACTATTCAATGTGGATGTTTAATATAATCGAACTTTAAATCAATGCGTTTAAATCCTTGAAAATAAAGCAACAACCATACAGAGTACAACATAAAAAGCGTTATATCTCGTCATATAACCATCGTATTAATATGCAGATACGTTCTAGACAGCAGGTATAATAAATTTAAATCTACATATATTTTACAAACGTCATTAAAAAAAAAACTATATTTATATTCTTCTAGAAATGGCCGAAGAATATTAGAAAAAAGTGTAATGAAAAATCATAAATCGGAAGATTTGAAAAAAATAAATAAATAAAAATCCAAAATCACGAAAGATACCAAATATACAATATAAATCATTAGAATAATATTTAAACATAACCTTTTCCATATATTCCAACAAAAACTAGTCCAAATTAATTTTTTATATATTTATTTCTGAAAATATCGTTCAATATTTTGAAAAAATATGTATACGAAAAGAATTTCCTAATTATAGTTTTAATTTGAATTATGTTATTTTCAAAGCTATTTTTGAACCTTTTTATAAATTTAATGTACAAAATTTTATTACTTTTTTTTTTTCATTTTTTCCCTTGAAACATAAATTTACTTAAACATTTCCTTTCGAAGATAAATTCTTTAAAAATGCTTAACTTTTAATTAACAATAATAAAATGTTAGCTATGTTTAATTTCATGTACATATCTTCTGAAAACAATAACTTATTTTCAGGATTTAGAAGAAAATTTAATAAACGCTTTTATTATTTTTTAAATGTTATTTTTAGGAATATTTTTTATTACAAAACTCCTATATCGAAAAGCTTTCCTCAGAACAAAAAGTTTTCAACATAAATTGCAGAATATAACAGAAAATTACTATGCAAAACCTAAATATATATATGTATATATATAACCATTAATTAAACATTACCGACCATCATCAAAAACCGCAATATTGTGAATGAAATAACAATAAAAATGGATAGCACAAACCTATAATATAGAACTGTATGTATAAAATAAAGTGCCTTATACTTAATTACAAGTATTAAAATGAAAAAAAAAGGAAGAATATGGATACCGAAAAAAAATGAAAAACTTATATATTGAATTACGTTTTCAAAAGCTAAAAAATATGATTGTGACAGTCAAACACATTAAACCGACAATTAATCATGGAATACAAAGTTGAAAATAAAACAATATTAAAAATTATAGAGGAATAATAATAAAAACTAATTACCCAATTTTAATACATACAGTATAATATTAGTTATATCAAATAAGCTTATATGCATATTAATCACTATAAAGATGGTATACTATTATTAATTAATATGATATATAAACAGAAATTTACTTATATTAGTGTTTAAATATGACAAATCTTAAAAAAGTAATTTCTGAGATAAATGACTTTAAATCCTTGAACATAGCTCGGCAACCACAGACAGTGCAACATAAAAAAAAGGAGGGGATATATCGTGTCATCTAATAATCGAATTAATCTTCAGATATAGTCTACATTGCATTAAATACACTAAACGACTTACACTAATTGTGAAAGTTGTAAAAAAAAAACAAAAAAATGTTTAAATATTGCTTAGAAATTAGCACAAACATAGTCAAAAAATTAAGAAAAATATAGCCTACAGTTTTTAAAAAAATGGCCGCGTATGAAAATTACAACATATTAAACAGAACTATGCCAATATAAAAAGATAGGTTATAGAAACAAAGGAGATAAAAGTTCGCAGTATTTAAAGAAATAAAAAAGGCATATGAAAATTTTTAGAGAAAAAAATAGAATTTAAATTTAAATTAATTAAATTCAGAAATACAGTAAAACCTTCCTAAAGCGACCACATTCCGTTCCAATAAAAATTGGTCGCTCCGAGAGGTGGTCTCTTATTGGAGGTCATGTTGAAATCTAGATTTTAATTGTTGAAAAAGGTAACAATTAATGTTACTATTTTTTTTTTTTTCACATTAAGAAAAAATATGAAAATTTAAGTATCAAAACAAAAGTTAATTACGTAAGTTAATTACTGCAGAACTTAAAAAATGTATACATTGACGTTTGCTTTGATTTTAGGGTTCTATCTTTTATAACTTTTATTTCGGTTGGTTGTGTTTATGCCAATTATCAACACGAGGGATATAGGCCCTAAGGGGGGGGGGGGGTGCCCTTCGTGGGGGTCTTTCTAAGGGAACCCAACCCGTATTAACGCTTGGAAATCCAAGGTTCGAAGAAAACCACGAAAACTCCGAACGATTAGGCCGACGGGTGCGATTGGGTTTGAACCCAGCACTTCTCGTCTACCAGCTTCGAGAGCAGAACCTCTCGGCCACTGGTGGGGCAACTTTTATTTCGAAATGCAGTAAATAAATGCAATTTTTTTTTTTTTTTTTTGGACAGGAGCAAATAAGGACAATTTCATTAATTTATCTATTTCTTTGAGAGTTTCTTAATTGAACAGGACAGGCGAGTTTATTGACTGAAATTCTTAATTTGTGATCAGAATTAAATGCATTGTCTAAAAAGGCACAAAGTTGTTTAAACACTTAAAAGTTACCGGAATAAAGGCAAATTCTAAACTTAGTTTAGAAATTTGATGATTAATGCGCTCTCTGGAATTAATTATTTAATAAAACCTTCTTCAAGCGACCAGGAAAAAACGGAATTTGTTTCATTTTCTTCAAAGAAATGGATCGCTCATGGAGGGAGTTCAACTGGGATGGTCTCTGAATGGAGGAAAAATTAGTATTGAGTCTATGGGAATAAATTTCGTACCATGAAAAAATGGTCGTTCAGGGAGGTGGTCGCACATGGAGGTTTCACTGTATATAGTTTGCAGTTAAAGGGGGGGGGGGAAATAGCATATGAAAACGTTTAAAGAGAAACACCTTTAAAAAATTGGTAGAAATATTCCCTTTTAAAAGAAATATTTCGCCTAATAGTCAATATTTTGAAATTACTTTAGTTGAAAATAACTAAGCCTTCATAAAAGACATCAAGAATAACTACAAGTTCAAATGTTAAGTTAAAACAAGATTTGAAGATAAAAAAAAAAGTTTAGAAATTATTAACGGTATTGTATAACAGTATACAATATACAAAAGTGTTTATTTGTTTCATCTAATCACATTATAAAAGATAAATATTTAGAAAATAAAAATAAATATATTATGATTTCTTTTTAATTTTGTGAAAAAATAAAATCATAATATAAAATGTCTTTGGAAGTAAAAAAAAAAAAAAAAAAAAAAAACTAGAATTATGAATATTGTCATTTTTTTTTTAAATATTGCTCCAAAATTGGCATAAATATTGCTAAATAATTATGTGTCAGTAATTATTAAAGAAAATTAAAAAATATATAGAGAGAAATAAGTAGTTGCAGTTAAAGAAAAGAAAATGTAGCATATAAAAATCTTTAGAGATGTAGCTTCGAAAAGAATGAAGAGAATTAGCCCCTTTTCTTAAAAAAAAAAAAAAAAAAAAAAAAAAAAAATATATATATATATATATATATATATATATATTTACCGCAATTAGTCACTATTTAAAAATTACTTAAGTTTCAAAAAGTTACGAAAGATATAGCCTACAGTTAAAAAAAAAAGGCAACGTATGAAAATTACAACTATTAAACAGAACTAGGCCAATAATAATACAATAATACTAATAATAATAATAATAATAAACAGGTTGCGGGTTAGAAAGGAGAGAAAATTCGCAATATATAAAAAAAAAGCATGTGAAAATCTTCAGAGAAAAACAGGCTTCGAAAAGAATGGGAAAAATTCCTTTTTCTTAAAAAAAAGTATTTTAACTAATAATCACTATTTAGAAATTACTTTAGCTGAAAATAACTAAGGTTTCATAAAAGACATCAAGAATAACTACCAGTTCAGATTTAAGATAAAGCAAAATTTGAAGATAAAGAATCGAAAAAAAAAAATTGGAAATTATTAATGATTTTGTATAACAATACAACATAAAAAAAACATTATTTTTTGTCATCTAATTATCGTATTAATATGCAGTTTACGCCAGTTTTTTTTTTTTTTTTTTTTTTTTTATGAACAACGAGTATTTAGAAAAATAATAAAAATGTTACGAATTCTTTTTTAATTTTGTATAAAAAAAAAAATTGTAATATTTATTTGAAATTAAAAAATTGTTAGAAGCATGAATGTAGATAAATGTAATGAAATAAATAAATAAATATTGCTCAAAAATTTAGCCCAAATATTGCTAAGTAATTACGAAAGAATAGTCAGATTTTTTTTTTTTTTTTTTTTTTTTAATAAATAGTTGCAGTTAAAGAAAAGAAAATATAGCATATACAAATCTTTAAAGAGATGTAGCTTCGCAAAGACTGGGGAGAAATATCCCCTCTTCTTAAAAAAAATATTTCACCAACTGGACACTATTTAGAAATGACTTTAGTTGCAAAGATATTAAGAATAACTTCAAGTTCAAGTGTTAAGTTAAAACAAGATTTGAAGATAAAAATTTTTGGAAATTATTAATGGTATGGTGTAACAGTACAACATAAAAAAGCGTTAATTTTTTTTTTATGTAATCTTATTATAAAATATGTGTATTTAGAAAAAAAGAGTAAAAATGTTATGATTTCTTTTTAATTTTGTGAAAAATAAATCATAATATAAATTTTATTTGAAAGTGAAAAAAAAAATTATAATTATGAATGTTCTAAAAAAAAAAAAATAAATAAATAAATAAATAAATCTTAAATATTGCTCAAAAATTAGAATAAGAATAGTCAAAAAATTACGAAAGATATAGCCTACAGTTTAAAAAATTACAACATATTAAATAGAATTGTGCTAATAAATGTGCTATGTTCGTAAAAAAAAAAAAAAAAAAAACCAACAGGTTGCGGATAGAAGGGAGATAAAAAGTTCGCAGTATATAAAAAAAGAAAAAAAGGGCATATGAAAATCTTTAGAGAAAAACAGCTTCGGAAAGAGAAAGGAGAAATCTCCCTTTTTTCCGAAGAAAATATTTTACCTGCTAATCACTTTTTTAAAATTATTTTACTTGGAAAGAACTAAGCCTCCTTAAAAAGACATGATAGTTCAAACGTTAAGATAAAGCAAGATTTGAAAATAAAGAATCGAAAAAAAAGTTTGGAGATTATTAATAATATTCTATAACAGTACAACATAAAAAACCGTTATTTTTTTTTCATCTAATTATAGTAATAATATGCTGTTTACGTCAGTTTTTTTTATTTATTTTTTATTTTATTTTATTAAATAAACGATGAGTATTTAGAAAAATAATAAAAATGTTGCGATTTCCTTTTAATTTTGTGAAAAACTAAAATCAAAACATAAAATTTATTTGAAATTAAAAATTTGACTTGTAAATGTTTTATATATATATATATATATGTGTGTGTGTGTGTGTGTATAAAGTTTAAATATTGCAGAAAAATTACCTTAAGAATAGCCAACAAAATTATGAAAGAAAAAATATAACGTGCGAAAATTACAACATATCGGATATAACTATGCCAATCTAAAAACAGAGGTTGTTGGTCGATAAGCTTCGCAGTATATAAAAGTAGAAAAAAGGACAAATGAAAAACTTTAGAAAAAAAAAACAGTTTTGAAAAGAGAAGGGAGAAATCCCCCTTTTTTTCTGCAGAGAATATTTTTACCTGTTAATTAATTTTTCGAAATTATTTTACTTGGAAAGAACTAAGTCTTCTTACAAAGACGTGAAAAATTACTAATCGTTCAAACGTTAAGATAAAGTAAGATTTAAGTGTCTTCTCAAATCCAAAAGGGCAACTTTCTGACATAAGTTTTAATTTACTTTTGTTCGAAAATGCATGAAACTAGCTGGTATTGTTGTTCAGAAACTATATAATTGAGCTGTTTTCCGGGGTTTTTTTTGCAAACGCAATAGATCTTTCAGAAAATAGTGTCAAAGTGGGCGTTTTGAAACGAAGTTCCGCGCGAAGGAAGAAAGAGCACTCAAGAGTGGGCGAAAAACGGGTTTGTCACGTGATCAAAATCGCTTATAACTCGATAGTTAATTGATTGATCAAAAAATGGAAAAAACAGCTCAATTCCAAATCGCTTCCATGGCCTGGCTTTCCAATTTCATAACTTTCCGTTAAAAAATGAATTTGTAAATGTGTCAAAACGTTTTGCGCTTGTTGAGCAGAGCAGTTAAGAACAGCCTTAATGAGAAAAAAAAAGAGAGAGATAGAGATGGGTTGAAAATTGTTAGTGATATTGCACTACATGAAAAGTAACCGCCATGAAAATGATTTCAGTCACTTTTAACCCTTTTGTTGTAAAATGATGAAATCATCGACTGACACCTGAATTTACATACGACTTTTTTAGAAATTAAAAACTTGTTACTTTACAGTTTCATTGTTAATGCAAAATTTTATTAAAATATTCTTGGTGACATTTGTAAATTTAGAATTAAAATTAGGTACCCCGACCCGGGCACACTGCGTCGGAAAGGGTTAAGAAAATTAAAGACATACATTAATATTAAGACAACGTCAAACGACAATATAAAAATGCAAAGGTAAATAATTAACAATTTATTTCCAAGTAAAAACTAGTTTGAATTTTTAATATTGTCAACGGCATGTTAAAATATTTAAGAAAATAATATATTAGAAATAACATATAAGATTAATATATATATATAAAACAAGAAACAGCTTTAAAAAGAATGGCGATAAATACTTTTTACAACGTATCTCCATTAAAGATGATTATGCCTCCATGAAAATCATCCTTAAAATATACGTCAAGAATTTCTACTAATTCAAATGTTAAGATAAAGCCAGATTTAATGGGGGGGGGGGGAATGAACTGAAAATTATTAGTAATATTCTTTTTCATAAAAAGTGATAGCGTAAGAAAATGATATCAATAACGTTTAAAAATACATTTATTAGAAATACTTATGACAATATGAAAATGCAAAAGAAAATCCCATTGCAAAGTTTATTTCGAAGTAAAAACTTTTTAGAATTATGAATATTGTCAACAGCATACTTAAAATATTGCTCAAAAATTACTACAAGATTAGCCCAAAACATTTTTTTTAAAAAATAGTTGGCAATGAAAAATGTTGATTAATATGAAAATCTCTAGAGAGAAACTGAAAAACCTTTCGTTAGGAAATTGCTTGTCGCTGTAAACTGAATCATATATTTTATGAGTAACTGCTCAAAAATGTTTCATCAACCATTGAATTATGGTTTTTGAAAATTAGCAGAAAAACAGTCATTTTTAAAAAGTATATACACCGATTCATTAAAATGCAGCAAAATCATAAGTTAGAATATATTTACATATAAAAAAGTTATCAATATAAATGATAGATCTCCTTATTACAGACCCCACTTTTTAGCAACTTTATTTGACAAATCTCCATATAAGTTTTTTTAGTATCCACAATAATGATCTAGTATTTTAGTATCTCTAGTCTTTAGAGTAGTCTTTTTTATTTTGAAAATATAACATTTATATAAAGTACAACTTTTTCTTCTTTTTTTAAGATCAATCTATTGTATTATAATGTACTAGAATAATCTTTCTAATTTATTTTTGCAAATTAAAAGAAGATTATTCTTTCCAAATAATAAATAATGAACTTTACAAAAATGAAAAATAATCAAATTTTAAAAAATATTTGCCAAAAGTGTTGAAATTTTTAATATTACCAACATCTACAAGTTTAAATATCCAAATATAAATAAAAGAATGACTACTATAATTTAAGAATCAAAATTACGATAATCTGATATAAATATCAACTTTTTACTAGAAATTTACAATAATAATTGCATGCGATGAAATATGAAAATTAAAAAATACTCACATGAAACTTAGCATGATCTGATCTGTTTCTTGCTTTATGAGAGGAGATGTATCTGGCAGACACGAAAGGTAGCCGTAATTTACTAGCATTTGCATGAATTCTGTTTTCCCATGAAGAGCGCCTATTACTCCAATGATGTCAAAATCACGACTTCCTAAATATGTTGTATCATCAAAATCTAAACAATAGCAGAAATGACCACGTGATTTGAAATATAAAACGCTCAATAAATTTACGAGCAAGGTTGATAGCGGAATACCAAGGCGTTTATATTCCAATGCTGTAGTTGGTATGCCAGGGCGAAAAGACGAACAGGGTCTCAAATAAAAATCAGCTTCGAGAATGATATTGCTGTACCATAAGTAATGATTTTTAGTCTCTTTAAACATCTTCCACTGAAACCAATCTTCTAAGCTTAATAATTTTTTGATTAAGTCAAACACATCTTGAATAATAGCGCAATTACATGTGCTCGTACTACTCCCGGCAATATTGTAGGCATTAAACAATTCCATGTTAACTTCGAATACCGATTGCGAATAATTTCAGTCAAATATAAAGCTAAGCAACCACACGTTTCGGCGAGAATATTCAAAATCCAGAATAACGCGAAAACGTCTTCGAATGTCCAGTAAATGACCAAAGAAATCTGTAAGTGCACAGATACAAATTGGACTGCTGGGTCTTCGAAAAACCAGTAACTCAAAGTGATAATAATGCCTTATGTTTCGGGTATATATACTATTCTTGCACCCTCCAGGGAAAGTCTAAGCATTGTTTAAAATTATAGATAACGAACTTGGAAATGGAATCCAGCCCCATGACTGGGCGAGGAAGTGAAAAGGATTAGCATATCACAGGAGACAGGTACAATAGGCAATCCATCCTTACAAATGGAAAACAAATTTTTTAAATGCAATGCAGATTACTTTGTACATGATAGTGACATTGAGTGTTCTTTTCAATAAATCCATTGTGAAAATCGTGAGAATAGTCCTGGAAAAATTTTCATGTGAAAAAATATTATATGGGGGAGATGGAGGTACAGTTGTGGAAAAAAAAAGTAAACACATCCTTACTAACTCTGCAAAAAATTATCGTAGAAAAAAGTTACTGGTACCACACGATTGATAATAAAGTCTACTTTTAAATTACGTATATAAAATTTGCTTAGGGGTCATCTACATATTAAAGCGAAGCAGAACTTCGTTTTTTTCAATAGCAGTACATAATTCTGACAGCATAAATGATACACCCTTCAATTAACCTAAAAAAATTTTTATGCAATTCGTACGATAAGTTTCCGAGAAATTAATTATTTTAAAACGAGCGTATTTTAGGGGCTGTACTTGATTGTTGACCGAGAGAGCCCCCTTCTTGATCAAGGTATCTTAAGCGACACTCAAGTAGCCATTGAAGACTGCAGCATAAGAAATTTCAAAATATCTAGTCACTCCTACTATATACGGCCCCTTAAACCATCATTTTACCTTTTTTTAAGCATAATTTGAAAACTGCTTGGAAGGAAAATGCGAAATTTTGGTTTTCCATAAAGCAGGACTTAATAAATTTAAATCCATCAAAATAAATTGTAGGTTGCAATTCATAATTGTTTCGAATATTAATTTCATAATTCATATCATAAAATTATAAAAATTGTAAATTCAACATATTTATGTTTATGTATTTTAGTATTACTGCTACACAAAAAATTATCACTTTAGGAGTACAATTTCGGGAGATATTAATAAAAATATGAAAATGTAATTTAACATTAGAAGCACTAAATTTTCAATGTTTATAATTCAAAAACTTATCATTCAAATGACTTGAAATTTGGTGTCTAGGCATAGTTTGAACCGAAGATTTGAAATATCTTGTTAAAATTGGGTATTGCTATTGAAAAAAAATAATGTTTGGGTTCGTTTTAATATGTAGATGGCCCCCTAAGCAAATTTTATATACATCATTTAAAAGTAAATATTATTTACAATCGTTCGATATTAGTGCCTTTCTTCTACGATAATTTGTTGAGGAGTTAGTAGGGGGTGTTTACTTTTTTTTTTTTTTTTTCACGACTGTACATGCGAACTGTTCACATAAATATAGATTTTTCTCATAACTGGGTTAATTTCTATAAACACAAACTACTCAATATAGTAAACAGAAATTTTTTTATGTATGGTAATTTTTTTTAAATCACCTTTATAGTTAGTTCTTCTTACTTTTTTTAATAGTTTTATAAATTCAAAAAATTGTTCACATGTGCCCCACTGGCGGCGTAGTTGTGAATACACGTAGGGCACATGTGAAATTGTGAGCTCTAGGATGAAATATCCTTTGACATACTTTTTATTCTGTTATTCATTTGTCCTCATAATCATTAGTTATATTATCTCTTAAATTCACCATAAAGATATTCTCTAGTTTCTGGGTGATATGTTTAAGCCAAAGATTATAAAATGAAAATAAGTAGTTTGGGGGGGGGGGGGGGGGCTTAGATGATTGATTAAATATTGTTGCAATAAAATAAAAAAATAAAGAAGTAAATTTTAAAAAAAATTAAAGCTTTTAAATTTTGCTTAGGAGTTTGGTTTTTTTTTTTGGGGGGGGGGGGGATTCGGGATTCTAGGGAGGGGCATTTAGATTTCCATTATTTATTGGAAATCTGCCGAAAAGCGAAAGATTCTCACCCCTGAATTTGCCTTATTTACTTTTAAAATAATGATAAAAAGGGTTAACGATTTTTTTTTAAATCTCGATTTTAAGCCCCCCTTCAAATTTAACTTCTTTTGCTTTTGAAAGTGTAAGTGGGTGGGTGGGGGGGGGGGCGGTTACAATTGGGATTTTACAGTAGTTATCAGCTTAAAATTTTTACTTTCTTAAAATATTACTGATATCTATCTCCATTCAAAGCATCATATACATAGCTGTTTTAGAAATGGAAGTAAGCCATTATTGCAAGTGTGAAACAAATCAAATAGAAAAATTTACAAAGTTGTTTAAAGTAATACTTTTTGTATTAACAAGCATAAAAAATATTCTTGTAAACCGTTTAGTAAAATAATCCATAACACTTATTGCATGTTACAAAACATTAAATTTATTTAAATTACAATTGAACGTAAACGAGCTTGTTGCTCTTTATGGTATTTGCTGATATATGTGTTTGTGGAAGTTTCAATACAAAATCAACTTTGTATGACGGATATGTTTTCTATTTCAGGAAAATTATAGATATTGGAGCTGGCATTATTTCTCATGAAGTTAACTGAAAGGAAGAATCAAAGAATGATTACTGGGGCACTTATGAACAGTTCATATCTGCCCCACATGCCTGCTGGAGTTAAATTGATAAATCATTAACATTTCTCAATTTTAGAGGAAGGAAAAATTTATCAAAACTATTTATTAGTATTTATAGTATATGCTAAAACATTAAAATACAAATAAATGAATAAACAAATACAGTTATTTGCTTATCGAGTTGGAACTGAGATTTTACTTTTGAGATCTATAAACAGTGTTTTGGCTACAGGGTACAAACAAAATGTCAAAGAGCTTGAAAAAACTTTTACCATGTCTACAGGTATTATGATCTTTGGTATTTTTTTCAAATAAAAAAACATATAATAACTATTGAAAAATTGTGATGTTCACATCTGCCCCCTTCTCCCTTATTTAATTTCATAAACATCAATATATAAATAATTATTATTACCGTATTCTGCGAATTTGATGACCTTAGCTTTTTTCCCCTTTTGATTGTCGTCTTTATTTTAGAATAAGATAGAATATTTTAAAAATCATACAAAAAAAAAAAAAAAAAATTGAAGCCCAGCGATTTAAATGCATACACAGTATATACTATCAGCCAAATTTACAAAAGATTTAAACATTATATTAAAAGTGTTAGTTCATTGCTCAACAAGCGCGAAACTTTCTGACCCATTTACTAACTCATTTTTAAACGTAAAGGCACAAAATTGGCAGAACTGACTATTCAAGCGATTTGGAATCGAAATGAGTTTTCCTTTTTTTGATAAATAAATTATGTATCGAGTTATAAGCGATTCTGTGTCACGTGAAAACCGGTTTTAATCCTCTCTCTGGTTGTCTTTTCACCATTCGTCTAGAAATTCGGTTCAAAGAGTGAATTTTCACGGAATTTCCTGAAAGATCTTTCACTTTTACCAAAAAATGGAAAACGTCTTTCGTTTACATAGTTTCTGCATAACAACACTTACTTTACAAAACTTGTGTCCTAAAGTTACCCCTTTTGATTTGAGAACAGCCTTAATACAAAAACATGAAATTTATCAAAACAATTAAGTTTCAAAACATGAAACTTAAAAACAAATGTATTAAACTTTTCTATCTAAATTTATACTAATAGTAAAATATTTTATGGCACACCTCAAAAACTTCGTTTACCCCCCCCCCCCCCCCCCTGGGTCTTTTTTTCAGATGTTATTGGTACGGAAAAAACGGTGAGGATGCTTGAAATGTTACAAAAAAAATTTCATTTTGCCGTTGTATTTCATAAATTGGTTAATCTAGAATCATAAGTACAATTTGTTTCGATAATTGCCATCGACTAAAGAGTCATTTAAAATTTTTAATTATATCATGAATAAGGCTGGTCTCAAATAATCTATTTTCCTTGATGTACAGTCATGGAAAAAAAAAAAAAAAAAAAGGAAACACCCCTTACTAACTCTGCAAAAAATTATCGAAGAAAAAAGTATCTGGTATCACACGATTAGTAATAAAGTCTACTTTTAAATGATATGTATAAAATTTGCTTAGAGGGCCATCTACATATTAAAACGAACCATAACTTTGTTTTTTTCAATAGCAGTACACAATTCTGTCAGCATAAATGAATTCTACACCCTTCAATTAGCCTAAAAACAAATTTTTACGCAATTCGTACGGTAAATTTCCGAGAAATTAATTATTTTTAAACGAGCGTATTTTAAGGGCTGAATCCAAATTGAAATTCAGTACTCGATTGTTGACCGAGAGAGCCCTCTTCTTGATCAAGGGATCTTAAGCGTCAGGCAAGCGGTCATTGAAGACATCTAGATTACAGAATAGCATAACAAATTTCAAAATATCTAGTCACTTCTATCATAGACGACCCCTTAATCCATCATTTTGCCGTTTTTTAAGCATAATTTGAAAACTGCTTGGAAGAAAAATGTGAAATTTTAGATTCCCATAAAGCAGAACTTAATAAATCTAAATCCATCAAAAAAATTGTAGGTTGCAAGTCATAATTTTTTCGAATATTAATTTCATAATTTATATCATAAAATTATAAAACTTGCAAATTCAACGTATTTATGTTTGGGTATTTTAGTATTATTGCTACACAAAAAATTAGCACATTAGGAATTAGGAGTATAATTTCAGGAGATATTAATAAAAATGTGAAAATGTAATTTAACATTAGAAGCACTCAGTTTTGAAGGTTTATAATTCAAAAACTTATCGTTCAAATGACTTGAAATTTTGTGACTAGGCATAGTTTGAACCGAAGATTTGAAATATCTTGTTAAAATTGTGTATTGCCATTGAAAAAAAGGAAGTTTGGGTTCGTTTTAATATGTAGATGGCCCCTAAGCAATTTTTATATACATCATTTAAAAGTAGACTTTATTTTCAATCGTTCGGTACCAGTAACTTTCTTCTACGATAATTTTTTGAGGAGTTAGTAGGGGGTGTTTACCTTTTTTCCCCCCACGACTATACAATTCCTTGATGTTGTCACGTAACCCAAAATCGCTTATAACTCCACACATTATTTATAAAAAAAAAAAAAAAAAAAAAAAAAAAAAAAAAAAATGAAGACTGTCTTTCGATTCCGAATCACCTCCACAGTCATCCCTGCCAATTTTGTGCCTTTACGTTTAAAAATGAATCCGTAAATATGTCAGCAATTTTCGGGCTTGTTGAGCAGTAGACTTGAGAACCAACCCCCTTAAAGGTGCCCAGATGGAAAAAATTTCTGAGTGTCTAAATTCCAGGATTGTTAAAAATCACGATTAAAAAAAAAAAAAAAAAAAAAAAAATCCGATTTATTTGATTTACAGTCGAACCTCGTTATCCCGACACTCTAATAACCTCAAAAAACTGTCGTCATAAGCGGAGTGTTGCGGTAACTGGAGTTGGAGAAAAATATATTTATAAAAAGCTGTATTTGTAATTAATTTAAGACAATTTTAAATTCATAACTGCTCTTGCAGTTTTGAGCAACAAAACATAGCAATAAAACATTTTGAGCAATAAATTATTATTAAACAAACTAAACACAAAAACAAAAATGAAAAGAATAAAAATCAGATTTATGATGACTTATTTTTTTATTGTTACATGAAAAATTGATGAATTAAGGTTTGCTTTTTCAGTATTATACAATGAATTGTAATCAATATTCGTTGTTTTAGAAATGGATGTTGGATAATTTTTGATTGTTTCAATGCAATGCAATGCTTCGGTTTTAGTCGGATGAAAAACGCCGCGTAACCACAAGAAAGCGCCGCATGACCAGAACAAAAAGACTGCGATTAGATTGATACGTCTATCTGGTGCTTAGGTGGGTAATTCATAATGCGTGGGTTTATTTATTCAAATAAAGGATTGAAATAGGATTTCTCATTTATCTCAATGGGTATTTTAGACATTTTTGTGAAAAGTTTAGATAAGACATTTCTTACCGCTTAATTTTGTGCTTATAAGATGAAATGCTTATAAGATTATGAAAAATGGACAGTTTTTCTAAACTGTCGGGATATCCGGAGTTGAAAATTATCCAACGACGTAAAATCCGGAGTTTATTTACATTAAAATCATGTACAGAAAATCGGGACTTTGAAAAACTGACGAGATAAGCGGAGTGACGTGAAAATCGGGTATCGGGATAGCGAGGTCCGACTGTAAATCGGATTTTTTTTATTAATATTATTTGTGTACTTATTTATGTACATCCATGCATTTATTTATTTTTTCTGTGTATGTTTACACATTTATATTAATTTCATTACATTTCCTAGATATATGAATTCAAGCTATTTTAAATAAAAATTAAAAATTGTTGTAAACAAATTTAAAAGATTCACTTAAAACTTAAACTTTTATTATTCTACTATTAAATTTAAATTGTTATACATATATCTATGCATGTTCTGTGTATAAATTTTTAGTTAATTTAAAGTTATTTATTTTTCATTAATGTATTAGTCCAATAATATATATAATATATAAACATGTAATAAACGTAACAAAGAATTTTAAATGTATATGTGTATTCCATTGCTGATTCAGATTCACAAAAGTTATCTTTATCACATAGACTGCAAGTTTCTTTGTGTTTTATATTCATGCCATAATCCCCACCATTTTATCACTACACTATTTGCATATTGCTATTACACCTTTTCCAAAAATAATTTTTTTTTCTGTAAAAATAAAGTCACATTGGATCTTTCTTCCTGCGAACCATTTTTCTTATGTATCAACAAATCCAAAAGCTCTCTGTAACTCTACCTAGTATTAGTAAATGACATTATTGCTTCAACTTTTGATTCACATTCACACTATGCTAATCTAATGATTGACAAAATGATGAAAACCAGATGAAAAATAATCACATAACTGAAAGCCTAAAATTTTCAATTATCAGTGTTATCTCCCAAACCGTTGACAATTTCAACAACCAGTCATGCTTACTGGACAGTAAGTAGGAATGACTGCTCAGCTTAGAAATAACAGAGATTTGTTTAGGAAAAATTTTGGTCCTTTAAAAAAGGCCTTTCACAATTATTTAAATACTTAGACAGGACCCTTCACGTAAATATTCATTTTAAAGCAGGGCCCTTCACAAAATTCACAAAAATCAAGGACCTTAAAAAACAAAAAACTTTCCCTACATTTTTCTGTCGCCAGGCTTAAACTTTCACAAATTTATTATTTTAAAATAAAATTTAACCTGTCACAAAACAGTTGAAGTCAACAAAGTACCTATTACAGTAAATTCTGTTTAAGGCGGACTCTGTGCAAGCCGGAAATCTGCCTACCGCGGAAAATTTTTCAAGTCCCGGCGAACCCATAGAAAATAACATTAATTCTTCCTGCATAAGGCGGAATCTGTCTAACGCGGAAACGGAAAAGATTTTAAGGTCCCACAGAAACCAAAACTTTGCATAAGACGGAAAAAAGGATAATTTAAAAATGAGAAGCATTTTGTTTATTAAACTTTAAAAACGGATAAGTCAAAAACTCAGTGTCGAGCATGTTAGTTAAATTTCCTAACACTTTGAAAAAAAGTTAATTCAAAAGGACAGGAACTGTTTAAATTTTTACGGAATTGAAGCTTGTGCCATTTTTTTATATGCAAAATTATATTTAAAACTTAATATTTCTAGTAGAATGAGCATTTATCAAAATATATATTTTCGAAAGTGCAATATATACTTTAAGGATGTACTCAAATTCAAAGTTATAGCGTTATGTCTCATTCTCGAAGTTTATTGGGGGGGGGGTAGTTTTTTTGTGTGTGTGTGTGTGTAGACTTCCAATTCGCATGTATTACAGCAGTACTGAGAAATTGAATAGCGTTTCTCATCTCATTTATCTATAAAGACAAAAGATCTTTCCGAATTTCAGTTTTCAACCGATTTTCGAGTCAGGAAAATCAATAAAAAATCGTCAAATTCGAGGATTTATTTTTTTTTTCGGGGGGTGGGGGGAGCTTTTTGCATAAGCCGGAATATTGTCTACCACGGAAAATTTTCTGAGTCCCGATCGATTCCGCCTTAGACAGAGTTTACTGTACATACTCTTTTTTGATGTATATATAAATAAACGATCTTGTTAAAAACAAACAAGAACCTACATATAATGATTTTTTTCTAATTCACAAAATTGTGATTAGATTTTTCAATTAAAAAAACTTCACAAAACCAGGACACATGAATCCTGGACAGACCCATGAATAAGGTACAGTAATATTGCTTATATTTTTAATTGAAGTAATAGTCCAGGCAATAGGGAATTTTACCTAGCAAAATTAATGGTAGTTCTGGAAATCGGCTTACTTTATGTTTTTTGGGTCGCTGAATCCGAATTTGTAACTTCCCACCAAAATTTCCCCCGGCAACCCTCCCCCACCTCCCAAATTTTGGTGAAAACCCCCCAAAAAAGGTTTTTATTAAAAAAAATCAATTTTTTTATTGTTTTAGGGGAAAAGTATCTAGAAATTCAGAAAGTAGACAAAATTTGCAACAAATTAGATATATGACATTATGACTTAGGATGAAGGGGAAGGGGGGATCTGCCTCGGAACATACGCCGCGGTGCTGCGTGGACTAAGTTGCGCAATTCCACTTAACCACTCACACGTTTATATTCGCCCTCCCATTTCCCCTCCAAATTTTCTCTATAAGGTTTACTTTCAGTTTTTTGGGTCGCTGAATCGGAATTTTTACTTACCCCCCAAAATCCCCCCCCCCTCCCCGAAACCCCCCAAAATAGTTGTTTTTAACTTAAATTTCTTATTGTTTTAGGGGAAAATCATTATGAAATTAAAAAACTAGACAAAATTTGCAACAAATAGGATATATGACATTATGACGTAGGATAAACGGGGAGAGAGGGGGCTGCCTCGGAACATTCCCCGCGCGCTTTTCTCAAAAACCAAATTTTTTCAAAAAATCAATTTTTTGGGGGGTTTCCAGGTGAAATTTTGGTGGGAAGTTACAAATTCGGATTCAGCGACCCAAAAAACATAAAGTGAGTCGAAATTCAGAGCTAGTATTAATTTTGCCAGGTAAAATACCCTATTGCCTGGACTTCATAACTTAGTGCACGTAGCGACGCAGTGCATGTTCAGAGGCACCCCTCCCACTCCCCGTTCATCCTACGGCATAATGCCATCTATCCTATTTGTTGCAAATTTTGTCTAGTTTCTGAATTTCGTAATGCTTTTCCCCTAAAACAATAAGAAATTTATGTTAAAAACAACTATTTTGGGGGGAAGTTAAAAATTCGGATTCAGCGACCCAAAAAACTTAAAGTAAACCATATAGAGAAAGTTCGGAGGGGAGATGGGAGGGCGGATGTAAACGTGTGAGTGGTTAAGTGGAATTGCGCAACTTAGTTCACGCAGCACCGCGCGCATGTTACAAGGCAGATCCCCCTTACCCCTTCATCCTAAGTCATAATGTCATGTATCTAATTTGTTGCAAACTTTCTGAATTTCTAGATACTTTTTTCCCTAAAACAATAAAAAAAAATGATTTTTTTAATAAAAACCTTTTTTGGGGGGCTTTTTACCAAAATCCGGGGGGGGGGGGGGTGCCGGGGGAAATTTTGGTGGGAAGTTACAAATTCGGATTCAGAAAAAACATATAGTAAGCCTTTTTCCAGAACTACCATGAATTTTGCTAGAATATTGCCCCTATACGGTCTCTATTGCCTGCACTATAAGCAATGAATTCTAGGAAAAGAAAGGAAAAAGGAATGAGTCAGCTATTAACGTATTTTCAGTTATATAAGAAAGATGTAATTGGAATTCTATAATTCTGTGTTAGACAAATAGTCCAAATATTTATTATGTTATAGTCCAAGTATTGATCATATTATTTGATCAATATTTGAATCACCATGTAACGGAGCCGATGTCGTAAGGTGGTGTGGTAGCGGGCAACTTCAACGGCCTAGTCTTATCAATATCGAAAAAATATTTTATTGTTTCACAAACAATTAAATAAGAATTTCTTGATTAAATAATTCATAATTACAACATTTTTCATATAAGGGTTCGAGTTCAGCTGACAATAATATATTTATAGAATCAAGTCCAGTCCTCGAATAATAGATCGCTTTCAGGGTAGTCAGTCTCTTACTTATCCAACGTCCACTATTTTCGAAGATAGAGCTCGCGATGCTCGACAGGAATGTCGCACTTTTGTAGGTGTTTAACCGAGGTTTAGGAACCTCCGATCTTCCACTCCGTGATGGAGATATCTTAACAGCCACACCTGGCTTTCGCTTTTCTGTGCTTCGGAGTATGCCCCGATGCCGTCGACCCGTGAGAGATTTCCACTCTGCACGACCAGAAACACCTTGAAGTCTCAACTTCAACAGAAGGGAAAATTAAGCTCCCGAGAATGCTCTCGCATCCTCTTTTATCAGTTTCGTTTTTCCGTCCAGGACCAAAGCCACTCCCATTAGCCACTCACCATCCGTGGGCCATGATCTCATAGGCCAGCCCTTTCTCTATAGGCTGCCGTCAGGAACTTTCGCGTCCGGCTTCATCTCTGGTTTCACTTTCTACTTTCCCACGGGAACGAGGCCCTCGTGAACATCAAAAGAATATTTCTCTCGCTAGATAAAAGAGTCTCTTTCACCCTAGTGTCATCTGCGAAGATTGATAGAAATTGAGGTATTTGTTTCATCTCTGGCGACATTTTCTAGGACTCTGAAGAAATTTGGAGGCTATGTGAAAATACATTAGCTTCCCTATGCTGGCTTTTGCCTTGTATTTTGAGAGTTTCAATGTGAGATATCGTCGAATTCTCACAACACCCCTCCCTCAAATCATATTTCGGCTACCAGACGTAATATGCTGTAAGGGAAATGGTTAGCTCATACATTTCAAGTGGCCCATATTTAATTATATCAATTCCTAAAAAAAAACCTTTTCCTGCATTTTATACTTAGCTTGCGAATACTGGACACATTTGATTACGAAATTTCTCTTTAACAGACAAAACACATTTATATTTTACACGATTACATTTACACATAATAAAATGAATATTAATATATACATATATTTAAGTTGAGTTTGAGTCACACAATCCTCTACTAAATCCTTAACTGCTAAAACATGTCACTTGAAAGCTTATCTCTGAATTTAGCATAGTGTTTGGGCCGCGAAGCTTTACGTGTCAAAACGTTTCTATTCTCCACGCCTTTTTCATTAGGTTTTGGTATGTTTACTCTATAGACTTGAGACTTTTCGCGTCTACTTGGGACGTTTGTAAAAAGATTAGTCGCGGAACTTTTATAATCGATTCTCCCCCGATTCATTCTTCTCGTACCCCTTTCATACGACTTATGTCTGGTGGAACATAATCCTGCATCTCCTGACACTGCATTTCTTTTTAACGTATCTTTATCGCGCCTAGATTTCCTGTTGTTCCTGGTCTGCCCAATTCTTACCGGCTTATCTCTTTGATCGCCCGTTAAAGCTATACCTATACGGGAGTCATTTGACTTCTCAAAATCCCCACAATTGCAATGCGTCTTCTTTATTTTTGACCTTGTTCTAGCTTCGCTTAACGAGTCGTCCGCATCTAGTTCTCTTTTAAATTCCTTCTTCCCCACCTGGCTTAATCCTATGCTCAAGTCCTCCACTAGATCGGGTAACAATAAATCCTCTTCGTCTTCCCCCAAATCCCCATTCATTTCCCTTGAACTGGTTTCGTCGTCTATAGGTTTTTCCCGTGTATCCGCGCCTGTCTCTTTCGACTCGGGACTTCTCTTTTTCGTGTCCTTCCCCTTCGTCGGGTCGGATTTCAATCCTTCTGGTTTCGGTTTCGCCTGACTCCGTGTTATCACGGCGTTTAAATTCTGGGCATTATCGCTCTTAATTTTATCGATCAATTTTTGAGTTTCGTTTCCTAATATATAATACGACAAGTCTGATTTATTCTCTGCTACTATGGCCCTCGTTTTTATATTCCCCACTCCTTCAATTTCTAAGACAACGTGGGCGGTCGGTAAACGAAGCGTATCGTTCGTCAACGGTTGCCTAACTCTTACAGCACCACCGTCTAACTGATTGGGCTTAATTAATTGACTAGGGGTCACATCATACCCAGTTCCGGAATCTCTTAACGTCGTGCATTCTTTTCCGTTAATTAGAGCACGGCTAAGATATGGTTTGAAACTTTCCTCAAAATTCGTACCTACGCAAATGTGATGAACGCTAGTAATAGGTTCTAAGTTCCTTTTGTTTTCCGGACAATTGGCTTTTAAATGCCCAATTTTGGAACAAATGAAACACTTATTCCAATTTTTACGTTCGAAGATCCTTTCTCTTTCGTTTTCCGTGTTTTTCTCTCTCCAATTAGTTTTGGTTTCCGAATGCCAATCTCCCATTTCGTCTTCATTTTCCGTTTTTTCCATTCCCCTATCCCGCGAATTTCCTTCAAATTTCGGTTTCGTATTCCACGATTTTCTTGACACTCCTTTTATCGCCTCGTATTCGTCTAGTGCCGTAGCGAGCACCAAGGGATCTTTATAATTCGCCCACGAATCAATAAATGCTCTTTCAAATCGACCGACGCGCGTCGTTTGATCTGATCAGTGATCAACAAATCTTTTAATTCAGAAAATTGCGTGATCCCCAAACCGTTAATCCATCCTTCAAGAAAACTATTCAATTCGAATATGAGATCTCTCCACGGGTTTCCTGGATTACGCGTATGTTTATTCAATTTTTGACGGTACGCTTCCGCACTCAGCCTGTACCGGGCTAATAAAAGCGATTTAACATGTTCGAAATTGTCAATTTTTTGAGCTGGTTCGCGTAAGATTAATTCTGCAATTTCCACCGGCAATAATGCTAACAAGTGCGTGACGTATTCATCTTGCTCTATTCCGGACCTATTCGCCTGTCGCTCGAACAAATTCAGGAATAATGTTATGTCGGATCGTTCAGGATCGAAACGATGCATAATAGTTTTAAGAGGTAATCTAACGGATCTTTCGGAACCGCTGCTTACCGTAGAATTTCGCCTTTCTGAACTCTGCGTTAATTTTAGCTGTTCTAAAGTAAACGCCCTTTCCTTATCTTTCTCTCTCTCTTCCCTAACTCTCTCTTCTCTCTCTCTTTCCTCGCTCTCTCTCTCTTTTTTTGCCGTGATGCGTTCCTCCCTATCCTTTACGATGTACCCTGCCTGTACTAACGTCAGTTCCTCGTCGTATTTTTCTGCTGCTTCAATTTTTTCGATTATCATTGCCATATTGTCTTGTTCATCTATTTCCACCCCTAAAACTTCCGCGAGATTCTGTAAATCCGCTTTCCTGCAGTACTTCAGTGAATTTAACTTCGACATGACTACGATGTGTTGAAATAATACAAACGGAAACTATTCGTTTTGTTTATCAATTTAGAAGTATATGAACCTTACACCTCACAATAAATATTTTACCCCTAATCAGACAATATAAATAAACATTTCAAATGCATAACCAATACGTAAAAATTATTTTATGATTTTTCAAAGGATTTTCAGAATTTCTATATTCTCGTGCCAAACGTAAAGCAAAAACTAAAATTCAAAATTTTAAAGCTTTAGAGTCCCTATACACACAATATGAAAACAATAAGTAATTTTTCAAATACTATAGGCAAACTACATTCCCAGTATTTCTCAAGAACTAAACACTCTCTGCAACCTTTATCAAAATGCATCTATACTATTTAGGGTAAAAGTTTAATTTACTCTGTTTGTCATTTAGCAATCCAGCATGCATCAAAAATTCTCTTTATACAATCACTCATCAAAATATATTTCTTACACATTACTCTTACATTATATATTCGTCATACAAGAAAAAAAAAATTTTTACTGGGAATTTTTTTTTTTTTTGAGTAGTTATGAATTTAGCCTATCTAATCCTTTCTGCATTCCAAATATTACAAATACTGATAAAGATAACATAACATATAAATTTGCATTAAACGTTAGTTTTCAATTAACTACACATTATTGATTTGTCATAATCTTAGTATTTTCATTTACCTCAAAATAAAAAAGTTTCTCATATTTTTATTTAAACAACATTTTAACATCCTATCAGTATGATAAATAATAGTTTAAGAGCCACTCAAAATGAAATGAGCTTACCTGTTGCAGTTGTTGCTTGAAGTATCTTGTCTGGGGAACGGTCCGTTATGGCACTCCGCGGGTGTCGTCCACTGTAGCTCAAGGGCTCGTATCGGGCGTGTTGCGTCCCACTGTTTGTCGTCCAAGGTCCACCTTGCACTGTCTCGAAGCACTGTCTAGTTGATCTAGATGAACTGTCTCATTGCCGTTGTTCTAGATGAACTGTCTTTCGTTCTGGACGAACTGTCTTTTGTTCTGGGTGAACTGTCTTTTGCTCCCGAAGGGCTGTTCTTCTGTGTTCCTCGGAACTGTAGTTTCGATTCTTTCGGCTGCCTCTCGAGTTGTCGTCAGAAACTCCGGGTGTTCGCCGTCTGTTTCCTCCTGGGCTTTCCTCTAATAACAATTATTCTTGCTGAAAATCCCACCGCTGCCACCAAGTTGTAACGGAGCCGATGTCGTAAGGTGGTGTGGTAGCGGGCAACTTCAACGGCCTAGTCTTATCAATATCGAAAAAATATTTTATTGTTTCACAAACAATTAAATAAGAATTTCTTGATTAAATAATTCATAATTACAACATTTTTCATATAAGGGTTCGAGTTCAGCTGACAATAATATATTTATAGAATCAAGTCCAGTCCTCGAATAATAGATCGCTTTCAGGGTAGTCAGTCTCTTACTTATCCAACGTCCACTATTTTCGAAGATAGAGCTCGCGATGCTCGACAGGAATGTCGCACTTTTGTAGGTGTTTAACCGAGGTTTAGGAACTTCCGATCTTCCACTCCGTGATGGAGATATCTTAACAGCCACACCTGGCTTTCGCTTTTCTGTGCTTCGGAGTATGCCCCGATGCCGTCGACCCGTGAGAGATTTCCACTCTGCACGACCAGAAACACCTTGAAGTCTCAACTTCAACAGAAGGGAAAATTAAGCTCCCGAGAATGCTCTCGCATCCTCTTTTATCAGTTTCGTTTTTCCGTCCAGGACCAAAGCCACTCCCATTAGCCACTCACCATCCGTGGGCCATGATCTCATAGGCCAGCCCTTTCTCTATAGGCTGCCGTCAGGAACTTTCGCGTCCGGCTTCATCTCTGGTTTCACTTTCTACTTTCCCACGGGAACGAGGCCCTCGTGAACATCAAAAGAATATTTCTCTCGCTAGATAAAAGAGTTCCTTTCACCCTAGTGTCATCTGCGAAGATTGATAGAAATTGAGGTATTTGTTTCATCTCTGGCGACATTTTCTAGGACTCTGAGGAAATTTGGAGGCTAGGTGAAAATACATTAGCTTCCCTATGCTGGCTTTTGCCTTGTATTTTGAGAGTTTCAATGTGAGATATCGTCGAATTCTCACAACCAACATATGGGACACAGTAATTTGCAGGTCTAAGCAACGAAGCGTAAAACAAACTCGTGTATTCTGTGTAATCTGCTTCAGAGAAAGTAACTCTGCACTGAAAGTACTATTATATTAAATACATTATTTTAAATAGATTTAACTATAGCTTAAGCATTTAACTTGCAAAAATGAACTGACCATTTAAAAAAGAAAACAATTTAAAAATGAGAGAGCATTTATCAATATATTTTATGAATGCACTATGGATTGATAATATTTTTAATACAATTGCATTGACTTTCATAAAATAATAGCATTTTGAACTTATAAACGTTTTATTTAATGATATTAAAAGGCAATTTTTAATCTGAAATTAATGATGACTTTTCTTATAACATAAATGATGAATTTGATTCTTATTTAATCTGTAAATATCAATGTTAAAAAAAAAAAACTGATTTAAATCAACGAATTTTTTTAAATCATTTGATTTAAATCAAACAACCCTGCTAAATTCTATTTAAAAAACAAAATGTTTTTTTAGTCTCTGTAAAGTTGAGAGAAAGGTAGGTTCCAAGGTTCAAAATTTTAGGTCGCATTTTTTTATTCCAACATTTAGACAAGTTTTTCATATCTTGGGAGACCCTCTCAGAGGGGGCCAAGTATATTACATTTGTCGCACACCCCCTTATGTTTGGTCTGGTTTTATTTGTTAATCAGTTTCTCTGTCTCCATAAATTACTGATGCCAATAACTCACATTTTGTAACTATTAGAATAGTAAAATTTACCCCTATATTCTATTAGCAGAATTTCGGCTTTTTTCAAACGAAATTAAAATTAAACTAACCTGGTGTTAGGGGGCCTGCTGTCTTCGAAAGCATAACCCATTCGGGCTACGCCCGCTCCTAACAAAGCGAACCTTGAGTTATTTTGGTTTTTCTTTCGAACAAAACTAAAAATAAAATTTTCAGCAACACCGTTCACGATGCCGAAGGAATAGTCCAGCCAAATTAGGCAGAAGTTGAGCCATTTTGGGACATAATTATGAAAGTTTTGAAACTTGGTAATATTGTTTGGGAGAGCCTACTTATAATCATACTAAAAGTCCTGATGGATCGGAGGTGAGCTCGAGAAAAAATAAAGACAATTAAATCCTCTACAAGAAAGGCTATAAACATTTTTTCTCTAGAGACCATAGTTAACGAGATAATCGCATTCAAAAATGAAGAAATTTGCCAAAAGTCACACCAGTACCAGAGAGCGGGTCAACGGCATTTACGTTGTACCTACTTAATCTAAGCTTCCTTAAACGAATGTTAATAAATGTTGTGGTGAGGAGAATGGAATAACAACTGAACAATAACTTTAAAAAATTAGATTTTTTGTTAACATAAAACATACAAAAATGAAAAATGCGTAAAATACAATGATATAGGAATAAAGAATATACTCAAGTCCGTGATCATTTCGATTAACCCAGATTCAATGGGAAATTTCAGAAGATGTTGATTTGTGTTCCATTTTCATTAGGCCATCCACCTCAACAGGTGGTGAATTGTTTGAGCTGTGTCCATGGCAGTAGTGGCAGGCGGCAGCACATGCGATTCCTGTTTTTCTGCATCCACATTTTTGCCTATAACCAGTTGTACACTGGATGAGGTTTAGTACTGCCTCATGGGTAACAGGATCGGTGGTTGTGATAGGCTCTAACGTATGAACGAGCTTACGTTTCCAACCCCAAATCTCAGGAGACAGTTCATTTCCTTGCCACAGCTGTATCTGTAAGCATATATTTTTATCTCAAGGAGTTAAGGCTGTGAGAAGAACAAGTATAACCACATCCTGCCCAACAACAGTAACGTTATCACTTTCACTCAGTGTATCTATAGCAATCTGAACAGTCAGAGTGTCGGCAATTAGGACTTTGCTGTCATGAGACTCCTTTGTCATTTAAATTAGAGGATAGAATGGGAATCAACATTGTCTTATTGTTCTTATTTGCGCAAAACTGATTTTGGGGAACGCTGATGACAGTATGTTCTTTAAATTTATTTCAACTCACCTTTTCACTGAACACCTTCTGTTTTATTCAGTTATTTTGGTACTGTTTACAAGGTCAATGTATTAATCGAAAACCATTCTGCGTCCTTTCCCACAATAGTGTTTCTTAACGAACTTTATTTAGGTGTTGCAAATATCCTGTACTGATGGTCCCTTCTTCCACACCACCTCATGTAACAGGAAGCCACCATCCACAACTATTGTTTATGTTTGTTGTTGGTCTATTATCTCATCTGATTGTTAAAATATTTGACACAAAGCATTTTTCTTTGTCTTGCGCATTCCGCAATCATTGAAAAGAGAGAGAGGATAAGGAGCCAATTAATATTGTAGGTAATTTGCTAAATCATCATTACTACGTCTGCTCAAGGAAATCCGTTGGAATATAGCTAGAGGATCCACAGTTTTAGTAGTATCATGAAATTTTATTGAATTGTGCATACGGTTGAGTGATTGTGCTATACCTTTCCGAGTTAGTTTCACATCTGAGTAACACTTGCTAGACAACTAAATCATCTTTTTACTCCCGATTTCCAGAGTTTTGAAGCAGGTGATAGTTTCATCTCCAACAACCCCAGAATATATTGATATAATTATATCTATCTGAGGAAAGGGCGGATGATTTTCAAACCAAGTTGAAAGTTTGGAGATATCCGCAGCATCTCTATTCATCCGAGCTTCACGAAAATCCTTATGTTGTTCACCAGAAGAAAGAGTTAAACCACATAATTCTTGCAGGGTGGCATAAATATAAAAGGTATCTGTGACGCCCAGAGCCCACTTACTCAAAACACTGTCTCTTATTCCTCGTCCATGTGTTAGCCCTCCAGAGCATTTCATAGATAGCATTAGTGTTTGCTCAATGATTATGTCAAACTAAACTCCAGTCCAAAACTTGTCGCTGCGTCGAATTGTGAAATAAACCCTGTCGAACAAACTTCTCGTATCCCTCTTTGGTCCTGTCCTGACTGATTGAAGGATCAACATGTCTATAAGCTATGTAAAAAAAGTAGACCAAACAAAAGTTACGGGAGGAA
This sequence comes from Maratus speciosus, assembly GCA_963932465.1. Taxonomy (NCBI): domain Eukaryota; kingdom Metazoa; phylum Arthropoda; class Arachnida; order Araneae; family Salticidae; genus Maratus; species Maratus speciosus. Next base: position 176,587,123 of record OZ010799.1, on the reverse strand, counting down.
ATTAAATTGGCAAAATCCAGTTTTGAAAAGCTTTTTTTTAACAATTTGGAAAAATGGTTATTGTTCTCGTCAGGGTAGGAAATCAAAAGCATATCTGAAGGTTTTTATTGGTTTAACCCGCATTTTATTAGTTTTCTGATGGGTCTATAGAGTAATCGGTATTTCCCTTTACTTTCAACAGAGATGGATACCTTCTGTTGCCACTATGACAAAAAAGTAATAAAAACTAAAAAAAAAAAAAAAACAGTGGCACTCCGGGAGTGCCAATAGAAGTGAAAACTGTCGCTTATATAAATATTCATGGTGATAATTTGTTGTGTCTTAATAATTCATTTTTAATCACAACAATACTTAGATAATTAAAACAAGAAGCTTTATTTAACAACACAACATCTCAGAGCAGCATAGCAAACATGCCGCATCGCTAGCCATCAAATCACAACATTTACACAGTTAATAAGTTACCGTTAATTGTTGGTTAAGTAAAAGTTGAAGTATATGTTTTCGTTCAACATAAATATATCACAAAAACTTCAACAATTACGTGTGTGTTTTTTTAATCGCCAGGAAATGTTTTATTGTGCAGGAAATACTTTTAAATGTAGTGTTTTTTTATTCATTATTATAAACTATTACTACCAAAATTATATTACAATTTCCATAGTAATATAATTTAACTATAAATTACATATAAATAAACATTAATAATTTGTAATATATATTATTATATTAAATTATATTATTAAATTATACATGTACATATAAATAAACAAATTTTCGTACAAAAATTCTCGTATTGCATTTAAAGATTTATCCGGTGAAATATAAACGGCAACCATTACAATTCAATACTATCCAAATATTGAAATCCATACTCCAATTGAATACTATCCAAAAGTATTTTTATTAATGAATACAATACCACAATTATATTACGCTTGCCGCGCTAGTGTCTATGTGCCAAAATGCTAGCATGTCGGTTACATAACAGTGTCTCCAAATCAGTGGTTTTTCTCCATCTCAAAAAAAAGCTCAACGCGCCTAAAGAAGTTTTCGAAAACTGATAATGTGTGTGTGTGTGTGTGTGTTCCTGTGTGAACGCCGGGAGAAAAAGTGAGTTTTAGCTTCGTTCTTCTTTTGCGGATTAAGCTGAAGAGGGAAAAGTTCCTGTCATTCACTGCTTGGCGTGCTAGTGTCTATGTGCCAAAATGCTAGCATGTCGGTTACGTAACAGTGTCTCCAAATCAGTGGTTTTTCCCCATCTCAAAAAAAGCTCAACGCGCCTAAAGAAGTTTTCACTTCAATATCTGAAGGTTTTTATTGGTTTAATTCGCATTTTATTCGTTTTCTGATGGGTCTATACAGTAATCGGTATTTCCCTTTACTTTCAACAGAGATGGATACCTTCTGTTGCCACTATGACAAAAAAGTAATAAAAACTACAAAAAAAATTAATAACTCAGAAACAAATTGAGATACATCTTTCAAACAAATTGCATTTAAAAGTACATTTTTTTCTCTATCCGACGGTGTAAAAGGTAATATTGTCGGATGTTTAGAAGTTTAAGAATGAAATTTAATTTAAAATGGTCGTCAGATTTCTTGGAAATCTGACGATGGAAAAGTCTTTGCCCGAACAGCCAATGAAATACTTGGATAATACGTAAGTTTCAGATGGATAATATACGTACGAGTCGCAGGCGATTTTTGTCGCTTGGAATTTTTACGTGTAATAACACTATTACTATTAATGTTTAATTCATGGCATACGTAATATATGATCAACTATATGATGCGGTTATTTATGTCTTAAATTTTAGTCTTTGAAAAAATCATTTTCCAAATGGTAGTTGTAATTTGTTTTTTTGTTGTTTTTTTTTTTTTTTTTTTTTCAATCACGCTCCTTGTGTGCAAAATCCATTTTGAAAGCCTTTTTTTATGTCATATTCCTTGGTCCATATTCGGTCTTTTCTGAACTACGAGTACATATAAATAGTTTCGATTCCCTTTCTTCGAGTTCCTTTGAATTTAACTTGAGCTCCCGTAAGCTGCGGAGTGGGACGAAGAAAACTAACAAATTAGCAATTCTGAAGCTTTGAATATTTTGCAAAAGGTTTGGCATGGTTGGAGCAGCAGAAAAACTGTGATATTGGTGAACTAATAATATTAAAAAACTCCACGACAGAGCTTCAAAGCAAGGGCAATCGAAATTGCGACAAACAAAACATTTTTTCAAACCCATGTGATATATGTCAAAAATACTTAATTTCAAAATTAAAATTCAGGTAATTTATTCTTGTTTCTATTTTGCTATTGCTATTGCAGATATTTCTCCTTAATCTTAAAATTGGAGCATTCTTGATTATCCGAAAATTTTGATTTTCCGAAAGAGGGTCGGTCCCAATTACTTCGGATAATCGAGGTTCTACTGTATTTTTTTAATGAAAGATACCGTTGAAAAGAATCTTTTATCAGTGAATGCTTTTTAGGTGCGTTCATAATGAACTGCTAAAAAATGCTTTACTGTTTTTCAAGAGGTATTCCTCCTATCCATTTAAATAAGAATTTTTTCATGCTTCAATTTATAAAAATTATTTAAAAGCCTGTTTAGATGCGTTCGTATTTACATAAATACGTAGCACTTATAGTCGTCGTTTGATCCGTCTGTCTGTCTGTCTGCCCGCATAGAATAGCGCAAAAACTACCCAACCGAATTGTTTGAAATTTAATTATTCGTTGCAGAGTTTTGACGAGTCATTTCAAATTTTATGAAAATCGAAACAAAACTTAAAAAGATAGTAATAAAAGTTTCCTTTATTCTATTTAATCCTATCATATGTAATTAATTCAATGATATCCCATGACAGGTAATGATCATTACGCCTTATTTAAGATGAAGTCTTATTATTTCCGTATTAGTGAATTTAAAAGTATAGTAGAACCTCTTTTATCCGAAACTCTCGGTCAACCGAAATCCATTTTTAAAGCTTTATTTATTTATTTATTTATTTTTACTATCACATTCTTGCGTGCAAAATCCATTTTGAAAGCCTTTTTTTTTTTCCTCTTTTTTTTTTTTTTTTTTTTTTTTCTTTTCTTTTTACGTATCTTATTCCTTGTCTGCAAGCGGTCCTTTCCGAACTACTAATACATATAAATAATTTCGATCCCCTTTCTTAGAGTTCCTTTGAATTTAACTAGAGCTCCCATAAGTTGCGGAGTGAAGAGAAGAAAACGAACAATTTAGCAAATACCGAAACTTTTGAATGTTTTGTATCATAGGGATGACTGGAGCAGCAGAAAGACTGTGATACTAGTGTAGTGAACTAATAAAATTAAAAAACTCTGTGATAGCTGATAGAGCTTCAAGGCAAGGGCAATCGAAACTTCGACATTACACATTTTTTCAAACCCTTGTGATATATGTCAAAAGTACTTAATTTCAAAATTAAAATTCAGGTCATTTATTCATGTTTCTATTTTGCTATTGCTATATTTTTATTAAGCACTTGTTACTATAATAAAAAAAGTGGCATATTTTTCTCCTTAAGGGTGTTCTAAATCGAAAAGGACAACTTTCTGATATAAGTTTTAATTTATTTTTGTCGAAAATGCATGAAACTAGCTGGTGTTGTTGTTCAGAAACTATGTAATTGAGCTGTTTTTTTCCATTATTTTGCAAACGCAATAGATCTTTCAGAAAATAATGTCAAAGTGGGCGTTTTATACCTAATTTCCGCGCGAAGGAAAAAAGAGCACTCAAGAGCGGGCGAAAAATGGGTTTGTCACGTGATCGAATTCACTTATAACTCAATAGGTAACTGATTGATCAAAAAATGGAAAAAAATAGTTCCATTGCAAATCGCTTCCATGGCCAGGCTGTCCAATTTTATATCTTTCCGTTAAAAAAGGAATTTGTAAATATGTCAAAACATTTTTCGCTTGTTGAGCAGAGCAGTTAAGAACAGCCTTAATCTGCAAATTGAAACATTTTCGATTTTCCGAAAGAGGGTCTGTCCCAATTACTTCGGATAATCGAGGTTCTACTGTATATAGAATCGTAATAAATTTTGTATTCATACATTTTTACATAAGAGTTCAACAGCTATTGTATCAAGGTTGAATAGTTATAAAACTAGTTATAGTATACGAATTTTGTGTAATGGTTACATCATCTACCTTAACCCCTTGGGGACGAACGACCGGAATACGTGCCGCGTAAGGTGCTCAGAATCCGTGATTATTCTCATCAGTAAATTTGTATTGTAAATTTTGCTTTATTTAATCCGAGCATTTTCCCAATTCAATTAAGCAAAAATTTCTGTTTTGAAAGACCGGTGATAAAAGATTTAAAATTCTGCAAATAACGCTCGTCCCGAAATGGTTAAGAGCTCTCTATATAAGATGTTGCGTTGTTAACACCATATCATCCATTGCCGTACTGAACCAAATCAAAACAACCCCACCCCATTATTACATATTATTTTAAATACATGTTATTAGTACCATATATAAAAGGGTTATAATTCACCAGTAAACAAATGAACCAGAATAAGCATTCAGAAAAATAACTAATGAAACATTTGTTCAATGTAAATAATATATAGTAGTCCAGGCAATAGGGAATTTTACCTAGCAAAATTAATGGCAGTTCTGGAAATCGGCTTCCCATCGACTTCCCATCTCCCCTCCGAACTTTCCTTATAAGGTTTACTTTAAGTTTTTTTGGTCGCTGAATCCGAATTTTTAACTTATCCCCAAAAGTTTCCCCCCCGAAACCCCCCAAAATAGTTGTTATTAACTTAAATTTCTTATTATTTTAGGGGAAAAGCATTACAAAATTCAGAAACTAGACAAAATTTGCAACAAATAGGATACATGACATTATGACGTAGGATAAAAGGGGAGAGAGGGGGCTGCCTCGGAATATTCCCCGCGCGCTTTTCTCAAAAACCAAATTTTTTCAAAAAATCAATTTTTTGGGGGGTTGCCGGGGGAAATTTTGGTGGGAAGTTACAAATTCGGATTCAGCGACCCAAAAAACATAAAGTGAGTCGAAATCCAGAACTAGTATTAATTTTTCCAGGTAAAATCCCCTATTGCCTGGATTTCATAACTTAGTGCACGTAGCGCCGCAGTGCATGTTCAGAGGCAGCCCTCCCCTTCCCCGTTCATCCTACTATATGATGTCATGTATCCTATTTGTTGCAAATTTTGTCTAGTTTCTGAATTTCGTAATGCTTTTCCCATAAAACAATAAGAAATTTAAGTTAAAAACAACTATTTGGGGGGGGAGAGGTTCGGGGGGGAAAATTTTGGGGGGAAGTTAAAAATTCGGATTCAGTGACCCAAAAAACTTAAAGTAAACCTTAAAGAGAATGTTCGGAGAGGAGATGGGAAGGCGAATGTAAACGTGTGAGTGGTTAAGTGGAATTGCGCAACACTGTGCGCATGTTCCGAGGCAGATCCCCCCTTCCCCTTCATCCTAAGTTGTATTGTCATATATCTAATTTGTTTCAAATTTTGTCTACTTTCTTAATTTCTAGATACTTTTACACTAAAACAATAAAAAAATTGATTTTTTTAATAAAAACCTTTTTTGGGGGGGTTGCCGGGGGAAATTTTGGTGGGAAGTTAAAAATTCGGATTCAGCGACCCAAAAAAACATATAGTAAGCCTTTTTCCAGAACTACCATGAATTTTGCTAGGTAGAGCGGGAAAAGAAAAAAGTAAAATTGTGTTTACATAATTTATTTGTTAACCCTTTCGGGACCGGTGGCTTTTACATAAATTTTATCGGCTGACACCACTTTTTAAAAGGAAGTTACCTTTACTTAAATAATCGTGAAAATGCTCTAATTAAAGAAAGCTAATATTACTTTTCTTTTTTACTGGTGCCAGAAACAAATTTTATATGTTCTTTATGAAGGTGCTTATATTCCCCTAAGGACCCGAATGGGTTAAGAGACCTGTTATTTCGACTACAATGTACAGAAAAAGTGTCGAAAAAGTACAGTCTTTATGTAACTACAATTGACGCATGATGCAACGAAGCCAATTACACTGCCTCTTTTTTGGAGTAGTTTTCTAAACATTCCTTGCAAAGAACGTCTGAGTTACGCGTAATCCAATTTTTCATTATTATCATCTTGACTTGCATCTTTCTTGCCCTTCTTACTTTTTATTTTTCCCTTTTTCTCCTTTGGTTTTAGTAAACTTGATAACATGCCTAACATGGTTAGTCTGTGCAAAAAGAAAAGGAAAAGTTAATAACACTTAATCATACCATACAAAAGAAATTGCGGCATGTATCCCATTTTGCATGGTGCAGCGCAGACGTCGGCCATCACAGTTACCTGCTATCACTAAGGGGAATGGCGTAACCATACACACTCTATAGAAACGCTACACTTAGTTTTGACTTCGAAATCATGCATACATTTAGCAATTAGTGTATGAAAAGTATTTAAACATAACATGTTTAAAAGTTTGAACAGTGAAATCATGCACTACGTCAAAATAAGGATTATATTTCTACAAGTAAACATCGAAATGGAATTCACGCTATACACTAGTTAAAATAATCTCATTGTGCACCTATACTGTGCGTTTGACGACCATCTATCGATAATTACAAGAAAAACAAGGGGTGCGGCATCTATCCCGGGTGCGGCAACTCTCCCGAAGTTACCCTATATATTTTTTTCACAAACCAAGATCAAAATAACAAAAATTCTAATTTTATAGCTGGCCATATTATAAATCTCAGCTCTTTTAAAATCTTTTATAATAGAAATTCCTTATACTGACATTTTCAGATGGGAAAAAAAAACTGACAAAGTATCAAGGTAACCAATCACTTATTTACTTTAACCCGGGAAATGTAATCAGGAAATTTTTTATCTAAGGCAAATTTAATGCTTTGCAGAGAAAAACTAATTTTCCTGCTTCATTTGAAATTGTTGCTGTTTCTGTAAAATGGAGCCATATGGGATCATTTTTGTTACTTGCCATATTTGTGTTAAAAAAAAAAAAAAAAATAATAATAATAATAATTTTCCCTGTGCTATACCAAGTATTGCTATCTACAGTTCAGTGTGCAACAGTAACTTCGAACAAAGCGCTTTTAGTAGTTGATTCAAGTTCTTTGCTTCAAGTGTGCTTAAAAAATAGGTTTGTAACTAACACATGTTGATCAATGGTCTAAAGAAATTCTTCTTTGTTATGTATTTACTCTGGAATACCACACCGCTCAATGAATTCCCTTATCTATCCAGTGAGTGTCTACAAAGAAAAGCAAGCAGAGAATTACTGTTGAAAATGGAAGAACATTCTGAGTGTATTGAGAACATGCACCTTTTTTTTTGTTGTTTGATTTAAATAACATGTATTCTTTTCAAAATTATCTTGATTTAGAATATAGTTAAACATTATTAATGAAAAAATTTTAAAAAATGTAACTGTATGATTTTAATGAATGATTTAAAAAAAATCAGCTGATTTAAATCAGCGTACCCTGTACAATAACATTGCAATCATGCAATAATCAGTTCAATAACAATCACAAACAACGTTCATATTTACATACTAGTATTTCAATTGCCAGACGCTTCGTCTGTTTCTGATTTAAATTATTTGATATTTTAAAAATCTTCAGATGTGTATTTGTAAAACACCTTTGTTGTCAGCAAACTGTATATAATCAGATCACTTACGGCATCTGTCCTGTCAGGCGAAGACACACGCGAGCTAAATCTGTGGGGAGGTTCTTTGCCACTATCTCATTTGGACACTTTTAAATATAGGGTAGATGTGCCAGTAATGGACACCCCTTGATGTTTTTGGTTAAAAAAAAAAAAAAACTAATAAATATTTAACTTTAATTATTTTCTTTTATAATTCCCCCTTGCACGTTTTATAAAACTGTGTTATTGTTGACACTTTTAATCAAACCAATCAGGGAGCAGAAAATAATGTTTCAAAGTTTCGCTGTTTTTCTGTGAAAATCTTAAGGGCATTCTCAAATCCAAAAGAGCAACTTACTAACATAAGTTTTAATTTATTTTTGTTCGAAAATGCATGAAACTGGCTGGTGTTGTTGCTCAGAAACTATGTAATTGAGCTGTTTTTTCCATTTTTTTTTTTTTTTTTTGCGAACGCAATAGATCTTTCAGGAAATAGTGTCAAAGTGGGCGTTTTGAACCGAATTTCCGCGCGAAGGAAGAAAGAGCACTCACGAGCGGGCGAAAACGTGTCTGTCAAAATCGCTTATAACTCAACAGGATGATCAAAAAATGGAAAAAACAGTTCAATTCCAATTCGCTTCCATGGTAAGCTTTCCAATTTTATACCTTTCCGTTAAAAAATGAATTTGTAAATGTGTCAAAACTTTTTGCACTTGTTGAGCAGAGCAGTTAAGAACAGCCTTAATGGAGAGGCTAATTTTATTGCAAAATTTGAATGTTTTTGTTTGAGTAGCAATAGAAACCTTAGAATTTTATATACTAACGGCTATTTACAAAATTTCATTTATTTTTAATGTTTTAAGGGTGTATTCCAATCCAAACTGCTTATTTTTTGATTCATTTTTTAATTCATTTTCGCTCTCAAACGCATCAAGCTGGGGAAATCCCTTATTCAGAAGCTATTAAAAATCTATTTTCTGTCTTAAACGTTTCTTTATTCACCTCTGACAAAAAAGAAGGAAAAAAAAAAGTAATACTATTAATGAAAGTTATAGGTAATATTCATGAAACTCCATACAATCGGCAGATCAGTGGCCTTAAACATCAGTTCTACATTTTTAATTTGAAATTATTTTATTTAGTATTTAAAATATTCAATTCACAATATATATCTTTCATATTTGTAATATTAATTATTATAAATGTCATATATAATATATATTATAAATATATATCAAGTAGTATCTGAAAGATTAATTGTTAAAAATAGCGAGACAAAACTAAACACTAACATTCCAAAACTTTTTTTTAATTATTATTACCTTTTGAAATCCCCCACTGTTTCAATAATTTGATAGCTGTGATTGCCTGATATTTAGCATTTTAAACCATCCATCTAAAACAGGCATGTCAAGCTCATTTATCGCCGCGGGCCAAATTCAGAATTATATACAAAGATTTAACTTATTAAATACATTTTCTCGTTAAATTATATTTATTTGACTTGAAAAATAACAAAAGGTTGCAACACTACTTTAAAGGATTGATTGATTGATTGATGAATAATTACAGATAATTTCGCTCTAATATGGAATCGCACTTAAATTTGAATAACTGCATTAATAAATTTCGAACAATACATTTGAACATCAATCATTAGAGGTTAAGTAAACTGAATTTCATATCTCTTGAAATTCAAAAATCTTTTTTGATTTCATTTTTTAATATATTTTTTAAAATTTCCACCACTGTGATTTTTGTAATAATGTCTGGCAACGTTCTCTTTTTTAGAATTGTTTTGCCAATGTAATAAATTCTATCTGAAAACGCTAATACTAACAAGACAGCCTCATCAATTTTGCTTTGAAGTTTACTCAGGTGCTTGCTTTTTAATTCCAAATGAAAAATCCAAGTACTTTGACTATTAAAGGTATATATAAATATTATACAGACATACAAACAATAAATACAATAAACCCAACTGGAGTGAAAAATCAGCCAGAGTCAGAAATCGAACCCGGGACCACAGTATACAAGACTGCTGCTCTAACCACTGAGCTACTCCGGCCGATACCTGCTCTGGCTAATTTTTCACTCCAGTTGGGTTTATTGTATTTATTGTTTGTATGTCTGTATAATATTTATATATACCTTTAACTGTTGAATGCAGGCGTTATTTATGTGTGTGTGTGTGTTTTAATATATATTGTAGTATGTGTGCTTTATTATACTTTGACTATTGTTAGTCTTTTAATAATACACATTCATAATTTCTCAATTAAAAATGAAAATTGTAACCATGTTGAACTATTTGAAATTAAGTGTTAAACTTTATACTGGAAAAGCCGTCAAACATCTTTATAAGAAGGTGTTCCTGTTTATCATCACTACCCATATTTCGAAGATATTTCTTTGATTGATGATGATTAAGCATCAATTATTTTCAAATTTCTTTAACTTCTCTAGACATCATTTCTTCAATTCAGGGGCGAATGAATTCGACTCGCGGAATATTTCATGTAGTTAAGACAATACATATATTTTTTCAAAGCGAATGTTTTTTCTTCAGTAGGCTTGTGAAAACACTTTTATTCTCTTTTAAGAAGTATCACTTTCAATTCTGATGTATATTTTTCCGATGTTTAAGAATATTTTTGTGAGTTTTCTTTATATTTTGTGCTGTAGCACCTCTTAATGTTACATTCTTTCCAAACCCAAACAGTGTCTAAATGTCAAACATAAAATTTCAGTCTTCCTTTGGACATAATTGTATTGTAAATCACCTTTAAAAAAATCTGCGATGTTCATCTTCCGTTATCATATTTATTCATAGTGGTAAAGAACATTAATGTATTTTTTTTTTTTTTTTTGTAAGTCCCAGGATGTACGAGAATATCCCTATAAAATGTGTGCATATAAATAAAAATACAAGAAAGGAAAAAAAGGTAACACAAGTTTTATTCAATGATTCAATTGCTAACCTATCTAATATAAATAATTAAAGAGCTTAAATTCAAAATCCATATGTTCGACTATAGCCCAAGTGGAGAACTTGGATGCAATATTCGAAGTTTTTGTGTCAAGCACAAAAGGGATAATATCTGTCACTTTCAAAGCGACTCATTGTAAATTATTTAATTTTATACTTTGATTTTTTTAAAAATTGCAACCGTTTTTAATTAAGGCCGCATTTCATTAACTTAACAACACAGTTTTAAGTATTTATTAGATACAGATATTATTTCGTAAAGTGGAGCAAAATTGAAGAGAGTAGTAACATAAAGTATTATTTTCAACATAAAAAAAACACAAATTATAATATAAATACTGTGAACATTTATAGGAAAGCGTAAATTCTCAGACACGCGATCCTGCGCTTCTCTGCGTTCTGATTGGTTATATTTGCATCCACACTTGTTTTGTTCTAAAATATAAAATTGAATCATATCTGTCTATATATATCATTGTCGCCATATGAGCGGGGTTTTTGAAATTCTCAATGTTGCCACATTCTGAAGAAAAATATTCCATTTATTTAATGACAGAATAAATGAAAATAAATCAATAAATATTACTATTCAAAAGTAGCGGTAGCATTCTGAATAAAAAAAAGCTTGCCATATTGGTAACACTGATATACATATCTTTCGAGTGTTCGTCATCTATAAGACCATGGTTGTGTTCGTGAAAAGTGTAGTTTCAGCATGCAAGTTTTTACAACTAAATTAAAAACAGATAAAATGCCAAAGGTTTCGCGGGCCACAGACTAATTGCCGGCGGGCCAGTTATGGCCCGCGGGCCACGTGTTTGACATGCCTGATCTAAAATAATTAAAACATCGATCTTCTGATAATTACAATAATTGATGCAAACAGTAAATGATTATCACAAATATTTTATTAATTACTGGTATCCTAATTGTTAGATTTATTTGAAAATAACTATTTTGTTTTATTAGTATGTATTCATTAAATTCTGGTTCTAAATACAGTCATAAAAACAATTATATTTATTACTTTTTATGGGTTGTCCGGGTATTTTGATATATTTCTGTTATTTAAAATTAAATTTCCATTCATATTGGGAAATGAGACTATAAGAATGGTTAAATATTGTTGATGGGTTAATATAATATTGAAAAAACTGGAATATAATAATTATAACTATTAATAAAAAAATAATTTTAAAAGAAATTCCCTAAGGGTGTCCATTACTGACACATCTATCCTATATATATATATTTTTTTTTTGCTTGGGTAGCTGAGGTCGATGCAGATATTTTTCATTAAGTTACTTTTCATTTCGCAGGTGGTTCCGAAAATGAAAGTAACTTTATAAAAAATATCTGCAACCAAAATCGAGAAAGTAAAAAAGGGCAGATGTAGAGATCGATCTCAGTTATCAAATGAATACAAAATAAATAAAAATGACAAAATGCAAACGAAAAATTGGAAAAGGACTTCCCCATAGGTTTAGCATTAGCTCGTGAGTGTCTTCGCCTGGCGGGACGGAAGCCTTAAACATCCACATTAGTTTTGAAGTTTTTTAGGGGAAATTTCAATTTTATTTTCTTGTTAATTAACAATATGTTTAGGTGTATGCCTATGCGAACCCCCAGAGAAAATTCCCTCATCATAATTATAAATACCAAACTAAAAAGATAGATGAAAAATATATATCAGACTTAATCAAATGAATGCAGAGGCGGGGATATATTATTTATAACACTTTTTTATATAGCTGCAAACTTCTACGCTTTTTTTTTAATAATATAAACATGCTTTGAACAAAAAACATTATTTAATAAAATATAGACAGCGTTTTTAAATTAGACCATATATACATATAATTAATATATATATATTATATAATTTTTTTTTTTTTTTTTTCTGATAAGATTTCTCGTTAAGGGTGTATTCCGATCCAAACTGCTAATTTTCTGATTCATTTTAAACTTCATTTTTGCTCTCAAACGCATCAAACTTGGAAATTCTCTTATTTAGAAACTATATAATGTGTGGTGTTTCTTAATTTTTTGATAAATGCAGAAAATACTGTAAAAAACACTGTCAAAGTTGGCATTTTGAACCGAATTTTCCGAAGCGGGCGATCTGGGAATGAAAAAAATGGTCATACTGAGAAAACAATTGTTTAAAAATCAAATTCTAATTAATTGAGCTGAAAATGAAATCACACGGCATGTTAAACATGTCTTCAGAAATCACCCCAGCAAGTTTCATGTTTTTACTTTTAAAAATGAGTCTGAAAATGTCTCAGAAAATTTCGAGCTGTTGAGGGTGGAAAAATATTTTTTCGAATACACCTTTAAAGTATGTTTACGTGGTTTTTAAAAGCGTAGAATTTGGCATGATTTTAATCCCCAAACGCCACAAGCTTGAAATAAAATTTTGCTTTAATAAAGTACACGAAGAAAACTATTAGAATTATTTCCAAATAAATTTGTCCCTAAATTCTGATATCATTCGGTCATTTCAAAATTTTAACAACCGAAGTACTTATCACTTGTAAAGGTTAAACTTATAAAAATGAAATGTCTAAAAATATAAGCACGTTTTCACAGTTAAAATGCTAAATTATAATGTAGAAAGTAAAAAAAAAAAAAAAAAAAAAAAAAAAAAAAAAACTAGAGAACAGAAATTCTGCTTTTTCAGAATTTAGTGTCGCCCCCGACATTTCCATTACTTAATTTTCTTCTGGTGGACTGGTGGTTTCTATTATTATGAAATAGCCATTATAAATGAAGCGTTCGGTGAAGGTGAAAGAGCAGCCGTAAAAAGTTAGAATTCTGATTTTCTGGTCAGAATGGAAAAAATTATGGCCATTTTTTTTTTCATTCTGACCAGAAAATCAGAAAAAATTATGGCCATTTTTTTTTCCATTCTGACCAGGAAATCAGAGTTCTAACTTTTTACGGCTGCTCTTTCATCTTCACCGAACGCTCCATTTATAATGGCTATTTCATAATAACAGAAGCCACCAGTCCATCAGAAGAAAATAACTCGGTTAAGCGGGACTCGGATAACGGAACTCTGATGCAAAACATATTTCAATTTTAAGACTTAAAGCACACGTTTTTATTTTATGTAAAATGACGTCATTTGCATTAATATAGATACTTAAAATTAAATATAGTTTATAAATAGCTCATGTTTTATCGTAAATCCTTCATTTATATTTTTCTCAAAAGAGCACGTATTTTAATTTTTTTTTTTTCAATTTTTATGAGAAAATGGCAACAAAAAGATGTAACTGCTATTTTTCAACAATTTTTTCTTTACTTTCTACAGAAATGGAGTACTTGAGTTGCCAAAATGAAACAAATGTCACTAAAAAGTACAAAAAAATTAATATTTCAAAAACAAATGGAGACGCAGTTTTCAAACAAATTGCATTAAAAAGTACTTTTTTCCCCCCAGTACGGTGGTATAAACATTGCAAATGTGCGATGCTTAGAAGTTTTTAAAAAAATGCTGTAGAGTATTTAATCGCACAATGAAACATCGGCTTTTGTTTTACGGCTGGCGTATACAAGGTAACGTTATTTATTGGAGACAAAATAAGCTGGGAGAAAGAAATAGCACACCGGGGGCTATAAAAACACTGAGAAAGAAAAAAAAGCAAACATCCAATTTAAAGTTTTATTTGTCATAAAACTTACAACTTACTTTATCAACAATTTAAATACCAGCAGTAGCTGACAAAGATGATGATAGATGCTTATAGTTCAGTCCAATTTTGCCGTAACCTGGATACACAGCCTTGACATCCATTAAAAATGTACTGGCTTTACGAGCACGACTAACAAACCGGGCATTCAGGGTCCTCTTCAGATACATAAGATACAAAGTAGAAATGTATGGCCCAATCATTCGTTCATGCTCCTGAGACATTATAATCTCGCATACTCGTCTGCACTTGGCATAAATCTGTTTAACAGTTTCTTCGCTGAGATTTCGTTTATTTCTTCTATTTCTACTCAATGTCCAAAAATAAACATGTTCCCATGCGTCACATACTTCTCTTTTGTCAACAAAGTTCAGAATAAAAGCCACTGTATCCAAAAGAGAAATCGGAATGTCCTCAAAAAAGGTGTTCTGTAACGGATTCACAAATCCCGTACAAGTCTCTGTGCTGCATTTCCAAAGCCAAGCGATTTCCTGATCAACAGCTGCCATAAAACCGCCACATACTGGACAAGGAGGTGCAGCATGCTTTAGAGGAATTAATTCGAGATCTTGTAAAAACGAAATACATTCTTTTTCCGTTTCGATTTTAAGAAACACATTAGCGTAATATAGAGAACCTAATTCGTACGAATCTTCAAACAACGGGTGCATTCTTAAATGTACGATTGAAGCTAGGCGACAAGTTGAATTCTGACGGAAGACTGTATTTCTAACGTGCGTACTGCAAACTACAATGCGCCCTACAGAGTATAAGCGCCAAGAGATCGGCAGTTGACAACTCGTGGTCTTGTTTGGCGTGAAATCGCCCGCTTGGCGAATGCTTAAAGACGTTTTAAAATATTTAATTTTACCGTTCCAAAATGTGATTGAAAAACTTTATTCCACGGTTTTACTTTAAGGCTGTTCTGAAATCTAAAGTGACTATTATTCTCTGATACATTTTTTGAATTCCGTTTTTTTTTTTTTTTTTTTTTTTTTCCCTAAACGTATCAAATTAACTAATGCTCTCGAATGAAGAAGAAACCATGTAATCAAAATACTAGGACTTCCCTCAGAGGGATTAGTCTGAGCGATATTACTGAGAACATAGATTTAATAATAACATGTGGAAGCAAAGAAAATGAGATGTTATCTTTAATTGTCCATATACTGCGAAAAATTGAAATGATGAAAATAAACGAATTGTAGAATTACAAAATCTTATATATAAATTCGTATACACTGTTTAAAAAAATGGGAAATCAAACCATTCAAGACAGCCATGCATGGATATAAAATTGAAAGTACGCAATATATTAAAAGTAAAATAGAAAATGAAACACTAATTTACTTATATCGGAATTTTAACTGTATAAAATGATGTCAAGAGCATAATCAGACGCCCCGCACCAATTTGAGTAACTTTAAATGACAAATATATGATGTTTAAAAAGAATGGACTATACTTTATATGGTGTGTGCTCCCCTGGAATAGTTAATATTGTACAATATCTGTTTTCCACGGATGCAATGAGGTTGTCGATAACATTTAAGGAATTCTCTTCTCAAAATCTAATATAGTATCAAAGTACCGAATGCATCAAAAGTGGCATGCAATGCTTCGTTAGAGTGTGTTTTAGATATGCTCGATCGGATTTAAATGATGAGTGTATGCTGGCCACTACATACGCTGTATTGTTTTGTTTTCAAACATATTCTGCACAAGTTGAGCTGTATTTAGCATGTATTAAATAAAAGAAATCGGCAATGATTACAACATAAAGTATGACACAAGATCTGAATATATCGTCTGCATAACTTTTGAGCTGTCAAAATGTCATTTGAAGTAATTTACAAATCCATACATATTTATTCAGCAAATCATGCAAGCTAACATACGCCAATATGAACCCGATTACAAAATTTCACCAGAATAAGTTAATATATAAAAAATCTACTAATGATAATTGAGAATATGACCTTATGATAAAATGTCTAGAAAAATGAATCGGATAAAAAATTCATATCACACTTAAAACGGCACTTCCCTCTGTTAGTGGCCTTGGCGAGAAAGAGAAAAGCCTAGAGAAGGAACACTTTAACAAGTACTTTCGGGCAACCTACTCACTGTTTCATACGGGTCTTTATTCAATATTTACACAATTTATTTAATGCTAGGTGGGTGTCTATCAGTTTTGTTGCATTTAAATTGCATGTTTTGCGGAGGAAATGCAGCATTATGAAATATTTAAAGTTGCTGTACCTAATAATTCCAAATTAATGGTAATTGAGATCGCTTTCCGTTCATTTCATCTTTTTAAATTTTAAATTTTTTAGAAACCATTCATAGAAACAATTGTATATTTTAAAACTAACCCGAAGCAAAATTTCAAGATTTTGGGCTCAGCAGTAACAGAGAAATAGAAATTTTTTGAAAGTTTTTTGTTTCTGCACTGTTTTTTATAGCGACATTTTTAGAAATTGTTCTATTGCGAGAATTTACGTCATGATAAATACAGCTATGTCAATTTTCATGTTTATATTCCTAACAGTTCCATGTTCTTCGTTAGTTAGATCATCTTTAGATCTTTTTCCGCTTTGTTTAGTCTTTCTAATTTTTAGAATTCGTTCTACAACGAGCATTTACATCTTATTAATTACTACCATGCCAAAGTTCTAGTTTCTAACCCCAACAGTATCCCAAAAATTTCAGTATTCCAAATAAATCATAGTTTAGAACCTTTCTAGAAATTTTTACGTTTATCCGTCAAATTGAACCTTTTAGAGAGCGTTCATTACGAGTATTTACATCTTAAAAGTAACTACCGCACCAAATTTAAAGTTTCTAACCCAATCAATATCGCAGAAATCACAATTTTAGAACTTTTTTGCTCCTGCAGCGATGTAGGTTCTTGCACTGACATAAAATAGTCTTTTTTTCGGAGCAGAGATGACCACCAACATTTTTTTAAGTTGGCTATGTAGTTTCAAAGATAACACTTCACAAACGTACAAGCATTAATAATATTATATACTTTATAATATTATAACGCTTTATAATATTAGCATTAGATGTACAGATACAAAAGCCATTTATCTGTGACAAGCTAATGTGCCGGCGTTGCCCAGAATTTGAAGGATGTTTGTTCTGAAAAATCAATTTCAAAATTTAACATACAACACAAAACAAACATTAAAAAAAGCAGTCGAAATGTTATTGAAGGAATCATATGAAAACGCTATATAAAAATGCATAAATGTATATAACAGACGCAAAAGAATACAGCTATAAATGAACTTATTTCAATTTATAATTGGAGCAATAATGTTAAAATACGCCAATATTTCCCTAATCGGGTTTTTATTATGCTTCAATACATTTTTCACACTCATATGACGTTATACTATATCCACCATGCCCTTTATATTTTCAATATGACGTAATATTTTCCTCTTTCACGTGGAAACCTTGAAATAGAAAAGTTATGAAGTTATATTCACTTTCATTTAAATTCGTCAAACCATTTATTTCATTTTCATATTTCACGTGAATATCTTGCAATAGAAAAGTTATGACGTAATATTCACCTTTTTTTTTAAATTCGGCAAACTATTTATTTCATTTTCATTTTTCACGTGGAAATCTTGCAGTAGAAAATAAACTGTTGTAGTAATAATTTTATTGTGTTTTTTAATTAATGGCAACTTCTATAATGAAAAATGTTTAAATTTGATAAGAAATTGCTGTTAAATTGGTGGTTTTTTATTAATTAAAAATTAACTATAAGTTATTTCGATTCCGGATTACTTTAGTTGTCTCGGCCATGTTTTAATACACATGTACGTATCTCTTCACAATTTTGGCTTCCAAATTGTGGATTTTTTATAGAATTACAAACAGACAGATAGACAAATTTTCATTTTTATATATCTCTCTATTCTATGAAAAGTAACTAACGCTGTCACCGCCGGTTTTGAATCTTTTGTGACCGGAGGTCTTTCTTCGTTAATATTAAGAAAACTATTGCATACAAATATATGAAAATCGGTGGTATTATAGCGAAATGTTTGATCAACACACTAATGCATACAGTTTTCAAATCGAAGAATTATTTTAAGAGATATTTAATGCTAAAGTTGGACAAAATCGTTCCATTAAAAAAAAATTATAAGAGCAAAAGCTATACATGGGAATTTAATAATTTTTAGATCATTTTATTCAATAGAAGATCCCGGTCTGCAGATTTCATTAATTTTTTTTAATTTGACTCATTTTTTGAGGTTTTATTTCTATTTTAAATTCAAATATTCAGCATTTTGACAGATATTTTTTACATATTTTAGAAAATGGTATTAATTTAAACTGTTGCCAACTGTATAAACAGCGCAAACAATAATGTTTGCTTCAAATAAAAAAATTATTTACACGTTACTATTATAAACAGAAAAAAACCTTCAAATTACAATTAAATAATTAGGTATAAAAAGCAGGCACTTATTGGAAATTACGCCATAAAAACTATATTTACATGTGAATTTTAAAAGAGAAAGGGTATTGTAAAATTCATTAACATGCGTTAGAAATCTGAAATAGAACAAATTACGTCACATTACACTTATTATGCAAAGTGAACAAAAAATAGTATTGCAAAACAGTTTAAATTTAAAAATTGCGCGACACAAAATATTAGAGGTTAAATATTAGATTTTTTCAAAATTTTATTATTTGTCGTTTGATGTGAGGTGCTCAGCTATAAGTATGCAAATTTTTATTTTTCAACATAATTAGGGGCTGAGTTAGGAAAATTGCTTTAAATACACAAGTTAGAGATCAGAGGGTTAAATATTAGACTTTTTCAAAATTTTATTATTTGCTGTTTGATGTGAGGTGTTCAACTATAAGTATGCAAAATTTTATGTCTCCAAATTAATTAGGGGCTGAGTTAGAAAAATTGCTTAAAATACACAAGTTAGAGCCCAGAGGGTTAAATAATAGACTTTTTCAAAATTTTATTATTTGTCGTTTGATGTGAGGTGTTCAGCTATAAGTATGCAAAATGTCATGTCTCCAACTTAATTAGGGGCTGAGTTAGAAAAGTTGCTTAAAATACACAAGTTAGAGCCCAGAGGATTAAGTAATAGACTTTTTCAAAATTTTATTATTTGTCGTTAGATGTGAGGTGTTCAGCTATAAGTATGCAAAATGTCATGTCTCCAACTTAATTAGGGGCTGAGTTAGAAAAACTGCTTAAAATACAGAAGTTAGAGACCGGAGGGTTAAATATGACTTTTTCAAAATTTTATGATTTATCGTGTCATCGCAAGTGTTCAGCTATAAGTATGCAAACTTTCATGTCTCCAATTTAATTAGGGGCTGAGTTAGAAAAAATTGTTTAAAATACACAAGTTAGAGCCCAGAGGGTTAAATATTAGACCTTTTTCACAATTTTATTATTTGCCGTTTGATGTGAGGTGTTCAGCTATAAGTGTGCAGAATTTCATGTCTCCAAATTAATTAGGGGCTGAGTTAGAAAAATTGCTTAAAATACAGAAGTTAGAGACTGGAGGGTTAAATATGACTTTTTCAAAATTTTATGATTTATCGTGTTATCGCAAGTTTTCAGCTATAAGTATGCAAACTTTCAATTCTCCAACTTATTTAGGGGATGAGTTAGAAAAATTGCTTAAAATACATAAGTTAGAGCCCAGAGGGTTAAATATCAGACATTTTTCAAAATTTTATTATTTGTCGTTTGATGTGAGGATTTCAGCTATAAGTATGCAAAATTTCATGTCTCCAACTTAATTAGGGGCTGAGTTAGAAAAATTGTTTAAAATAGATATGTTAGAGCCCAGAGGGTTAAATATTAGACTTTTTAAAAATTTTATTATTTGTCGTTTGATGTGAGGTGTTCAGCTATAAGTATGCAAAATGTCATGTCTCCAACTTAATTAGGGGCTGAGTTAGAAAAATTGCTTAAAATACAGAAGTTAGAGACCGGAGGGTTAAATATGACTTTTTCAAAACTTTGTGATTTATCGTGTTATCGTAAGTGTTCAGCTATAAGTATGCAAACTTTCATGTCTCCAACTTAATTAGGGGCTGAGTTAGAAAAATTGCTTTAAATACACAAGTTAGAGCCCAAAGGGTTAAATATTAAGCCTTTTTCAAAATTTTATTATTTGTCGTTTGATGTGAGATGTTCAGCTATAAGTATGCAAAATTTCATGTCTCCAACTTAATTAAATTAAGGGCTGAGTTAGAAAAATTGCTTAAAATACACAAGTTAGAGCCCAGAGGGTTAAATATTAGACTTTTTCAAAATTTTATTATTTGCCGTTTGGTGTGTGGTGTTCAGCTATAAGTATGCAAATTTTCAAGTCTCCGATATATATAGTTTCTGAGAACGGGCTCTGTGACAGACGGACAAACAGACAGACAAAGGAGTGCGACAGGTAGGATTTCGTTAGATGGACGAAACTCTAAAAACATGCTGCGGATGACTGTAACAACATCCTAAAATTACATTACCATCAGCGATCTACCAATCCCGAATTTAGTTTATATTCGTTTCATATACTCTTATTCTTTTGTGCGGCCCTGTAAAATAATTATCAATATTATATACAGTAAAACCTCTGAATAGCGGACACCCCGAGAATGCAGAATTTGTCCTCTATTTAGAGGTGACCGCTACTGAGAGTAAAACATGTACAGTTATTTAAGAGTTGGTAATCGAAAAAATGTCCGCTAAATAGAGGTATCCGCTAATCGGGTGTGTCCGCTATGGAGGTTTTACCAGTAAAACTTCTGAATAGCGAACACCTCGGGAGGGCAGAATTTGTCCTCTATTTGGAGGTGACCACTACTGAGAGTAAAACATGTACAGTTATTTAAGGGTTGGTAATCGAAAAAATGCCCGCTAAATAGAGGTGTCCATTAATCGGGTGTGTCCGTTATGGAGGTTTTACTGCATAATAATATCATCCTTTACAAGAAAATTGCATGCTGTATGATAGACAGACAGACATCCAGAGAAAGTTAACCTCCGGATCAATAAATATTCATGTCTTTTGTTTTAATCATCCACAATTGTATGTCATACAACATGCCAGATTTTATACAACAGGCTAAAAATGGTCACCGTGGTACGGAATACTGTATTATTATTTGTTTGCCCACCAAAACTGGTTGCCACGGGTTGTTGCAAGGTTTGTGATCACGTGGTTGAAACTGATCTATTCAATATTACTGCGTGCGTATTTTTTTTTATTTGCTCCATGTGTTCAAACCAGTTGTCTACGAAAACATCAACCGGTGAAAGTGACGCACACGAAATTTCTGTGACGTATGCAGATAAATTGTGATTTTTAAAGAGTTTTTTCTATATAATTTTCAAACGGTTTGGAACTTATTTTTCATAGTAGGTGCATTCAGTAGGCGACCCTCATAGGTACCTTCTAGTGCAATCAGAAACGAAATCCGACAAATATCTTTTGAGTTATGCTTGACGAAAGGTTTTTATTAGGCTTTTTTTTTAGTAGGACATGGCGTTAATATCCATCGTAGTAGTAAAGTGTCCAGACAGTAATATTTCGCTGAGTATTAGCCTTCGCTTCGCTCAGACAATTATTTTCCGTGTTCCAGTAAAGGCAGACGATATATCAGAATACGCTAATAACCCTTCACTGCACGAATTTTTCTATTTTTATGATTTTTTTTTTTTTTAAATATATATATCGGTTTAATAATGGGAAAAATAGTAAAAAAAAATGAAAATTTCAAAATTTCAGCTAAAATTTGATATTTTATGGTGTGGGCCATATGTACACATTTAGAGTTTTTAAATATTGTATTGCCATATTTTGCAACTAAATGAGCTTAAATTAAGCTTAAATTAATTAATTTTATCTGCTTAACACTCTGCAACTTTTATTATATTAATATTTTTAAGTAATTCAGTAAAAATAATAAAAGTAAATTTTACCTTAATAACTTGATCGAATTTTTTGTTGTTGTTGTTTCCGAAGAACAAATTCTAATTTTTTGTATAATGTAGCCATCTATCTGACATGGACAAAATAAATGTTATTCCATTCTTTGGATTGTTCAGTTACAGTGATCATAATAGCCAAATTCATGGCACATAAGGAAAATTATAAGGTTTTTAGAAATGTGCCAGATATGGCACGAGGTGCAGTAAAGGGTTAAAGTTGGTCTTGGTGTTTTGAACTCAATTTCCTGACTCGATACCGAAGGAAAGGGGAAACATGGTACTACTTAGACAACTATTCCATATAACTCAAGATGTAATTAGTTTATGGAAGAATGGGGAAAAAAAACTCCTGGAATAAAAATCAATAATCATGACGGAAAATGTCAGCCTTTGTGTTTAACCCCTTGAGGGGCACCGGTATATATTATATACCACCTACGATTAATGAAGTTTCACACCAGAAAAAATTTATTAAATTTTACTTTTCTAACTTTGGTGGAAAAAAGCCGTAAAACTGCTTTTACTTATTTTCAAATAGAATTTTTCAAAGATTCCTGTGGGAATTCAGCATTTCACAAACGTAATTGCTTGCCCCTCAAGGGGTTAAAAATGAGTCTGTAAATGTGGCGGGAAGTTTCTCGTTGTTGAGCGGCAATTTATTTTATTTATTTTTTTTTTTTAAAGCTGTTTGTTCTCAAATCATATTTTCTGACACATTTTTTAATTAATTTTTGTTCAGAAACGCTTAAAATTGGCAGGTGTTGTTATTTAGAAACTATGTAATGGAAAGACGTTTTTCATTGTTTGGTAAACGTAAAAGCCCTTTCGTAAAATACTGTCAAAATGGGCATTTTGAAACCTAATTTCCGCACGCGAGCCTGAGAGACAAGAGAAAAACCTGTTGTCACGTGACCACAATCGCTTATAGCCTGGATAAGTAATTTATTTATCAAAAAGGGAAAACTCATTTTGATTCCAAATCGCTTCAGTAGTTAGGCTTGCCAATTTTATGATTTTACGTTTAAAAATGAGCCAAACAATGTCTCAGAAAGTTTCGCATTGTTGAGCAGGAAGTTTGAGAACCCCTTAAATTCTCATTAAAGACAGTTTTAGGAAGGTTTTCTGAAACATGTACGTGCGTTTTTATTACGTAAGTTTTGTTCTGTTGAAAGATTATAGCATAAAATTTTACACTAAAAATAAATAAATAAATTTGCCATAAGATTTTTTGTATAAGTATAAGCAGATTTCAAAAATAATCTTTTTTGTTAGTTAATCTAATTGCTGTCGTAAATAATTTACAAAGGCCTTTAATTCTCGCTTTAGTAAGTCAGTTTTAAGGCTGCCAGTCACTCAGCTTCCGAATTCCTCTCGGTAATGTTAAGTCTATGGGCGTTTGATGCATTTTTATATTCAAAATATTTCCTCAGGAAATTAATATTTTTAACTTCTTCTTTCAGTGTTCTCTTCTTAAGGCTGTTCTCAACTGCTCTGCTCAACTAGCGCAAAACGTTTTAACACATTTAAAAATTCATTTTTTAACGGAAAGATATAAAATTGGAAAGCCTGGCCATGGAAATGATTTGGAATCGACTGTGTTTTCCATTTTTGGATCAATCAATTACCTATTGAGTTATAAGCGACTTTGATCACGTGACACGTCATTTTTCTCCCCTTATTGACTGGATTTTCTTCTTTCGTTCGGAAGTTCAGTTCAAAATGCCAACTTTCACAGTATTTTCTAAAAGACCTATTGCGTTTGTAAAAAAACGGAAAAAACAGCTCGATGACATAGTTTCTGAATAACAACACCTTCTAGTTACATGCTTTCCGAAAGAAAATGAATTAAAACTTACTATGTCAGAAAGTTGACCAATTGGATTTGAGAACAGCCTTAAAGGATGTCATTTCTTTTCTCAGTTCTCAAAATATTTCTAAAATCTATGCTTAATTTAATATTTTATGTTTTAAAAACTGACGAATTGGGAGTAAAATTTTAACACTTCACATAAAATTAAACGTAGATTTTAGAAATATTTCGACAACTAAGAAAAAAGAGACATCCTATAAAAAGCGTACGTTAAAAATATTAATTTCCTGAGGAGATATTTTGAATATAAAAATGCATCAAACGCCCATAGACTGTGAACATTACCTAGGGGAATTCAGATTCTGAGTGACTAGCAGCACTTAACCCGTGGACTCCACATATCTATTCAGCACAACGCCACGCACTCCATACTAGTGCGATATGGAATTCCATAATTTCAATTGAGTATAAGTTTGTTGCGAATGCAGTGATAATGAAATATAACGCTCTATTCCTATACGAAATTTTAATAAGGAATCTAACTGTGATATTTATTTTTATTAAAAATTTCATTTTGTTTGTGAAAATGAAAAATAATAAAAGCATGTTTTCAAAAAACATCGACATCTGAAATTTTGACCGGTGCAAATTCGCACAGTGTGCAGTTCACAGATTAAAGAATCTTTCTATTCTTTAACAGCAGGGCCATCGCTAAGACATTTTCTTCGGGAGGGAGAGGACCTTAAATTGCCAAGTCAAATTTCAATATTTGCGAACTAGTTTTATAATTTTGCCAACTTACCACAATTAAAAAATGTAATATACTTCCTATTGCTAAAAAGTTTAATAATATTGCCAATTAAATTTGAAACACTTGCCAAGTCTATCAGAAATAGAAAATGTATTATAATTTTCATTAAAGTTTTAAACAAATTTGCCAACTAAGTTTGTAAATTTTCCAAGTGTAACAGCATTCGCGAACGTTTGGAAGGCAGGTTCCCCCCTGTCCTCCCCTTAGCGAGGCCCTTGTTTAACAGAAAACGTAACTAATGCTGCTGCTGCAATTAATTGAATTCATTGTGACTTGTTTACTTTCTCCGTTTATAATGCAAAATCTGTTGCATATGAAAGTCCGGAAATCACAGTCATTTTTTACTTAAACATATTATACAAGCTGATTTTGAAATGTGTAAATGGCATTACATAATCAATCGCTAAAACCGCTGTCACGGTAGCCAGGGACGTAGCTACAGGGGGGGGGGGGGGTGCGACACCCCCCCCCCCCCCCCCCACTCGGTAAACTCATATACATTCGGTAATTTCACTTTCGTTCAAAAACTGTATCATTTGGCTCTATTTTTTTTTTTTTTTTTTTTTTTCTTTAAGAATTTTTAAAAACATATGACAAAACAGAAAACAATGTCAAAAAATATTTAAAATTATTAAATATTTTCTGATTAGAAACTAACCTTTCTCTTTGCATTATGTAATTTTTTTTTCGCTCGGAGTCGATTGCAATTTCACTTTTTAGCTATTCCATGTATGTAAGAAGGGGGTATCCATGATACAGTATCCCTTAGAAGATTAAGTATACCTTCTTCCTATTTTTATGCAGTATCCTTGTAGAGAATATCTTCGCTTTATTCAAGAAAGGAATCTGGAGAAAAATCCCCTGAGGGTAAATGCGTACACTCCTTGACCAATGCAAATGAAATTAGAAGGCCAGACTTCTAGTTCGTTAAAATTCGTTTTGCTGGACTCTGAAAACTATGGGGGGCGGGGGGGGGGATATTTCGCGGTTTTTTTTAGGGGACAGGATGTCGCCAGATCTTTACTGTTGTATTGTCTATTTTTCAAAGCCAAAAATAAGAGAAAACCGGGAATTTTTTCTTATCAAAGAAAATTAAAACGGTGTAATAAAATTACATCAGCTACTAAGGATGTACTGAACAGTGATTTTGACCGAATACTGAATATTCGGCTAGCCGAGCAGTAACTATTCGGTCAAATACCAAATATTCGGCTGGTCGAATATTTTAAAATTTTATTAATTAAAAAAGTTTCATATTTCATGGCTTCTTCTGGGGAATTAAACCAAGTGAATATATTTTTTTTTAATTCTAAAACAAACAACTTAGCAAAAATAACTTTTCTACCGAATATTCGGCCTACAGGCGACCGTATACCGAATATTCGGCTAGCCAAATTAACTGTTTGGCCGAATGCCGAATATTCGGCCAGCCGAGTAGTAACTATTCGGCCAAATATCAAGTACTCGGATGGTCGAATACTTTTATATTTCAAAGATTAGAGGCATTAAAATGTTAAATTTTAAAATAATTTACATAATATTTAAAGCAGAAACTTACATATTGATAAACAAGAACTTTTCACAAGTAAATGTTATACATGAAAAAAATCTGGTTTGGGGTATTTAAGAAGAGAATTTTAAAATTTTATTAATTAAAAAAGTTTGATATTTCATAGCTTCTTCTGATGAATTGTTATCCAAGTGAATATATTTTTTTTTAATTCTAAAACAAACAACTCAGCAAAAATAACTTTTCTACTGTCTTTGATTTAGCAAGGAAGTTTTTAAATGCATCTTAGATCAGTGTTTCGAATGGGCGATTATTTTCAGAGATTGTAAACATACACATTGTTCCTAAAAAAATTGTAACAAACTTTCAACAGAGATAATGTGGTTAAGACAAAAAAGTTTTGAACAAGAAACAACACCTCACTCCCTTTATTTATTTCATCAAAATTACAATACATTCAGTCAAATATTCTGGGTGTGCAACTACAAGCCGAAACTGAATTTTCATTCACAACTTTATCAGTAAATGAAGATATTTTAGCAAGATTTGTTTCATATTAATTTAGTTTGTATTAAATGTGATGATATCATTGAGAATGACTGAATTTTGGCCAGTGACGCAGTATAAATACTATATATTGCATTCTGAATAAAGGAATGTCTACCTCATAGTTGTTTAAGTATGAAAAGTGGCAATTTCCAGCACGTCTCATCATGATATTATATTTCACAGAAATCAAAGCAAGTTTGTTAAAATTGTATTCCGCTTCAACAGTCAGGCCTACCAATAAGCTTAATAAACGGTCAAGTGCGAGCATTACTCGCGCACAGAGGGTTCCGTAGAATAAATACATGAATTTGTAATTGTATTATTAAAAAAAAAAAAAAAAAGTTGCTAAAAGAATATTAAGACTTTTTAAAAAACTATATAACATAGGGTTGGGTATAACTGTATATATTAGAAAAGTGTAATCGGGTATACCACGAAAGTTCAAAGAGATATATGGAACAATATCAAATATAGCTATTCGTATAACTCTTTTTTTAATATTATCCTAATCTGTTTATGATGAACTTAATTCGGTACTGACAATAAAGGCAGTGCATAGTTAAACTTCATTTGGCATTTCATGAAACTAAATTCAGCGTAGTAATAACCTTTATTTCTACAGTGTATCTAAAACAAAACCTTTGTTCAAAGTTTAAATTGGGCATTGTGCTAAGCGCGCTTCGATCTGAGGTCTCAAAGTTGCAACGCTGCCTTGGTCAGTGCCGCGTTTTTCCAGATAGGTATTTAATTAACTTTTAAAGTCACTCGAGGCGTATTGAGAGATACAATCAATGCAAACTATCGCGAATCTCACAGTATTTATGCGATTCATTCTAATTAAATATTTCGAGGGCGATGCCCTTAAAAAACGGACACCTAATTTTAATTCCAAAACAGACAAATGGCACCAAGAATATTTAATTAAAATTTTTCTTTTATCATGTACGTAAAAATAAGCAAGTTCGCATTTTCTAATAAATTCGTTTATAAATTCTGGTGTCAGTTCATTATTTCATAAGTTTGTAAATAGAATTACTCTGTACCGGAAAGGATTAAGTGGTCGCAGGACTCTTAAAGCTTCAAAATTTAAGAAATTTTAATTTTTTTAGATGTTAAACTCCTATCTTTTCTGAATATTTTGATATAATTGTTTCCTTGAAATTCCCATTAGAACAGAAGTTTTGCCTTTTAGAATTATACCCGCTCAATAGCTGAAGCGGCGTTTCCGAAACTTTAAAGTCATTATTTTCCAAATGGCGTTTTTGGGTATAACGCGCAGGATACCTCAAAAACTTCTGAATATTTTTTCATGAAATTTTCCAAACATATATTCCATGTTATTCTGTATAAACTGAATCTAAAATTTCCTTTTTATTGTTAAAAAAAAATATTTTTTTAGGTGATTTTACTGTTGAAATTTTCAAAATTTTGTACTAGCTAAATGCAGCATTGCATTAAAAATATAAAAATGCTTTAAATACAAATTTGTTCAGGGAGATTATTACAATCGGAAGTATAAGTAAGCACCAAAATTTTCATTCTAATTGCAATATTTATTTTGTAATCCTACGCGTAAACTGTTATGCCAATTTTTTGTTCGACAAATGTCTAACAGTTTCGAGCCCCCTATAAATACTAATTCTGTATCTTGCAATTTTTTAAATACATGAAACGAAAGAACATACTTATATCTTTCATTCCAATTAAAATTGTGTTTTAAAATCATATACATTTTAAGACATTAAATGTTGAAAATGGTCTTTTTTTCATTCTTTCCACTTTTTAAAGTCCCGAGACCCCTTAAATTAGTATGTTTTTAACAATTTGACGTTTATTGCTTTTATACTGTTACTGGACATTACATTACACATATATATCATTAAAAGTCGTTAACTAGGCATAGACAGGGGTGCAGAAAATGTTTCTACTCCCAACATTTCCCCAATCCACACGAAAATTTCCCCAAAATTTTACGGTATGTTATAGGTAAGTGCTGTATTACCATAGGTATAGAAAATTTATTTTTCAAATATTTCTCAACTTATGCGCGTGTATATATGGCAGGGGTGATTCTGAGTGAAAAAAAAAAATTCCTAAAATTCACAGCAAATTTTCTGAAAGTTTACAGCAGAGTGGTGGAAATCCACTCCCAATACTATGTATTTTTCATAGATCTTTTGACGCAATTCGCGTTTTTTCGTGATCTTTTGACGAAATTTGCGGTTATTTCTCCTTCCTCTTGACGAAATTCGCAGTTGTTTTGCCATCATTTGATGAAATTCGCGGTTGTTTTGCGATCGTTTGGCAAAATTTGCGGTTCTTTCGTGATCTTTTGACGAAATTTGCAGTTTTTTGCGACCTTTTAACGAAATTTGCGATTCTTTCGTGATCTTTTGACGAAATTTGCAGATTTTTTGCGATCTTTTAACGAAATTTGCGGTTATTTCGCCTCTTTTGACGAAATGCGTGGTTGTTTCGCAATCTTTTGACAAAATTTGCGTTTATTTCGCGATCTTTTGAGTAAATTTACGTTCATTTTGCGATCTTATGACGAAATTTGCGGTTTTTTCGCTTTTCTTTGACGAAATAGAAGGTTATTCGCCCTGTTTTGACGAAAATCGCGGTTATTTCGCCATGTTTGGACGAAAATCGCGGTTGTTTTGCGATCTTTTGACGAAATTCGAGGTTGTTTCGTGATCTTTTGACGAAATTTGCGATTGTTTCGCGAATGTTTCGTGATATTTTGACGAAATTTGCGATTGTTTCGCGAATGTTTCGTGATATTTTGACGAAATTTGCGATTGTTTCGCGATCTTTTGGCGAAATGTGCATTTATTTTCCTATCTTTTGACAAAATTTGCGTTCATTTCACGATCTTTTGACGAAACCTGCGGTTATTTCGCGATCTTTTCAAGAAACCTGCGGTTCTTTCGCAATCTTTTGACGAAATTTGCGGTTCTTTCGCGATCTTTTGACGAAATTTGCGTTTCTTTAGCGATCTTCTGACGAAATGTGCGGTTATTTTGTGATCTTGTGACGAAATTCACGTTTTCTCCGTAATTCTTCGCGAAAATTCGCGGTATTTTTATGTCCGTATTTTCAAATGATCGTTTTTTTTTTTTAACCGAATGTCTTAAACTTTCGGAAAATTCGGAACATAATCACCCCTGATATACGGTACATATTATTCTGAGATCGATTTTGTGAAGGTCGCCATACGGATATTTTTATTTGTACTGAAACTGTTCTATCTCAGGGAATTATGGAATTCGTTGTTAAAATCGAAATCAATTGTGTATGTTTCTAAAAAATTTCCCCAGGGGGTTAAAATTTCCCCCGATCCTAGATCGCCGGATCGGACATATTCTGCACCCCTGGGCATAGAGTACGCCGCCCTGTCCTTGTGTATGTCCAAACTGACCGTACCTTTAAGGGTTAATATCTCATCTAATTACCGATGATTTTTTTCGAAAATCATTATCAACAATGCTTTTATTCTTCTGCAACGATAGGTATATTCAGCGATGCTCAACAATTTTTCTGAATGCCGGTAAATCGAAATTTGTGTATAACAGAAAAATGCTAATTACTCAAAAACTATGTGACCTAGGGTAATCGCTATAATTTTCCGGCAAGGTTTATATTAACGTCTACTACCTCTAATTTTTTCATAATTTTAGTTTCAGTAGATTCGGAATTAGATGGGGGAACATATTTTTGCGCTAGATTTTCAACAATATATTTGAAAATATAATACCTAAAATTAAAAGGAATGTATTTTTGAGTTCAGCGTTACAAAAACTTTCACAGGATACCCCACATGCTATACAAAGAAAAGATTTTTTTTTTTCAAGTAGCATAATTAGCCCCTCTACTTTTTTGCTAAATATATTTATGAATGTTTATTAATCTGAAAATATGTGGGTTAATGGCCTTTATTACTTCCCCGAATTTGAACTTTCCATGTTCCATAGTTTACGATTAAAATGGCTGTGACAGACAGACGGACAGACACAGGAGTGATCTTATAATGGTTCCGTTTTTACTTTTTAAGTACGGAACCCTAAAAATGAGACAGAAAATGTGTCAGAAAATTTTGCGTCGTTCAGTAGGAAGCTCGAGAACTGCTTTAAAAGAAAAATAAGATAGAGAACTATAAAATATTGGAATTTTTCCTTTGTAACCTAATATAAACCGACGATATATTTTAAGATCTGGATCTGTTTTTGTCACGGGGTAGTGGAGGGTATACGGAGATATACACCGTATACGCTCTGCTTCTCAAATAAAGCATTAGCGTATATTGCATCCATGAATGTTCATGACTTTAGCGTATACCCTTTGTTTTTTACGACTGCAACACTGGTTCTTGTCATTCAGTTCGAAAAGATATTTTTTATTTATGTTTTTGAACTTATTTTAAAATCATCAGTTGTATTGATATCTAAGGACAAGTGCATTAATCTTTCTTCTACTTGGCGTTTTGAGACATACATTTACTTTCTGCTGCAAAAACTGAAAGCAATTTTTTTCTTTGTTTTCTGAAATGAAAGGATCTCAAATTTAATTTAAGTAAATTAAAAAAAAAAATCCTTTGACTTGAATCAGGCTAATTCGTGTAACAGAATCAACGCTACAGCTCACAAAAAAATGCAAGCAAAGTAATTTTGCAGAAAATAAAATAATTTTCCACACTTTCTACCCTCTCCCATTCCATTGAAAAAAAATCTTTGTGTTTTTATTATTGCAAATTAAAATAACAATATTTAATTTTTTATACTAATGCTCAATTGCTCAACATGATATTTGACTATTTCAATTCTGATAACTTTCTATGTTACAAGTTCCAGCTTAAAAATTCAACAGAAAAAATATCGTACAAATAAAGTGAATCTTTGATTAGCCACATTTTGTGGTTTTTAAAAACTATTTAAAGCTGTTCTGAAATCGTAACTTGCATCTTTTTTTTACACTGTGATGTTTGTACAACCCCTCTCACCTATAGAAGCGCCATCTGTGGCCAAAAGAGAAGAAACAGAGCAGAATCTGGGATGGCTTCGCCTAAGAAGGTGATCCAAGACTACTGAGAACGGTTTTGGCTAGTGCCAGCCGTAAAGAATCAAGATGAAACTATAAGTTTTGTTGATATGACTTAGTGTCATGTGTACCTTTGTTTGTGACAGTCTGTGTTCACCGTCCCGTCCTATGTGTATAATAAACGTTTGTGTTGTTTTGATAATTGGCCAATCCTTATAGAAAAAGCCCACACGCGACCATCCGGTTGCTCTTTACATACACTTTCGTGAAGAAATTTTCATTTTTAAATGCACGAAATTTGCAGATCTTCTTTCTTATTCGTAAACGAATAGTGTTTCTCTTTTTTCCTATAAAGGTAACTGCGGTCTTTCAGAAAATGGTGCCAAAGTTGACGTCTGTAACAGATTTTTTTTAAACGTGACAATCGGCAAAAGATCATTATAAGGTAGCAATTGATTATAACTTAATATGTAATACATTTATCAGAAAATTTAAAAGTGCTATTTGATTTCAAAGCACTTTATGCCTCATGCCTGCTGATTACATGCTTCTGGATTTAAAAAAAAAATGTCTACTTAAATGAGTCAGTAATAAATAATTTTGGCAAAACATAAATTAGGCCTGACCAGGCCGAATTAATGTTTCTGTACCGAGCCGGGAGTGGTTTCATTCTTCCAAGTCTTCACGGGCCAAAATTTTCAGTCCCGGTTTTCAACCAACCCGTATGAAAATCTTTGTCTCAGCGTGGCCTGGTAGTGAAATACAGTTAAATTAAAATGTAGTAATACGTGTGAAAAAGAACCTGCCTATGACGGAATCCTGTTTTAAACTGAAAAATGTGTTGATCCATGCAAAATTAATATAATAATATGTGAGAAAAGAATATATAACACATTTACACCTATTAACAAGTTGGAAATTGCTCGTCAAACGTGGCAAATGAGGTGCGTTCGTACTATAACTAGCTTTATAATTATTTTTGCACCCCATATTGTACTGAATGCATATTTTTTTGCACTTCATAAGTGCATAGTCTGTAACATCATTAAAATGCTCTTCAATATTTTTTTCCCCCATTCCCTGTAATGTAACAGAAAACTTTTGACCTTTCCTGTAATTAAACTATACTTCCGATTTTCATAAAATTTGAAATGGCTCGACAAAATTTTGCAATAATTATATATTTAAAATTTGAGACCAGTCGGAAGACTGTAACAGCATTAAAATGCTCTTGCAATAATTTTTTCCCATTGGCTGTAATGTAAAGAAAAACTTTTGACTGTCCCTGTAATTAAACTATACATCCGATTTTCATAAAATTCGAAATGGCTCGACAAAATTTTGCAGCAATCATATATTAGAAATTTCAGACCATTCGGTTGGGTAGTTTTTGCTCTGTTATATGCGGACAGACGGACTGAACGACGACTATAGGTGCTACATATTTATATAGCTAGTAAATCTGCAGATCAGGAGCCTCAACGTCAGCTCTACAATTCATTGTGTTTAGCACCCTTTGAGTAATATTAATCTTTCTACAAAAAAAACGAAATTTAAAGTTTTGAAATTACATAAACATTTATAAAACGAAAAAATATTTCGAAGGTTTCTGACATTAGAAACGTTAAATTAAACCCCT
Source organism: Maratus speciosus (assembly GCA_963932465.1). Classification (NCBI taxonomy): domain Eukaryota; kingdom Metazoa; phylum Arthropoda; class Arachnida; order Araneae; family Salticidae; genus Maratus; species Maratus speciosus. Next base: position 176,553,399 of record OZ010799.1, on the reverse strand, counting down.
TGTTATGTAATGGTATTCTGAAAATCTCATGAGCTACTTATTCTGGTAATTTTTAGATAATAAAGTAGATTTCTTCAGGGGGCTCTGCCCCCCTGAACCCCTTCGTAGTGTAATTTAATTTACATTTGTAATTATCAATTAATTGTGTTAATGTCCTTTAGTAAATTCTACCAATAGACGGAAACGTACATGAATTCTTTTCTACAGCCCTGTATATTACGTGAAGATTTTTACGCGTCGTCTATAACATTTAAATTTAATGCAGACAAAAAACCCTCTTAAAACTGCTCATATCACATTTCCGTGGATTAGTATGCATAGTGTGCAACATATATCCAGTTTCTGCGGAGTCCTGTATATGGTTCTATTTAAATTCTGCAAACATTTGTTAGTATACTAAATGTAATTGGGCTGGGAAATACATAACTCAAAAAAAAAAAAAAAAAAAAAATCACACTGAAGCAATTCGCGCTCATTTTCATTTATACTTACGAATTCATTTGTGTATCCCTGTACATGGTCTATACAATATTTAAGCACTACTTATTAAGCACAAATTTACTTAACGTTAAAACGCACACCATAATCGAAAATGCTCTTCAGCAATCATCCCTAATAGACCAGAACTGTATCCGAAATTTTTTATGTGACCCTATAAATGAACGATAAATACGATACAAATCATATTCAAGCTTCTTGTAGTCAACCACAGTAATGTAATTTAATTTCATAATGTTTGAATTAGTGCAACACAATTAACACACTGACGACAGGCAATTTAATTAAATCTGGGTTTTTAAAACAGTAGAAGCTCCTCCCTCTTCTGAAAGTGTCTCGGAAATTGGTTTCTGAGATATGTTTTTCATGTTTATGCAGCAGTAAATATCTTTCAATGTACGGATGTAATATATAATGTCTTACAATCTATAAAAAATATGGACAACACAATATAAATGTCTTTTCTGTAAGGTAGAAGTCACCCCCTTAGCCAATGATGTATTCTGAATAAAAACGAGAATTCTCGTTTCCCGTCGCTAATGTGTTAAAATAAGCTGTGAAGAGTTTTTTTTCCCCCGTAGACCACATTTTAATTGACCACTTTTGTGTGACGCTGAAAAAAACATATGCTTTGCACCCCATATACTACAAAAATGTTTCAAAAATACATATCAATTTTATTATTTTGTAACAGAGTAACATCATTAAAAACGCCACAAAAGGATTTTCTTCAAAGATTGTAATATTATGAATACTTTTGAGTTCCCTGTACGCATGCTGTAAGTGCTACACATAACATATTTTATAGTAACCAGGTTCTAGTGCACCTTAATAAAGTATATAAATTTCATTACGTTTAAAATTGTGTAACATTATTAAAATACACCGCAGACAATTTTTCCCAAAGACTATAATGTAACGGAATAGTTTTGAGTGCCCCTGTAATTAAGCTATGAATGCTACACTCTTCATTTTTAATACCAAACATACTTTGGCAAACCTCGATAACGTATATCAATTACATGTAATCCCGACTATATTTACGCGAGTTAGAGCACGTAGAGAAACACGGCAGGCGACAGATAGAAAAACTGAAGTCATAAATACTTTTCATCCATGTTGGAAAGTGTTAAAAAGGATTTACATGCCTTTAACTGTACTTTTTTTTTCAGAATGGTTAAACATTAGTTTAAACATCCTAATCCATGCGATAGCAATAACATATTAAAAGCCCCCCAAAATATGCATATCTGGAGATCTATAAATCTACTGGAAAATAATTCATTATCGTGTCCACTGTTAATTGCATAAATTGCATCGATTTGGCGCGATAAAATATTTTTTGTGATAGCCTTTTAATAGTACCTGCAACAAAATTAACGCAATTTACTAACTTCATTCATATTTGACGCAATGATAGGCTACGAATAACAGTCGCTAGGCAACGAAGAAAAGGAAAAAAAAAAAGAAATATGTATCATGTAAAACAAGAAAATTAATTTAAAAATTCTTTATATTATTGGAATACATGTATAAATGCTCTCAAAACATTATACACTTAAATAAAAAAATCTGATAGATATATTGATAAAATTTCAATATAATAGGAATAATTTAAAACCCTTATTTGGAATTTTAGTATCCATAATTTGACATTTAAATCCATTAATCAAACGTGCCATTTTCTTTCAACTAATCGAAATTTGAAAATCGTCTGACTTGCCGTAGAAAAGCATTATAAAGAAAAATAAAATCTTCCATATTTTCCGAACGAATGAACCAAATTTAACCAAAAACTATACAGCTACGTCCGGGTATCTCACGAATATGCCCAATTAATTTCAAGCTGATCGGGTGCTTTTTGCGGCAGTTATCGCGGAACAGACAGACAGACAGACAAACGGAAATCAAAACTTTTCGTGTCTCCACAGTAAGCCTTCACTGACGTTTCGGCAATTACGAATGCACCTAAAAAGGGAACGTGTCTATAATGCATTTTTTAGCTCACAGGCTATCAAAGCCTGAGAGCTTATATGCTGGCCGGTTCTGTATCTACGTATGTACGTAACGCGATAACTCTTGACAGAAATATCAGATTTGCTTCACATTTTTTTCTAGGTTCCTTCTGATGAGGCGCTTCCCTGATTAGTTTTGGGGGTTCATTGGTTAAGGATAAAGGGGAAAAGGGGGCTAGTCCCCCACTTAATTTATCATCCGTCGTTATGACGCAAGAGTGGGGAGGAACCGGAAACGGCCCCTCGCTATTCTCACTCGGGACGACGACTTCGTCCCATGTTCGAAGACTTCCAGAAGGAACCCTTCTGGTGTCACCTAAACGCAGTATTCCCCGGGAAAATTCTATCTTTCCCTAGATTGAAAGAAACTTTCATCTAGCATTGGCTTTCCCCGTGACGTCATGCAGCACACTGTTTTTGTTAACAGCCGCGCAATTCAACTTCCCTAACAATAATGTTTGTATTTTTCATCTTTTATATTCTGGACTTACCTTTTCTTTACTGTTTATTTAAGGGTGTATTCCGATCCAAACTGCTTATTTTCTGATTCATTTTAAAATTCATTTTTGCTCTCAAACGCATCAAACTGGGAAATTCTCTTATTTAGAAACTATATAATGTGCCGTGATTCTTAATTTTTTGATAAATGCAGAAAATACTGTAAAAAACGCTGTCAAAGTTGGCGTTTTGAACCGACTTTTCCGAAGCGGGCGATCTGGGAATGAAAAAAATGGTCATACTGGGAAAATAATTGTTTAAAAATCAAATTGTAATTAATTGAGCTGAAAATAAAATCACACGGCATGTTAAACATGTCATCAGAAATCAACCCAACAAGTTTCATGTTTTTACTTTTAAAAATGAGTCTGAAAATGTCTCAGAAAAATATTTTTCTACCCTCAACAGCTCGAAATTTTCTGAGACATTTTCAGACTCATTTTTAAAAGTAAAAACATGAAACTTGCTGGGTTGATTTCTGATGACATGTTTAACATGCCGTGTGATTTTATTTTCAGCTCAATTAATTACAATTTGATTTTTAAACAATTATTTTCTCAGTATGACCATTTTTTTCATTCCCAGATCGCCCGCTTCGGAAAATTCGGTTCAAAACGCCAACTTTGACAGCGTTTTTTACAGTATTTTCTGCATTTATCAAAAAATTAAGAAACACCGCACATTATATAGTTTCTAAATAAGAGAATTTCCCAGTTTGATGTGTTTGAGAGCAAAAATGAATTTTAAAATGAATCAGAAAATAAGCAGTTTGGATCGGAATACACCCTTAATGGGTGTTACCTGCTATTTCAAAATTTTATATTGTCTTAGGGCATCTTCGGTACTTTCACCAGGGAGAGGTCAGGCTCTGCCAACCTTTTTCCCGCCGGCCTTGGGGTGTTTCCTCACGGCATCCCGGCCAATTATACTCCCCCCCCCCCCCCCCCATTTTGGTTCAGTCGACCGGCGGTGCTTAGGCATCCCGGTCACGAAATTCATACCCCAGTTTTATAGTTATTTTTGAAGTCGTTGTTTAAATATATATATATATATATATATATTTTTTTTTTTTAGCGTTTAATTTTAATCTTAACTTGTCCCCATTTTCGATCTCTGTCAATGCCAACATGCAATTTGCACTAGCGGTGTTCTCTCGATGTCTAGTAACACAAAGCCTTTTTAAAGGCTGAACGGTTTGTGTGAAAGCCGGGAGACCCACGACACGTAATGCGCACTAGGCTTGACATCAAAATTAGTGAGCTATGTGGCCCCTTTTTTTTAATAAGTTCTTAGAAAGGTTAGATAGGCTTGGCTACCTTATGCTATAACTTTCTGTGCTCGTTGGTACCCTACTGTCTTTGCATTTTCCGGTTTTTGCCGACGCCAGTTGGTGAAGTGACATCGAAGTATAGGGCAACCAAAAAATTCTTGGATGCCCTATGCGCCCCCTTTTCCTGGAGGTTATATTTAACCTCGTGCTTTCAACTCTGGAATGGCCCTCGGGACTCCACCAGAGCTTCCAAATTATACTTTTAGGCCGTGCATTGTTTCGAAAGTCACTCTAGTTCGTACTCATATTTAGTTGGAGGTTACGCGCGGCGGCGTTGCACGCCGCGTTGGCACTCCTTAAGCACCGCGATGTCATGTCATGTCACTTAATTTAGATAAATGGGTTTTTCATGTAGAATTATTCAATTGCACCAAATTTGGTATACCGGTTTATTATGTTAAGGAGCTGCCTTGATTAGATTTGGAGGTTCATTAGTTGCATATAAAGGGAGGAACCCCCTACCCCCCTTAATTTAGAGAAATGGGTTTTTTATGCAAATATATTCGATTTGCTCCAAATTTCGTATACCGGTTAATTATGTTAAGCAGCTTCCCTGATTAGATTTGGAAGTTCATTACTTATCTATAAAGGGGGGATAACCCCCCCCCCTTAATTTAGGTAAATGTGTTTTTCATGTAGAATTATTCGATTTGCCCCAAATTTGGTATACCGGTATATTATGTTAAGGAGCTGCTTTGATTAGATTTGGAGGTTCATTAGTTAAGTATAAAGGGAAGAGGAAGCTAGCCACCCCCCTCCCTTAATTTAGATAAATAGGTTTTTCATGCAGAATTATTCGATTTGCTCCAAATTTGGTATACCGGTTTATTATGCTAAGGAGCTTCCCTGATTAGATTTGGAGGCATATTAGTTAAGTATAAAGGGAGGAAAGGGGGCTAGACTGCCTCCCCCCTTAATTTAGATAGTTGGGTTTTTCCATGCAGAGTTATTCTATTTGCTCAAATTTCGTATACCGGTTTATTATATAAAGGAGCTGCCTTGATTAGATTTGGAGGTTTATTGGTTAAGTATAAAGGGGGAACAAGGTATAGTCCCCCCCCCCCTTAATTTAGATAAATGGGTTTTTCATGCAGAATTATTCGATTTGCTTCAAATTTGATATACCATTTTATTCCGATATGGCTTCGTTGATTTGATTTGGAGGTTCATTGGTTAAGTATAAAAGGGGGAAAGGGGTGCAATTGCCCCTCCCCTTAATTTAGATAAATGGGTTTTCATGCAGAATTACCTAACTTAGTTTTTTTTTTCTAGGTTTATTCTGATAAGGAGGTTTTCTGATTAGATTTGAAGGTTCCTTGGTCCAGCATAAAGGGAGAAATAAGGGAGCTAATACCCCCTAAATTTAGTGAAATGGTTTTTTCATGCAGAATTATCTGATTTGCTTCAAATTTGGTATACCAGTTTATTATGTTAAGGAGCTTCCCTGATTAGATTTGGAGGTTCTTTGGTTATGTATAAAGGGGGAAGAATGGGCTAATCCCTTCATTTATTTTTCGAGGGGCATTATTCTTTGAAATAAGAGTATAATATACAATTTGTGTGAATAGCCTGTGAGCTCAACGCCATCAGTTTAACTGGGAAAATTTCTTTTTATTTACTTTACTGTGCAATTCCGTCTTAGAAGATTTTACTGTATAGCATTTTTTAGATTTTTAATTCTCCAATACATGGAATATGGGTTAACAAAATTAATGATAATCAAAACATTTGCATATAACAAATAGAGATTTATTTAAAAAAAATATATGTATCGCAGCCTACGGCATTTCTATAAAAGTAAAGATTACAAAGAAAAAAAAAAGAAAGAAAGAAAGGAAGCTAAGATTAAGTATTTTTGATCAGAATTCCTCGTACAGACAAATTTTTAACCAAATCGACGTAAAAATCAATGCTTTGTAAAAATTCACTCGGGCCGTCCCAGGCTTGGGTCGAGATTTTCATTTTTTTCCGGGCCAGGATGGTCTCAGACTGAACTTTTAGCTGCTTTAAGGCCGGGCCAGGCCAATAATTTTTTTCGACAGGCCTGGCCGAGTTCAGGCCTAATTTTTATAATGGGCCGAGTCGAATTTTTTTCTATGGGTCGGCCTGGTCCGGGCCTGAAAATTTCTACTCGTACAGACTTCTAACTTAAAATTTAAAAAGAATGCAAATTTCAAACTTTGAGTTATAAATAAAAGAAAAAAAGAATTATTTTTTAAATATTTTCTATTGAATTTATTTTTATTGTAATAATAAATAATCAATCTAAATCTGTCTTTTTACACCTCACCCCAAATTAGCGCTTTTACCTTTGCCCCCTCCCCTTTCACTAAAGTATCGAGCACGAAAAGCTTAAACCTTAAGTGATGAGGTGATTTTTTTTTTTAATAACGTGGTGAGGTGGTGTGTATGCAACACCAAAATTTGATTTCTTGTCTTGTGCACTCCACAAAATGTAGCGAATTAAAATAAGAAAATCTGCTGTGAATTTTGCATTATTTACTTGAATGAAAACAATTGAAAAAGTACTGTAAGTGTACATACATATACATATAAATACACGTATCTAAATACCACAAAAAAAATTCTTCATAATTGAAATTTCTCTTGGGTGGAAAAACCCTCACTTGATCAGTTAAGGGTTAAAGTCCTTAAAATTACTTTTTTCCTCTGCTTTATTCGTAATTCTGCAATACGATAAATAAATCAGCAGTTATCTACTTCACTCCCTCCATTCATAATTTCTACTACCCTCGCTCCCCCCAGTTTGTAAAATTTTAAATGGTTGAAATTATTTAGTTTTTTGTTAAAATTTTTTGGTCTGTTTATTTATATATTGCTGAAATAATAAATAAATGTCTAATTCCCCCCCCCCCCCCCTCGCTCAAAAGAAAATAATCCAAAAAAATACAAAATACAAATAAATACAAAATTTAAAAAAAATACAAAATTTACTATGAACATTCGGTAAATTCGATGTCCACCTCCCCCCCCCCCCAAACGAAATGCTCTAGCTACGCCACTGACGGTAGCGTTGGATGCGTCTTTGGGAATCGAAAAACTTCCTAGTGAAAGGGAAATGAATGGCAAACTGATTACAGAAGATCTCTACTAACTGTGTTGATATTATTCAATCTTCTATAATCGGATAATCTTCGCTCATGTTTCTGAGACATAATAATCTCGCACACTCTTCTGCATTTGGCATATACTTGCTTAGCATTCTCTTTACTAACACTCCCTGTTTTCCATCTGAACCTCCTGCAATTCTCGCGTGCGTCATATAAACACTGTTTATCAGTAAAGTTTAAAATTAAAGCTAGTGAATCCAAAAGAGGCAGCTGAATGTCCTGAAAAAATGTGTTCTGTAACGGATTCGCATATCCCGAACCGAACAGGTCTTTTTTCTGCATATCCATTGCCAAGCGATTTCTTGATCAACAGCTTCCATGGAACCGGAACATTCTGGGCAAGCAGGTGCATCATTCTTTTTAGGAATCAATTGGATATCTTGTAAAAACAAAATACATTCTTCCTCTGTTTGTATCCTCCTATCCAAAGTTAAATACCACAGTCCTTCGCCTTCAAACACTGGATGCATTCTTAAATCTTAAATGTACAGTTAAATATAGTTTGAGTTCAACTGAATGTTACCATAGGCCACGTGCTAGAAGAGACAGGCTACAGTTCTAATGTCAATGTGGTTGAACGGTTGAACGCTAAAAGGCTAAAAAGAAATGGGCGGGCCGGTCCGCGATTCGTATTCCAGTTTGGTGAGAAATAGGGTGCTTGGCGAAAACTCAAATTGTTCGCCGTCTAGGTTGTCAGTTTGGCCTCTACTTCCAATTTAAAAACTTCGAATTTACATCAGAAATTCTGTAAGAAGAATTTTTACATTAGGTAATAACGGAACGTCTGTCATTAAATAAAGAAAACAATGCTGTACAGAATTTCTGGTGTAAATGTAAAATTTCAGAATTAAAAAAAGACCGAATCTGCCAACCCTGTTCGCCGATGTCGACATGTCTGTATCACAGTACCATGGTATAGAATAAGGGCCAATGTCCAATTTTGGCGTTTTGAGTAAAAACTGGTTAAATATAGTAATTATATTATTTTTTTTACTTTTTAAAATTAGAAATCGCTATGAAAAATTACTGGATAAATTAGGGAAATATTATTTATTTATAATTAAAGGTTAGAAAATTGACATTTTTACTTTCTTCTATCTATACAAGAAGAAATTATTGGATTCATGAAAAATTTTTGACGTCCGATTTTCAACGTATTTATACTTTCTAGAAGGTCCTGAGCACGATTTGACTGTTTTAAGAAAATGGGTGAATGTGTGTCTGTCTGTATGAGGCAGAAATTTTGTGGAGCTAATCGCGGAATTTAATTAAACTTCTGATTTGGTTGCACTGAAACGTAAGTATAGGTGCTCATTAGGTTTGGGTGTATACCGCCTAAAAGATGGAGCTGCTGTGCTGTGTTTTTTACAAATTCCGCGTTAAAAAAATCTGCAGCTTATAGCTGTATAGTCACTCCACCGCTTTTATAGAATATCTCTATTTTGATCAATGAGAATGCTCCATAATATAGTCAAGTAACCGTTTTCTATAAAAGCGGTGGAGTGACTAAGCAGCTAAAGTTGTAGATTTTTTTATCAGTGTAGCTGTATCTGAAGAACTAATCCATAGCATTTCATCAAACTTCAGATTCTGGTAGGTCTAAGCCTAAGTAGAAGCTAATTCAATTTTCATTTTGATTACTCAACAGGCGGCGCTGCTATTCTATGCTTGGGAAGAGATTCCTAATCGGGTCCATAATCAACTGATGCAATTTAGCGAGCGTGATTAGCAGTATTCATGGAGGAAAGAGACAGATGGAGATGCAGTAAGGTGGCTGGGGGTGACGCCAAAAAAGTAACCCTAAAATCAGCTACAGTCGGCCCAAACACAAGCACGTTCTTTCACGAAAAAAAGAAGAAAACTTTTAGCAATACAGTTTTTAATTCATAGTACAATGAAATGCTGCTTCAGAATGCTTAAAAATAAGCAGATCACTTTCATTTAGAGAAAAAAAAAAATGCACGGGTGATGTCAAAGAATTCGGTCCCTGTTCCAGCCAGGGTCGTAACCAGCTAGAAGTGTCAGCGGGGGCTCTGAAATATTTTTGTGGGGCTAACCATCTTTCATCCATATCTCTTGTGCAAACAAAATACAGTAAAACCAGCGAAAAGGAAACTGTTTATAAAGGAATTGTTTTCAACGCAACCTGTCTATAACGGAATATTTTACAGCAAAATTCTTAAACGGAAAAAAATGAAATGAATACAAAACAAAAAGAATACAAAACAAATTAAGAGCGGTGTACCAGCTGAGATGAAAACCTATCTAAAATATAATTTTTTTTCTCATCCCGTGAGCGGTTTTTACTGTATATAATGCAAAACATAGATTGCATACGGCACCAAATAGAAAAAAATATATTTCATTAAAATTTTAGTACAGAAAAAAAATCAAGCATTTCACCCTGGTTACATGAATTTATTTTTTACTTTATTGAGCATGTTTTGCAAAATTCAGAATGCAAAAATATTTCACAATTTACATTCACAATTGATATAATAAGTAAAAATTATTAACTGGTGTTAAAATAAGATATAAGCAATTGATAACTTAACAAAAATAGGATGAAGAAAAATAAAGCATAGAGCAATGATATGGGTTGTACCTTACAGAGTCACTTAGTTAAATCCTTTCAGAAGTAATCTATATTAATAAAAGAAAAATGTTTGTGTGCCCGTGATGGCTAGTAATATCTACCACACGTAGAGGTCTGAAAAAGTGGGTGAGAATAGTCCAAAATAGTCCTGATGCACCTGAGGCTTAGATTTTTCATTTTGTGTTAATTAGCCGATATATTATTTAAAAAACATAATAAACATCAGAAAATGACGCGAAAAGGCACAGCGCGGTATCGGAAATCCCCTTCCGCAGTTTTTAAAACTGAAAAGAACGGATTAATCATAGTTTTTTCGTATCTGGGCTAGACGAATAGAGATACGTAAAAGAAAAAAAAAACATATGCGATATTATCACACTCTTATCATTCTAATGGGTCAATCCATTTTAAAAATATTAATATTACTCGTAACCCTTTAGAATAGTCTTTAGAAAGTTCGTTTTTTGTGCCCCCCCCCCCCCTCTTATATAAATTTAATCGTTCAAAAAACCAGAAAATAAAAAATACTCGTTTAAAGCTGGTGCCTTCTTCACTTTGACAGTGCAATCTGTTTTAAGAAATATGAATATAAACCCTTTCAAAAAATGTATTTTAGGACGACGTTTCGGTATTTATTTATTTATTTATTTTTCATTTATTTATTTATTTATTTATTTATTTATTTATTTTGCAATGTTTTTAAAAATCTGCATCCACGTTTTGGATCAAAATATGAAAAAGAAGAAAAACGATTATTTAGCATTCACTTCTCTTACGAACGGTTCAATCCGTTTGAAAAAATAATATTAACTTTTCCAAAAAACTTCTTTTCCGAAAATCACTTCGGCAATTTTGTTTTTTTATGCATACTTTAAAACACTGCATCAGCTTCAAAAAACAAAATACAAAGACCATATCCCCCCTTTTTGAGCGTGCATTCAGTTTTAAAACGACATTTCCGGTAATTGCTCTGAAATTTTAATATAATATCCACCAGACTTTTAGCTAATGATCGAGTATGAATTTGGATCAGAAATTATGAGATTTAGAATGGGGGGGGGGGGGGATTAGTTTGAAAATAAAATAATTCCTATTGGTTTAACATTGCACGACTTATTAGGTAAACTTATTTATGCGTTAACCTTTAAATTTCGTGAACAAACTTTTTAATTGCTGTTCTAGTAAAATTTTGATTTTGAAATATTGAGATTTAAGGGCAAAATAATTAGCTTGAAAATAAAAAGTTCAGTTTCAGATTTTTAGTCCTAATATAGTAAAATTTCTGCTCCACGATTTTTGAGGTTTTTGCAATTTTCAATGCAATTTTTACAAATTCTTTTGCCTTCTAAGGAGATTTTTTGACATTCCTAAGGGGCTGTGCATATATAACGTTATCAACTTTTTGGAAATTTTGGACCCCCTCCCCCCTTACGATATCATACGTTATCATTCCTCGAACCCCCCCCCCCCCCCAGTAATGATATCGTTATCAATGTATAAAAATTCTTTTGATTTTAGGAATTTTTTTCTTCTTTTGCTTGGAGTGACATACAAATATGGTTGCATTTATTTTTCGCATACTTTTCGCATACTTTATTGATTCCAAGGAAGAAAAGTCAATAAAATGTCACTTTATATATGAAATAACTTTATATCAAATAATACTTAAAGTAACTATTTAAAAGTATTCAATAATATCTTTTTGTTACACCACAATGCATTCAACGTAATAATGCCTTCTAGCAACTTTCCCGCAGGAGATGGTACAGACAGAAATTTTTATCCACAAAACAGGTGGACAACATTCTTTCTATTTTATTTAGTAGTAAACACAAGTACCATTTCAAACATACTTCGCATATGGTTTCTCGAACAGCGGATTATACATGCATACAGAAGAATAGGAATTCCAAAGTTTGGGGTTTTCCATATTTTGGAATAAATAATTTTATAATCATTTAATGATTTTAGTAATAATTTTGTACTTTCATAAAAGTAGATAATAGACTAAAAACAGATAATTGCAACGTGCGTTTATAACAATTGTAAAAGATAGTCGTAATGAACATACTATTTTGATGTTACAAATAAAAGTTACCAAGTTACAAATAAAAAAAAGAAAATTTTGGTTGGATCAGAAATGATAACGATATCAAAAGTCAAACCCCCCCTCCCCCTAGAGATATGCTACGATATCATATGCCAGACCCCCCCTCCCCCCTAAAATGATAACGTTATATTTGCATAGCCCCTAAAAGGAATTCCGCTTCAATTTCAAACGTTTAGCCTAATATAGTGAGATTTTTAGCATTTTTTTCGCGTTTCGTGCCAATTTTTTGACATTCGGAAAATATTTCCGGTTACAGTGTTTTAGCTCATTGGACTAAATATTATAGTCCTGCTATTTTTGATTTTTTGAGCAATTTTTTTTTTTTTAAATTTGTGGTGACTTTTCCACATTAGTAAAAAGAATCCGGTGTTAATCTTTTAGCCCAATATAGTAAATTATGTTCTCTTTTCAGTAAAGTTTATTCAGAATCCGTACAGCAATTTTAGAATTTTTCGAGATTTTTGGAGATTTTCATGTTTTGGGGCGATTTTTTGACATTCGTAAAAGAAAGACTGTTTTCAACTTTAGCCCAATAAAGTAAATGTTGTCCTCTGTGATTATTGAAATTTTAGCGATTTTTTATGCGACTTTTAAAGTTTTTTCGTGATTTGCTCCGCTGGTTTCAATCTTCTAATCCAATATTTCAAATTCAGTTCTTTTTTCAATGAAATTTATTGGGAATTCGTGCAGCGATTTTTAAAACTTACGCGTTTTGTGCTATTTTTTGACGGGCACAAGCAGAGTCGGACTGCTCAGTTAATTATATAAAAATATATTAATTACTTATTTTCAAAACATACATAAACAAACATTTAATAATACTTTTTAAAAAAACTATTATAAATGTAATGTTCATATTCTTAAATACTTTTATCAGGGAAAACGACTTAAATTTTTCACTTGAAGGATAACAAATACAAAAAAAAAAAAAGAGAGAGAGAGAATGAAAGAAAATAAAAAAAATATTGGAGAATGCTTACATGTATTTCCTAAAATTCGATGGTCCAACATCATTTCGAAAAAGGAGCTCCTATCATATTTTTCGGTGAACGTCGTCCTTTTTCGAAAATAGTGAACAGTTTTCATTAAGGCTGTTCTCAAATCCTAAAGGGCAACTTTCTGACATAAGTTTAATTTATTTTTGTTCGGAAATGCATGAAACTAGTAGTTGTTGTTGTTCAGAAACTATGCAATCGGGCTGTTTTTTCCTTTTTTTTTTTTGCTAACGCAAAAGATCGTTCAGAAAATAGTGTCAAAGTGGGTGTTTTGAAACTAATTGCAGCGCGAAAGGAGAAAACCCACTCAAGAAAGGATGAAAAACGTGTTTGTCACGTGATCAAAATCGCTTATAACTCAATAAGTAATTTATTGATTCAAAAATAGAAAACACAGTTCGATTCCAAATCGTTTTCATGGTCAGGTTTTCCAATTTTATATCTTTCCGTTAAAAAATGAATTTGTAAATGTGTCAAAACGTTGTTGAGCAGAGCAGTTAACAACAGCCTTAAATGTAGGCGAATATTATATGCGTTTACTCCAGTTGTAAGGGTCTCAAAAAATATTTTTTTTTCAATCGACAATGCGCTCTTGACACATTCAAGAACTAACTTTATTTCCTATTTGTCTAAAAATTTCCAAATTCTCACATTAATGCAACAAAGAATCGAATAGCGTTCTCCATTTTCCTATACATTTCGTACATCTTGAGTTACAGCCAATCACTACCGAATGACTACTACCATTATGTCGTTGTCATGTCATGAAAACCAGCCTAAAGCATCAAATATGACATTATTTTCTGATAGATTGTTTACTGTTATAGGTAAGCAGCAATAAATTTTTTTCGCGAATATGTCAGAAAGTAGCTGGTTTAGATTTGAAAACAACTTTCTAAAAACACAATTAAATTCTTTGAGCGTGAATAACCAGATCTGTAAATTTTATACCTCTATCAATAAAGCAAATTGTGTCAGAAATTAGCGGATTTAAACTTCAAAGCAGATTTAAATACATTATCCACTCTTTAAATGAAGAGATTTTTCGCCAAAAACCTTATAATAAATTTTACCTTATTCATACTGTTTCGCTTAATGTTTAATTGTCATCAGACAAATTGAAAAAAAAAAAAGTTTTCAAAGTCATGAACAAAAGAAAAAATATAGATAAGTTCAAAAACCAAATAGGAATGAGACTCCTCCGGTTTCCTAACATACCCCTAGCCACAAATGCTCTACTGGCATCCATGGCATGAAATATTTAATGGTGTCTATTCAATGTTTTTTCTTATTCCATTTGTACAAATTGACAGTCTTATATCTTCGTAATTTCTTTCTACAAGTGTACCCGTTTATAAGAGCAATAATTCACAGTTAACTAAATCTACTGTCAACTATACACATATGGTCAAGATGCACACTATTAAACGAGCATGTCTTTAGTGCTTCATTAATTACCGACAAGCTCAAATAACGCATGTCGATTTCCGTTCACTCACTCTTTTGAAATGTCACTAAGAAGATTCAGAAGATTAGTTACTATAGACCAAAACATGTGGTGGTTTAATTGGTAATGACCTGGGGTCGATTTTTTCATGAGAAGAAAATGTTCGCATTCAGTTTGCATTTCCAGAATTTTACTGCAGGATAGTATAACAAGCTAATATGCTTCTGAAAAGAAAAAAAAATCGCATATTTAATTCAAGGCAATTTAAAGATCAAAACGTTTTTCTTGAAAAAAAAATTTTTTTTTTTTTCAGATTAGTTGAAATATGTATATGTATATTGTTAAAAAAAGTAAAATGGTTAAGGGGGGCTCGAGAGGTTGCTAGGGGGGGGGGGGGCTCAGCCCACCTCGCACCTATCTGGTTACGGGCCTGGTTCCAGCTGCTTGTTTTGTTGGGGCATTTTGTTTTAGAGCATTTAAATTTGAGTGATAACGCACATCATATTGCAAACTGTTTTTATGGCATGCTGCATCTCCATCTACCTCTTTCCTCCATGAGCAGTATTATCATCTCCATTCTCGTATCTCTCATACATTTTAAACCGAATTTAGGAAAAAAAGGTGACCGGAAAAAACGTGACAGAAAAATCAAGAGCGGAAAAAGGGTGACAAGGAAAAAACGTGACAAGGGAAATAAGTGACCGGAAAAAACATGACACGGAATTGATAAATATTGAACTTATTGATGAATATTACTAAAAACCAACAAGGTACAAATGTCTGATTTATATCATTCTCGTAGGCGAAAATTCGCTGTAAATGTCTGTGAATGCAATGTAAAAAAAGAGAGAATATTCGCTTACGTGACGTATTTATCACTACTTGAATTCTGACATTCGCGAACGTGAATACGAATATTCTTCTTCGATGTCTACAAATGCCAATATGTATTGAGTTTATTTTAAAGTAGAAATTTGTAATTTATATTAATGTTAATAATAGTATAATAATTTAAGAATAAATTGAATTAAAGATATATTTAATAAAATATTGATTTAATTTTTATACTAAAATTTCTAACTATTTTAATAATTAATTAATAGAAATTATTCATCAATTAAAATGTTTATTCAAAAATTTTGAGTTATTATCCGCCTCCCCCCCCCCCCCCCCACAAAAAAAGAAAAAAAAAAGAAAGTGAAAAATCAGTCAAAAATTTAAATCGAAGTAGTTATATTAGATTTTACGTTTCGGACTGATGGTATTATTATTAATTAATAATAGTAATAATGTAACATTGTACAAATACGTAAAAA
Source organism: Maratus speciosus (assembly GCA_963932465.1). Taxonomy (NCBI): domain Eukaryota; kingdom Metazoa; phylum Arthropoda; class Arachnida; order Araneae; family Salticidae; genus Maratus; species Maratus speciosus. Next base: position 176,537,463 of record OZ010799.1, on the reverse strand, counting down.
TAATTTTTAACGGTGTTAGGTGATATTATTGTCCAGATGCAGATTTAGATTTTCTTAAAGCACAGTTATAGCTTCCAATTAAAAAAGAGCTTGATATTATTAATTAATTTTATTTAAAGAGCAAGAAAATATCATAAACTAACTAATAAATAAATAAACAACATATTTACCCTCAGAATCATTATAATTTTTATATAATCTAATAACATTATAGTAACCGAAAATTAAAAATAAAGTTATATTTTCATTTACCCTGTAATAACTATTATATAGGCTCATGTAATATTTTTTAAACAATTGATAAATTAATTATATAAACAATTAATAATTGAAATAATTTTGAATTGTTATTAATAAATACCTATAATAAAAACAATTTAATTTTTGAGATTTTTTTATGTAACAATACAGCTGCTTCCAACAACAACTGCAAGGGATCGAAATTTGTAATATCGAAATCCATACCGGACAAAGTACAAGCAGCACCAAACGGTCCCGTTTTTTCCTTGTCCCCTTTTTCCGGTCACGTATTTTCCTTGTCACGTTTTTTCCATTCTTATTAACCATTTGGAAAAATGGTTATTGTCCTCTTCAGGGTAGGAAATCAAAAGCATATCTGAAGCTTTTTATTGGTTTAATCCGCATTTTATTCGTTTTCTGATTGGTCTATACAGTAACCTGTATTTCCCTTTACTTTCAACAGAGATGGATACTTCTGTTGCCACTATGACAAAAAAGTAATAAAAACAACAACAACAACAAAAAATTAATAACTCAGAAACAAATTGAGATACAGCTTTCAAACAAATTGCATTTAAAAGTACTTTTTTTTTCTCTATACGACGGTGTAAAAAGTAATATTGTGGGATGTTTAGAAGTTTAAGAATGAAATTTCATTTAAAATTCGTCGTCAGATTTTTTGGAAATCTGACGATGGAAAAGCCTTATCCCGAACAGCCAATGGAATGCTTGGATAATACGTAAGTTTCAGGTGGATAATACGTAAGTTTTAAGAAATCTGACGGGTCGCAGGCGATTTTTGTCACTTGCAATTTTTACGTGTAATAACACTATTAATGTTTAATTCATGGCGTACGTAATGTATGATCAACTCCGTGCGATTTTTTATGTCTTAAATTTTAGTTTTCGAAAAAATCATTTTCCAAATGGTCGTTGTAATTTGTTAAACTGCTTTTTTTTTTTTTTTTTTTTTTGTCACCTTTTTTCCTGTCACGTTTTTTCCGGTCACCTTTTTAACCACATTGTTGCCAGAATTGCTCATTTTTTAAAGGATGTAAGGAGAAACTGTGCAGCAGACGATGTTTCAACAATAAACATCATTTTGAGTCGATTAGAGGATATTTTACTTATTTATTTTATATCTTACCTATGTCAATGACTTTTGAGAAGTGCTTGATCCACTTAGATGCGCACGTAACCCGTAAGTTGGGCACATAATTAAAATGTGTATGAGGAAGAAATTAATTTCGATAGTTACACCGAGCTAATATCTTTAAAGATCAACCAAAACAGGGTTTTAAGACCGAAACCGAAACCGAATTTCGGTAATTTTCCTATTTTCGGACGAAAACGAAAAAAAAAAAATAATAATAATTAATTAATACATGCATAAATATAAATAGTAATTATAAAAAAATATACGTGTGGCCCAAGTTGACTCGCTGTGCCTTTGACCAAAACTTTTTATTTTCATACTAAATAAAGTGTAATTAATTCATCAAAAGCACAAAATGATTTTTTAATTTACGAGTTTCATCTAATTAAAAAATATTTTAGTTAAACATATCTCGATTTATCTTCTATAATGATTTTTGTACATAATCATCTGTTGTACTAATACTTTCTCAAAGAGTATCACTTCTGTGGTTTCAAACTAAAAATTTCTATTACTGTTAAGTCTGCAGGACCATCGCCAAGACTTTTCATTGGGGGAACCTTAAATTGCCAAGTCAAATTTCAGTATTTGCCAACTAGTTTTATAATTTTGCCAAGTTACCACAATTAGAAAATGTAATATAGTTCTTATTTGTAAAAAGTTTAATAATATTCCCAATTAGATTTGTATAACTTTTGCCAAATCTATTAGAAATAGTGTATTATAGTGTTTATTAAAGTTTTAAACAAATTCGCCAACTAAGTTTGTAAATTTGCCAAATGTAACAGCATTCGCAAACGTTTTTTTTTTTGGGGGGGGGGGGGGATTCCTCTTAGCGAAGGCCCTGCAAGTCTGCAGCGTTTAATGAGCACGTGAAAAGCGTCTTCAAAGTTTAGTCCTATATGCATTTCTTGGTTTATAATTTGCACTCACGTCTTGAGCCAGTCCAGATAATTATAAATAGTGAAGTTCATAGCAATAATTGAAGAGTGGCTCATTTGAGCCGGATACAGCTCAAATCAATGTCGAAAATTTCCGAAGGAAGAAGCGAGATTTTTGGAATACAGATAGTTTCGATCGAGTTTCAGTCCGGCCGAATTTTTGGTAGCATTTTCGTCGAAATTCAAATTTTGGGTTGAAAACGAAATCGCATTTTCGGTCTTGTCTTCGGAAAGAAATGAATGAAAGAGGTGAATATTTCTGCAGAGTTCGAAGCGTAAGAAGAAATTTGATTGTTCTACCACTATTTCGAAACAAATATCTTCATGGTATATTGTTCTTGTAGATGTTAAAGAAATTTACCCTGGAAATTAATGATTGGGTATAATGGTGGGAACAGTACATATGCTTCAAGCCTTCTTTCTGCAAATATCGAAACTCTTTTTGACTTAAAGCACACTAGGTTTTTGGTAAGCGGTACTTTCATGTTGTGAGGCGCTCCCTTGCATGTTTTATGACTTATGTCGGGAGTTTAGAGGTCAAAGGTCTGCAGTGGACCTCGTTGACATGTCTTTCTAGGTCTCTTTCTTTCGTTGATGACCACAAAACCAATGGAAAAGGAAGGCCAGGTATTTTTTAAAGGGTATTGTTAAATTTCTAATATAAACACTGCCTTATTGAAAATTCGTGGAAATTAACTAGAAAAGATGTATCCAAGCTGTTGTGATTAGTTAAAACATATTCAGTGCATAATCTACACCGAAGGCAGTGGGGAATCAATATTAGGTTCATTTGAAAATATTTTCAATAAAAAATATAAAAGCAAAGCAAAAGGGAGCGTAGATAACATGCCTGGTGTACGTTGCCGTAGGCAGTAGTGCCAATACTCTAGGTTCGGTTGGAGAGATTTTCGTTTAAGGCCCTTCTTCAGTCAGGCGAAAAGACCCGTTCGCTAATGCTATTCCTATGGAAGAAATTTATAAAGATATCTCGGTCGCATTTCAACATTTTTAGATGATTTTTTTTGCAGTGGCTTGCTGAAATCGATCTGTATGCAGGACGTTTTCTACTTTTTCAATTTCGTTTACAAGTATTTTTAATCAGGACACTTTCATTTTCAGAACCGGTTCCTAAAATGAAAACATCCCCTTGAAAAAAATCACCGATGAAAATCGAAAAAGTAAAAAACGTCCTGCATACGGATCGACCTCAGCTAGCCACTGCAAAAAAAAAATCATCTAAAAATATTGAAATGCGACCGAGATATCTTTATAATTTTTTTCCATAGGAATAGCATTAGCGAACGGGTCTTTTCGCCTGACTGAAGTAGGCCGTTAATATAAAATCATCATACAAATCTTGTCTGGCAACGAACCAGCAGAAATCTATAAAATTATACAAAAAGGGGGCAGACTTCAACTGTCCACCTCAAAAACGGAAAAGATTAAATTTTGTTATAATTAAGTTTACTCGTAATCCTAATACATCAAATAAAATTAATAGTAACTGCTATAATTTAAGGTACTTTTCGGTTAGCCGGGCGCCAGTGTTATATATACAGATTTATATACATACATATATGTAAATATACATCTATATACATATACATATATTGTATATATACACACATATATATATGTAAATATATATGTATATATAACACTGGCACCCGGCTAACCGAAAAGTACCTAATTTAATTATTTTAATGTAAATTTAATAATAATTATTAATAATTTATGTTAAATCGTTAACATTGGCTAAAATAAGTAATTATGTATTAATAATTGATATTATGTACTGGAACCTGGATAGATCTGTATTTCACAGGGATTTAATAAAATAATAATAAAATAAAAATTGACTTAAGCTGATAGTATTTTAAAGATTGTTTAGGTGCTACGATTTAAAAGAAGTTGGAAATTGCACGTCAAACGTGGCAAATGCGGTGCGTTCGTACTATAACTAGTTTTATAAATATTTTTTGCATTTCATACTGTACTGAATGTATGTTTTAGTGCACTTCATAATTGCATATCAATTTCATTCTGTTCGAAAGGCTGTAACATCATTAAAATGCACTTGAAATAATTTTTTCCCGTTGGCCGTAACGTAACGGAACACTTTTGACTGTCCCGGTCATTAAACTATACATCCGATTTTCATAAAATTTGAAACGACTCAACAAAATTATGCAACAATTACATATTTTAAATTTCAAGCGATTCGGTTGGGTAGTATTTGCTCTGTTATATGCGAACGGACAGACAGGCAGACGAACAGATGAACTGAACGACGACTGTAGATGCTGCGTATTTACAATAATTACAAACGCAATGGTAACGTAATGTAAATGGTAATAGGTAGCGAAAAACTAATAGATGTTTTTTAAAAGAACTAGAATTATTTTTACTTTTCACTCACATGCACTTGCTAAACCTAACATTTTATTACAATCATTTTTCATGCATTAAAAACGCCTTCGTTATTTTTTTTTTTTCTTTTTTTTTTTTTTTCTTTATTTGAAGCTTTGAATAAGGCATTTTTTCTAGTAACCAAGAAAAAAAATCATGCCAAGTATTGATTATGAAACGTTTTCCAATACAGTCAGAATACTGTTTCAAAACTTCACTGTTTAATATGGGGGAGTTTTATGACAGTCCTCTTCCATTGCCGCCTAGAATGCTATTCTAGGTGGCAATGCCTCTTCTCGCTCCCAATAATTTTTGAATTGCTATCTTACCGTTCTTGTTTACATGGGTACCAGAAAATTAATTAACCAAATTTGCTTTTTCTCCAATGATTTTGAAAAAAAAAAAAAAATATTGTTCATGAAGCGATTTAAGAACAATTAAACGCTAAAAAAAGAAAAACAACTAAGGATTCTTCGTCAGGCGTGTCTGCCCTCCTCCTCTCCCCCCTCCTGAAACCCTGCTAAAGACAATATTTAGTTTTGTTTAACTTTTTACGTTCATTTTTTAAAAAGTTATCTTAAACGCAGGGGAGGAGTACAGCTCACTCCCTGACAAAATTAAAAAAAAAAAAAAAAGGTTTATTTCCCCATTTTGAAAAAAACGGTAGAAATTCAGTTTTTATTATTATTATTATTATTATTTACTATTTTCTTTTTAAAATTTCTGTATTGCTTTTAACACTGATATGGGTAAAAATTGTCTTGCGCGGGATTTTGATTTAAAAAGATTCTCAGTTTAGCTTATTTCAAATTTATATTATTCATTTTACAAAATACTGACTTGTATTCAAAATCCTTGGCCCTCCATGGATTTATTTCTGTTGATTCCCATACTTTTTTACTTATATACTTTGTTGTGCTAGACCTTTCGATGAATCTGCTGACACAAATGCTGGATATTTATTATCTATTCGGCTTTGGCTGACACTAATGAGATACGACAACTAGTAGTGGGCACATTCTCCAGATAGCAATGAAAATTCTCAAGAAATTTTCTACTTCATGAATACCAAAAATCCAACACGTGTGCCTTAGTAAAGAGACGGCACCGATTCCTTGAATCTTTTAACAAAGAAAATGTACAAAAAGTTGAAACATATTCCTTTTTGGACTGTTTGAACAAAAGAGACTGGCAAACGACTGACAGCAACTCTGACAAAATACCCGCCCCTTCTAATGGGTGGTCAGTTCAGAAGAAATTTCCCGAAAGCTAAGCAGAGAGTCAATTATTAGGAACATATCAAGAATAGAGAAGCCGAAAGTTCCCTGCAAGGGGTGGAAACCATTTAGCTGTAAGGAGCAGGTGATTTTTCAGCTCAGGTGTTACTCGCATATCCTTACAAACCAGGAAATTAGAATGTGCTTTTCCAAGGACTCGTTTATTTGTTTGGTGTCAGGGACAAAATCCAGAATACAACACATTCACTTGCCATATTTATGAACTCATGCAGTTTTATATGTTATTGGCACTTCCAGGATCGTTGGCTTGTTTTCTGTAGGCCTTCTTATGACACTTCTGTGAATTGCGATTTGCAAACCATGCTAAAATACAAGGTGGATAAATCGCATTATTGGGTACTACCGTGAAGTATATTGATTTCTCTTTCACCATCATACGATTTTTTTTCCCCGGAAGGGTTGGGGAAGGGTGCTGAGAGTTTACTTGGGGGCGATTAAGACATTTATGATGCAATAATAATACTTGTTGCGTGAGCAAAATAATGTGAAAATTTTTTATTACGTGACTTTGGGTTAGGAAAGTACAAAAAAAAAAAAAAAAAAAGGCGAAGTAAAACTTTTAGATTTCCCCGGGAGTAACTGATTAGGGCATCTTACAGAAGGATTTTTTTTTTTTTTTTTTTTTTTTTTTTTAAATGCTTTATTTCTTCTCAAAACAAATAACTGGGACTATAGACACAGAAATAACTAGATAAGGCACACGATGTGAAGAGTTGATTCTGAGCGAAATGACCAGTGATCCACTAGTCCAGGGTTGGCGAACCTTTTTATAGTCGCGTGCCAAATTTTTTCAAAAAATATTTTACATGACCTTGACGTGCCAACTATAAAACGAATTTAGTGGATTGAAAAATAATGAATCAAAACTACTTGAAAAATGCTTATTACGATTTTTTTTTCAATATGGATAACGTACATATTACATTACGTATTACACTAAAATAATTATAGAAACACTTATATTTTAGAAATTAATAAAAAAAAAATAATGTGATTAATTGTGTTGTATCTTAGATGAAAAATAATTAATATCATTTTAATGGTCAGTTAATTTTAACAGAATGCAAACTAAAATGGATTTATCTGGCAACTGTTCTCTGTTTGATTTTTTATATTATTCATTTGAGAAAATAATGACTCACAGGTATAAATAGTAGGAAAAATTTTTTAAATGAAAAAAATGCAGTTTATATTTAAATAGTTCTCAAATTATTTTTCAAGTTGCCATAATTTCAGTGTTGAATTCAGACACTTTTCTCCGGGAGGGACTTCTGTGGCTCCGGGGGGCACATTATAGAGTTCCGGGAGGGAACTTGCACTTTTTGACCCTTGAAAACACAAAATCTCAAATCTTCCGGGGGGACATCTCATTTCTCCGGGGGGAATGTCCCCGGGTTACCCCCTGAATTCAATACTGCATAATTTACCATCGGTATTTTTATTAACGCATATAATATTTCCTTTCTGGTAGTTTTCAAATATTTAATTTGTTTGATAAATTTTCGAACTATATTGAATATGATTAAAATTCTCGAATTTTCAATATTTCAATTAATCGAATTTAGAATTAAATCAGGTCGTCTAAATTCGTGTATTTTGTATAAAATCACTGTATCCTGATGTAGAGACATAAACAATTAAACAATGCCGCGCCGTGCCTTAATTATTCTTTCGCGTGCCATAGGTTCGCCGACCCTGCAATAGTCAATATAAGGAGAAAATTACATTGCTTGTACGTTCTTAACATACATTTACTCTTTTTTTATTTTCCTCTTTTTTTTTTTTTTTTTTTTTTAGTTTAAGCTTTTATGAATGTTTCAAAATGTATAATATCAATGATTTTTAACCGCCAATTAAAAAAATTTTTATCATTAAGAATTTTTTATGATATACAGTCGAACCTCGTTAACGCGAACACGCTTAACATGAATTGCTTTTAACATGAACAGTTCTCACTGTCCCCGTCAAAATGAATATGGATTCTAGTGTTTTTCTCCTTTTAAGATGAACACGTTTAACGTGAAATTTTGCTTAATATGAACAATTCTCGATGTCCCCATGAGATATTTTGACGCTTAACGTGAACGAAAATTCCTAGAAAAGTGTGAAAGCTTCCTTTTCCCTAGGGAACAGGAATAGTCATAATGACTTTTTTTTACACAATTACTTCTAACAGTTTTTTGTTAATGGATAAAATATATATATATAACCAATACTAGATTAATATTAACACAATTAACAGTTGCTGTAATCATCAAGGTTAGCTGGGTGAAAAAGTTCGACCAGAATCGTCCGGGATAGCTCAGATGGCAGAGCACTGGCGGCTTCAGCCAGGAGGTCCCGGGTTCGAATCCTGGTCCGGACATTTTTCGCCCAGTTGGAAATTTATATCTAATATATAACCAATAGTTTAATTATTAAAATAGAAATATGTCGGAAATAGTTTTCTCCCTTTAAACCCTATGTGAAATAACCATTTGTCCCTGAATCCTTTACCGCTGCATTTAAGCTTATTGTAAATTAACTGTTTATCTCTGGTACGAAATAATGATTAAAAATAAATGATTAAAATTAAAACATTGTGTAAAAGCTTCATAATAAAAGGCATTACTATTAAAAACTGATTTAATAATTGACCAAAAAAAATATTGATTAATTGTAAAAAATCTCATCTTGATGCTTAAATATATCTCGCTTCTTGCTGTGCAAATAGCTAATGAAAAAAAGTGGTTCAATGTATGTTCCTGTGTAACACTGGAAATGGCATTTACTGATAAATTTTGACTGTTATATTTTACGAGAAAACCTCGCAGGGGCGGACTGGCATAGTTTGGCCCACCCCGCTAGGCTTATGCATTGGCCCACCAATCCACAACCCCATTGTTAAAATGTTTGACTACTGACTATCAATACAGTGCCTAGAAGTATACTTCTAGGCACTATATTATCGATACGACCCTTTGCTCTAATTCTATGATGAAGACTTGCATAATTTTAAACAATTAAAGGGTATACACGTAATAAATAAAAACGTTTGAAATTTCTTATGGGAATTCTGGTCAGATATTTTTATTCTTTGAATTAAAAAAAAATGTTTGGTCAATTGCGCTGTCAGCATCAGCCAACGATATCGTTAGAATAGATGATTGCTGCTTGTGAAGGGGTACCCAACGGGAATAGGGCGTCACTTACCCTAACCTAAGCACATTGACAACAACTAGGAACATGCAGACCTCACCTGGAATTTGACCCAGACCCCTTTGGAAAGTGTTTGTATTGACCGGAAGGAGTTAGTAGAATTGAAATTGACACGCATACATTGATTAATTTGTTATTTGAAAAATCGTGATATCCATTTGTACATTTTATTTTGTTATTTGAAGTTATCAACATATATGCACTTTGTACATTGATTAATGTTTTCTTAAAATATCAATATAGTACCTGAAAACTGAATAGTTTGTTTTATACCCTCACTATTAATTAGAATGTAATAAATATCTAGGCAATTCTTTTGAACTTAAGCAATTCCATAGATTATCTTATAATCGTAATCAAAAGATCGTTCAGCATTGAACAGGATGAAATCATCTAACAGTTCTTATCCTAGAGATGAACGCAAGCTGTTCTTTATAATTTTAAGTGTTGAAAACGCTCATTCATAAGACACTTGAGTGCATGTATAAGGTTGGATAAATACGACCATAGGCATTCAACTCGCACAATAATTCTAATGCACAAACTAAGCCTTTTTTACATTTCTTACTAGACCGGGAGGCGGCAGCACAGACGATCACCTCATCGAGTTGGAGTCTGAAATTCCAGGATTAGGAAGAACTCGATTCGCATACTAAAATGCATCTGGTCTGCCAAGTCATATCATGATGGAAAATACCTGCAAACCCGATTTTATTAGTCGGCTCGTAGGTTTATCATTGTGTTTTCCTGCACCCAAATGTATGAAACATAAAGGACTGGGATTGCAGGTGTTTTCCACCATGATATGACTTGGCAGACCAGTTGCATATTAATATGTGAATCTGGGTTTAACTAATTCAGAAATTTCAAGCCTCCAACTTGATGAGGTGATTCTCTGTGCTGCCGCCTCCTGGTCTATCAGCTTTTCAGCGATTCTCATCATCTTTGATGAGTTCTTCTGAATCGCTCGTTTCTATGGTGTAAGAGGCTGAGAGCTCGCTACGTCGAGATTGTTGCTGCAATAGTGACTAATTATAATCAGCATAGAGCCGGGAAAATTATAGAGACTCTTTTCTGACGGTCTTTCTTGATTTCCGCCAAGCCAGACAGAGTACTAAGAACTTCTTTAGCAAGTTCACTTAACAATTTAACCTCACTGAAGCGGTAAAGATTGAACCAGACAATGTTTTTCATGGGCAATTCATTTCCAGCAAATCGTGTATTCAGCTACTGTATAGATGGGTATAAGATGACATTATAAACGTCTACCTTAAACATTAGGTTTTCCCAATAGTTTATTTCGTTTTTTACAAAAAATAAACCATGGAAATTTTAAAAACGGCGAGATTTTATTGAAATATATAAGTGCTATTGTGTTAAATAAACATCTTGTATTCCTCCGGAAGTCTCACAATGCCTTCTTTCCAAAACATTTGCGATTTGATGGAAAAATACATATCGAGATGATTTTTTTTATGTCATTCAAAGAGCTAATTTTTTTGGTGAAGAGAATTAATGAGAGAAAGAAACAAAAATGTAATCGTACGGAGCAATGTCTTGGAGAGTAAAAAGGGTGGGTCAGAAAGTCTCAATCGACTACAAGGAATTTGTTTCTGACAGTAAAAGTTTGTCCCAAAAGTTTCTTTTGCAATTTACGTGCTATTTTTTAATTCATCTCGCACCTCTTTCTGAAAACAAACACTTTTTACATATACTTTGACAACATCTGCTAAAGAAACATACTACAAAACGTGTTTTTTAAAATAGTGGTGCGAAGAGAATATGAAAATACTTGCTAGCGGCCGCCTTGCCCATGACTTGATGAAGCGCAACTTTGCAGCCCGCATTTTGATCATCGAAAAAGATCCTTTTTTGAAAAGATTGGTGATCGTGGACGAAAATTGGTTACTTTATAGCAACTTGGGATGCAAACAGTCCTGATCCATCGGAGACAAAGCTCTCAATACTATAGCTAAAGCCGGAATCCTACAGAAGAAAGTTTTGCTCTCTATTTGGTGGGATTGGATCTGCTATGAGCTACTTCCACCAAACCAGACCATCAACTCTGAAAAATACTGCTCGCAATTCGTCGAACTGAAGGCTGCAATAGCCAGGAAATACCCCGAATTAGCAAACAGACGAGATATTATCTTCCATTGTGACAACTCCATTCCTAACGTATCTTTGACTATCAGAAACAAACTCCTTGCATTCGATTGAGGCGTTCTGACCCGCTCTTCTTGCTCTTCAGACATTGCTCCATCCGACTACTATTCGTTTCTTTCTCTCAAACATTCTCTTCACTAAAAATAAATCTTTGAATGAAATAAAAAATCCCCTCGATAAGTATTTTGCCATCAAATCCAAAATATTTGGAAAGAAGGCATTATGAGATTTCAGGAGGAGGAGAGATAAAAGAAGGTTTGTTGAATAGAATGGCACATGTATACTTCAATAAAGTATCCCCGTTTTTGAAATTTTCATGATTTATTTTTTGTAAAGAAAAAAACGAAAGAAACTTAATACTTCCCGACAATACTTCTTGCCTCATCGTGAGAATATTCACTACATCAGCGTTTCGCTATAAATATTCTCTTTTCCGGTAGAAAAACCTTAATTTCAATGGAGTACTCCTTTTCTATTAGTTGCTTCAGAAGATGTTCCGAATATTCAGAAGCATTTTTCAAAAACATATCAAAATTATTTATTTTGTGTAACAGATTGGATTTCAGGGTTTGGATTTTATTAGTAGCAGTTAAGTAGTCCAGGCCGCTTATCTGCAGATACTTCGATGTGGGTGTAGATATATTGAATAGGTCGCTGAAAATGGTTGCTATTAATATATACTGAAACTTGCACCAATTACCAATCAGTGATCTTGCCGAAAAAAATGCATGTGACTAGAAATCGTCCATTTCGTTGATAGCTTGTAGGCACAAGCAACATACAGTCCTAGGAAAAAAAAGTAAACACCCCCTACTAACTCCTCAACAAATTATCGTAGAAGAAAGCTACTGGTACCGAACGATTGGAAATAAAGTTTACTTTTAAGTGATGTATATAAAATTTGCTTAGGGGGCCATCTACATATTAAAACAAACCATAACTTTGTTTTTTCAATAGAAGTACACAATTCTGACAGCATAAATGAACTCTACACCCTTCAATTAGTCTAAAAACAAATTTTTACGAAATTCGTACCATAAGTTTCTGAGAAATTATTCATTTTAAAACTAGCGTATTTCAAGGGCTGTATCCAAATTGAAGTTCGGTATTCGAATGTTGACCGAGAGAGCTCCCTTCTTGATCAAGGCACCTTAAGCAGTCAATTAAGCCTGTTAGATTACATGATAGCCTAAGAAATTTCAAAATATTTAGTCACTTCTATCATAGACGGCCCCTTAAAACCTCATTTTGAATTTTTTAAGCATAATTTGAAAACTACTTGGTAGAAAAATGTGAAATTTTGGATTTCCATAAAGCAGGACTTAATAAATCTGAATCCATCAAAAAAATTATAGGTTGCAATTCATAATTTTTTTAATATTGATTTCATAATTCATATCAGAAAATTATAAAAATTGCAAATTCAACGTATTTATGTTTGGGTATATTAGTATTATTGCTACACAAAAAATTAGAACATTTCGATCTTAATTTCAGAAGTTATAAATAAAAATATGAAAACGTAATTTAACATTAGAAGCACTAAATTTTGAATGTTTATAATTCAAAAACTTATCATTCAAATGACTTGAAATTTGGTGTCTTGGCATAGTTTGAACCAAAGATTTGAAATATGTCATTAAAATCGGGTATTGCCATTGAAAAAAATGAAGTTTGGATTCGTTTTAATATGTAGATGGCCCTCTAAGCAAATTTTATATACGTCATTTAAAAGTAGACTTTATTTCCAATCGTTCGGTACCAGTCACTTTCGTCTACGATAATTTGTTGAGGAGTTAGTAGGGGTGTTTACTTTTTTTTTCCACGACTGTACTTATGTTGATCTCTAAAATGTTTTGAAGACTCTTCAAGCATACTATTAAGTGCTCGAACCTTACTCCACCACCTACTAGCGTTTACTTTTTATAATCGGCAAAGAAGTTTATTTCCACCTATAGACTCCTTATGAAGAATAATCTTCATATATATTCCATGAAATTTCAGGTGATCACAATTTAAATCCAAGGTTGGGAGAGCTTAATTATTGACTTCACGATTCATGTAAAATCATATTAAAATAATAAAACATATTTCACAACAGAAAATGGCGCTGATGTTTTTCAGTATAAATCCAAGTCAAGCACAGGATAATTAAAAAACTTTGTATATTTACGCTTATAAATATATACAGTATTTACAATGAAAACATTTGGATACTATTTCTTTAAAAACATGTAAATATTCCACACTGGAAATTCAAAGATTTCTTTTATATATTCAAGAATATTCATTTCTCCCTTTTTGGAAGATCAAGAAATACACAGCCAGCATGCTACTTTCGAGATTCACATTTAAACTAAACTATAAACAAGAGAAATGCTTTTAAAACAATTAATACTTCAGAAACTATTTCTTCTAATAGAAGACCACGATAAAAAACCTATACGCAGCTTATTTATCTGCTGCGTTCAAGATTCACATTCACAAAACCAACTAAACTAAAAAAAGGAACAAGAAAGAAAAAATGTTTTCAAATATCAATTCTCTCGAAGGCCACGTGATCTGGTATCACTGGCGCCTAAGCAGGTCTAGCTGATTGCTCGAGAGATGAAGGGGTTTGCGAAATTTCACACTCCCCCCCGATGAACAAGGGTTCATCAAAATGGGGATTCAAAATAATTAAAGTAGAAATAAAATTATTCTAAAAAATTATCAGTTACACTATACATAAATACAATACAAATCAAAATATATACTTACATACTGGACTTCAATAAAATAATAAACAATTAAAAATATTTGGTTGGCAGGTTTCTGCTACTAAAAATAGAAAGAACAATTTAAATCTATACAACTTTTTCTGGAATATTCAATACAAAAAAAATAAACTAAAAATTAGAAATATTATCAAACAAGAAACCTTTTTTTTTTTTAAGTGAAAAAAAATAATTTTTTTTTTTTAAGTCAATAAACAAGAGAGTTCTTGAGTCTCTAATAATATCAGAGTTTTTTTTTTTTTTTTCAGTTCTGTTAATAAAAAAGTTCAGAGTTTTTTTTTTTTTAGTTTGTGAGTTCAAGATTATACAATAGATTTATAGGCCTCTTAATAAATGAATTATTTGTTTTGAGTTCACAAGATCTTATCTTGCCGTCTCTGCCCATAAAGGTTTTAGTAACTTTTCCTAACTTCCACAAACTTCGGGGTAAGTGTTCATCATGTACAAGCACCACATCATCCACTTTAAAGTCTGAAGATTTATTCTGGTCCGTGTAGTGAGCAGATTTTAAATTGAGAAGATACTCATTTTTCCAACGCTTCCAAAAATGATTTAGAAGAGTCTCACGTAAACGAAAGCGTTTCACTAAAGATTCTCTCGTTGTTGGTAAAATTAAATCGTTCACTTTTATGGTAGGTAGCCACAAGATACGTTTTCCGATTAAAAAATGTGCAGGAGTAAGAGGAGATGGTTCTTCTAACTCGGAATACGTGTAAGTCAGCGGACGAGAGTTAATTACAGCTTCTACTTCAATTAGAAGCGTTTCTAATTCACTCAATGTTAAGGAAGATCTTCCAATAACTTTACGCAAGGTAGTTTTCACTGAGCGAACCATTCGCTCATAGAAGCCACCCCACCAAGCTGCACGCTCTACAATATACTTCCAGGATATGCTGTGATTGGCGAAAAATTTTTTAACATCAGGATGGTGGATTACTTTCCACATTTCTTTTAGTTCAAGATCAGCTCTTTTGAAAGTTTTGGCGTTGTCTGAATAAATTACAGCACAGAGTCCTCTTCGTGAGATAAACCTGCGAAATGCTAACAGGAATTCTGTTGTTGACATGTCTTTTACTAGTTCTAAATGAAGTGCTCTTGTGATAGCACATGTAAATAATAAAATATAATATTTATTTTCATTCCCCTTCACATATAGGGGTCCCGCATAATCAAGACCTGTTACTGAAAACGGTGGAGCTTCGTTAATACGGTCACCTGGAAGAGGGGCTATAACTTGTTGACCAGGGCGTACGTTAAATTTCTTACAGATTGTACATTTGTTCAGGACTGATTTAATGCACTGCCTTGATCTTAAAATCCAAAACTTTTCACGCGTTTGTACCAATGTACTGGACACTCCTGAATGAAAAACTTTTTCATGTGCATCTTTCACGATTAATTCAGTCAATTTATGTTTTGCAGGAATCACTACGGGATGTTTTTCATAAAATGAGGAGTTAGACTTTTCTAACCGTCCTCGTACCAACAGCAAACCTTCATCTGACAAGATAGGATTTAACTGTAGAAGATTCGATTCTTTAGGGATACTCTTGTTACATTTCAAGCTTTTAATAACTTCAGGGAAACTTTCTTCCTGCACTAGCTTTAACCAAAAATTTTCAGCATGTAACATTTCCTCAGCTGATAATTCTGAAAATTTTCTTTTTTCTACCTTTAATTTTACATTAGAAATAAATCTAAATATCCATGCAGTTACTCGATACAATTTCTTTAGGGAGCTATACTTTTCAAGAATAAAAATGGGAATTTCATCAGATTTATTTGTTTGAACAACACAAGAAATGGTGGCTGCTTTTTTAGACTTCTCTTCAGAAACATCAGGTAATCGAGATGCAGCAATTTTAACCCTAGGCCACTGATTTTCGGGAAGGGAAAGAAATGCAGGACCATACCACCATTTTTGAGAATTTATTAAATGCTTCACAGAACAACCTCTCGTTATTAAATCTGAGGGATTAAGTTTGCCATCACAATGTCTCCATAAACTAGGATCAGACAAATTATGAATCTCAGCTATTCTATTACTAACAAATGGTTTCCATTTTTCTTTTGGCCCTTTAAGCCAATGAAGAACAATTTCTGAGTCCGACCAGAAAATAGTATTATTTACTTGGATAACGCTCGTGATAAACTTTGCCATTCTGGCACCAATAAGTGCTCCCATGAGTTCAAGACGAGGAAGAGTTAACTTCTTCAAGGGAGCAACCCTAGACTTAGACATTATAAAACTAGTTTTAAATTTATCTTTAGAAATTGGATACCGTAAGTATGCCACTGCACCATACGCATTAGGGTTAGCATCAGTGAAAATATGCAGTTGGAGATGCTCCTTTACCATGATCAGGTTGTTGAAATAGTGTCGGGGAATTTTCAAGTGTGTGAGATCAGGGATTTCTGAAAGCCAATTTTGCCAATTATTTTCTAGTTCACCACAAAAACTTTCATCCCATGATATTCCCTTTATCCACAATTGCTGCAAAAGGCATTTGACATGAATAACAAAAGGGGCAATAAATCCGGCTGGATCAAACAACGTAGCTGCAATTTTCAAAACGTTCCGTTTTGTACAAGAATCATTGCTTAAATTTTCTAACAATGGTCGTAATTCTAGTCCTAATTTATCTTCTGTATTGTTCCAGATCAATCCTAAAATTTTCAAGGAAGTATTTGGAGGTTCGGGACTAGAAACAGGAATGTTTTCGTCAACCCATTTTTTCCTAAGTTCCTGAGAATTGCTTTCAAATTTTCTTAACTTCATCCCCCCTTCTTTCAAAATATCAACAGCTTCTTTAGTTAAATTAAAGGCTTTTAGAACATCGTTTTCTCCTGAAAACAAATCATCAACATAAAAAGAAGAATTTAGGATTTCAAATGTTTTATTATGAGAGCTTTTATATTTATTAATATGGTGCTTAATAGTACAAGCAAGGATAAAGGGACTGCAGGTGACACCAAAAGTAGCTCTGGTCATTCTATAGGGTACTATGTTTTTATTCTTATCAAAATCTTCATAATATAAGAATCTAAGATAATCGCGATCTTCCTCGGCTACAGATATTTGCAGAAAAGCTTTTTCAATATCAGCCGAAAAGGCAATTTTATGTAAACGGAATTTCAAAATTATGTCTAAAACATTAGGATTTAAGTTAGGGCCGTGATTCAAACATTCGTTTAATGATAGAGAATCACCATATTTGGAAGAAGCATCATAGACTATGCGCATTTTTGTTGTAGTTTTGTCGTCACGGATAACAGGTCTGTGTGGCATGTAATAGGAATTATTAGAATGTTTCTCGGTGCACAATTCTATTACACCCTCATTAAACTGCTCTAGCAAAATGGAGTTATATTCTTTAAATAGAGAATCGTTTTTCAAGAATTTATTTTCTAAACTAGAAAACCGCTTCTTTGCTACTTCAAGATTATT
This sequence comes from Maratus speciosus, assembly GCA_963932465.1. NCBI lineage: Eukaryota > Metazoa > Arthropoda > Arachnida > Araneae > Salticidae > Maratus > Maratus speciosus. The sequence goes on along the minus strand of OZ010799.1, from coordinate 176,519,830 downwards.
TCTAAGTAATTCGCGAGAATCTTTCCACAATAATTTTGCTTCATAACGCCCATTTACGAATTTTAGATTTACTTTAAATTCTTTTATTACCTCATGATCGGTAATGTTCTTTTCATTGCTTTCAGCAATGCCAATTGATTCAAGATCCCAAAATGCTTTCAGTTGGGTATTTATATTTTCAACTGAAACACGCAAACAAGCTACTTCTTTTTTATTAGACTCTATTTGCCCTTGCACCGTATGACCGAAAATAGTTTCTGCAACGTATAATTCTTTTGTCAATTTTCCCTCGATTCCCTTTAATATTTTCCACAAAAAGTCAGACCCTAGCAAAATATTTATTTCCTGTTCAAGACCTGTATCAGCAGGCTTAAAGCCTCTTGTTCTCATTATCTCTAGAAGTTCTGGTTCTAGAGTTTTCACAGAAGCTCCAGTTATATTATCAACCACAAGAGCTTCGATATTTATCGAGTTAATAGGTTGCACAACACTGGATAATTCTAGAGCAACTACTTCATAACAAGATTCATAAGGGCGTCTCCGCCCAAAAGGATAAACTAATAAATTTTCTCTTCGCAATGGCTTCAATTTTAATTTTTGTACTAGCGATCTCTTCACGCAGCATTTTTCTGAACCACTATCACATAAAACGCGAACCAACAAGCATTCCTTACCAGCAGACACAGAAACTGTACAAGTCTGCAATAATGTAGATTTATTTTGTTTATATTTTTGTTCTGACATCATAGATACAATTGCACCTTTCATTTCTTTTTCAGGATTTTCTTTTGCTGTTTCTTTAAAACAAAACAAAGTACCATGGGTAGTGTTACCACATTTGGAACAAGGGTTAATTTTTGTTCTACAGTTAATTGATAAATGCGACTTAAAAAAGCATTTGTAACAGCGACCTTCTTTCTTTAATTTATATCGTTTCTGTTCATCAGTGAATTTCGAACAATTTAGTCCTACATGATCAGAAGACTTACAAAATATGCAAAACTGTTTTGTAGATGTATTTAAAGCAGCAGCTGAAGGTATATTTTTCTTTTGCGGAAAATTTTGATATTTACTTGAAGGATTTTCATATTTAGTTTTAGAATTTTCATAAGTCTTGGTTTGGGAATTGTTTACTAAATTAGTAGCTTCACGACATCTTAATTCCGTTTTAATAAAATTTATTAAATCGGTGACTTCACAGTCCTTATCGGGGTCACGTTTTCGATGAAAATCTAGTATCAAATTTTCGGGTAATAATCTCAGTAATAAGGGTAGTAATAAATGGCCATAGGAGCCTGATGTTACTCCTAACACATCAAAATTTCTCATACACGTTTCAATATTATCATACAACTTTCTTAAAGAAGCAACATTGTTAGAGGATTTCACTGGTTCAAGATTTAGAATTTTATTCATGTAACAGTTTATGATATTTTCCCGCTTACCATACCTCTCTTCTAACAATTTTAAACAAGTTGAATAATTTTGATCTGTCAGTTCAAAACCAGATACAATATTATATGCAGGACCAGACAACAAGGATTTGAGATATTGGAATTTTTCAATTTTTGATAACGATTCGTTTGAATCTATCGCACTAGTAAATAAATTAAAAAATTCTAAGAACATTAAAAAATTCTAAGAACTGGCTTGCATCACCAGAAAATTTTTCTATGTTAAGTTTAGGAAGCTTCACTGCCGAAACTGGTTTACTTCCGATTTTTGAACCGTTACTTGATTCTAGTACAACTTTTGGTTCAGTTTCGATTTTACATTTTTTAAGCCTCATCTTAATTTTAAATTTCAAACTGGATATTTTTTCAGAATATTCTTCTACCGATTTTAGTTCTTTTTCATATTCAGTTTTTTCCTGAATTAGCTCATCTATTTCGGAATCTAATTCCTTTAGTTGAGCTTCCTTTTCATTTACAAGCTCTAACGATTCCATTAAAGAATCGCAATCAGTTTTATCAATATCAACAGATAATAATGTATCACATTTTGTGATTAATTTCGTAATGGCTGTACGAACAGTAGCTCTTTTACTTTTAAGTTTATCTGTCTTATCCATGTTTAAAATTAAATTAAATTTTCAAAATAAATGATCATGAAAAATGCATATTTTCAAGAAATCAACAGTCATGCAGAATAATAAAGGTATTTCTTACCTTTTTCCCGGGTTTCGGCACCAAAACATGAAGAATAATCTTCATATATATTCCATGAAATTTCAGGTGATCACAATTTAAATCCAAGGTTGGGAGAGCTTAATTATTGACTTCACGATTCATGTAAAATCATATTAAAATAATAAAACATATTTCACAACAGAAAATGGCGCTGATGTTTTTCAGTATAAATCCAAGTCAAGCACAGGATAATTAAAAAACTTTGTATATTTACACTTATAAATATATACAGTATTTACAATGAAAACATTTGGATACTATTTCTTTAAAAACATGTAAATATTCCACACCGGGAATTCAAAGATTTCTTTTATATATTCAAGAATATTCATTTCTCCCTTTTTGGAAGATCAAGAAATACACAGCCAGCATGCTACTTTCGAGATTCACATTTAAACTAAACTATAAACAAGAGAAATGCTTTTAAAACAATTAATACTTCAGAAACTATTTCTTCTAATAGAAGACCACGATAAAAAACCTATACGCAGCTTATTTATCTGCTGCGTTCAAGATTCACATTCACAAAACCAACTAAACTAATAAAAGGAACAAGAAAGAAAAAATGTTTTCAAATATTAATTCTCTCGAAGGCCACGTGATCTGGTATCACTGGCGCCTAAGCAGGTCTAGCTGATTGCTCGAGAGATGAAGGGGTTTGCGAAATTTCACACCTTATTCACCGGACTTCATATTTTCATTTGCTTATATGGCTCTGAGCTAAACACGGCTGTAGCTTGCATTAAGCCCAAGAAGTCCGTTGTCAATTTGCAGCATTTTGTTTTATCTGTCGGGATCAAGTTTAGCACATGTGCATATCAATGCACATGCTGTATATTTGGATTGTCCTTTTTTAATTGTGCCTAAAGACCTTTATATCTCCCACTCATATTTTTTAAACGTTTTAAGTTCTTCTTTTAGTTGGAGATAGAGGGCTTCTCCTGTTGTTTTGGGGGCATGAACAATTTAAAAAGCCTAATCTTCACTTTACCATGCTGCACATAATGAACACAAAGTGCCAACTGCTCAATTCCTGATATATCTTGAGTGAAATCAATGCTGAATGAATCTGACTATTTTACTTCATTGGCAATATTTATTTGTATCTGAATGGCGAGATGAGGAATTAACTTATTTATAAATGACTTTGACAGGAATGTAATCAAAGAACCTCTTCCATGCCTTTAGAATTTTCATTTTGTTTTTCTTTCTGCTCTATTTTGGACTTCTTCATTCATTCTAAAGATCTACTTTCGTGGCTTCTCTTGATAGCCATGCTAGTTATACGGAAAATTCCTTTATTACGCTGTATGTCCATTTGTGACCGCAGAAGAGGAATGGATTGTGTGGGGAAGTAAAATTACCTAACCCTCCAAACCTCATCCCACGTCTTCATTCTTAAGTGTTTGATGCTTTTATGCATGTTTTATTCTTGCATGCAAAGCTGAGAGTTGCAATTTCATCTTATAGTAAAATTATGCAATTTTTTTTTTTTTTCTTTTTTTGCCTCTCCTCTGAAATTTACTTTTCTCAAGATGGTCACTTATCTTTTCTAGAGATTGGTGATAGGATAGAGAAAGAAGAAATTAGGACTTAAAAAAGGAAAAGAAAAATTGAATTAAATAATTAAAGTTTTTTTTTTTTTTAAGAAAAAAAAACTCATAAAGTTATTATTATTTTGGCCCACTACACCCGTTTGGCCCACCCCGCGATCGCGGGGTGGGCCAGTCCGCCCTTGAAACCTCGTGCTAATATCCGTATAATGTCCGTTAGTTCCCATGTCCCATTATTCCCCAGTCCCCCTTATATGTATTTTTCTCAATTTTTTTTTAACCATTTGGAAAAATGGTTATTGTTCTCGTCAGGGTAGGAAATCAAAAGCATATCTGAACGTTTTCATTGGTTTAATCCGCAATTTATTCGTTATCTGATTGGTCTATACAGTAATCTGTATTTCCCTTTGGTTTCAACAACGATGGACAACAGAGTGTTGCCACTATGACAAAAAAGTAATAAAAACTACAAAAAAAAAAATAATAAATAAATAAATCAGAAACAAATTGAAATACAGCTTTCAAACATATTGCATTTAAAAGTACATTTTTTTCTCTATCCGACGGTATAAAAAGTAATATTGTCTGATGTTTAGAAGTTTAAGAATGAAATTTTATTTAAAATGGGTCGTGAGATTTTTTGGAAATCTGATGATAGAAAAGCCTTTTCCCGAACAGCCGTAAGCTTCATAGGAAATCTGACAAGTCGCAGGCGATTTTTCTTGCTTGCAATTTTTACGTGTAATAACACTATTAATCTTTAATTCATGGCGTACGTAATGTATGACCAGCTCCGTAGAAGTTTAAAAATTTACAGTACCGAAAATTGTAAAACTGAAATTTCTTTTAAAATTTTGTTCATGATGTGTCCAGGAATGTTATTGTTTAATCCATGGCGTACGTAATGTAGGATCAACTCCGTGCGATTTTTTATGTCTTAAATTTTAGTCTTTGAAAAAATCATTTTCCAAATGGTCGTTGTAATTTGTTAAATTGCTTTTTTTATCTTTTTTATTTTGTTCTTTTTTGTTATTCTGATAGCATGAACTACGGATAACATGAACAAACCTTTACTTCAGGTTCATGTTAACGAGGTTTGACTGTATATTTATTTTGAAAAACTATCATTGTTTTTTTCCATTATACTTAAATATTTTTCAACATAGAAGTAAATCAAAACAGTATTTAACTGAGATTTCAGTTCCCATCAATAATATTTGTTTACTATACAAAATAAGAGTTATGGACATAAATTGAATGCTTTTTCTTTTTTTAGGAGGGAAAGCGGAGCTTTAACCCTCTCGCTGCGTAATTGTTTTATCAAAATGGGTTCAAAAATTGCGCATATTTTTTATTACGTATTACAAATCTACATATATATTTTAGAGTTAAAATATGTGAAAAAATTTTGTAAAAGATTTTTTTTTTCAATATAGAATTAGATCATAAAAAAGGTTTGTCAGAACGAGCGTCTTTTACAGAATTTTTAACCTTTTATCACCGGTTTTTCAAAACAGAAATTTTTGAATAATTTAATCGGGAAAATTACAGGCAAAATTTACAATAAAAAAATAAGGGGGGGGGGAGGGGGGGGGGTAATCAAGGAGAGTTAATTAAACGGAAAAATGCATCCCCGAGGAAATCTCGGGTTGCGCAGCGAGAGGGTTAATGTTAAAAATTACGAGTAAGATTCTTCCGCGGAGTTTCACTCCCCCCCCCCCCTTCCAAAAAAAAAAGAAAGAAAGAAAGAACACAATTTAAAATCTTTGATTTTTTTTTTTTTCCTTTTCTGCAACGACAATAAATTTTCAATTACAAATTTCTGTCTTTGCAATGACAATAAATAACCATGCAAAATTCTCCTTACCCATAAAACTTAAAACATTTAATTTTTTTTTTCGGCCCTAATAGTTAAGTTGTAGCGAAAGTAAATATATATAAATATTTAACTTACCTGTTAAATTTTGAGACTTTTAAAGATTTTAAACTGTTTTCTTCTGCTTCTTCTTCTTCTTTCTTTCTTACTTTTTTTTTTTTTTGTGTGTGTGTGTGTGTGTGTGTGCGTGTGTGTGTGTGTGTGTGTGTGTATCGGGAGAAATCATATACAGTAAACTCTGTCTAAGGCGGAATCGATCGGGACCGAAGAAATTTTCCGCCGTAAACAATATTCGCCTTATGCAAAATACCCCCCCCCAAAAAAAAAAAAAAAAATAAATAAATAAATAAATAAATAAATAAGTAAGTAAGTAAGTAAGTAAATTTTAAAATATTTAAAAATGCACTAGTTTTTTTTTTTTTTTTTTTTTTTTTGTACGTTCGTAACTTTTAGTATCATCCTTTACAATAAATTTTTTAATGAAATTAATCTTATTAAATTTATAGTCTTTAATAATATTTTAAAACATTATTCGAACACTGAAATAAATAGTATTAATTAGAAACTGCTTCAGTTCTGGAATTTAATTAAAAATATTCACTTTAACAAATACAATCATATACCTCATCTTTAACACAGTTTCTGACGAGACGGAAAATAACATTTTATTGATGCTTGTTTTTACTTCCGATTTAGCAAGCATTGTTTAGTAACACATTATGAGTCGCATTGTGTTACTCATTTTTATGGTTAAAAATTACCATATTTAACCATAAAGTTAAATATGGTTATTTTAAATTAACTTTATTTATTACGAAATTTAATTAAAATATTCGAGGCTATTTTGATGTATATGTCGATATCAGTTTTAAATTTTCATGAATCAAATGCTTTTCATTTTTTAAATATCATTTTTTCCGCCTTATGCAAAATTTTCAGTTCGGTATGGGACCTTAAAAACTTTTCCGTTTCCGCGTTAGGCAGACTCCGGCTTAAACAGCATGGATTAATGTTATTTGCTTTGGGTTCGCCGGGACTTTCAAAAATTTCCGCGTTAGACAGATTTCCGGCTTACACAGAGTCCGCCTTAGAGAAACATTACTGTATTTACTTTTTCTATAACTTAACAGGCTACTTCAGTCACCTGAAAAGACCCGCTCACTATGCTAATCCTATGGAAGAAATTTTTAAAGATATCTCGTTTGCATTTCAGTATTTTTAAAATTAAACAATTCTTTTTGCATTGGCTAGCTGAGACAATCTGTACAAAGGGCATTCAGTAGCGTAGCTACAATTTTAGGTAGATTTCGTAAGAAATACTACCTATTGCAGTCGTTACCATGGTGCGACTTTTGAAAAATTCCTTCATAACTTTTCATTATAGGACCCCAGGAACCCAAAACCACCCCCACCTAAAAAGTTTATATATATATATATATATATATATATATATATATATGTATGTATGTATGTATGTACTAAATTTTGTCCGCACGATAAAAGTCGCAATTATGCACGGATCGTCTTCAAACTCGCCAACAACTTTGAGATGGCTAATATCTCGGCGGGGATTGAAAATGGGTAAAATCGGACCAAGGGAATGGAAATGGGGAGGGTTCAAAAATTTGAATACCGTCTTAACATGATTCCGATAAAATCAGCTCTTACACAACAATAACAGAAAAAAATAAATATTTTTCGTTATTGCAGTTGCCAACAATTAAAAAAAAACAATAAAATTCTCACCACAACAATTGCTTTTCTTTTGCGAGAATTTCACGTGAAAAATTAAATAAAATAAATAGTTTGACGAATTGAAAACAAATTGAATATTACGTCATAAGTTTCCTAGAGCAAGATTTCCGCATGAAAACTCAAAATGAAATAAATAGTTTGACGAATTAAATATATATATTGCGTCATATTGGAAATATAATGGACCTCAGCAGGTGAATATGTAACGTCATGTGAGTTTGAAGAAACGTATTAAAACATGATAAAAACCCGAGTATGGAAATATTAACTTATTTATCACTTTGAGGTTCTCTGAATTTGCTTTAGCTATTTTTTAAACCTATTCCATATGCATGCGTGTGTGTATTCGTGTACATTAGAATTTTCACAAAATGTTTAGCTCCCTAGAGCTCATTCTTAGTGGAGGAACTGGGTTTATCTCTAATCTTGATTTAAATTTTGTCGGTTAATTTAGTACTTAACTTCGAAATCTACCTCCGCCTGTAGGCCCGAGCCGGCAGGGATTTTTTTTTTTTTTTTTTTTTTTTTTTGCGGGGGTGGGGGGGTGGGGAGGGGGAGTAGAGTTCAAAATTTTCTCAACTTATAATTCAAAAATTTTCCAACGTGGGACAAATTGCCCTATTTTCCAACTAAAATGATATGTTCAATGTGTGTTTAATGATAATGATACTTATACGCAAAAAAAAAAAAAAAAAAAAAATTTCTTTCCAAAGAAAAATGCTGAAACTAAAAACATAAAAATTATAATTATTGGTTCATTTAATGAAAGTTTCTGTCTTGAATTCTGTACGAGTCATAATCGTACTTCATATGAAAATAGCCTCCTATTTTTAGATTTTTGAGAAAGGAACAAAGTTTGGGAGGAAATGTATTAGAGACACTGTTGATGGACAACAGTAGAGAAATTCGGGTCTGGTAGATAGATGTATGATATTTTCGTAGCACAGAGAAACATAATGAGAAATTGAGTCTGGCTGATTTTTGTATTTCTTTTAAAAGTTTAACTATTTTACTATTACAGAACTCAGAAAGGTGTCAGAAAAACAATAAAAAACTCTTTTTTTTTTTTTTTTTTTTTTTTTTTTTTTTGCTTTATTTAAAGAAAAGAAAAAGTGTTTCAAAAATCTATAATTTCCCAACTCTAAGCTCAAATTTCCCAAGTTCAAATATACGGGGGGAAGGGGGGGGGTGGAGGGTGGTCCCCCCATAACCCCCCATCGCGACGCCTCTGAGGGCATTTTTTACCTTTTCGATTTTGTTTACAAATATTTTTAACTAGGACACTTTCATTTTCGGAACTGGTTCAGGAAAATTAAAGCATCCTCTTGAAAAAAATCTGGAAACAAAATCGAAAAAGTGAAAAAAGGCAGCTGTAAAAAGGCAATCTCAGCTATCCAATGCAAAAGAAAAAAAAAAAAAAAAAAGTTAAAATCGAAACGAGATATCTTTAAAAGTTTCTTTCATAGGATTAGCATTAGCGAGCGAGACTTCATAGGCGACGAATTAGCCCGTTACCAATTAGGGTAGAAAAAAAAAATTAAGTGTTTAAAATTTTGTGGTTAAGGAAAACTTTACCTCCTTCCCCAAAAAGAAAGAACACAGTTTAAAATCTTTGATTTGTTTTTCTTTTCTGCCTATTGTAGTTTTTTTGCAAGGAGAATCATGGAAAGTTTTCTTAACCACAAAACTTAAAACATTTAATTATTTTTTTCTGTCCTAATTGTTAAGTTGTAGCAAAAGTAAATATATGATTTAATTGCCCACACACACAGACCTTCCATCAAATAAAAGACCACAGTTGAAAATCTTCTATTTTTTTTATTTTATGCCATCAGTGTATATTTGCAATGGCAATAAATAATCATGTAAAAATTTTCCTTCACTGCAAAAATTAAAACATTTAAATTTTTTTGCCCAAATTTTTAATTTTCTGAAAAAGTTATATGTGACCTTTCAACCTCCTCCAACGCCTCAAAAACAATGAGAAAAAAAAGAGAAGAAGAAGAAAAGAGTTTGAAATTTTTAAAAGTGTGAAAATTTTTAGATTATTATACTTTATTCATTATTCATTAGAGTCATTGATATTAATTCTCTCCCCCCCCCCTCCCCCCCACTTCTAGCAAAAAATGAAGAATTAATATTGGAGAATAATACAACAACAACATGAAAAAAAGCACTGAAAAGCTTGACGTTTACCATAAGTAAACAAACCCAAAGATTCCACTCGCTTTCTTGCTTTCTACCACCATAATGTAAGACCCTAATGGATGTTGCTACCGAGGGGCCGCTGCAGAATCAAGAAGTAATGGAAGAATAACATTGAGTGCTTAATCTAGTTAAATTATTATATCTATGGCTAGGATCTCGGACAAGACAAATAAGATTTCAAAAGATGCCATTTGTAAGCGAGCTTACGTAAGCAGTCTTGGAGAATATTTATAGTACTAAAAATCACTATAGTTTTGTTACTATACTAACACGAGAAATGAAAATATCGTGGATGAGGTTTCTATCATAGACAATATTATAATTACACAAGTCTGCGATGGTTGTGTTGTTTAGCTTTTGATAATTGATTTTTATGTATTTTTACCCGACTAAAAAGAAGGGTTATGTGTTTCACGCGTATCTGTGTATGTGGATTTCTTTATACCCTGGAAACATCCCAACGGCTGGATGGATTTTAATGAATGAGGTCTCTATCGATTCGTCTTAACAGTCCGATGGTTATAGGATAGGTTTTGTTTTTATAAATTCAAAATGGCGGCCGTAAACTACAAAATGGTGGTAGAGACGAAAAATTTTTTTTACGTTGGCATATCATTGGATAGGTTTTTCAAAATGAAGACGATGTTTCATTGACCATTTTGCAGTCAGAAGCTCCGTTTAAATATTACACAACCTGGAAGTTGTGTAATTTGGATCTCTACCTTTACTGTAACTCTAACCTTCACAGTGGCGTAGCTACATATTCAGCGCCCTGGAGCAAGCAAAGTTTGTGCGCCCTCTTGTCTCTCAAAAAAGTTCTGCGTAATTTTGTTTGGAAGTTGCACACACACACATATATACATATATATATATATATATATATATATATATGTGTGTGTGTGTGTGTATGTGTGTATGTGTGTGTGTGTGTAACTAGCTGACCCGCTCGGCGTTTCCCGGGCCCGTTATAATAACGTAAACAAAAATCAAGTTTGTATGGTTTTATATATTCATAAGTAATTCAAATGAACATGGTTCTAGGGGTGGCCCACTGCCTTCGGCAGCGTCTAGTGTGTTCCCGACAAACGTCTTTCAGAACGAAACTGTGGCCTGGGTCCCCGCTACCAAAGGCAGTGTATGCCAGGAGTATTCCGTACGCGACGGAGACAATCGAAAATTGAATGAGTAAACCCTGTAGTAATCGAGCCTATAGAACCCGAGATAAGAATGCGAATCCTGGCGGTGGAACTATAATCTTTAAAACAATCGTAAGCTAAGTTGAATGGACCAATTTCCGTTGAAATAGAGCCCATAACAGCCGGGAAAAGAATGCGCCGTTAATGTTCGAAAATGGTGGTAACAGAAGTCTAAGATAAACTTTCACAATGCAGAAAGTAGCTGAATAGTAAGCTAAGCTTAATTATCCATTTACCGTTGAAATCGGACATATTGAACCCGAGAAAACAATGCACCATTAATGCTCGAATATGTTAGTAAATGAGGTCTAAGACAAATTTTCATAATACAGAGCTGAATCGTAATCTAGGTTGAATTAACCAATTCCCGTTGAAATCGGCCCCCTAGAATCCGAGGAAAGAATGCACCCCGAAGCAGTGGAAGGTGCTTGTTGCCCCCACCCCCTGTAAATTTAACGAATTACCTTTAGCATTAACGTGATATTTAATTTACGGAGGAAATCCCATCCCTCTAAAGTTAACCACTTACCTTTAGCAGTAGCGCGAATTTTAATTCACGGCTGTAGTGAGTAAACGTAAGTTGATGCCGTAAAATAAGATTAATATTCGAAAAAAGTGGCAGCTGGAGTAAAAGAATTTTTTTAGTGGTTTCCAAAGTAGCCAGAGGACCCTAGAACTATGCTAAAGAAAATTGCAATACTATCAGATAATTTTTAATGAAACTGCACCAAGGACCCTAAGAAGGCGATTAATATTCAAAATTGGTGGTAGCTGAAGTGTGAGTAATTTTTTTGTTATTCATGTAGTAGCTGGGGCACCTAAGAAATAGGAAAAAAATCCTAGTGAATCGGACCATTTTTATAGGGGACAAAAAGGAGCTTATTGATAATTGAGAGCAAGGACTAAGATGAAAACACGATAAAAGGTCCTAATACTTAGCGCTTTAGATTTTAAATAAGTCGAAATTAAGTATAGGGTATAAGCAGTGATGGGATTAAAATAATTTAACAATCGGTTCGCTGCTCTAATGATTTTTGATGTACAAAAATGAAAGAAAAATGAAGCATCACACATAGATTATGAAACACTTTCCAATAGTATAAGAACATTGTTAAAAAAAACTTTGCTCCTTTGGTATGGTGAAAAAAATCCTGCAACATGTTGCCCTATAAAAGGACGTTAATAAATATTCGGCAATCATGAAACCCTGATCATAATTTCTATCAGAAAATGCATCAAAACAATAAACAATATAATATAAAAATAGCAGAAATGTAAGTTTAAGAATTAACCCATGTTCATGACCTAAAGTTGTATATAACATATTTAGAAAAATATTATCTATGCTATAGCTAGTGAGACAAATTTTTGCAAGACCAAAACTTCTCGAGTTATGACATTTAGAAATTTTGGGAATTTTTACCATTTCTTAGTAAAAAAAAAAAAAAAAAACGGCCAGACAACGTTTATATAAATTATAAGACTAGAGGAACTTATCAAAATTTTGGATTTGTTGCATTTATGAAAATAACTACTTTCATTTAAAAAACTGCTAAGATATGAAGAACAATATAAAAAAAATGTCCACTTGGAAGTATATATCTAAATCTGACGATTTAAGTATTAGCTATAGATCAGCGATAACAGGGAACATTCCGTGCCAAAGCAAAGTGCCGTTTATTCGAATAAAAGCGTTGCCTGGTCCCGTGATGAAACCGAAAGCGAGCGAAACCGCGAAGAAACACCCAGGTTTTCATTGATTTCGTCGAAATTTCACACATTTTATTTTGTAAAAAAATATTTCTACCCGTCCGAATGTTTCAAAATTTTTGTAGATGATGTAAATCTGATCTATTGAGAATCTCAATACCATCTGAATTTGAGATACTCTTAAAAGATTGTGTTCAAATGCGGTCGTTTAATTACTTTTAGCGCAGAAAAATATCGTCTCCTTGAGGCATAATATGACCTGCATTTACCGGTGTATTTGTAAGGGTTAAAATTCCTATTTTTTAAAACCGATTGTCCCATCGATAAGAAGATGGTTTCAGATTTACGAATATATTATTGGTTTGTCAGTACCTCTAAAATTTCGCCCTGAAGGAGCGAAATCCCAACGAAACACTCAGATTTTTGCTAATTTCGTCGAAAATTTCACACATTTTATTTGGTAAGAAATATTTCTACCCGTTCGAACGTTTCAAAATTTTTGTAGGTGATATAAATCTGGTCTATTTATTAAAGCGCTAAAAAAAGAATACGGTCGTTTAGTTATTTTTAGCGTAGAAAAAATATCGTGATGCGCGAAGTGACCTGCGTTTACCGGTGTATTTGAAAGGGTTAAAATTCATATTTGTTACCAATTGCACCACCAATTAGAAAAGGGATTCACTTTAAGAACATATTTTTGGTTTGTCGGTACCTCCAAAATTGCGCCCTGGAGGGGCATTACAATAAGGGAGAAAAAGTTATTCGGAAAAACGACCTTTTTTGAAAATTGTTTTTCAAGCGGTTGGCTGCGATATTTTTTTTAATTGATTGCGGCATTTGAGACGTAGATCTTTCAGCATATGTCTTTTTTTAACTTTACTAAGCGGTTTGGCCGATGTAAGTTAATAAATAATGACAAAATACCCCCGAAATTTCTTCTTTTCGTTATTCATTTTCAACTGATGCATAAATAAGGCTTCTGTGCGTACGCCAGAGTTTTTTCTTTCTCGCTAGGACCGAGTTGAGTTTTTAATGAGAGTGAGTTGCGATTTTTAAATAATAACTCAACAAATTATTAGAATTTTAAAATTCTGTGTGCCAGGTGCATCAGGAGACATTTTGAGCTAGCCTCACAAAAAGTTTTAGTCTCGTACGTGCCGTAGATTTTGCTAGCCATCGCACACACACAGACAGAGCAAAATTTTCTTTTATTAGTATAGATAAGTAGTTAGTGTAATTTTCAATAACCTTACCATATAACTGGGATTAGCCTAGGACTGTTAATTTAGTTACCAAAATTCTTTAAAATTTCGTTTAAGCTGAATTTTCTCTTACAGGAGTGACGAAGAAAAAATATATTATTGTTCCAAATGAAATATTATTTTATTAAATGAAATTAATCAGGACTTATCACAAAGTTATGCCTACAAAACAATGTTGTGCAGATAAACATTTAAAGAAAGCAAATTAATGTAAATGCGATTTTCGCATTTCAAGTATCATTTTAACAACCGGTTCGCCGAACTCAAGACAAATTAACAACCGGTTCTACCGAACCGGTGCTAACCGGCTGAATCCCACCACTAGGTATAAGTATTAATCATTAGAAAAAAAAATTTCAAAGAAATGCTTTGAAAAAGAGCTCTAGAACCCCAATAAAACATATGAAGGTGTTGGCTCGGGGAGAGAAGACCAAGACTCAATTTTGAAGTTATGCAATGAGAATGTAACAGAATTAGTGGGTGAAAAATGCATGGCGCACAAAAAGTTACCCTAGGGGGCTAGTGTCTGAACTGAAATGTAGAAACGAAAAAAAAGCCAAATGGAAAAAGAGCCCCAAAAACGAAGGACGGATTAAAAGGGGCGATTTATTAACAATTTAGGGCACAAAAACTTAAAGTGGCCTTGTACCCCAGGGGTCCAGGGTCTCAACTGGATTGTAGCTGGGTAAGGGCCCCAAGAAGGCGATTAATTTTAAAATTTGGTGGTAGCTGAAGTCTGAAAAAATTTTATGTTGTTCGCGTAGTAGCTGGATTTCCTATCATGATGTTACAAAAAAAAGTTATTGAATCAGACCATTTTTAAGGGAGATATAATAGGAGGTCCAAAAGGGGCAAACTGATAGTTGAGAGCAGGGCCCTAAGATGGAAACATGTTAAAAGGTTCTAGTACTTAGCGCTTTAGATCTCAATAAGTCGAAATTAAGCATAGGGTATTTATTATTTATTCGAATAAAATCTTAAAGAAGCGCGAAAAAAAAAATGGGGGAAATTCTTAAAAAAGGTCACTAAGTGCCCAATAAAAATATGAGGGCCCAGGGAGAGGAGTCCAAGTCTCAATTTTAAAGTTATGCCTTGATTGGTTGACAATATTAGGGTGTGGAAAATGCATGGCGCAGAAAAATTTCAAGGGGTCCAGTGTCTTAACTGGAATGTAGAAACGGAGAATAATTAAATGGGGAAAGGGCCCCCAAAACGAAGAAGATCGGATAAAAAGGGGCAAGTTCTGAGCAATTCAGGGCTTACAAACTGAAAGGTGCTAGGGGGGCGCCGGTCATAAAAAATTAAAAATCTGAGCTCCAGGTGTATCAGGACCTGTCTTTATGGACTACCCTCCAGGGGTGCCCAGAGAGGGGTTTGGTGACGCAAAATGCGTCATAAAATTTATTTTTGGGGGGGAATTTAGAGAAAAAGTACATTTTTGGGGGGATTTTTAAAATCTTAATACTATTTCCCTTTTTTTTTTTTTTTTTTTTTTTTTTCCACTATTAAGAAAGTTTTTGATTTTTTTAATATCACTTTTAACTTCTTTCAACATTCAATTTTCAGAAATGGTCATGTTTTTTTAATTCTTTAAATTCTAGATAAGGGCAATAAGAACCGATTTTGCATCTTAATATCTTTGAAAGTGCGGGAATAAAAAAAATAATTGGTATACTGGTGGGAAAATGTTTAACACATTCTGAAAGGCAATTAGGACCGCAAGACGTGATAAAAGGAATAGTTTTCCAAAAGCGTCTTAAATAATTTATTATATTGTTTGACAGGGTCGAATCGTACAGTCCGAGTGCAAAAATACATTCTTGATGGGTATGATAAGAAATAACAACAAAATAAGCATTTCAGAGGAAGAGACAACGCTAAAATTACTTGACGATTTTCAGAAAACTAGGATTTAAGTACAGTATATTTTAGTGATGTTAGAAGAGTAGTATTGTATGTCATTAAAACAGTATAAGGTAAACAACCTGTACAGAGAAAAAGACTTCCAGCTAGTGATGGGCGAAAACGAGATGTTTTTATAGATTTTATCGATTGTATGGACATCTCGATATTTTTTGATTGTGAAAAATTTTTCTCGATGACTCCTGTTTGCCAATTGCTTTTATACCATACCCGATTCGATTTTATCAAGAATCGTCTGCCTGAAAGCTGAAATCAGCCGGGTTAATAAGGACTAGATGACTACGCCCGCTAGTGCGCCCCTTCTTTAATCAGGGTCTCTAATTTATACGCAATCTTGTAATATGAAATCTCACACTGGGTCCCCGCTGCATACTGCACCGTATAGAAGGCGTAGTGTGCACGCACTGCAAAATCTTGTAAATAAAAAAAAATCTCGAACCGAACGAACCTCGATCCGGATCCTTTGGGGAGTCAAAGGGCGGGCACAGGAGCTGCATAATATGAATAAGTGGTCGCAGGGATTTCCAACGATATATCACATGAGGGTTATAGGCAAAATTTAGAAAAGTGTCCCCGAGAGGGCAAAGTGGAGGAAGGGTCATCGGAGGGGTATAACATCAATAAGTGGTCACAAGCCTTTCCAACCAAATGTCACATGAGGGGTCTTGAGCTAAATTTGTAAAAATGCACACCGGGGTGACAAAGTGGGTGAAAAGGCGCGCGGGAGGTGCATAACAGGAGTAAGTGGTCACGGTTTGTTCCCTTATAGCCGAAAAAATTCTAGTCGAAAATCATTAAGAGGGGGAAATGTAAGGGATCGTACAGGAGTTGCATAGTGTCAACGTTTAGTTCTGAATCCCTCTGAATCCGAACGAAATCACGAAAAGTTACTCCATTCTAGAAAAGAAACCTGTGCGGTTTGCTGTTGCGGATCATGTTACGGTTTTATTGCTTTTTTTCAACTTAGCCCAGTAGTGTTTTACTATGCATTGTATCATCTAACCAATAAAAGGGTAACTAGACAAAAAGGTCTAGAAAATTCTGTCAGAATTGTCTCCTCACAATTTAAAAAAAAAAAAAAGAAAATATAATTTAACTTTATGATCAATGATTCGTGAAACTATAAAAAATTTCTACTGAATGAAATCTATGTCGAATTACTAATTTGTACGAATTATTTTTTGAATTCTTAATTTTTAGGCATAACTAATTTACAAATTCATAATTAGTGTCGACGATAAAGAGAGAATTATAAGCAACAGCAACAAAGTACGTGTGCTGTGCTCCTACTGCTGTTTCTTTTATTGTTTTAAATTATTTTCATAAAGTTTATTATTATTATTATTATTATTTTCCTGAATGCCATGTGGCTATTTTTGGAAAATATTTATCTGTTTTTCTGGCGTCTCTCTATGCGTTACACAAATTTTGTGGGCGCTTTAGCTCTTTTTAATAATTAAAAAATGTTTAATTTTTTTGTACTGTTTCCTTATTTACTGATTTGTTTCCTTTTGTTTTGTTTGCCAATTTTCACATGAAAATCATTTGAGTAATACTTTATTATTTTAAATGCTTTGACAATGAAATTGATTTTTGGCTGAAAAAATAAAATCTTGCTAAGAAAGGATTCCATGTAATAATACTTTACTTGTTTAGTCTTTCAAAGTTTGCTGGAATTGATTGAAAAGTATAGGGCAGTGAAAGTGACACTATGTTTAAAGGAAAATATAGATTTTCATTCATAAATTTAAAGTAAATTAATTAAATTCATTGAATACATTTGTTTTTCTTTTTTATGGTCTAAGATTAAAATTCTACTGTTTTAATTTTATGAAAATATGCACAAAAGTAAATTTTTAAATATATTATATTTAAATATACAATTATTAAAGAAAATAGGCGAAAATTATGCCACTAATAACACAATCATGTTGAGAAGCTTTCTGTGTACATTAAATTTAATCTATTATTTAATCTTATTTAAATTATTTAATCGGCATTTATTTGCATTATCTACATATACATATATTTCAATGTATGTGAAAAAATATGACTATAATATTTTTGCATGTGTTTAAAATTCGGGTTTAAAAAAAGAACATATATATATTCTCTATTGAATATCACTTCACTTTTGCATATAAAAGCATGCATTAAAGATTCTAATTTTATATACTTATCGAAACATTTTTATTTTTCTTATTTAAGCTATGGCAACAAAAAAGAAAATGGAAGACAATTTTAAATTAAATATATCATTTGAAATATTGAGATTTATGAAAATGATAAAGAAATTAAAAAGGAACCTATATCCTATTGCACTACTTTGAATTATATTTTGTAATGTAAATGATATATTTTTCTTCATTTACTTTTAAGGTTGGTTGTATTTATTACGGCCAATTACCAACTCGAGAGATATGGGCCCTAAAGGAGGGGGGGGGGGGTGGCCCTCCGTGCGGGTCTTTCTACGGGAACCTAACCCGTATTTATGCAAGGAAATCGAAGGTTCGAAGAAAACCACGAAAACTCCGAACGGTTAGGCCGACGGGCGCAATTGGATTCATTTACTTTTAAGAAAAATTAATATTCTAGATTATTGTCCAGATTTCGATCCCAGAAAATACTAATACACATAAATACCAGATTAAGCCTAGTTAGTGTACTTTTTGTGGAGCCTTCAGACAATTGATACATTAAACAATATTGTACATAAAACAAGAAAAACTATTTTTGCTTTTACTTTGGTTGTTTATTTTTACAAATCGATTGTTCATCATACCACAGAAGTTTTTACATTTAGTTTATACAGTTTTAATTTACACGGGAAGAGTTTTAATCCCCCCCCCCCCCCCCTCTTCTTGCTTCGCTGTGTCAGTGTCTATATACAAAAACATTATTAATGCAGTTATTTATAAATACACTTTACAAAAGCATATATTTTTATCCTTGCGTGTGCATATACGTTTTTTTTTTGTTTGAAAAAAATATCAAAGCACTTTTTCAAGCACTTTAATTTTTTGTTTTTCAAGGAATAACCACAAGTATTTATAAATTATTTACTATTTTGTTATATTGAATTCATTTGTTAAAATGGCTCATTTTTACAAAAAGTTTGACTATATATACAGTTGTATATTACTGGTTTGTGATATCCATTTTATAGTCATTTCATTGACAATATTGCGGTTTTTGATGGTGGTCGGTAATGTTTTATTAATGGTTATATATATATATATATATATATAAGAGCATTAGAGATCCATGTCCATTGCACATATAGTTCCAAAATGTTTAACATTTATTCATTTATTTATTTTTTTATTTACAAAAGAGAAACATTAAGAAAATTAAAAAAGAGAATAAATATATGTAATTTAATAAATCAAAATAATCATAAAAAATTCTTTGAAAGTTATTCTAAAGCCTTTATGCGTATGCAGCCGTTTAAACTTTTTATTCATGTAAGGGGAAATAAAAAATGAAATTTTGATAAAATTATAAATTAAGTTTCAATTTAAATTATTTTTGATTTGTCTTCTAAAGTATATTTAGACAACCATACTATACGTTTATTTTTTCAATACACTGATAAGTATATCACTTTCACTAAATCTATATTATGCATTGAAATGTATTTATTGAATAATGTAGTTTATCTTTTGCGTCATGCTATCCGAAACCTTAACAAAAAATTATGCAAATTATTTCATTGCGTCATATTATCCATTCGCATACATTTAACTTAATTTAGATACTAATGACGCAAAATAACCATTTACATATTAGGGGCAATCCAGTTCAAACCACCAGGTGGTGTCGCTCGTCATTTTTAATTTTCCTAATCTTTTAACAAAGACTTCTTCATAGTTTTCTGAGTTTAAAAACATGACTAATTTTTTTTTTCATCATATAGTTTTTTGGAGGGACCATTTTTAACATATTACACAGCCATTTTTCGGAGAAAAACGTGTTTTGCGGAAAATGCTGTAACTGCTTTATTTTTCTACCTATCAAGAGGAATCAAAAACTAAAATGTTCAGCATAAAATTGTCGACATTTTATGTAATTATAAAATTTTCATTAGTCTTAAAATTGTCGACATTTTATGTAATTATAAAATTTTCATTAGTCTTAAAATTGTCGACATTTTATGTAATTATAAAATTTTCATTAGTCTTAAAATTGTCGACATTTTATGTAATTATAAAATTTTCATTAGACCTAAGGACTTAGACCAAAAACATGCTTAAAAACCGGAGAAATAAAAGGTCAAACATCGCATTACGCTGCCATTGTTTTTTATGAAAGAAATGCGACTCACCTTAAATATTTTTTTTTTTTTAAAGATCTCTTATAGGACTACTCATTTTTATAAATTTCCATCCCGAAAACCGTTTCCTTTTTTTTTTTTTTTTTTTTTTTTTTTTGTACAGCTCATCAAAAACTGTGTTAAGTCTGCTTTTGGCAATTTTCACTTATTAATATCTCAAAAAGGACTGACTATGAAATTCTGAAAACTTAGGATAATAAACATCTTTGTACTATAAAGTTAAATTGTAAATTTTATGACTGAGACTTAACTGGTTTTTGAATAACAGTTCACTAAAAATGCACCGTCCCCTCCCCATTTTCTTTTCCTTTTTGTTTTGTTGCAGATGCATAGCATTACAGGTACTTTTTGCTTAGGTATGTTCAAATTGACGATAAAACAAATTTTACGCATTATTGCTTAGTTAAATAGGGCAGTGCCCTCTTTTCAAAACTTTGACAAAAAAAAATTATGGCCATTTTTTTTCTTCCCATTCTGATCAGAAAATCAGAGTTCTAACTTTTTACGACTGCTCTTTCATCTTCACCTAACACTTCATTTATAATGGCTGTTTCATAATAATAGAAGCATCAGTCCATCAGAAGAAAATAACTCGGTGAAAGCGGAAACTCGGTTAAGCAGGACTCGGATAATCGGGACTCTGACTGTATATTTCATTTTTTAAATTATCTTTAGAATACTTTTGTTGGTGTTCAGAGGGGGCTAATGACCCCCGTGACATCCGCCATTGTAGATTAAGTAGTTCAGTGTTACATATTTTATAATTACATATTTTAAACTTTAAAATAAGTCGGCGATTAGAAAATTAGTAAAATTTTCTTTGTAAATATACTTTGCGGAAGAGGAGGGGGGGGGGGCGCCAAAATCCATGTTTGCCCCGGGTGCAAAAAAGGCTAGTTTCGGCCCTGTTCCCCCCTCCCCCCTCCAACACACACACACAAAAAAATACGGGTTATATGAATCACTAATTAATCAACTTTATGCAACGTTAGCAACTTTTATGAATCAAATCTAATAATCTTCCATAAAGTAAGAGTTATTCGAAAAGAAAAAAAAAAGCAGTCTGTGTCTTTTGTATTTCAGTAAGGAGAAAGAAATAGTGACCCTTCGTGACCCCGAAGATAAGAGTTTGACTGGGGTGCGAAGAAGGTTAACCTTGAAGAACAGTAATGAGACAGGGTTGAGAGGGTGGGTGAAAAGGAAATAAAGAAGAAACTGGATTCCTTATCTCAGTTCCGTATTTTAATTTTTAACAGTCCCCTGTAGGATTCGACTAGAATTTTTTCGGCTTTAAAGGAAGTCACGGTGGTCACAGTCCTATCAAACAATACGTCACATGAGGGGTCTCAGCTAAATTTCCAGAAGTGCCAACCGTGGGGGAAAAGTGAGGGGAGGGACACCGGAGGTGCATAACATCAGTAAATGGTCACAGGCCTTTCCAACCAAATGTGACATGAGGGGTCTCGATCTAAATTTATAAAAATGCCCCTCCCACCGTGAGGGCAAAGTGGGGGGAGGGGCGCGGGAGGTGCATAACATGAATAAGTGGTCACAGTCCTTTCACACAATATGTCACATGAGGGGTCTCGGTTAATTTAGAAAAGTGCCACCTTGGGTGTCAAAGTGAGGAAAGGGGCACGGTAGGTGCTTAATATGAATAAGTGATTGCAGGACTTTCTAATGATATATCACATGAGGGGTGTCGGCAAAAATTAGGAAAGTGCTCCCCCCCGGGGTCCAAATATCGCAACCCCCCAGGAATTCAGCCCCCTTTTAGAAATTTCATATATTATAATATTTATCGGAAAACTCCTTAAAAAATTCGAATTAAAATGATGAAAACGCAAAAAAGTTCAAAATCTGGGGCCAAATTGGGAAGGGGAGAAGAAAGTCTCATAATATGAAAGAGTGATCCGAGGGCTTTCCAATGATATATCACATGAAGGGCTTAAAAAAGGTTGAAAATCCCCCCTCTGTTCACTCTTTCGGCCCGGAATTCACGCATGCCCCCACTTTTAATTTTTTATATTTAATAAATAATATCTACCGGAGGACTCCATAAAAAAAAAACACATCTAAAATTATATTCATTGTAGAAATCACTACGGTTTTAAAAAATTGTTCGCCCCCCTCCCCCCCGCACCCTCCTCTTTGAAATTTTTATATTTAATAAATAGTATTTAACAGAGGGTTCCAGGTATGTGACAGCTTGATAGGGCTAAAATAAGAGGAACTTTGAATATTACGGCTTCATTTCACAGCTCATTGTCATGCCTCTTTCTCTATCTCGTCTCGATAAATCTTCTCACATCTCTTCTCTGCCGAGAACGAGAAATTGAATTCTCGTTCTCGGCAACCTATGAAAAGGCACTAATCGAGAACAACATATCGAGAAGCGAAGAAAATTGATTTCTCATTCTCGGCCAACAAACGAAATGTTGAAAAGCGCGAGAGGAATAATCGGGAAGTCAAAAGTCGAGATGCCGGTGAAAAATCATCGAGATGAGATTTGCGGAAATGTCAGAGAAAGAGAGAAATGAAGCTTTCAGAGTCAACTTACTGCATTTCTGGTTTAAGTCATAGTTTTTCGAAGGAGTGCATTTGCTTATCCAATCTCTTTTTGTTATTAACCGATATGAGTTAGGAGGTATAGTGGTTTATTTATTCAGTTCTGTATAGTCCTGATTTCAATAATTACTGTTGAATTTAGTGTCATTTTGCCCCGAATTTTCAATGTTTCTCTAACTTTAGCTCTGTCAAGCTGTCCCATACCTGGGGCCCTCAGATAAATATTATTTATCAAATATAAAAATTTCAGAAGAGGAAGGTGAGTGAATTCTGGAAGGTGCGAGAATGGACCGACGGGGGATTAATTTTCAAACTTTTACCGAACACCTCCTGTGACATATCATCGGAAAGCCCTTTGACCACTCTTTCATATTATGAACGTTTCTCCTCTTGGGATAAATTTCGGGAAGGGGAAGCAGTAAGGGGATGATTTTTTTTAAATCGTTGCGATTTCTACAAGAAATATAATTTTAAGTGTGTTTTTTTATGGAGCCCTCCGGTAAATATTATTTATTAAATATAAAACTTTAAAAGTGAGGGTTGCGTGATTTCCGTGTGTATTCTGGTAAGAAAGAGTGAACCCATGTGTGAGGGGTAAATTTCAAACTTTTTGGCCCCATCATGTGATATGTCATTGGAAAGTTTTCGGACCACTCTTTCATATTATGAATCTTTCTTCCCTCCTCCCCAATTTGGCTTCCCGGGTGAGGCGCTTTTCGAACTTTTTTGAAATCGTAGCGTTTTTATCATTTTAGATCGGATTTTGTTACGGAACCCTCAGATGAATAATTTATAATACATTAAAATTTCAAAGAGAGGGGGGAGAGCGTATTTCGGAGCGCGCAATAGTTGGAATCCTGGGGGCACTTTTCTATCTTTTGCCATCACCCCTCATATGATATATCATTGGAAAGCTCTGTGACTATTACTTCATGTACATACCTGCCGCGCCCTTCTCCCCTTTGACCCCGCGGGGGGGTCACTTTTCTAAATCTAGCCGAAACCCCTCATGTGATACATCGTTGGAAAGCCTTATGACCACTCATTCATATTATGCATTTATTGCTCCTCCCCTACTTCCCCCCAGGGGGGTTGTTTAATGCATTCCAGTAGATGGTCTTCTAATAAAGGGGAAATCATAGAACTAATCTCAAATGACGTAAAAACATCAATAAAAAATATTGATACTATTTACCATCCTTTCAGTTCATGTTTTTGCCACCAGGGGTGCTTTTTATTCTAATTTCTTTGGACAATTTGCTGCTAATTGTCGAAAAATTCTAATTATTGATATTAAACTCTTCTTACCGTTTCATACCTACTCGCGACTTTTCAACTTTTTGTAACCAAACAACGCCGTTATATGACTTTTTCACTATTATGGCTCCATTATAGCCTCCCTTCGGTTTGTTGTTTTTGAAATCCATCTGTTTTCAGTTACCATGTATTTACTAAATACTGCTTTATAAACATATAAAAACAATGATTTTAATAAACGATTGTAGAACATCTGGATTGCGGGTTCTCGGAAGTAATCGATGACTATATCGATTGTGTTTTTTACCGATTACGATTTTTTTATTGGTCCACGAATTATTTTAGGGGGAAGGGATAAATTTATAGAAAAATTAGAATTTTTTGGGAGGGAAAGGAGGATTAATTACTAGGTGACTGTAAATTGAAAGACTGAAAAATTATAGTGTGAAAGAAAAACATACCTATACAGAATACAGGGGCTTACAATAGATTAGGACTATGTTTTAATGGTATAATGTCTGCCATTTTATAAGAATCCGTACTTGTATAAGAGTATATTGTATGTTGTTAAAGCAGTATAAAGCAACACTTGTACTGATATAAACGCTTCAATCCACAATTTATTTTAGGGTTGGGGGTGATTTAGAGAATTTTTTTGGGAGGGTGAGATTAAACTGTATGACTAGATAGTATTAAAAAAAAATGATTGGGAAATCTTAAGCGTTAATGTTTAATCTTAAACAAGGGCGTATGTACATGCAAATATATTTTATATGCGTTTGATATAAACGACTCGTCTTTAATATTTTAGTTTTCTTAAAACAATATGCAATTTTTGTATTTAAGATTTATTTTGTAATAATTTAAAAGATTTTTATTTTAAATACTTGTAAGTAAATCTTTATTTTCATAAAAAAGTAGCTTTATTTATTAAAACGTATGTAGTGAACACGGGCTTGTCAGTCAGGACTTATAAATGTGAAAACAATCAGATTGCTAATAAGAAAAAATGTAATTTATTACGCTGTTAAAACTTTTATTTCATGTTTGTATGACAGTACATAAGAATACTATTATTAAATAATTTAATAATAAGAATATATTTTGCAATTGATTTTCTGTTTAGGGGGGGACTCAGTGTTAATGTATGTAATTTTTTTTTTGGGGGGGGGGAATTTGCGTCATTGGGTTTGGGGGGGATGGTCACCACTGCTACCCTCATCCAAATTTTCAGACTTCTACGTGTAATATATTTCACTAGCCACCACACACAGAGCGAAACTTCCTTTTATTAGTATAGACTAGCTGACCTACCCGGTGTTGCCCGGGCCCGTGATAATATTCTTAAATGAACCTGAAATTTTTATGATTTTATTTCTTAAGGCTGTTCTTAAATCCAAAGGGGCCATTTTATGACATGCATTTTAATTAATTTTTGCTCGAGAACTAGCATGTGTTGTTATTCAGAAACTTTGTAATCGAAAGACGTTTTCCGGAATTTTTGTAAACACAATAGATCTTACTGAAAACATTGTCAAAGATGGCGTTTTCAACGGAATTTCCCGACGAAAGTAGAAAAAACAGTCAACGAAGGGAAAAATATTGTCATATATCTTTAACACGATTTTGTCGGAAATACGAGCTCGATGACTACGTGAAAAATCGATTAAAAAAAAAAACAAAAAAAAACAGTCCTGTTCTAACGTATATACAAAATAGCTGACCGCCGTTCTGATTATCACATTTATAGACAATATTGAAACAGTCCCGTTTTCATATTAAAATGTAATTTTTAACAAAAAAGAATGTTTGAATTACATTTTTTTTGCCGAAAATATTCTTTATAAATACTTTTGCACATCAAGCGCTAAAATCAATATAATACACATATATATAGGGGTGTGAGAATTCGACGATATCTCACATTGAAACTCTCAATTTACAAGGCAAAAGCCAGCATAGGGAAGCTAATGTATTTTCACCTAGCCTCCAAATTTCTTCAGAGTCCTAGAAAATGTCGCTAGAGATGAAACAAATACCTCAATTTCTATCAATCTTCGCAGATGACACTAGGGTGAAAGGAACTCTTTTATCTAGCGAGAGAAATATTCTTTTGATGTTCACGAGGGCCTCGTTCCCGTGGGAAAGTAGAAAGTGAAACCAGAGATGAAATCGGACGCGAAGGTTCCTGACTGCAGCCTATAGAGAAAGGGCTGGCCTATGAAATCATGGGCCACGGATGGTGAGTGGCTAATGGGAGTGGCTTTGGTCCTAGACGGAAAAACGAAACTGATAAAAGAGGATGCAAGAGCATTCTCGGGAGCTTTTTTTTCCCTTCTGTTGAAGTTGAGACTTCAAGGTGTTTCTGGCGGTGCAGAGTGGAGATCTCTCACGGGCCGACAGCTTCGGGACATATTCCGAAGCACAGAAAAGCGAAAGCCACGTGTGGCTGTTAAGATATCTCCATCACGGAGTTGAATATCGGAGGTTCGTAAACCTCGGTTAAACATCTACAAAAAGTGCGACATTCCTGTCGAGTATCTCGAACTCTACCTTCGAAAATAGTGGACATTGAATAAATAAGAGACTGACTACACTGAAAGCGATCTATTATTCGAGGACTGGACTTGATTCTATAAATATATTATTGTCAGCTGAACTCGAACCCTTATATGAAAAACGTTGTAATTATGAATTATTTAATCAAGAAATATTCTTTAATTGTTTGAAATGCAATAAAATATTTTTTCGATATTGATAAGACCAAGCCGTTGAAGTTGCCCGCTACCACACCACCTTACGACATCGGCTCCGTTACAACTTGGTGGCAGCTAGAAGATTTTCAGCAAGAATAATTGTTATTAGAGGTAAGCCCAGAAGGAAACAGACGGCGAACACCCGGAGTTTCTGACGACAACTCGAGAGGCAGCCGAAAGAATCGAAACTACAGTTCCGAGGAAGACAGAAGGACAGCCCTTCGGGAGCAAAAGACAGTTCACCCAGAACAAAAGACAGTTCGTCCAGAACGAAAGACAGTTCATCCAGAACAACGGCAATGAGACAGTTCATCTAGATCAACTAGACAGTGCTTCGAGACAGTGCAAGGTGGACCTTGGACGACAAACAGTGGGACGCAACATGCCCGATACGAGCCCTTGAGCTACAGTGGACGACACCCGCGGAGTGCCATAACGAACCGTTCCCCAGACAAGATACTTCAAGCAACAACTGCAACAGGTAAGCTCATTTCATTTTGAGTGGCTCTTAAACTATTATTTATCATACTGATAGGATGTTAAAACGTTGTTTAGATAAAAACAAGAGAAACTTTTTTTATTTTGAGGTAAATGAAAATACTAAGATTATGATAAATCAATAATGTGTAGTTAATTGAAAACTAACGTTTAATGCAAATTTATATGTTATGTTATCTTTATCAGTATTTGTAATATTTGGAATGCAGAAAGGATTAGATAGGTTAAATTCATAACTACTAAAAGAAAAAAAAAAAAAAAAAAATTCCCAGTAATTTTTTTTTCTTATATGACGAATATATAATGTAAGAGTAATGTGTAAGAAATATATTTTGATGAGTGATTGTATAAAGAGAAATTTTGATGCATGCTGGATTGCTAAATGACAAACAGAGTAAATTAAACTTTTACCCTAAATAGTATAGATGCATTTTGATAAAGGTTGCAGAGAGTGTTCAGTTCTTGAGAAATACTGGGAATTTAGTTTGCCTATAGTATTTGAAAAATTACTTATTGTTTTCATATTGTGTATAGGGACTCTAAAGTTTTAAAATTTTGAATTTTATTTTTTGATTTACGTTTGGCACAAAAATATAAAAATTCTGAAATTCTTTTGAAAAACCATAAAATTATTTTTACATATTGGTTATGCATTTGAAATGTTTATTTATATTGTGTGTTTAGGGATAAAATATTGCTTGTGAGGTGTAAGTTTCATATACTTCTAAATTGATAAACAAAACGAATAGTTTCCGTTTGTATTAGTTCAACATACCGTAGTCATGTTGAAGTTAAATTCACTGAAGTACTGCAGGAAAGCGGATTTACAGAATCTCGCGGAAGTTTTAGGGGTGGAAACAGATGAACAAGACAATATGGCAATGATAATCGAAAAAATTGAAGCAGCAGAAAAATACGACGAGGAACTGACGTTTGTACAGGCAGGGTACATCGTCAAGGATAGGGAAGAACGCAGCACGGCAGAAAAAGAGAAAGAGGGGGGAAAAAAGAGAGAGAGAGAGAGGAAAGAGAGAGAGTTAGGGAAGAGAGAGAGAAGAGAGAGTTAGGGAAGAGAGAGAGAAAGATAAGGAAAGGGCGTTTACTTTAGAACAGCTAAAATTAATGCAGAGTTCAGAAAGGCGAAATTCTACGGTAAGCAGCGGTTCCGAAAGATCCGTTAGATTACCTCTTAAAACTATTATGCATCGTTTTGATCCTGAACGATCCGACATAACATTATT
Source organism: Maratus speciosus (assembly GCA_963932465.1). Lineage (NCBI taxonomy): Eukaryota > Metazoa > Arthropoda > Arachnida > Araneae > Salticidae > Maratus > Maratus speciosus. The sequence goes on along the minus strand of OZ010799.1, from coordinate 176,491,505 downwards.
CCTGAATTTGTTCGAGCGACAGGCGAATAGGTCCGGAATAGAGCAAGATGAATACGTCACACACTTGTTAGCATTATTGCCGGTGGAAATTGCAGAATTAATCTTACGCGAACCAGCTCAAAAAATTGACAATTTCGAACATGTTAAATCGCTTTTATTAGCCCGGTACAGGCTGAGTGCGGAAGCGTACCGTCAAAAATTGAATAAACATGCTCGTAATCCAGGAAACCCATGGAGAGATCTCATATTCGAATTGAATAGTTTTCTTGAAGGATGGATTAACGGTTTGGGGATCACGCAATTTTCTGAATTAAAAGACTTGTTGATCACGGATCAGATCAAACGACGCGCGTCGGTCGATTTGAAAGAGCATTTTATTGATTCGTGGGCGAATTATAAAGATCCCTTGGTGTTCGCTACGGCACTAGACGAATACGAGGCGATAAAAGGAGTGTCAAGAAAATCGTGGAATACGAAACCAAAATTTGAAGGAAATTCGCGGGATAGGAGAATGGAAAAAACGGAAAATGAAGACGAAATGAGAGATTGGCATTCGGAAACCAAAACTAATTGGAGAGAGAAAAACACGGAAAACGAAAGAGAAAGGATCTTCGAACGTAAAAATTGGAATAAGTGTTTTATTTGCTCCAAAATTGGGCATTTAAAAGCCAATTGTCCGGAAAACAAAAGGAACTTAGAACCTATTACTAGCGTTCATCACATTTGCGTAGGTACGAATTTTGAGGAAAGTTTCAAACCTTATCTTAGCCGTGCTCTAATTAACGGAAAGGAAAGCACGACTTTAAGGGATTCCAGAACGCGCTATGATGTGACCCCTAGTCAATTAATTAAGCCCAATCAGTTAGACGGTGGTGCTGTACGAGTTAGGCAACCGTTGACGAACGATACGCTTCGTTTACCGACCGCCCACGTTGTCGTAGAAATTGAAGGAGTGGGGAATATAAAAACGAGGGCCATAGTAGCAGAGAACAAATCAGACTTGTCGTATTATATATTAGGAAACGAAACTCAAAAATTAATCGATAAAATTAAGAAGGGAAAGGCCGAGACTTTATACGCCGGAAAAACCGAAAGTGATGCCAATCCGAAACTGAAACAACAGCGGTCCGATCCGACGCAAGGGAACGAGTCGAAAAAGAGAAACCCCCGCGCAAAAATGATTGACGTGAATACGGGAGGAAAATCTAGTGAGGATGAACGTTGGTTAAGGAAGATGAATGGGAATTTTAAAGTAGACGGAGGTGGACCTTTTGTTACCCGATCGAGAGGGGAATTTAAGCGTTGGATTAAGCAAGGTTGGGAGAGAAAGGCTTTAAAGAGAACAAGATGTGGACGACTCGTTAAGCGAAGCGAGAAGGTCAAAAATAAAGAAGACGTATTGCAATTGTGGAGATTTTGAGAAGTCAAATGACTCCCGTATAGGTATAGCTTTAACGGGCGATCAAAGAGATAAGCCGGTAAGAATTGGGCAGACCAGGAACAACAGGAAATCTAGGCGCGATAAAGATACGTTAAAAAGAAATGCAGTGTCAGGAGATGCAGGATTAAGTTCCACCATGCATAAGTCCTATGAAAGGGGTACGAAAAGAATGAATCGGGGGAGAATCGATTATAAAAGTTCCGCGACTAATCTTTTTACAAACGTCCCACGTAGACGCGAAAAGTCTCAAGTCTATAGAGTAAACATACGAAAACCTAATGAAAAGGCGTGGAAAATAGAAACGTTTTGACACCTAAAGCTTCGCGGCCCAAACACTATGCTAAATTCAGAGATAAACTTTCAAGGGACATGTTTTAGCAGTTAAGGATTTAGTAGAGGATTGTGTGACTCAAACTCAACTTAAATATATGTATATATTAATATTCATTTTATTATGTGTAAATGTAATCGTGTAAAATATAAATGTGTTTTTTCTGTTAAAGAGAAATTTCGTAACCAAATGTGTCCAGCATTTGCAAGCTAAGTATAGAATGCAGGAAAAGGTTTTTTTTAGGAATTGATATAATTAAATATGGGCCACTTGAAATGTATGAGCTAACCATTTCCCTTACAGCATATTACGTCTGGTAGCCGAAATATGATTTGAGGGAGGGGTGTTGTGAGAATTCGACGATATCTCACATTGAAACTCTCAATTTATAAGGCAAAAGCCAGCATAGGGAAGCTAATGTATTTTCACCTAGCCTCCAAATTTCTTCAGAGTCCTAGAAAATGTCGCTAGAGATGAAACAAATACCTCAATTTCTATCAATCTTCGCAAATGACACTAGGGTGAAAGGAACTCTTTTATCTAGCGAGAGAAATATTCTTTTGATGTTCACGAGGGCCTCGTTCCCATGGGAAAGTAGAAAGAGAAACCAGAGATGAAATCGGACGCGAAGGTTCCTGACTGCAGCCTATAGAGAAAGGGCTGGCCTATGAGATCATGGGCCACGGATAGTGAGTGGCTAATGGGAGTGGCTTTGGTCCTAGGCGGAAAAACGAAACTGATAAAAGAGGATGCAAGAGCATTCTCGGGAGCTTTTTTCTTCTTCTGTTGAAGTTGAGACTTCAAGGTGTTTCTGGCGGTGCAGAGTGGAGATCTCTCACGGGCCGACAGCTTCGGGACATATTCCGAAGCACAGAAAAGCGAAAGCCAGGTGTGGCTGTTAAGATATCTCCATCACGGAGTTGAATATCGGAGGTTCGTAAACCTCGGTTAAACATCTACAAAAAGTGCGACATTCCTGTCGAGTATCTCGAACTCTACCTTCGAAAATAGTGGGCTTTGAATAAATAAGAGACTGACTACACTGAAAGCAATCTATTATTCGAGGACTGGACTTGATTTTATAAATATATTATTGTCAGCTGAACTCGAACCCTTATATGAAAAACGTTGTAATTATGAATTATTTAATCAAGAAATATTGTTTAATTGTTTGAAATGCAATAAAATATTTTTTCGATATTGATAAGACCAGGCCGTTGAAGTTGCCCGCTACCACACCACCTTACGACATCGGCTCCGTTACAGGGGGAATTACAATCACAGAATTGTACGAATACACGAAGCCTACACATTTCAAACAAATACTTGATAAATGATTTTACAAAAAAACTAAATAAAATAAAATACGTATATATATATTTAAAGAGAGGCCGCGCTGTTTGGTACCAGACAGGCTGAGAATTCTTGGGGCAGACCATGTCGCTATTGGTCACAAAGAAAATTACAGAACGTACACATTAGGTTTTAAAAGATTTAAATGGTCCTCTGAAGCAAAGAAACTTTCAAGAAAAAAAAATCAATTCTTTTGCCTTGCAAAGAGAAATAAAAATCATTAATAAAAAATGATTCAAAAAAGTGATTTAAAAAAAATTATTAAATGATTTAAGACTTTTCATATGTAATGCGTATAGCAAATTTTAAAACTATTAGCTTCACCTAAGGGAGGGAGCAGCTTTACCTGGTTTAGGGCGCACAGACCTGCAGGTCGGTTACCCGGCGGGCCGGTCAGCCTTATTTAATCCTAAAATTATGCAATTAAATAAGGTTTAATGCGGAAAAATACTGTTACCAAAAAGTGGTGAAATTTTGCATAGGCTATAATCAGGCCCTAAGGAACACTGAATTGGGTACTTAACTTTTTCTTTCTTTTTGAAGCTTATCGATTCTGCAACATTTGCAATATTTTCAAAATCTCAAAAACAATACTCACAAAATTTAAGTTGCTGCTTCCCCTTACCCGCATCCCCCCCCCCCCCTCCCGTCTAAATTTTGTCGCCGTGAGTTGATGTAATCTGTATTAATGCATGTTTAGTTTCCACAAAACAAACAAACAAAAAAAAACCTTCAAAATTTTCGTTTTCTTGGATTTTGTCTGTAAAATGGGCAATAATTTTCTTCAACCTATCAGGGCTATTTTTTCCAAATCATAAAATAATTATCGTAAATTACTACTGTTACATCGTACATATAGGTTTCTCAGCGGTGAATTCTTTGGCTACCATTATTTCCGCACAGTAATCATCATGATAAATTTCTAAAGCATTTTTAATAGAAATGTACCAGAAAGATTATTTTTTGGAAATAGTGGTAGCCATTAAAGTGACCGATGAGAGCCCTGTTAAATAAGTTTTGATTACTTTAAGATCTGAAAATCTTCAACGGTCGTCTCCAGAAAAGTTACAGAAAATAATCAGGCATGCTGAAACGCTGTTGGAGAAGTTACTTGAGGCTGCAATATGGTGGTATGAATTAAAATTAAAACTTCCTGAATAGAAGTCATTTCTTTCAACTGTGTATGAAAACATATTTTAAATCGAAATAGTTGAGATTAAACACAAGGTAAAATATCACAGGAATACGCTGATTGTAACAAGATTCATCTATTTCTATAATGTCTGATTAATAATGAAAAAAAAAAATACAAATATTTTAAGACATCTTTATTTCGCTTTTTCTAATTTTGCGCCCTTAGGATTCATGCGCCTGGAGCAGTCTGCTCCAACTGCTCCACGGTAGCTACGCCCCTGAACCTTCATAATAGACATCTATAGGCCTCATCAAAACAGTGTTTGTAGATAGGAACTAATAATTAAATACAACTTAAAAGTCATCTATACAAGTAAATAAAAAAAAAGGTAAGTAATATAAAAAATAGTTTCATATTGATGAGAAATAATTAATTAGTTTGCTTTTTACGCAGTCGGGTTTTTTGATTTTTTAAATTTAATATAATTTAGAATTGATTCCGAAAATGGCCTTCATTTTTAATCATCACGTCAGGATTTTTTGCAATTCGTCAATTTCAAAGGTAAAAAGAAAAAAAATAGAGAACATCTATCTAATACTGAAAGTTACAGGAAATGGTTGTGTTTCTTAACTTTTGATAACTGATTTTTATATATATTTTTAGCGCTGAATTCGAAAAAGACCTTCATTTTTAACCATCAAGTCAGGATTTTTTCCAAATCGTAAATTGCAAAGTCCAAAAATAGTAAAATTCTGATTATAAAATAGATGTGATGGTTGTGTTTTTTAAATTTTGATAATTCATTTTTATGTACTTTTTAGCACTAAATCTGAAAATAACCTTCATTTTTAACCATCACGTCAGAATTTTTCGAAAATCGTAAATTTCAAAGTTAAAAAGTAAATTTTTGCAAAAAAAAAAAAAAAAAAAAAAAAAAAAAAAAGCCGGACGTGTTGGTAAAAGATGAAGGCCAATTTCGGATTCAGCACTACAGAATACGTAAAAATCTATTATCAAAAGCTGAGCAGTTTGGCACAACCCAAATTTTACAGGCTTGTGCTATCAATGTATGTAAGATTAATATTTTCTGAAAGAAATTTTTGTTTTAACTAATATAGAATTTAATGTAGATAAGATTAACCTGCAATTAATAAGAAACTTCAACAACTCTTGTTGAGATAGTTCAATATTTTGATTAGACATTGACCGAAAATTCGGCTTCGTTTTCTGCGCAAAATATGAGCTTCGCCGAAAATACCGCCAAAAATTTGGTCAGACCGAAACTATCTGTATTCCAAAAAACCTCGTTTCTTCCTACCAAAAATGTCCAACATGACTCATTGATTTGAGATGTATAAGTTCAAATGAAACACTCTTCATTTATTGCTATGAACTTCACTGTTTATATTTATCAGTCATGACTGACTCAAGACGTGAGGGTAAAATATAAAGCAAGCAATGCATATAAGACTAAACTTTGAAAACTCTTTTCATGTGCTCATTAAAAGCTGAAGACTTAACAGTTATAGAATTTTTTTCGGCTGAAACCGCAGAAGTATCTCGAATACTCTTTGAGAAAGATCTAGTATAACACATGATCATTAACAAAAATCATGCTAAAAGATAAATCGAGGTATGTATACCTAAAACATTTTTTTATTAGATGAAATTCGTATAATGAGAAAATCAATCTGTGTCGTTGATGAATTAATTACATTTTATTTTATATGAAAATAAAAAGTTTTGGTCAAAGGCACAGACAGTCAACTTGGTCTACACGCATAATTAATTAATAATTATGTATATTTAATAAACACGTATAATTTATTAATAATTACAGTAAAATCTCCCTAAAGCGACCACGTCCCGTCTAAATAAGAACTGGTCTCTCCTAGAGGTGGTCTCTTAATGGAAGTCATGTTTAAATCTAGATTTTATTTGTTAAAAAAAGGTAACAATTAATGTTACTAAAATTTATTTTTCACATTAGGAAAAAAATATAAAATGTAACATTGAAATTTAACATTAACATAAAAATTACATTGACGTTTGCTGTGATTTTATGGTTTTATATTTTATAACTTTTATTTCAAAGTCCTTTCGAAGTTCAGTAAATAAATGCAATTTTATTTGGACGGGAACAAATAATGACGATTTCATCAATTTATCTATTTCTTTGAGAGTTTCCTGACAGAATAGGGCAGGGGAGTTTATTGACCGTCAATCTTAACTTGTCATCAGAGTTAAATTCATTGCCTGAAAAGGCACAAAGAGGTTTAACCCGTTCGGGACCATGGGTGCATATATGCGTCCTCAAACAGAGCATACAAAATTTGTTTTAGTCACCAGTAAAAGAGAAAAGTAATATTTAGTTTCTTTAATCAGTGCATTTTCGTAAAGGTAACTTTTGTGAAAAAAGTGGTACCAATCGAATAAAATTTGTGTAAAAGCCGCCGGTCCCGAAGGGGTTAAACACTTAAAAATGACGGGAATTAAAAAAACAAAACAAAAAAAAAATCTAAATTTAGTTTAGAAGTTTGAGGAATAATGAGCTCTCCGGAATTATTTTTCTAATAAAACCTCCTTCAAGCGGCCAGGAAAAAACGGAATTTGTTTCATTTTCTTCAAAGAAATGGGTCGCTCATGGAGGAAGTTCAACTGGGATGGTCTCTGAATCATAGGCGTAGAGTTTTCAAAATTATTGGAGGGGCTCAGCCAGTGGCGCAGACAAGGAGGTGTCTACACCCCCCTTTAACAGGGATTTAATTTACGAAGTAATGGATACAAAAATAGTAAAATCTGCTAAAACAAAATTACAAATAACCGCTGAAAGTTTTCGTTTTATACAGGTTTCCGTCTGCCATAGCAGGTAAAAATTCGAAGTGTTCCCTTCGATGGGGTCATGAAATGTTTGCCATTAGACAAGATTTCTTTATAGACACGTTTTGATTACACAGTCTAACCTTATATCCATATCCATACAGTAATACCTTTGTACAAGCAATCGCAAGCGACCGAAACAATATTCCGTTTAAGACAGGTTTCTGGCTAATTAAGTAAAATTGCACGGTAATCTTTCCTTCTGGAGCATGAAAAGTTTCCATTTATGACTGGATTATGCCACAGACAGGTTCCGTTTTGACAAGTTTTACTCTACGTATATCATAAATATCTATATATCTAATAATAAAAGACAAAAACGCTGCTTGTGTGTGTTTATTGCCGATGGCTAGGAAAATCTACTGCCCGCAGAGGTCTGAAAATTTATATGAGAATAGTTCAATGAGGTATGGATGCCCCTGAGGCTCACACTTTTAATTTTTTGATAATTGGCCGAGATAGTAATTAAAAACTCATAAAAAAAAGAGATTTTATTTTTTTAATTGGCGGAGGCGCGCTGATGCATGACCAGAACCTGCTTTTCGAGAGGAAAGGAAGGAAAAACTAAATACATCAGCCGTGCCGTTTAAAATACGGAAAAACGGACGACTTATTCTTATAGTTCGTACTTTTACTCTCAAACGCCTCAATCAGTTAAAAAAATATGGTTCTTAACTCTTTGAAAAAAAAAATTCAAACAGGGATTTCTCAGTCGACTTTTTGTCCCTTTCGCCAACGCTTACTCAAATTTTAGGTGTACCTATTCACAAAATACACGTACACTGTTAAAAAAAATTTCCGTTAAAGTACGTAAATTGCACTGGCAATCGAGACGCCAGTACTATTTCCGTATTTTAACGGAATTTTTTCCCGTAAATTCCACAAAAAAATTTCGTTTTTTTCCACAAAATTTACGGAAACAAAATTCCGTTAAAATGCGGAAATAGAACTGGCGTCTCGATTGCCAGTACAATTTCCGTATTTTAACGGTAATTTTCTTTTTAGATTGTTTTTAAAGCTAAGATCTTCTTCTCGTCGGTGGTGCAATCGGTTTTCTAAAAGGCTAATTTTAATTCTTTAAACAAATTTGCGACCGTAGGTCACTTCGTGCCTCACTGTGACGAGACTATCTTTTTTCCACAATCTTTTTAGAGTATTTCCACAGACTGGATTTTACATCTATTACAAAAATTTCGTACTGTTCAAACGAGTAGAAGTATTTAAAAATAAAAATAAAATCTTAGAAAATTAGACGAAAAGGCTCAAAAACGGTCTCGGCGCGGTTTCGCTTGGCTTCGGCACCGTTTTCACTATTAAAAATGCATGTTTTTCATGAAATTTTATAGAGTACTCGGGTACAGTTAAATTTATAAGCATATTAACATTTCGGACAACGAAAAGTATCTTTTGTTTGTTATATTAAAGAACCCGACGCGAAAACAAGAAAACTAGTCTGATGTGACAATCCTAAAACTTTCTTCTATCTCATACATGTTAAAACTTTAAAAATCGTTATCACAGTGCCAAAATTAAATGACAATCTATGCTCATCTCCATCATAAGGATTCTAAAGATATAGGTTCATTAAATTGTGTACATTTTAAAAGGAGAACTTTGAAACAAACAACTGAATTTTGGCATCCACCCTCTTAGATGTCTGCAAGCAAAATTCTCAGCTCAAAGATCATAAAAGCGACACCTGTCGCGCTGTATACACCCAAGCTAAAAAAAAGGTCTATGTGAAAGTGTAACAGAACATGAAGTCTGATTAAATTCCGTGTATTAGTTTTTGAGACAGAACAATTGCGGGAATCGTGAAAAACGGAGCATAGCAGCGCCACCTATTGAGCGATTTACACCAAAAGGTAAAAAGAACAACATATATCAACGTCTGACTGAATTTGAAGTTTGATGAAAATTTGTGTATTAGTTTTTAAGATAGAGCTATTACGAAAATCGTGAAAAATTCTGTATTGCAGTGCCACCTGTTGGCCAATTTACACCAAAAAGTAATCAGCACCATTTAATATCATGGACTAACCTAATCTGAAGACTGATGAAAATGCGTGTATTAGTTCTTGAGAATGAGCTATTGCGGAAATCGTGAAAAATGCAACTTAGCAGCGAAACCTGTTAGACGATTTACACGAAAACGCAATCAGCACGAAAAAATATCAAGATGTAACTGAATCTGAAGTTTAATGAAAATCTGATCATTAGTTTTTGAGATGTAGCTATTGCGAAAATCGTGAATCATAGCAGCGCCACCTATTGAGCAATTTACAACAAAAATTAATCAGCACCAAACAATATCAAGAACTAACAGAATCTGATGTTTTATGAAAATCCGTGCATTACTTCTTGAGATATAGGGCAATTTGCACCAACAACTATTAAGCACCACTTTATCCTCCTGAGACCTGGCATCCATTTAAATGGATGTTTTGCTTTCGCCTTCTATTTCGTTAAATTCCATTGTAGCAATCTAAAACCAGTTTGGCATGGTAATGTATGAATCAAAAATCAACATTCAGCTTTTGGATTTTGGCAACAGTAACTACTTTGTTTACAAAATGGCGTAAAATGAGTCAAATTGGAATTCTACGTTCTGCTGGTAAGTTTCGTTTTTATGTTATTTTAATTTGTTTAAACTTTTTTTTTTTTTTTTGAAGTGAAAACTTCTTTAGGCGCGTTGAGCTTTTTTTGAGATGGGGAAAAACCACTGATTTCGAGACACTGTAACGTAACGATATGCTAGCATTTTGACACATAGACACTAGCGCGCCAAGCGGTGAATGACAGGAACTTTTCACTCTTCAGCTCAATCCGCAAAAGAAGAAGGAAGCTAAAACTCACTTTTTCTCCCGGCGTATTGCTAAAACAAATTATTATTTTGTTTTTCGTCAGTTAAAATGAATTATACCGTATTCGTGACCTACCTATTTCGTGTAACTAAAAACCGATAACGCTGTATTTTATCGTGTTGATGGTCTGGTCAATAACCAACAGTATTGGCGGGAATTTCGATTACGGAAGATAAAATACGGGGCACAGATGTCAGATACGCACTTGGGTACCTAATTGACAGCAAAATGGCGTTACTTTATTTTACAAGGTAACCCGGCTACTGTTGCTTATTTATTAATAAATTGTTCATTTACTTTTATTTTATTTTTTTTAATTGTACAATTGTTTTGTTCTATAGTTATTAATGAAATTACCGTTTATTTATTGTTGTTTACTTTTTAAAACAATAGAAAATAATTTAAAAATATATATTGTAACTGGTATTGGAAAACGTGCTTTCGCCAAATTGACGTAAAAAAATCGCGCCAAACCTGGTTCGTATATCACATCTCTGCCAAATTCTCGGTTTTTTGATTTTTCGACTTTTTATCCAAATTTTCCGGATTTTTTAAATTTTCCCTTTCATTGTATCCCAAACACTACCTTCATACCAAATTTCAAGATTCTAGGGATACAGGACGTACCTCTGAGTTTTGATGATCGGTGAATCAGTGTCGAAAAGGCGAAAGTTTAAGTTCATATATCTTCTGAAATAAAAAAGATAGAAACGTGAAATTTCAGCATTTAGTTCCATTTCCACATTACTTTAGATTTACGAAGTTTCAAGTTTCTGGGAATCACCAACACAAAGATATTGGGGGTCAAAAGTACCCTGAGTTGCTTCCAGAAAAAGATGCTTACGGCTGTGCTTTCAAGACTTGGCAGGGGCACTGCCGTGTCCCCAGGTGCTTTCATTAGTGCTGCTACACAATTCAACGCATAAAACATTTCCTGACGATTAAAAAAACACACACGTAATTGTTGAAGTTTTTACTTCTATTGGCACTCCCGGAGTGCCACTGTTTTTTTTTTTTTTTTTTTTTTTTTTTTTTTTTTGCAATTTTAATAGCAGATGTTAATACTTGCCTTATGTTCTTTATAGTAAATTCTATTCTTTCTCATACTTTTAGCATTTTTTAAATTATTTTAAAGCGAGTTATGGCCTGAACATCCATTTAGATGGATGTGCTGTAAAACAAAATTAAAAAATCGAAATTTATTAATTTCTTAAAAAACATCATTTTTATGCCTATTTGTTGAAAAAAAACTCATATTTAAAAAAATATATATGCATTATATTTTGCTTGGGTCTCAGGAGGATATATCAGGGACTAATCGAGCCTAAAGTTTTATTAAATTCCGTACAATAGATAGAGCGCCCAAAAAATTTATGTCACACATACAGGCAAACTCACAGACGATTCACAGATAGACATTTTGTAAAAACATGTTTTTCGGGATGTGTGACCGCTAAAAAGTGTAAATCCGTCGAAAACTGGAATTCGAAAATTCTCCTGAATCCAATACTTTCTTCTTGCAAAGATAGAAAGTAAAAAGGAAGAAGAAAACACACGTTTTTTAGAATCAATATTTTTTTCACGAAACTTTTACAGGGGCTCAGAAACGGTTATATTTATAACGATAAAAATTTTAAAGAGTTCCAAAAAAAAAACTATTTAAAAAAAATTATGAAACGACCGTACGTGAAAAACAGAAAATAAATCCTTACGAGCGCTTTTACCATTAAGGCTAATGTCAGACGAACGTCTTTTTGCACTCTTTTTCCCCTACATATCATCCCTACACAATGCCGCTAGCATTTCGTCTGACATTAGCCTTAAAGTCAATATTTTTTGGAGAATTTTTCGTTTAAAAATATAAATTCGGCAAAATCGGATTAAAGGTATAAAATCATACAAATTTGTGCTTTATTAAAGGTTATTAACACGGGCCCGGGCAACACCGAGCGGGTCCGCTAGTCTATAATAATAAGGAAAGAAGTTTGTCTGTCTGTCGGCCATGTTCTGAAAAAATCGCTGCGCGCAGAGCTACAAAATTTGGTATGAAGGTACCTCTATGTATTTAGCCCGATTTCGGAGTTTTTGATTAGACTTTTTCAATATAATTTTTAATGCTATTTCTAACGCTTTTTCACGGTTCGAGGCGATTCTTTTTTTTTCTTATTATTAAAATAAATCCGATTTCAATCTTTTAGCGTATAATATAGTTAATTTTGTCCTCTTTTCAAAAAAGTTTATTCGGAATTCGTACAGCGATTTTTGAATTTTTCGCAAATATTTGCATGCGATTTCGTGTTTCGCAGCGATTTTTTTATATAAAAGAAATTTGGTTTCAATTTTTTAGCATTATACAGTAAATTTTGTCCTTTGAAATTTTTGAATTTTTAATTCTATTTTTAATGCGAGTTTTTGTGATTTTTCGCAACGAGTTTTGACACTCGTGAAAGAATTACGTTTAAAATGTTTTAGAACACTTGTAGTAATTTTTCGTCTTTGCGACTTTTGGAATTTTTAGCGTTTTTAATGCAATTTTCAGCGGTTTTTCGCGTTCCGCAGTGACAGTGATTTTTTGCATTCCGTGGAGATTTTTTGACATTCGTGAAAAAATTCCGGTTAATGCTTTTAGTCCACTATAGTGAATTGTGTTCTCAGCGATTTTTGAATTTTTAATGCTCCTTTTTGCGTTTGTTTGCGTTTTTTTCGTATTCCGTAGCGATTTTTTGGCATAATAATTTTTCAGTTTCAAACTTTTAGCCTAATATAACAAAGTTTCTTTTTCGCAAATTCTGAAAAAAAAAAAATAAATAAATCCGCATTTCAACACGATTTTTAGCGTTTTTACGCGTTCCGTGCCTTTTTTTTACATTTATAAAAGAAATTCGTTTCAACCTTGTAACACACTGTAGTAAAATTTTTCCTCCGCGATTTTTGATTTTTTATCGATTTTTAATGCGATGTTTAGCGTTCCGCTGCTATCTTTTGACATCCGTAAAAGGAATTGGGTGTCAAACTTTTAGCCCAATATAATAAATTTTGTTACATTTTCAATAAAGTTTATCGAAATTCGTACAGCGATTTTTGAATTTTTTGCGAATATTTATGCATTGTTTAGAGATTTTTCGCATTCGCGGTGATTTTTCTGCATTCTTAAAAGGAATCATGCTTTAATATATCAAAAAAATCCCATAATAAGAAAATTTTGTCACCTGCGATTTTTTAATCTTTAGCGATTTTTAGAGTTTTTTCGCGATTCGCTACAATTTTTCCAAATTAGCAAAATGAATCCGCTTATCTTCTATCCCACAATAGTAAATTTTGTTTTCTTTTCATTTAAATTTATTTGGAATTCGTGCAGCTTTTTTTTTTTTAATTTTTCGCGATTTTTTATTACGATTTTTTGAATTTTCATGTTTTGTACTATTTTTCAACTGACCGGACGACGCCGGGCATGTCAGCTAGTTAGTGTATAAATGCATAATATAAATAATACAGGTTTGCGCACGAAAAAGCGGCCCTGCTGTGTTTGCCATGAATGCGCATGTACAGATATACTTTTATATGAACATCGAAAAGTTTGAAAATAACACGAAAATCATATAACAGGAAATAACACGACAGCACGGGGGAAAATGAAGTTTAGGACTGGCCCGGGTTTACTGAAAAAATTTAGACCCGGTCCCTACTCAGCCTGATAATAATGAAAGAAAATAGAAAATGGGCCTGAGAAAGGGTTTCTTGCTCGGCCCGAATAAGAACAACTGAATATGTATTGTTTATTGTTACCAGATCCTGGTGAATCGTCATTTACTATGGAGAGACCGCTTGATTGATTTGGACTATTTTAATAAATATGACCTTTATGCATGATTTAGAGACAAATAATTTCTTCCTTTATATTCTATGCTTTGGAGCAGTGGTGTAGTCGTAAAACAAACAGAATGTATACGTTCTAATCAGAGGGTATACGCTCAAGGCAGAGGGTATACCCTAGTGTATATATACTATAGCTTTCTTGAGAAACAGAGGATATACGGTGTTCCTTAAAAAATCCAGAGGGTATACGGCGTATACCTCCGTATACCCTCCACTACATCCCTGCTTTGGAGACACTGGTGATTCTTCCTGGCTTCTGGTTTCATCATTTGCAGCAAAACTTAAAGCCTCATCCCCTTCCCTCCCGAGTTCTTCAAAGCTTGTAAATTGGAGTCCCTTTCTTTGTAGCTTCGGAAAATAGCGAATCACCTGTGCTCTAATCAGATCATATCGGACACAATATGTTGTCCGTTAAAAACGTGAATTTATTGCTCTATGTCTATGACTCCGAATTAGAAAAAGAATTTCTTCCCAGAAAGTGTGCCCAGTGTCCAAAGAAGGAAGAAAAACCCACCATGGAGAGTGCTTTGTTTTTTCTCATATGCCACAATAAAATTCTCCAGTTGTTATACTTGTTTACAAAGAATAAAAGAAAATAACGAATTTAGAGAAAGAACAATTATCCATCGAAAACATACGCTAAAAACTTTTGTAAATTATATGAAATTCCGAAATCTGAGTTTTTTCTATGTCAGTTGGCGTGAAAAAATTTAGCCCATCTGAAAAATTATTGGAGGGGCCCGAGCCCCACGGGCCCATATAACTCTACGCCTATGCTCTGAATGGAGGTAAAATTAGTATTGAGCCTAGAGGAATAAATTTCGTTCCATGAAAAAATGATCGTTCTGGGAGGTCTCACTGTATGTATATTTATGCATGTATTTATTACTTGAAAAATGTTTTTTGGACATTTTCGTTTTCGGCCGAAAATAGAAAGAGTACTGAAATTCGGTTTCGGTCTTAAAAATCTGTTTCGGTCTATCCTTAATTTTGATCATGGTAGCATTCATTAAACCCAGTCTTGGACTATCTAGAGCCCGGGCCCGGGGTAAACATTATTCAGACCCCCACCCCTTTCTATACATAGAAAATTTTCTTGAATTGCGCTTGAGATGACTATAGAATTAAACTTCATACATAAATTTCGTACTAGGCACTATTCACATCTGTATACAGGGTATCATAAAAAAAAAGTTTAAGAGATGCTAGGATAAGTGTTATTTATTTATTTTTTGTATAGGATCGTATGGGCTCATGCAAGCTGTTGAAGTGTAAATACAGGTCTTTCACTCGCTCTTGGCTATTTGTTACAGTATCATATGTATGCCATAAGATGACTAAAACAAGTCAGAAATTGTACGCCAAACGTGGCAAATGAGGTGCGTTCGTGCTATATCTAGTTTTATAAATATTCAGATCTTGATGCAATAGCTGTTGCACTGTTATGCAAAAATGCATGAATACAAAATTTATTACGATTCTACACTGCTCAAAACAATTAAAGGATATTGCAGTTTTAGGTGAATTTCGTATCTGGTAAACTGTTTAGCTGATTGATACATGGTCGACAGACATAGTAGGTTATATGAGAATAAATTACACATGTTTGGCAGAAAAAAATGCATTTTATTGCGCATTTGTGTACTAAAGGAAAAAAACACAATTTGTGCATATAAGAAAAAAAGAATAAGAAAAGGTGTTTTCTTCAAAGAAAATCATTTTCAGTAGGGGGTATGGTTTCCACGGGCGGCCAGCAACGTTGAACACCTTTGAGGCATGAACTCAATGAGGCTATTAATGACGAGTTGGGGTATTCTGCCCCACTCTTCCAGAAGAGCTCTTTCCAGTTCTTGGAGAGTTTGTGGGGGATTGTTGGCGGCCAGAAACTCGTCTTCCAGAGCGTCCCAAACGTGCTCGATTGGATTCATGTCTGGAGAACACGCTGGCCATTCCATTCGAACGATTCCTTCCTCGAAAAGGAAATCCTCCACCAGGTTTGCACGATGTGGCCTGCAGTTATCGTCCATTAAAATGAAGTTATCTCCGATTGCTGCAGCGTAAGGGACTACAATAGGTCTGAGGATCTCATCCCTATATCGGCGACCAGTCAGAGCTCCATCTCGAATGATGTAGAGGTCAGTGCGCCCGTCAATGGAGATGCCACCATACACCAACACTCCTCCACCGCCAAATCTGATACTTTCGTGCACGAACGCAGGATTATTCTTACTGCCACGGTCCCTCCAGATGAAAATACGCCTATTATCCGGATGCACAGAAAAACGGGACTCGTCAGAAAACAGAATATTGCTTCATTCATTTCTCCTCCAGTTGACATGCTCGGTTGCCCACTCCCTGCGGTCGCGACGATGCCTTGATGTTAATCTAACAGATACCATCGGTCGGCGAGCATACAGACCTACAGCATGGAGCCGGTTTCGGACAGTCTGAGTTGAAATCGTGGTGCCTGTAGCCGAGCGAAGGTGTTGTTGGAGAAGAGTAGCGTTCATGGTTCGGTGTCTCCGAGCTGTTAACGCTAAAAACCGATCTTCATTGGGCGTTGTTGCCCGTCTACGACCTTACCCTGGTCTTCGGCCTGCACATCCACTCTCCAAAAAACGGTTCCAGATCCTGGAAATGACACTTTGTGACACTCCAATGGCTTGCGCTACTTCGGCTTGAGTTTGGCCCCCTTCTAACCTACCAACAATTCTCAAAGCTTCTGAATCTGTCAAATGACTTCGCTGAGACATCGTACTCATCGAAACAAAGCAATCACTGAATGCCGATCATCCTTGTCTTCATTCTCTTTTATCCAATTGAAAGTCAAATTTCATTCGCTGCCGCTGAAGCGACGTTTTTGACGTCGAACTCAAAATTTGCATACTCCACAGTTTGAAAACCAGAAAAATTTGCATTTGTGATTCTCTTCTTCTATTTTTGGCAAAAAAAATTTCGTTTATATCTTTATTTTATATGAAACTTCAAATATCCTTTAATTGTTTTGAGCAGTGTATATATTAAATTCAGTAATACGGAAATAATAGGACTCCATCTTAAATGGGACGTCATCACCATGGCAACCTAGAATCATTGCCTATCATGGGATATCATTGAATTAATTACGTATGATAGTATTTAATAGAATGAAGAAAACTTTTATGAATATCTTTTTAAGTTTTGATTCGATTTTCATGAAATTTGAAATGGCTCGACAAAATTCTGCAACGATTCTATATATTAAGTTTCAAGCCATTCGGTTCGGTAGTTTTTGCGCTGTTATATGCGGACAGACAGACGGACGGACGGATAGACCAGGCGACGACTATAGGAGCTACGTATTTATATAATTACGAACGCACCTAAAACGGATTAATGTTTTGTGTAGGAGATATTTAGATATTCCTATGTTTTGCATTTTCCTAATCAAATGTCAACAAAATTAATAAAGGAATATTTCAGCTGACTGAAAACAGAAAAAGACTTTTCACCAATTTTCAGTTATTTGTATTTTTTTTTGTTGTTGTTGTTGTTGTTTTTCTAAGGGGGTTTCCAAGTTTTCTGCTCAACAAATACAATCTGACTCATTTTTAAACAAAAAGGCACAAAATTCGCAGGGCTAACTATTGAAGCGATTTTGAATCCAAATGAGTTTTCTATTTTTTGATAAATAAATTACTTATTGAGTTATAAGCAATGTTTTTCACATGAAAACCAGTTTTTCTCCTTTCTCTGGCTAGTTTTTCTAGTTTCGTCCGGGAAATTCGGCTCAAAACGCTAACTTTGACAGCATTTTCTGAACGATTTTTTGCGCTTGCCAAAAAATGGAAAACGTCTTTCTATTATAAAGTTTCTGAATGTCTGAAAGTAGCCCCATTTGGTTTTAGAACAGCCTTAAGGGTGTTCTCAAATCCAAAAGGGAACTTTCTGACATAAGTTTTAATTTATTTTTGTTCGAAAATGCGTGAAACTAGCTGGTGTTGTTGTTCAGAAACTGTGTAATTGAGCTGTTTTTTCCATTTATTTTTATTTATTTTATTTTTTTTTTTTCAAACGCAATAGATTTTTCAGAAAATAGTGTCAAAGTGGTCGTTTTGAACCAAATTTCCGCGCGAAGGAAGAAAGAGCATTCAAGAGCGGGCGAAAAACATGTTTGTCACGTGATCAAAATCGCTTATAACTCAATAGGTAATGGATTGACCAAAAAATGGAAAAAACAGTTCAATTCCAAATCGCTTCCATGGCCAGGCTTTCAATTTTATACCTTTCCGTTAAAAAATGAATTTGTAAATGTGTCAAAACGTTTTGCACTTGTTGAGCAGAGTAGTTCAGAACAGCCTTAAGAGTGAACTGCAGATTAATATGATACACAAATGTCTCATTATCCGGGCGCCCTTAGGCGATGACCTAACACAGTAAAACTTCAAAAATCCGGCATCAGCGGACCGAGACTATGCAGGATTTGTGAAGGAATATAAAAAGTAGGACTATATTATTAATGGTGCCTTTAGCTATAATTTATTTTATTATTAAGTGATAATTATGTAAGAAAAAAGAAAAAATTAAACATAAAAAAAACTTACTTTAATTGATATTTTCTATGATACAGAGAAAAAAAATCTAATAAAGAGTGAAATTTTTTCTTCGCTTGTAATTTCGAAAACATCGATGCCAACTTTTTTACTTCAAAAGTATTTTTTAAAATATATTTTATACAAATGAAGACTATATTTCGGAATACAGTCTTGTTTCTCTAAAGCATATATTAATTCTCTAGTCAAATTTATGCATTTTTCTAGTGCACCTTTCTTCTGCCGGTTATTCATCCTCGTCTTTTGAGCTGCTACTATTTAGCACTACGTCAGTGATCTCGCTGTCCGTTCAGTGTTGAATTCAGGGGGTGGCCCGGGGGGAACACCCCCCCCCCTGGAGCCGGAGCAATGAAAGCCCCCCCCCCCCCGGAAGATTTGAGATTTTGTGTCTTTGATGGTCAAAACACAGAATGTACTGTTCACTCTGCAGTTCACTCTTAAGGCTGTTCAAAAAGTGCAATTTCCCTCCCGGAACTCTATAATGTCCCCCCCCCCCCCCTCGGAGTCACAGAAATCCTTCGCGGAGAAAATTGTCTGAATTCAACACTGTGTCCGTTAACTTGTTCGTTGTTGATGCATTTTCGTCAATGCTTACCCAATCATCTATATCCATAGACTTCTCATATAACTTCTTATCTTTACTCTGAGTCTATATCCCTTTCAACCAGCTCATAAATTGCGTCCTTTTCACGGGGAATGTGAAAGCCTGAAAGTGTCGCAGTTACCGATAATTCGTTCCGGGCAGATATAGTGCCATGCATTCGCCAAAATTGTCTCCTAAGTTGTTCCCGTTGCAAAGTAACAATGCAGCTTCCAGAAAATTTGTTCAGAAAATAATCGCCTCTGACAAATGGAAAAAAAAGGGGCAAATATGTATATTTTTTTCATTTTTACGTTGAAATTTTTAATTTATAAAAAAATTGCTATTTTTCTTCTCCCATAACTTGAAATTGTAAAAAAAAAAAAAAAAAAAAGGAAGGGAAAAGATGGTTTTGATGCCGGATTTTTGAAGTTGATGGATTTCTGAATGCCGGATTTTTGAAGTCACACTGTAGTGAAACGACCCTTTTCAAAGCAAAGAACATAATATTAACAAACATATGTATTTTTTAATTTAGGTTGCCCGAACTTTTGGCGGCCCATTGTGCTCTGCCTCATCGTAATTCGTAACATTATCGTAAACTTGTGCCCCAGACGCCTGAACGAATGGGCGCAAAATGAAGATTTTTTGTGTCGATTTTTCTCACGTCTTAGTTTAGCACGGTATTGCTAAAATCGTCCTCTCCGGCGTAATGCCAAAGCATAGAAGAATCTAAGGATGATATGGCATAAGGATACTGTATGAAAGCGAAATTTTTCCAAAACACTATCCTTTTTTATTCACGTTTACAAGATTTTAATGAATTAGTGTTTTACAAAGCAGATTACGTAGTTCAGTATTACATATTTTATGATTATATACTTTAAATTTTAAAATAAGTCAGCTATTAAAAAATTAGTAAAATTCTCTTTGTAAATATACTTTGAGGAAGAAGGGGGGGGGGGGCGCCGACGATATCCAAATACAAAGTGGTTTTTTTTGCTTCAGCTTTCAGGCAGATTTGCTTCAGCTTTCTGGCAATAAGGCGCAGTATTTACATTTATGCGGAAGTGCACAAGTTTTCACGGAGTGACCTTGGCAAAGAACTCCGAGTCCAAGCTATTTTTGGATTTTATTCTTATCGAGTGAAGGGAGAAACTCGTGAATAACTAACGCAGCCCCTCCTCCTTCATGATGCGTCGAAGAAAAAGCTAACTAAATTTATCTTTTTTTTTTTATTTTCTTTATTATTATTATTTTTTTTTTTAATGCAGATAAATCTCTAGAAACGTAGCGTTATTATTCTTTCAAACAAAGATATTTTCTTTCTTTCTCTTTTTTTTCTGGTCAAATAGTGGAGATAAAGGAGGTAAATAATATCCGGCATTTTTTATTACCATCGCACTCATGGTCAGGGCTCAGGGTAGTGTTGCCAGGTCTACTGTAAAAAAAAGAGCGGGACAGAGGCTTCTATATGTAAATCGGGACATAAAATACCGTGAATCCTGTGATAACAGTACCTGTCTGCAATGGGAAATAATCATTTTCCTTACGAAAGAAATATTATACCAATATACCTGTTAAGACGGAAAGCTGTCTAAAACGAGATCTTTCTTTGATTACTGAAATTCCGTATCTAGTAAAATGTGGGAAAGCCGATTCGCTAGGGGACGAAAAATAATTTCGTTTGGGGAAGGTTTCTGATTGCGCAGTTATAATTGTGTGGTATTCATTCTGCTGGGACAATGAAATTTTGACGCGTCAGGTAGGATTCCGTTATACACAGGTAGCATTAGCATTTTCATAAGTTTCGTTATCAAAATACATACGTTTTACACCTATAAAAACAAAATAGCTCGTAACCGGAAACATTTAGCAGATATATTTGTAGGTTATTCCTTTCGGCGGAATCAATAATATGTTCATTTATAGACAGAGTTTGTTTTCACACGTTTTACAGAATTAACTTTCACTCGATGTAGACTAACGAAGAGCATGGTACCAAAAGGAATTTAAAAGAATTTATGCATCATGAAAAATCGGGACATTTGGTGTCCCACGCAGGGGTTCTATCTGCGGGACAGGTCTCGGAGCATCTGAAAATCGGGACCCCCGGCAACAGGCCGCTAGAGAGCATGCGGTCCCCGATCAGGGAACGAAACAATATTTTTTTTCATCCCGGGGCAAGAATGAACTTTGCCCCATACCCTCCTTTCCAAAATAAATTTATAAAGAGGAGTTTTAAATCTATTCTCTTAATTTTTATTTTAAATATGAAATAATGGTTAGAAAGCATATTAATCTTAAGATTTCTAGGTGAATTTCCTTGGAAATAGACCTATTGCAATCACTTTATTTTTATATATGTCAGGGTTTTAAACTGAATTTCCAGATGTGAATTAAAAAAACCTGCCATCATGAGACAAAAATCATTTATAACTCAAGACATAATTCATCTATCGAAACGAGAGGAAAATATTACAAATCACTCCAATAATCATGACATGCTTTTACGTTTAAAAATGAGTCAGAAAGTTTCTCTTTGTTAAGCGGAGGATATATATATATATGCCATTTTTATAGTGATTAATATACATATAAGTATATTTAATATAAATAAAGTTATACTGTATGTATTAAAATTGGGTAATTATTTTTATTATTATTCCTCTATTCTTATTAATATAATATTTATTTTCACTTAGTGTTATAAAATTTATTATCGGTTTAATGTTTTTGAATGTCCCACATTCATACTTTTAGGATTTTTATGGATGTATAAAATAATCCACACACTATATTTGTGCTTTTTAGGTAATCGGAATTTAAGTATCTGTTCACCTTCTTTATACTACCATATGTTTTTTATTTCCTGTTCATTTTATAATTATCTTATATATAATAGTTTTTATTAAAGATTTTTATATTTTTAATAATTATTTATATTAATTATTAATGAATTTATTTTGTTTTATAGCATATAGCTATATGCTATATATTATTGATGTTCTAGAATTATTTAAATTCTTAGTGTAGTTTAAATAAGTTAGCTAATAGAATTTTTTGTATGCTTTTTAAATTTTATTAACAATAGTTTTTTAAAAATACATTGTGTGGTTTATATTCTGTTTATAATTATCTATATATATGTTTGGTTTTGCTGTTAATAAAACAATTGTTACATTCAATTGCTTACAACTGTTTGTCTTTTGACAATTATATCATAAAAGTAATACTAGATGGCAGCACCACAATTTGTGTTTTTTTTTTTTTCGATAAGTTCTATATTTACTTTTTCCAGCTACATTTCAGTTATAATTTACTACACCAGGGGGAATTTTTAGCTAAATTTTGACGATATTGTTTAACGGTTTTTAATTAATTTAATAGTGCATTTTAATTATGTAATTACTTTCTATTTATATTATTTTATATTATATTAACAGTTATTTAACATTTATTTCAATATGTATTAACTGCATCCTATGGTATCAATTACTGTGATTTCTTAACTGTTTTATTCACCTTAATCTTTACGATATTATTGGTGACATGTGCGCGTGGATTTATTCTAAAATATTAAACGGTATGGTGTTTATTATTTCATTTTATATCCTATAAATATTTAAATAGGTTTTATTGATTTTTCCATTTCATATTATTTGTTTCTATTCTGTTTTCATTTTTAATCAATTCACTTGATTTTAATGGTTGTTTGGGCACAGGGGAAAATAACTTTTAGCTTTAGCTTATTTTTCCCACAGAAAACAACCATTTTGCTTATATCATTGAATTCTGTGCCCTTGAAAACGTAATTCAATATATAAGCATTTCCATTATTTGTCGGTGTCCACTTTCTTATTTTTCTTCCATAATAATTCTTGTAATTAATTTAATCTTTATATACTTACAGCTTTAATTCATAATATTACGGTTTTTGATGGTGGTAGGTTATGTTTAATTATTGGTTATATATATATATATATATATATATATATATATATATATATATATTAAGAACCGTTCTCAAGTTCAAAAAAATTACTTTCTGACACATTTCTGAATTCATTTTTGTTCGAAAACGCATGAAATTAGCATGTGTTCTAATTCAGAAATTATGTAACCAGATGATGTTTTCCATTTTTTGGTAAAGGCTTTTATTTTTTTTATATATATACTGTCAAAGTGGGGCGTTTTGAACCAAATTCCGAACGTGGCAGCTAGAGAAAAAGGAAAAGTTTATTGTCGTCATGTGACAAGAATCGCTTATAACTCGATAAGTAATTTATTTATCAAAAACTGCAAACCACTATTCAACAGTCAGGCCTGCCAATTTTATGCCTCTTACATTTAAGGCAGGTTCTCAAATTCCCTGCTCAAGAGACGCGAAACTTTCTAACATATTTTCTGACTCAAACATGAAGGTATAAAATTGGCAGGTTTGACTATTGAATCGAATGGCGTTTTCCATTTTTTGATAAATAATTCACTTATCGAGTTATAAGCGGTTTTTGTCACGTAAAAACAGGTTTTTCTCCTTTACCGCATTGTTGCTTCCCGAAGTTCGGTTCAAACTGCCCACTTTGATAGTATTTTCTGAAAGATCTTCTGCATTTACAAAAAATTGAAAACGCCATCTGTTTACATAGTTTCTGAATAAGAACACTTGTCGATTTCATGCGTTTCCGAATAAAAATTAATTCAGAAATATATAAGAAAGTAGCTCCTTTGGATTTTAAACAGCATTCAAAATGTGTCAGAAAGTGTCGCGTTGTTGAGGAGCAGGGAATTCTAGAACTATCTAAGAACAGATTTCTCTGAATTCTGATATTCCCGTTTCGACTGAAAGAAAGAGTTTTTCGTTATTCCATTGTTTTGAAAATACTCTTAAAAGATTCCAGTGCTAATTACAGTAGATGTTTATAACGCAAACTTAAAAACACAAGGTTGTGCGTTACATAGAATTTTGCGTTATTAAATCACATTTCACACACCATTACACTTGTAAACAAGACCAAATATGTCTGAAACATTTCGAAATACAAGTAGAGTATCTTTATTTTGTATTCTTTGGGACAGATGTTGTGCAAATCATAAATATCATTGTTAAATTTACTTTATCAACATGGTCCAAATATATGCTTGGACCAAATCATTCATTATATTACTTAAAAAAAAAAAAAAAAAAAAAAAAAAAAAAAAAAAATCTAATAGTTAAAGATCGATCAAAATAGGTTTTTAAGACCGAAACCGAAGTTCGGTAATCTTCCCGTTTTCTGCCAAAAACGATATGTCCAAATCTTTTTAAATGTAATCAATATATACATAAATATACAGAGTTATAAATTAATTATACGTGTGGCCTAAAACGTGTGGCAAAAACGATATGTCCAAATCTTTTTAAATGTAATCAATATATACATAAATATACAGAGTTATAAATTAATTATACGTGTGGCCTAAGTTGGCTCTCTATGCCTCTTACCAAAACCTTTTATTTTCATATAAAATAAAATGTAATTATTTCATCTACGACACAGAATGTTTATCTAATTATATGAATTTCATCTAATTAAAAAATGTTTTAGGTATGCGTATACATGCCTCGATTTATCTTTTATAATGTTTTTTGTAAATGATCATCTGTTATACTACAACTTTCACAAAGTGTATTCGAAACATTTCTGCGGTTTCAAACTAAAAATTTTCTATTACTGTTAAATCCGCAGCTTTTAATGAGCACGTCAAAGGCGTCTTCAAAGTTTTTTCATATGTACATTGCTTGCTTTATAATTTGCACTCACATCTTGAGTCAGTCATTCATGGCTGATAATTATAAGCAGTGAAGTTCATAGCAATAAATGAAGAGTGTCTCATTGGAGCCTGTTTCGGCGTAAATGCCCTTGAAGAAGAAATCAAATTTGTTGTTTATAATTTAATTCTGTCTATCTTTTATATTTTGAAACATAATTATAAAACTGGTTTCTTCTGATAGAAAATCTAATTTGTTTATCTAACTTGTTTATAATCCTGGCTCTTGATCAGTATTTATGAGTAATATTATGATTTCAAGGTCATGTAATATAGATTTATTCACTTTTATAATAATTTTGAATTCTTGATGAGGATTTATTAGTAATTTAATGACTTTGTGATTTCTTGATATAACTTTATGAGTTATATTTATTTTGGTATCATTTAAATAGATTTATTAGTTTTATAATTACTTGGATGCAGGGTTCGTAAATATCATGATATTTTCGAAAATATCAAAGATATCCGATATTTTGATATATATCCGATATTTTCGATATATATCCGATATTTTCAAAGCAGCCAACCTACCGCTGATAATAAATGTTTTCGAGCATAATATAGATTAGAAACTAAAATATATTGCACTGAACATGAAAACTTAAAGAATATTCTAAAAATGCATTTTTCTTTTTTTTCCCCCCTTAGAACAAAATTGAAGATGAAGTAATTGAAAACAGTAACAATTTGATTTATACACCTATAAAAAAAAAAACTAACTATAGGATTCAGTATCAAGATCAAGTATAAAAAAATCAGATATTTTTAAAGCAAAATTTTAAATACAAAAAAAATTTTTTTTTATTGAAAAATTTTCACATAAATGGAAGTATAAAATGTTTTATTTCGTATTTCCTAACATGCTGTATAGTTCAAACTCAACTGAACCAAAACGTGAAAAAAGATTTTTTTCCAATGAAACTGTATGTAATTGCTTATTTAAATTAGTCAGTTTATCTTTTAATGGTTGTTCTGAATTGTGTCCCACATAATTATTATTTCAACATTAAAAAAAAAAAAAAATTGCTTCAAATCTAAAGTTTGAAAAATATATTTGTTTTCTTTTTTTGGCTAAAAAAGTCGCATCCAGAAGAGACAAGTTCTTTATCTACAGATTCACAGTCAATAACAGTTGAAAACTTATTTCATTTACACTGAAATATTATGAATTATGACTGAAAATATCAAAAATATCTTGCGCACATTCATATTTTGAAAATAAATATCAAATGCTGAAAATATGAAACATCTTGATACATTGAAAATAAATATCAAGTAATATGAAAATATCAAAAGTCTTGATATTTTGAAAATAAGGTACTTTTTGGTTAGCCGGGCGCCAGTGTTATATATAAAACCCGGCTAACTGAAAAGTACCGAAAATAATTATTGGATATGTATCCATTGATATATATCAACGAACCCTGGCTGTATATAAATGATTATCAAAATTACATTTTATCTTTCAATGGCTGTTCTGAATTAACTGTCTAACATAATTATTAGTTCTACATTTAAAAATAAAAGTTTGAAACATAAAGCTTGGAAAAGATTCGTTTCCTTCTTTTCCTAAAAAAGTCACTGCCAGAGGCAAAAGTTCATTATCTACAGAATGACGCAGTCAATAACAGGTGGAAATATCATTTACACTTGCTTTGAATGTGAAAAATATCAAAATTACTTCGCACGGTGATATTTTAAAAATAAATATCAAATATACACAATATCAAACATCTTGATATTTTGAAAATAAATGTCAAGGATTTGAAAATATCAAAAATCTTGATATTTTAAAAATAAATATCGGATATATATCAAGATATATATCATGATATATATCCATTGATATATATCAACGAACCCTGCTTGGATGTCATTTAAATGAATATTATAGCTATTTATAATAATTTATAGCTAATTTAATGTGGTTTATTATATTATTATTAAAGTAATTGAAGAAGATTTATAACCAGCATATTGTAATTTTTATTTTGATGTTTATTTTGTATAATATGTATCATTTTTGAAAAGGTTTGTCCTGACTCTGTAATCAGAGATGTAAGGTTAAATCGGGGCTCTGTTTAATGCAGTGTATAATGGAAGTCTTGACTCTGCAACAAGCAGAGAACACATTTTTTTTGTCTTGGCTCTGTTAGATAAAGAGAATTGTACTAGTATGGATCCATAGGATTAATGTTTAACTTCTAATGATGTCTGGATTTTACCTATACTATTTCATTTTATTTAATAAACTATTTAATATAATAGCCCACCTAATAAGTCTCTAATCCCACCCCACTTGGATTTTGAAAGTTTATTTGTCATCTGAATTATCGGCGCCCAAATATTTTTGTTGGTGCCGAAACCCGGGATAAATTTTTTTGGGAAAAATTGTGAGAATTGTAAAAGTGATTTGTGATTACGTGATTTTCAACTGCGCTTTATCTTTCAACGTATGATTAGTGGAATTACTATTGTGCCATTTGGATTACAACATGATATCCGGTCATGACATCTACATTACCTGGAATTAACAGGTAAAGAAATATTTTTTCATTATATATGAATTGTTTATGTTTTAAAATAAGAATTATTCTTTATTTGAAATGGAAAGTATTGAAAAATTGAACGCAAAACGTTCTGTTGAACGAACGAGTTTCACGAAATTAATTACAAAATTAGAAACTTTGTTAAGTGATCACATTGATAATACTAAAACAGAGGAATTATTAGAGCTTCAAGAAATATTTTGCTTAAAAGAAAATACTTTCCAAAGTTTGAATCGTGATATTGAAGCTCATATATCCGACTTAAAAGAATATGAAAAGGACATTGTAGTAGCGAAAAGTACACTGATCTATTGATCAGTGCTAAATTTAAAATTAAAAATAGATTAAGTAAATGTAAAAAAAGATAATGTTTCTATGATAGCAACTGGTTATGTAAATCCATGGAATAGTTCTGCCAGTGGAAGAAAAACGAGTTCTTGTTCGGCCATGAAATTGCCTAAATTAAATGTTCCAAAATTTTCTGGTGAAATCGAAGAATGGGTCGAATTTTTTAACTGTTTTAAAACATCGATACACCAGAATAAATAACTATCTAAGATAGAAAAATTCGCTTACCTAAAATCCTTGTTATGTAATCGGTCATATAGTGTGGTAAAAGGGTTTCCATTGACAGAACAAAATTATGATACTTGTATTGATTTATTAAAGGACCGTTTTGGTAAGGTTCATGTTATTATTAATAAACACATGACTAATTTATTAAATATGGAACCAGTTAAAAATTATTCAAATTTAAATGCATTAAGAAGATTGCATGACATGTGCGAAGTTAATATTAGAAGTTTAAGAAATTTGGGGGTAACATCCAATTCCTACGGACAATTGCTAAATCCTATTTTGCTAAAGCTATTGCCCCATGAATTAGTGATTGAATATCATAGAAAACGTGATACTAGCAAAGAGTCAGATGTAACTTATCTAATTGCCTTTCTCAAATGTGAAATAGAATGTAGAGAAAAGGCTTTGTCAATGACTAGTTCTAAAAATGATGCAACCTCTTCTTTTGTACATAAAAATAAAACTGAATTTCGTGAAAAGAAAATATTAAATAAATATCAACATGCTAATACCTTAAACGCTAATATTAAAGTTTTTTTGTGTATTTTGCAAAAGTAACGGTCATTTATCTTCCGAGTGTAAAAATTTAGCTGATGATAAGAAAAGATTAATGTTACGTAAGGAGGGTAGATGTTACAAATATTTTCTAAAATCGCATTTATCTTCGCAATGCCGCATAAAATTAAAGCCATGTGTAAATTGTAAAAGCACTGAACACAACAAATTATTTTGTTTTAAGAAAAGTCTGAAACCAGAAATTAATGAAAATGAAAATCAAACAGTTGTATCTAATTCTCATTGTAATTTTAGAAATTCTAAGTATGCTGTTTTATTGCAAATATGTTGTGTAACTGCTCAAGGTAATTCTAAATCAAAGGTAGTTCGATTATTACTTGATTCTGCAAGCGAGAAAAGCTTCATAACAAAAGCATTAGCTCGTGAATTAAATTTGCCTGTTTTAAGAAAAGAACATTTAACTGTATTTGCTTTTGGTATTGATCAAGGTCGCGAAGAAGAATATGATGTTTTCAAAATTAAATTGCGAAGTAAAAGGAATTATCCTCGTTTTATAAATGTTGAGGTGTTAGCTACTGATTTGATTAGTGCAACAACATCGAAGGTTCCCAATTCTGACCCTGTAATTACAAAATACGTTGAAAGTAAAAGATGGAGGTTAGCCGACCCTACCCCCAAGGAATCGGAAGTACAAATTTTACTTGGAGCTGATTATTTCTGGAATGTGCAGAGAGGTGTCGTTGAAGAAATTAATGATCATTTATATGTAGCTAATACACTTTTTGGATACAGAATAGTAGGAAAAATAAACTCTGAAGGTAACGAAACAATTAATGCTCATCTTGTATCTGTTAATGAAACAGAAAATTTTGATTAGCAACATTTTTGGAAACTAGAATCTTTGGGTATTTGTGATAGTAAAAATGAATTATTTTCACAAAAGGATTTAGATGCTCTTGATTTATTTAATGATAATTTAAATTTTGTAAATGGAAGATATGAAACTAAACTTTTGAGGAAGGTAAATAAAAATGAATTAGAATCCAATTTTGATGTAGCTAAACATAGACTTTGGGGATTAAAATCGAAATTGTGCAAAAATGAATGGTTACTTAAGGGATATGAGAAAATATTAAATGAACAATCTGGTTTGGGTATAATTGAAGAATGTGAGTTTAATAAAAATGAAATAAACACGTATACATGCCTCACAGACCAGTAATAAGAAAGATAAATATACAACTAAAGTAAGAATTGTTTTTGATGCGTCATCCAAAGATATGGGGGCAAAATTTTTAAACGAGTGCTTATTTCCTGGGCCCAATCTAAATCCTAACATATTGGACATTATTTTAAAATTCCGTCTCCACAAAATTGCTTTCTCAGCAGATATAGAAAAAGCATTCTTGCAAATCCAGATACAAGAAGAAGATAGAAATTTTTTGAGGTTCCTGTGGTTTGACAATATCACTAGTAACAATCCCATTTTGAAGGTTTTTCGCATGACCCGTGTAACTTTTAGCGTAACAACCTCGCCTTTTTACCTTTCTGCGACCATCAAACATCACATTGGGGGGTATAAAGATTTGTTTGGGAAAATAGTTAATATGCTGGATACTTCCTTATATGTTGATGACCTGTTTCATGGAGCTGATTCATTAAACGAAGCTTTTGTTTTATTAAACGGTGCAGAGAAGATATTGAGTGAAGCCAATATATATGAAACTCAGAAAATTGAAAACTAATTCTACCGATTTAAAATTTTTATGGAAGGAACATGGAATAAACTTTGAGGAAGACACTCTTGAATAAAATCTTTCGAAGGTATTGGGAATTATATGGATAACAGAAAGTGGCACCTTGAAAATAGACATACAACCACTTTTGGTAGAATTTGACCATAAAATTATTACCAAACGTAT
Organism: Maratus speciosus; assembly: GCA_963932465.1. Taxonomy (NCBI): domain Eukaryota; kingdom Metazoa; phylum Arthropoda; class Arachnida; order Araneae; family Salticidae; genus Maratus; species Maratus speciosus. The sequence continues at coordinate 176,461,073 of OZ010799.1, read as the reverse complement.
TGTTTTACAAACTGTGGCAAAAATTTATGATCCTATTGGACTCATTTCCCTATTTGTGATAAGAATTAAATTTTTAATGCAAGAACTCTGGGAACATGGGATTGACTGGGATTCTACATTACCAGATTCTTTAAGTGAAAAATTCAGAAAATGGCATCTTGAAATAAAAGACTTGGTAAATTTTGAAATTCATAGAAAATATTTTGTAACTATCCCAAAACTAAATCCTGAAACCGCTCAACTTCTCATATTTTCTGATGCTAGTTTAAAGGGGTATGGGTCAGTGGCTTATGTTCGTGATCCTTCTTCTTGTGAAACTTCATTTGTAATAGCAAAGTCCAGAGTAGAGCCTCTCAAGAAAATTACATTGCCTCGCCTGGAACTTCTTGGAGCACTTACGGCTGCAAGATTAGCGAAATATTTAAAGGGAATATTTAAAATTGTGAATGAAAATATATTTTGTCTAAGTGACTCCCAAATTACCTTGCATTGGATTAAAGGTAGCGCTAGTAACTGGAAGCCCTTTGTAGCAAACCGTGTACGTGAAATTCAAGAACTTGTTGCTCCTGTACAATGAAAATTTTGTAAAGGAAAGGAAAATCCTGCAGATGCTTTCTCTCGTGGTTGCTCTGCATCTGAATTGATTAATAATGAGGTATGGTTACATGGTCCCTGCTGGCTGAAAGAAGAATCGTTACCAGTATTTCCCCCTGAAACTCAACCAAATCTACCTGATGTAGAGGTCTTGCAAGAACAGCGTAAAACGCTTGTTTGCTCCATATCCCAAACTATTCCAGAATTTGAGCTTTTATTTAAATTTTCATCCTGGACTAAATTAAGAAGAATTACGGCTTGGTGCCTCAGATTCATCAAAATAGTACATGTCCATCTGAACGAGTCGATGGTTTTTTGACTGTTCCAGAACTTGAAAGGGTAACAAATGCTATTGTGAAATTAATTCGAAACCATGAATTCGGAGATGAACTGAAAATTCTAAAATCCAGAAAGACCCTAAATTCTAAAAGCAAACTCCTTCTTTTACATCCATTTCTTGACGAAAATGATATTCTTCGTGTTGGAGGCAGGCTAAAAAATGCAAATCTGTCTGAATATCAAAAACATCAAATCATTCTCCCTAAAAAGCATCATGTTACAGACTTGATAATAAAGTATTTCCATGAGAAACATCTTCATAGCGGCACTCAATTGATAGTTTCAGCAATTAGACAAAAATTTTGGATAATTAATGCTAAAGAGGCTGTGAAAAGAGAAATAAGGAAATGTATGAAATGTTTCCGAAATTCATCACACCTTTCATCTCAGTTGATGGGAAATCTGCCATCAGCACGCGTGACACAGGCTCGAGTATTTTCAAGACTAGGAGTGGACTTAGCTGGCCCCTTTTTGATCAAACCTCGTAAGGGACATGGTATGAAACCCTTTAAGCATTATGTCTGTCTGTATGTTTGTTTCGCAACAAAAGCTATCCATCTTGAATTAGTCACTGATTTACAACTGAACACACTCAAAAATGAATACTCAGATTTCCCGAAATTTTCTTTGTTTTTGACGAAACAGTTTCCTGAGAAATGCTCCGAGCGAATATTTCGTCAAATTGATGAAATTACTTTCTTCACTTGCTTGACGATATAAATTTCGTCAAAAGTTGGCTGGTGGCGCCATCTATCGAACAGTTTGGAAGCTCCTTATTGATATGGGGAAGAAAAGATTCACTTCTCGTTTCCCTCGAGGTGATTCGAACCAGCTGCCTTTGGCGTGGGAGACCGTTACTCTTCCAACCTGGCTATTGGAGACTTGTATAAATTTGCTTTTAGATTGACGTAATGAATTCTGCTCCGTATTTAGGTTTTTATAAGGTAGATTGTAATTTTATCGGTGCTGCTATAATTTCTGAAAGTTGGAAGTAAGGTTAATTTATTATTATGGTTTTCTCATGGTCAATGAATAATTATAATATGGCTTGATTAAATAATTTATTAGTGAAATTTTCTTTGCTCAATGAATGGTTAGAATATGGTCTGGTTAATTTGTTGCTCACAAATAACGAATTGTGAAGTGCATATTGCGTGAGATTTTATCACTTTGAGTAGAGGGATAAGATTTTAACACTTTACTGTTTATAAAGGGGGAAGGGATCAATTATGTTTATTTTTTAATTTGATTGAAAACAGAATATACTTCTTAAATAAATTAAAAAAAAAAAAAAAAAGATATCCTGAAGTTTGAAATTTTATTGACCAAATTTTCCTTTTGAATGGTTTTGAAGATTGCAGGAAATTTATTCTTTTAGAATTAAAACATAACGAAAAACATATAAATAAATAAATAAATAATAATAAGCATTCCTAAAAATTTTAACAGCTAAAAAAGTAACTAATGAAGAAACAATAACTACCTACATTTCAATATTTTCTGAAAGGCTCTAAAAAGTGCTGTTTTAAAATAAATTATTAAAGGACTAATAAATATCATATAATAAATATAAACAAGCAAATATCTGCTTGCTAAAATCGGAGGATTTGAGGATGTGTAGCAAATGTTTCCTTAAAATGCATTGTGTCTGACCGTGATTGAGGCAAAACTTTCGTCACATATTTGAGAGTTTACCTTTCGTTAAAAGTCACGTGATGTTGATAGGAAATGATCGTCAAAAACGACGAAATACAGCTCAAGGATTTCTGAATCGTCAAAAGTGAGAGTTTTATTTCTGAGAGTGAAACCTTTCTAGCCTCTTTGAAAAGATTTGTGGCTCGGCGTGGACAATGGCGGATCTAAGGGGGGGGGGGGGGCGATATAAAGGGTTTGCAAAACGGCATTATGCATTCTCATGGGAAATTATTTGGGGCGAAGCTCGAGTCCGGCGCGACCCGGGTCGGGTCGCGTCATTTTAAAATCACAAGACTCGGCCTGGGTAAGGTATTCTCTCTTTTAGAGCCGGGCCGTGCCTTAACTTTAAGTTTTTCTGCAATTTCGAGTCGGGCCAGACTTATTTTTCTTCCTGGTCAAGCATGACCTGGATCAGGGCTGCGGAAAAAATGGACGACTCCTATTTCGACTCCGGGAATTTTAACAGATCCGACTCCGACTCTTTCGCCCAAAAATGGGCCTGACTCCGACAACGCAGCCCTGTTTGTAAAATGGACGACTCCAATTCAGACTCCGTGAATTTTAACAGAACCGACTCCGACTCCGCAGCCCTGGCCTGAACTTCATTCTCCCTAGAGGTCTGCACTGCAAAAATTTCCAGGTCGGGGATCGGCCCGGAATCAAATCTAAACGTTCGGCCCGTTTCAGCCCGTATGATAAGCAGTATTTGTCCGACCGCGACCCGTGCACTTCTTTAAATTCTTCTCTCCGAGCCCAAGTTGGTCTGGCATTTTACTAATTTGTTATTTGTAAAAATTATATTTATGTTGTACATTTGTTTAGCGAAATCTTTAAAAACTTAATTTGATTTGATAAGCTACAGCGATGCATTTTTAAAAATCTACTTTTTTTCTTTGTAGAGCTTTAAAATTGTGATTTTCTTTTATCATCCGTTTCTTTCATTCTAAACTGATTTTCTTACAGGATTTTCATTTGAATGTATTTGTCTAAGTAATGATTTTTATATAGTGTTTATGTACATGATTGCCTAAATAGTCATTATTTTTGTTGTTTTTCTGTATTCATGAATTTCGAACATAATCTGAAATAAAATATGAGCATAAGTAAATGTGCTTTATGAATAATTTTAATTGCAAAATGCAGGCTGGGCTGGAGTGATTTTTTAGTTTTTATACCGGGGCGCGCCAATAATTTTTTTTATGTGGTTTGGACCTGGAAATTTCAGCCCGGGTAAATCTCTAACTGACATATCGAAGCCAGCTCTATTTTTTTTTTTTTTTAATGCTTCTTTCAGCCATCATCTCTGAGCTACTGAATAAACGGGGTGTCCTAAAATGGACTGACTGATTTTAAATACAATTCAATAACTTGCAAATGGTGACAGCTATTAAAAAAATACTTGAAGGAGGGTTATGTAAGATGTCAGGAGCAGAGGTGATTCTGTTCCGAATTTTCCGAAAATTTAACCCTCTCGCTGCGCTCCCGCGATTCCCACGGCCAACGTAAAAGCGGCAAAATTTGCGCAACCCGCAATTTCTGCAGCTTTTCTTTGTTTTTAATGATCTAATTCTATTTAAAAAAGAAACTAAGATTTTAGACACATGTGAACTCTAAAATATATGCAGATTTGAAATATGTAATAAACTAAATGCGCAATTTTTGAACCTGTATTCATAATATATATATATATGTATATGTATATATATATATATATATATATATATATATATATATATACACGCAGCGAGATGGTTAAGGCATTCGGTTCCAAAAATTTAAAAAATTCACCAATCCGAAAATTCGGATATAAAAATAACCGCGAATTTTGACAAATAGTCGCCATAAAAAATCTATTTCGTCAATCGTTCGCAGGAAATAACTTCAATTTCGCCAAAGAATAAACGTAAGAAAGGGATAAACGTAAATTTGGTCAAAGGGACACGGAAAACACGCGAAATTCTTCAAATGATCACAAAAAACGCGAATTCCTTCAAAGAAGCGCGGAAAAAACGTGAATTTTGTAAAAAAAAAAAAAAAGAAAAAGAAAAAAAAGAAAAAAACCCGCGAATTTCGTCAAAGGATCGCGAGAAAAATTCAAGTTTTATCGAAGAAACGCTAATTACATCAAAGGGTTGCAAAAGAAACGCGAATTTCGTCAAAGGGTCGCGAAAAAACTCACTTTTCGTCAAAAGATCGCGGAGAAAACGCGAATTTCTTCAAAGAATCGCGGAAAAGGCTAATTTCGTAAAAGAATCTCTTAAAAAAACATGATTTTCGTTAAACGATCGCTGAAAAAATGCGATTTTCGTAAAAGGATCGCGGAAAAACGAGAATTTTGTCAAAGTGTCGCGGGAAAAAAACGCGAATACTATCAAAGGGCTACAAAATTACCATAATTTCGTCAAAGGGTTGCAGAAAAAACGTAAATTTCGTCAAAGGGCAATGGAAGAAATGAAAATTTCATAAAACGGCTACGGAAAAACGCGAATTTTATCAAAGGGTTGCAAAAACATGCAAATTCCATCGAAGAGTCGTGGAAGAAATGGGAATTTTATCAAACAGGCTTGGAAAAATACAGTGGTCGCTTTAGAAACTGCACACATATCTATGTTTATCATTATAGGTATAGTTTTTAATCTGAAATAATATACCGAACTAACTTTGAAGGAAACGGGTTAACCCAAACCCAATTTTCAGGAATCTACACTCAGCCTGAAATCGACCCGAATCGAAAACAGCTAACCCGACCTGCAACAAAAATAATTAGTGCCAGGAAGGAATTCCCCCCGCCCCCTCTCTGTTGTAACATGTCAAATTATTATTATTATTATTATTTTTTTTTTACTGAGAATCACCCCTGATCAGGAGTTTTTTTTTACTGCGATTCTTAATTTTAGTTTAAAATAGCAACGACAGACGGCGCTGTAAGCAATAGGCGCTAAATAGGTGCCAAATTTAACGACTAGTGTTTGCAGCACCATATATCGCTGCTATTGTAAAGTAAAATCAAGAATCGCAATGAAAAATCTCCTGGCATCTTACATAATCCTCCTGCAAGATTTTTTTAAATTGCTGTCACCATTTGCAAGTTACTGAATTTTAAAATCAGTCAGTCCATTTTAAGACACCCAATATGTTTTTTAATAAGTTTCAAAGCATTCTTTAGTGAATTACAACTGATCGTAGATATAGAGAGACAAGCAGTCTTATACAAATTAGTATTTTTTACATAATCCTGAAGATTAAAAAGTATTATTAAATAATTGTTTGGGCGTGCCCGTTATGGAGCTTTTACTATATGTAGTTTTTATCTTAAAAAATATTTAGACTTTCTTTTCAAAATTAGGGTTGGCCCGAATCCTTCTCGCAAGAGTGAAAACCCAATCCGAAACTGATCCAAACCCGAAATAATGTGTATCAATCTGCCCCAAACCCAACGCGCTATAGGCGCAGCTAAAAAGTAGCAGTCAACCGGACCTAAACCCGACCCGCAATAAAAAAGTAGATCTTAACTCGACCCGCAGCAAAAAGTAGAAGTCAACCGGACTCAAACGCTACCCACAGCAAAAAAGTATAAGTTAACCCGACCAGCAGCGAAAAATAGAAGTCAACCGGATCCAAACGCGACCCACAGCAAAAAAGTATAAGTTAACCCGACCTTCAGCAAAAAACAGAAGTCGACCGGACCCAAACCCGACCCGCAGCAAAAAGTAGACGTAAACACGACCCGCAGTGAAAAAAATTAGCCCCGACCCGCTCATCAGATTGCAGCCTCCAAATTTCCAAAATCGCCCCCCCCCTTGAGGACTCTCCAGATCCGCCCTTGGGCGTGGAAAACCTCTAGAAATATTTTCCGACAGAGGTACAAATTTTGTAGGGGCAGACCGCGAAATAAAGAGAATGATGTCTCAAATTGCTTCTGATGAAAAAATGCACAAGTATCTTACTGACGAAATGATAGTATAGAAATTCAACCCACCTTCCGCCCCTCACTTTGGAGGCCTTTGGGAAGCGGGAATAAAACAAATGAAAAATCATTTGAAGAGAACAATTGGTGAACAGATTTTAACTTATGAAGAATTTTTGACCTTAATTGCACAAATCGAGTCATGTTTAAATTCAAGACCGCTTATGGGCGAGCCTTCTGATCCAAATGACTTTACTGCTCTGACGCCAAGCCATTTTATTATAGGAGCACCCTTGACCTCCTTGCCTGAGCTTGATATCTCCTCTACCTATGTAACTCCTTTGGAACGTTGGAAGTTGTTTCAAAAGATTTTCCAAAGTTTTTGGAAAAGGTGGTTGTCAGACTATCTCTCACAATTGCAGCAACGTACAAAGTGGTTTAAAAGTAACCCGAACTTAAAAATCAATGACTTGGTGTTGATAAAGGAAGAAAACCAGCCCCCATTAAGGTGGAAATTGGGCAGAATAATTGAACTATTTCCTGATGACGATAATATTGTTCGTGTTGTCAAAATAAAGACTTCTACTGGTGAACTGAAACGCCCAATCATAAAACTTTCTCCTTTACCGATGAATAATCACTAGAACTTTATTTTATTTTAACTTACTTTATTTATTTATTTTACATGTCAATTTTTGTAATTTTCTGAACTATTATGTATATTAATGTCTTTTTCTATTTTTAGTTGTTCCAGAAACTGTTTTTATTAGAAGTAGTAGTGATTTAATTGCATTTCCTTTTAGTTTATACTTGACATTTAAGGTAATATTTCAATTTTGTATTTAATATTTGATTAATTAGTATTTAAACTAGGAAATTTGGTAAAAGTAGGTAAGTTATATTAGTTAAGTGTTTGATGAACTCCGTTCATGGAGGCGAAGGATGTTTCGGCGTAAATGCCCTTGAAGAAGAAATCAAATTTGTTGTTTATAATTTAATTCTGTTTATCTTTTATATTGTGAAACATAATTATAAAACTGATTTCTTCTGACAGAAAATCTAATTTGTCTATCTAACTTGTTTATAATCCTGGCTCTTGATCAGTATTTATGAGTAATATTATGATTTCAAGGTCATGTAATATAGATTTATTCACTTTTATAATAATTTTGAATTCTTGATGATGATTTATTTGTAATTTAATGACTTTGTGATTTCTTGATGTAACTTTATGAGTTATATTTATTTTGGTATCGTTTAAATAGATTTATTAGTTTTATAATTACTTCGATGCCATTTAAATGAATATTATAGCTATTTATAATAATTTATAGCTAATTTAATGTGGTTTATTATATTATTATTACAGTAATTGAAGAAGATTTACAACCAGCATATTGTAATTTTTATTTTGATGTTGTTTATTTTGTATAATATGTATCATTTTTGAAAAGGTTAGTCCTCACTCTGTAATCAGAGATGTAATGTTAAATCGTGGCTCTGTTTAATGCAGAGTGTGTAATGGAAGTCTTGACTCTGCATCTGCAACAAGCAGAGAACACATTTTTTTGTCTTGGCTCTGTTAGATAAAGAGAATTGTACTAGTATGGATCCATAGGATTAATGTTTAACTTCTAATGATGTCTGGAATTTTCCTATACTATTTCATTTTATTTAATAAACTATTTAATCTAATAGCTCTCCCACCTCACTTGGATTTTGAAAGTTTATTTGTCATCTGAATTATCGGCGCCCAAACAGAGCCGATGCAAGCTCAAATCAATGAGTCATGTTGAAAATTTCCGAAGGAAAAAAAGAGAATTTTGGAATGCAGATAGTTTCGGTCTGGCCGAATTTTCGGCAGCAATTTCGCCGAAAATTCGTTTTCGGCGAAACTCAGATTTTGAATCGAATTTTCAATCGATCTCTACTAATAGTAGCAATATTTTCATTAAAACGCTCTGAAAAGTTGCACGAATGTATCAAATTTAGTCCTTATGAGAGTAACAATTTCTTACAACTGAGAAGTTTTGCGTTATATTAGAATTGCATTACTTTGAATTGCGTTATAAAGATCTTCTACTGTAGTTTGAAATAAACTCTTTTGAACTTGAACGTGCATTGCAAAAAGTGCGAAAGCAACAGTGGCAGTCCCAAAGTAAACGAATTTGAAAAAGAATTTCCTGTGTGGGTTACTAGCGGTTAAAAAACTCTTTCCTTCCCCGGAAAAAGGTGCGATTTTCTGTTGAGGAGGAATGCCCTTCCCCCCATTTCCCTCTTACAAAAAAAGGGTTACAGGCAAGACATGCCTACAGTTCCCTTGCTTATTCAGAGGATTTTTTTTAAAACAGCTTACGTCGTATCGTTAAAATCTCCTTCAAAACATACATGTGTGAAAACTCCTCTGAAGTCGAAGCGCACTATATTTTCTGACACATTCATGAAATAATTTTTATTCGTAATACCTGGAAACAATATATATAAACATAAGTTCCGAACATTTTATAAAAAATGTGATTATAAAATTTTGAGTCATTCTTAAAAAGATTAAGTATATATATATATGTGTGTGTGTGTATGTGTGTGTGTAGATACTATATATACTATATATATATCGAGATTTTCCAGTGTATTTTACTTGTTTTATATATGTAACGTTTTAATCTTAAAATTTTGAATTTAATTTAAACTAGTATGTTGTGGCCATCACAAAACTTTCTTCTATCTCATACATGTCAATACTTCAAAATTCACTATCTCAGTGCCAAATTAAATGGCAATCTGTGTTCATCATGAGATTTCTAAAAATATGAAATTCCGTGCATTAGTTCTCGAGGTATGACTGTCACTGAAATCGTGTAAATCCTGCAAAATGCAGCATAGCAGCGCCACCTGTTGGGCGATTGACACCAAAACGTAAACAGCATCCATTCATGTCAAGGACTAACGGAATTTGAAGTTTTATAAAAATCCGTTCATTAGTTCTTGAGATAGAGCTTTTGCGGAAATCCTGCAAAATGCTACATAGCAGCGCCACCTACAGGGCGATTTACACCAAAAACTAATTAGCACCAATCTATATCAGGGACTACCTGAATATAAATGTTTATTAAATTCCGTGCATTAGTTCTTGAGATAGAGCGCCCACAAAATTTATGTCACATACATACAGACAGACAGACAGACAGACGGACGGACAGACAGACAGACAGACTCACAGACAGACATTTTGTAAAAACGTGTTTTTTGGAATCTCTGACCCATAAAACGTGTAAATCCGTCGAAAACTGGAATTCGAAAATTTTCATGAAACCAATACTTTCTTCTTGTAAAGATAGAAGAAAGTAAAAAGATTCAATCTACACGCGAAATTGGGAGAACAAGTTCCGCACAGATCGGCTTGTAAATTCTGAAAATTCTGCTTAAAGTCCGAACTTGAAAATTCTGCTTAAAGTCAACCCCGCCCAAAACCGATAAAAAATTTCGTAAACTCGAACCGTCCCGAAGCCCTAAATATTTAAACTTGAAACCGAAGTGAAAGAAAATTAATCCATATTTTAATGAAAAGTAGTCAAGGACTATATTTCTAATATCAATTTTACCTTTTTGTATAAAAAGGAACACAAATACACTCATTAATATTGAAATATATAGTTTTTCACTAAAAAAATTAACTCAGGATTTGCTTTTGAAATGTTGGGTCAATGGCATCGCTATTTTGAAAACATATTTTTCATCTACTTTCCATATACAGGGAGTCCGGTCTCAACGGTGTCCAATGGCTAATTAGTAAACCGTTAGTCATAGACATATACAGTCGAGTCTCTATATAACGAAATTGATTGTTCCAGCAAAAAATTCGTTATATAGAGAAATTCGTTATATAGAGAATGAGTAAAAATTCCTATTTAATGTGTAAATTTTGAACAAAAATTACTTTTGGGGTGTTTAATTAAGAATCTGAAATGTTTAACTATAAATATTAACCTAATATTGTATTTCTGAATTATTTAAGCAGTTTCAAAAAAGAGAACAGACATTTATTTGAAAGCATAATAAAAAATCACACAAGGAAAACTTAAATTAATTTTAGACGAAGAAATCTGTAATTTTTCGCTGTTTTAATTTCAAAATTGTTACACTCTCGAAAAAATGTTCACACTTTAGCAAGGAATGAAAAATTCTATCGGGAACATTTTCCACAATTTGAATTCTCATTCACCTTAAACTTCAATTATCTCTCTGATCCCGCTCTTATATGTGTAACAATCCAATTGACACTATTTGAAGAAGTATGTTGGAAGGTGTGTGGGATGGGGGGGGGGGGGGAATTGAATTCGTTGGGCATAAAAAACAAGGAGATTCAAGGTAAAAAATTCAAATAAAAAACTTAGCACTGAACGATAAATCACTAATCAGTGATGGAAAATTAATTCCATGTGATTTGGAAGCTTTTTTAAAACAATAAATAAAGAACATTTTATGAAAAAATTCGTTATATGGAGATAGATATTTCGCTATATGGAGACTGTTTTTAATGAAATCATGGAAAAAAGGGACCGTTCCTACTAAAAATTCGTTATATAGAGAAATTCGATGTATGGAGTTTCGTTATAGAGAGACTCGACTGTAGTTCCAATTACAAAACTTTTTAAAATCAGGTAAATAAATATTTTAAGAGCGATTTGGGTCAATAAAAACATTTCTTAAAAAATTACGAAATTTAAATTTTTATACGGTCCCCCGGTCCTATAAGTTATATTTAGTAAAATTTTCCTTTTATATACACTGACAAGTAATACACAAAAAGTCCCGTTATTCTCTGATTAAAATTGACCGAGTAATAGCTGTTTAAAGTTTGAGCATATTTTTTGCTGCAAATTGGGGGTCATTCACAAATTTAGTCGAAATATAATTTCGTCAGATATATTAAACTAGTATGTTGTGGCCATCACAAAACTTTCTTCTATATAAACCACGTCAATTAAATCATTTAAATAGTACAAGAAATTACATCAATTTAGCACCAATTCATATCAAAGTGTATCTGAATTTGAAGTTTGATAAAAATTCGTGCCTTAGTTCTTGAGATAGAGCTATAGCGGAAATTCTGAAAAATGTAGCTTAGCAGCGCCACCTGTTGAGTGATTTACACCAATACATAAACAGGAATAATTGATATCCAGGTATACATGGATCTGAAGTTCGTTGAAAATCTAAGCATTAGTTCTTGAGATAAGAGCTATTGCGGAAATCACTAAAAACAGCATAGCAGCGCCACCTATTGAGCGATTTACACCAAACTGTATAAAATGTCAATTCATGTCAAGGACTAACTGATTTTTAAATTTGATGAAAATTCGTGCATTAGTTCTTGAAGTTACACCTATAGTGGAAATTCTGAAAAATACAGCATAGCAGCGCCACCTATTGTGCGATTTACAACAAAATGTACAAAATGTCAATTTATGTCAAGGATTAACTGATTCTGAAGTTTGGTGAAAATTATTGCATTAGTTCTTGAGATACAGCTATAATGGAAATTCTGAAAAGTGCAGCATGGCAGCGCCATCTGTTGAGCGATTTGCACCAAAACACAAACTGCACTAATTCATATCAAAGTATACTTGAATCTGAAGTTTGATGAAAATTCAAGCATTAGTTGTTGAGATAGAACTATTGCGGAAATCGTAAAAAATGCAGTACAGCAGCGCCACCTGTTGAGCGATTTACACCAAAATGTACAAAACTTCAATTCATGTCAAGGACTAAGTGAATCTGAAGTTTGATGAAAATCCGTGCATTAGTTGTGGAGATTGAGCAATTGCGGAAATCATGAAAAAGGCTGCATAGCAGCGCCACCTGTTGAGCGATTTACACCAAAACCTAATCAGCAACAATTTATATCAGGGGCTAACTGAATATAAATTTTTATTAAATTCCGTGCATTAGTTCTTGAGATAGAGCGCCCACAAAATGTGTGTCACATACAGACAGACACTCACAGATGCACAGACTCACAGACAGACATTTTGTAAAAACATGTTTTTCGGAATCCCTGACCCCTAAAACGTGTAAATCCGTCGAAAACCGAAAGTCGAAAATTTTCACGAATCCAATACTTTCTTCTTGTAAAGATAGAAGAAAGTAAAAATGGTTGAGAGTAAAATTAACATTGCAATATAAATTTGAAATCTTTAATCATTCTGACATATTAATGCAAAATATACAATTTGTAATAAACATTTAAGAAGAAAGAAAAAACAGAATTTTTGTTAAATAAAATGATGCTAAATTAACAGTCTCAATTCTTTACAAAATGTTACGTATTTTAAAATATTATTAGATTACACTAGCCTGCAAAGTTGGGTTATGTCATGTTTTTTAGCTTTTGATAATTGATTCTTATGTATTCTGTACCGCTGAATCTGAAATTGACCTTAATTTTTAACCATCACATCAGGATTTTTCGCAAATTTCAAAGTTAAAATTGAATCTCCTCCCTCATTTCATCGGACCACTCAGCTATTTAGCTGTAAGAATCCCAGGATAAGCAAAAATATCGAATAAATTATTGAATAAAATAAAATAAAATAAAATAAAACAAAAAAGTTTTACATATGTTTTATAGTATGAGATTTTCGCTATATTTTAACTTACACATTTACGATTTGCAAAAAAATTCTAACGTGATAGTTAAAAATGAAGGTCATTTTCAGATTCAGTGCTAAAAAGAACGTAAAAATCAATTATGAAAAGTTAAAAAAACACAACCATCTCCTCTTTTGTTATTCTTTAAATTTGACAATTTATGATTTGCGAAATATCCTGACATGATGGTTAAAAATTAATGTAATTTTCGGATTCAGTGCAAAAAATTTCATAAAAGTTAAAAAAAAAAACAACAATCGCAGTCTTGTATTATCTAATCTAAATTTTTTTCTTAAACTTCCTGGCGGTAATCTATCCGAAATTTTTTGTGTTATCCTGTAAAATAAGTATAAATGGTAACCGCCGAAAATCATAATAATATTAGATTGTTATTGGATTTGCGCCAGTGTGTAAAATATAATCTCGATCGGATATTTAAAAGTGAGTTAAAGTTCGAGTACATATTTTGAAATGGAAAAACATACATACGATCGTTGAAGTAACATAAAAACTAGAAGTAACATAAAAACATTTTTACTAGTTGAAGTAACATAAAAATAACATAATTTTTGTTAAAAGAAATCATAAAAGAAGCAGTCTCAAGTTCTGACAAAATAAAACATATGTTGTTTTAGCCAATCTGAAACTTAATAAATGTTAACTTAATCGTAATACTTGTACGATTTTTTTCAAAGCGCAGATACACATGAAATGAGATCTTCGAATACTGTAAGCACTTGGTATGTGACCCCTCAAAGCCAAGTCGAACTCATTTGTTTTCAGAGCAGAAAAGTGGCATAAGTCATGCATTTTTAAAATTTCATAACTCGCTCAATTTCAGTGTTATATGAATGGGACTTTTTTTTTTTGTCTTACTTGTCAGTGTAATAGGAAAATTTTACTAAATATAATTTATAGGACCGGGGGCCGTATAAAAATTTAAATTTCGTAATTTTTTAAGAAATGTTTTTATTGACCCGAATCGCTTTTAAAATATTTCTTTACCTGATTTAAAACATTTTTGTAACTGGAACTATATGTCTATGACTAACGGTTTAGGAATTAACCATTGGACACCGTTGAGACCGGACACCCTGTATACCAAATTTCAAGAAACTTGGACTGAAAGTTTTGGAATCTCTTGCATCTAATTTCCATAATTGTATGATATGAAATAGGAAATTGTTGTTTGAAAAAATTGTAAATTATAACCTATAAATATTTTTAAGGAGTCGATTTCTAGAAATTTCTAATATGTATATACACAATTTCAGCCCATTATGACAAATAATCTTTGAGTTATGTGCTTAAAAAAAACAGCTGAACTACAGTTTGACAGTCCATACATTCATTAAAAAAGTGACTATCTCAAAAGAAAACTCTTAAACTGTTAAAAGTGTTAATTATTTGTATTTGATAGAATTTGATACTAATGATATTTTCTATTGAAAAGTATTAATTTTTTTTTCTATTGCTTATCTAATTTTTAGTTATTGAATATATCTGGATCTAATCATAGAAACGGTAATTTTTTTAAATCTTAATCTACTTAGAGAGTTTAAATACTTATTCCGGTATTAAAAGTAAAAGGTCATATGGGAAAACTAAGTTTGTGTTCTGGTTCTGACCGATATTAAATCAACTATAAAACATTGCTAATCAATGTCTTTACAGTGATAAAGAATCTGTGCTGCTAAAATAAAAATAAATAGCAGCAAAAATAAAGTTACTTATTCTTTGCAGACTTTACTGTTGAAGCTATATGGAACAGAAAAGTATTTTCCATTATTTGATAAATAAATTATTTATCGAGTTATATAAGCTATTCTTGTCCCGTGACGACAAGTTTTTACTCTATCTCGCGTTGTCGAGTCAGGAATTCGGTTCAAAACGTCCAATTTGAGAATGTTTTCAGAAATATCTTCTGCCTTTATCAAAAAATGGAAAAAGCCATTCGATTACATAGTTTCTGAATATGAACACCTGCCCATTTCATGCGTTTCGTTTCGGAACATAAATGAATTCAGAAATGTGTCAGAAGGCAGCTCCTTTGGATTTGAGAACAAACAGCCTTAACGAAAATGCTACTTACTTTTTAGGTGTGTTCGTAATTATATAAATACGTAGCACCTACAGTCGTCGTCTGTCTGTCCGCATATAACAGCGCAAAAACTACTCAACCTAACAGTTTGAAATTTAAGATATATAATTGTTGCACAATTTTGTCAAGCCTTTTCAAATTTTATGAAAATCGAATCAAAACGTTAAAAGATATTAATAAAAGTTTTCTCCATTCTATTAAATCCTATTACACGTAATTAATTCAATGATATCCCATGATGGGCAATGATTCTAGGTTGCCATGGTGATGACGTCCCATTTAAGATGGAGTCCTATTATTTCCGTATTACTGAATTTAATATATAGAATCGTAATAAATTTTGTATCATGCATTTTTGCATAAGAGTGCAACAGCTATTGCACCAAGATCTGAATATTTATAAAACTAGTTATAGTACGAACGCACCTCATTTGCCACGTTTGACGTACAATTTCCCACTTTTTCATATGTATTATTATTTTTTATTTTTTACTTTACATTTTCTATCTTGCTATTCCTTTTTGTGTAATTTTTCAAAGTTATTCATTTAAATCACACGTTTTAGCACAAGTTTTTACTTTTATTTCCTTCTTTAATTTAAATGCTGTATTTATTTGCTTTTCTTTTTAAAAATGTTTATTTGTTCAATAAAATTGCTTTGAAGAAAAAGGGTACACGACATTTCGGTCCCGACACTTCGGTCCTGCCATTTCGGTCCCGCCGTTTCGGTCCCAAGACATTTCGGTCCCTGGCCATTTCGGTCCCGAGACATTTCGGTCCATGGCCATTTCGGTCCTGAGACATTTCGGTCCCTGGCCAATTCGGTCCGGAGACATTTCGGTCCCTGGCCATTTCGGTCCGGAGACTTTTCAGTCCCTGGCCATTTCGGTCCCGAGACATTTCGGTCCCTGGCCATTTCGGTCCCTGGCCATTTCGGTCCCGAGACATTTCGGTCCCTGGCCATTTCGGTCCCCAGCCATTTCGGTCCCTGGCCATTTCGGTCCTTAGCCATTTCAGTCCCTTGTCATTTCGGTGCCCACCACCATATAACTCGTATTCTAATTGTCATGGGCCGCCAAACGCTGTAATTTAAACATTATTTGGGACCTTTTTAAATTTTTTTAACACCCCCCACACCCCAAATTAAAAAAAAAGCTGAATATAACAGTCCGATAAATTTAAAGTTTTATAACTCGTGATAATGAAATCACAGCGAGCTGAAAATTTGTTTGATTGAACAATGTGATATAATTTTACAGGGGACATTGTCTTTTTATTATTATTATTATTTAAGAAAATGGATTTTTTAAGCTGTATTATTTGTTATTAATATTAGGTATTTTATCTATACTATAAACTGCCATAGATGATTTTTTGGTTGTTTTCATACGTTTTTTAGAACCTTTAAATTATCATCATTAATTAAATAATTTAAAAAACTGTTCTTATTTTTTCTCCTTCTTACAATTAGATTAATAATAAATGTCTTCAATAATTCAATTGGACACTTATAAGCTATTGTAGGTAAATATTTCCTCAAATCATTCTTCTACATCCTCTCCTTTAATAATTCAGAAATGAGATATATTTATTGAAGCAAAAATATTTAATTTTTCTTATTACTTTTATAATACAAAGTTATAATTTTGTTTTTATAAGTTACTTTACCATTATAAACATTGGGAAAACAATAGTGATTTGGTAATTAGGTGTGCCAGGAAAAATATTTTGTTGTCAGAAAACTCCACCCACCGCTTCATTTTTTTTAAAAATAATTATTGGTTGCATTTTTAACAGTCTTCTCACCCATTGCAGACGATTTTTGTGAACTAATTTTATTGAAACTGGGCCTATTTCTTTGTAATAAGATGATTATTTTTTATTTTATGTAATAGTGTAAGTATTATTTTAATTAATTTTATTTCCAATTTTTAACTGAGAAAACTAAGGTTTTTAGGTGCGTTCGTAATTATATAAATACGTAGCACCTATAGTCGTCGTTTAGTCCGTCCGTCTGCCCGTCTGTCTCCGCATATAACAGAGCAAAAACAACCCAACCGAATGGTCTGAAATTTTAAATATATGATTGTTGCATAATTTTGTCGACCCATTTCAAATTTTATGGATATCGGATGCATAGTTTAATTACAGGGACTGTAAAAAGTTTTTCTTTACATTACGGCCAATGGGAAAAAATTATTGCAAGTGCATTTTAATGATGTTACAGCCTTCCGACTGGTCTGAAATTTTAAATATATAATTGTTACAGAATTTTGTCGAGCCATTTGAAATTTTATGAAAATCGGTGTATAGTTTAATTACAGAGACAGTCAAAAGTTTTGCGTTACATTACGGGGAATGGGAAAAAATTATTGCAAGTGCATTTTAATGATGTCACAGGCTATGCACTCATGAAGTGCAAAAAAAAAAATATATATATACATTCAGTACAATATGGGGTGCAAAAAATAATCATAAAACTAGTTATAGTACGAACGCACCTCATTTGCCACGTTTGACGAGCAATTTCCAACTTGTTTGTATTTGTCGTTTTATTGATTTTTAATATTACCCTTTTCCTCCCACTTTCCCAGAAAAAAAAAAATTATAATTTTTTATTTTAGTTTTATTATTAATTATATTAATAGTTTTAAATTTCGGTGACTTTAATAAATAAACACGTGAAAGATAAATTTCAGTTTATAAATTGAATATAAAATGTATTATGTATTGAGTTTATTTTAAATTAAAAAAATGTAATGTATATTAATAATGTTATTAATTTAATAAATTAAGGATACATTAAATAAAAAATATATTTAATAAAATATTAATTTAATTTTTATACTAAAATTCCTAACTTTTTTGAGAATTAATTAATAGCAATTATTAGTAGCAATTATTAATAGCACTCAAAGTTTTTATTCAAAAGTTTTAATTTATAATTTCCAAAAAATAATATAGGAATTTTTTGAAAAATCAGTCAAAAACATAAAGTCTAAGTAATAATTAATTAATTAATTAAACATAATAATAATAATAATAATAATAATAATGCAACATTGTGCAAATACGTAAAAATACCTTTTAACAGTGTTAGGTGATATTATGCAGATTTTAATTTTTTAAGTACAGTTATAATTTACAATTCGCAAAAAGTAAGAAATTATTAATTAATTATAATTAAAGAGCAAAAATAATATTATAAGCTAACTAATAAATGAATAAACAACATGTTTATCTTCAGAACCCTTATCACTTTTATACATCCTAATGAAGTTAATAACGTTATAATAACCGAAAATTAAAAAAATATACATTTGCATTTACCCTATAAAAACTATTATATAGTTCATGTAATAGTTTTTAAACAAGCAATTGATAAATTAGTTATCTAAACAATTATTAATTAAAATAATTTTGAATTGATAAATACGTTTAATAAAAACAATTCAATTTTTGAATTTTTTTTTTTTTACTTAACAATATAACTATGAGTGTTTTCAACTTGTCGTGCAAGTTAAATTCATGCTGTATCAAATTTATTGCAAACTAACGGCAAACAAGTAATCAAAAATACTGCAAACTTACTGCAAAGTAGTAATCTTTCCATATCACACTATAAGTTTAACCCCTTCGAAGGGGTCAATAGACCTGATCAGGTCTATTGATGCGAAAGCGCCGTCAGAAGGCGCATGCATAGGTTTTATCACCATAAACAAGTTTAGGTAATATTTGTACTTTTCATTTCGAGCATTTTTTGGTATTTAATAAGTATAGCGTTTAGAAAAAACGGTGCCTACCGAATAAAATTTCTGCAATTTCTGCGTATGTGCTGATTCTCATTGTTGTTGAGTCTCTCAACAGAGAGATTTTTTGCTTTTGTAAATTAAAGACAGTCTTGCCATCAGTTTCACAACAAACTACTCATGCAAGTGGGTGATGGTATACCTTGCGGGAGATTTGCTGCGAATTTCTCAATTCAAATTTGTCACGGCAAGATAATATCAGAAAAAATCAAACTTTCTGCTAATGTTTATGCTATCTGGGTTACCTCAAAAATTTCCATGGGGAGCGCGGCGGATCGCATGAACGGCTCATGCGATTGACACTTATGTGAAATCATTATCCAATATCTATTACAGCACAAATTCTTAATTCAATGGCAAGAAATTAAACATGAAAATAGCTGTTTTACACTTAACCACTTGGCCCTAACTTTATTGTAGGCAAATGCTATGTAATATGAAACTTGATTTAACCCATTCGCTGCCAAAACTAAGAATTTTCAAATTTTTTGTTGAAGGTCGTTTGCCAGCACAAATTCAGAAAGATAAATTTTGCTTTACTAATACAGCGAAATTTCTGCAAATAAATGAGGCATTTTTTTTTTTAAATTCTAAAATAGTGGTGACAAAGTCATCAATAAATTAAAGCCACGAGTATACTCGTGAATGACAGCGAATGGGTTAATTAAATTTAACTCTTCAGTATGCGCTCAGATTTTTACATCATAAGTTAATCTTTTTCACTGGTAAATATTAATGTTACTTGAATGTATTATTAGTTGCAGTTATAGAGATTGGCCTTATATTTTTTTATCCATGCTTTTTTTTTTTTTAAATTAAGAAATTAAATAAGGATATACCTAAATTCTTAAAGTTACTGGAAATACTTCTATCATATATACACAGTCAAGACAAGATTCCAAGGACTGGTAAAAAGCTCCATTTTAGACAGGCTTCCATGTAAAGAAGTGTAATTAATTATACTTCTAAGATACACTACCTCAATAAGATCTATTGTTCGTTTCGCAGGGATTCTGAAACTCTTCCGTCTGAGACAGGATTCCGTTATAGAAAGATTCCGCTTTCACAGGTTTCACTATGCTTCACTAAAGAAGGGTGAAAATCCCCTTTTCAGACAGGTTTTCAGCAAATATAATTGTATCGCAATTCATATTAAGACCATGTAACGCTTACGTTAAAGACAGGATTCTGTTATAGACAATTACTATTTTGACAAGTTTTATTCTATTCATATGATATAAATAAGTATATTTATATAAATACACAAAACTTTTAAAAATGGAACCTGCCTATAACGGAGTTCTGTCTTAAACATAAATGTTCCATAGTGCTACGGAAAAGAATACTATACAAATACACCAAATAACACGAAAACTTGTGTAAAACGGAATTTTTCACCAATATTTACAATTTCATCTTGACAGATTTTACTATATATAAAACATGAAGGGAAAATTCTGGACCCCCCCCCCCCCCCAAAACGAAATCCTGGCTACGCCACTGCATGTCGTGACGGTTTTTTTAAGCCATTAAAGATGAAAAAATCCGTGTGGCCACAAAAAAGCGCCGGCTGACTAGAACAAAGAGAGCGCGAGTAGAATAATTCTTCTATCTGGATCTTTATTTAGCATAATCAAATGGGGGAAGCCAGGACATCTACACTTGACATATATATATACATGTATAATATTCTTTTGAATGAATAACATATAGATATCAAGAAAAGCCAAATATGTTTTCTAAATTTCCAAATTTCTTCATTGTGATATATTTATAAAATTTCTTAATTTAAAATGAAATTTTACGTAAAAGTGATTCACTATACATTATTATTTTGAGATTTTATGTTATTTTTTTTTGTATTTTCATTTTTATTTTTTATTTGTCATACTAAAACACGTAGGCTGCTTTAATTCTAGGTATATAAGTCAAACAAATAACAAAGAAATATTTGAAATACAGAATTAATTTTAAATACAAAAAGAATATTTTATGACAATAGAAATTTTGAAATTTTGATTTATGTTTATTGTGCTCGTAGTTTTTGAATGTAATAAGCATATAAAAGTCTTAAATATATTAAAAAGGATTTGTAATTGTTGCAAACCACTTCACCTTCGACAGGTATGGGGAAAAAGTGCTTTTATCCCCGAGTTATCTCGGGGCAAACGGTGAAGTGGTTCAAAATTAAAAATATTTTAAAACTTGTCATTCGACACCGGCAGAAATAGTGGTAATATTATTGTTACATGTAAAAAGATTAATACAAACTTTTAAATAGTTTTTCAAAAAATAGTAAATTAAAATAACTATTAAAATAAAATAGAAAGTTCTAGTCTGTTCCGGTGCAGAATTTAAAAAATAATGTGTCTTTATCACAATTCCATGTTAAGAACCCCCTTTTTAAAAAATATGTAAAATGCAATACATTTAAAATTGATGCGCCGTTAAATAATAGGATAAAATAAAGATTTGTAAAAATATTTGCAGATTTTTTCATTATTAATCACATAGTGTGCAAATTATATACAATTGAATATGTGCATTTTGGCATGGGCATTTGCATATGAATATTAAAGCTCGACTTATAAATATTTTTAAATTGTCTGGACTTTATATTTATGATAGACTAAAATATGAGGAGCTTCTATAAAGAATCCACAGAACTCTCCCTTCCCCCACTCCTGAAAACGATTACTTCTACCATATAAAATTTGCATGGGGTGCTACAATTTGATTGCGAGTTATAAGTGTTTGCGGTTTTCGGGCCCTTATATTCGGTTATACTAAAATTTCAAGGGTTCAGTTAAAAAATCTTATAATGTACCTCCTTTTTTAAAGATTACGTTTACCGTACAAAATATGAGTGTGATTACGATAATTACAGAGAGAGTTATAAATGTTTTAATTTATCAGGACCTTATACTTAAGGTACACTAAAATATATAAAAAGCCAACAGAGCCCCCCCCCCCCCTGCCTTATAAAACGATTATGATTATCATAGGAAATTTGTGTGGGCTGCGACAATTTTGATCTGTGTTATAAGTGTTTGCGTTTTCGAGTCCTTATATTCGAGTTATACTAAAATTTAGGGAGTTCAGTTAAAAAATTTGATAATGTCCCTCCTTTTATAAAGATTACGTTTACCATACAAAATATGAGTGTTTTGCGATAATTATAGATCGAGTTATGAATGTCTTAATTTATCAGACCCTTATACTTATGATACACTAACATATAGAAAATGTCAATCCCCCCCCCCCTTGTTTTTTAAAATGATTACCATACGAAATTTGTGTGTGTTTACTAAAATTTTAAGGCCTTTATTTAAAACACTAGGGGGCTCGGCCCCCTACGAGCTACGCTCGCCAACCCCCGTCCAGACACCGCAGACGCTAAATGCACGCTAATTTGATTGGCTTTAAAAAGATTTCGAAAGATTGAGTTATATTTTAAAAAACAGTGGTTTATCTCCCTATAAACGAATTTCTATTCATTTCTCTCTTTCTTTGGAAAATTTTAACGCCAAATCCGCTGCGGTACTACTTGATTATTCCGTCGACCAATTTCGCCAAATTATATAAATCGCCAAATTATACAAATTGACATAATTTTTATTTTAAATAACGAAAGAACAAATAAATTAGTACAACATTAATAAGTATACAAATAAAACGTCGAAATAAAAATAACTTGATGACGTAGACACGTGTAACAACATTTCAAAATAAGCTAATATAAAAGGAATTAAGTAAACAGAGTCTTTGTCTCCTGGTATTTTTTAACAAAGCGAAAAGAAAGTTCTTTTAAATGAGACATTTTAAATTAATCGTTTTTAATCTGACGTAATTTTGACCAAACTATTCTTTCTCTTTTTAATATTCACGTGAAAATGCTTGTGTTAGAAATGAAATATTATTTGCGCTTTCCTAACAAAAATAGTTGAAAAGTATCCTCTCAAAATATCAAATAAATGTCTAGTGCAATTTCTAAATTTAAACCGTTTTGCAATATTATTTTGTGTTCATTTTATGTAAAAATTGTAATGTGACGTAAATAAGACGTAATTTCTCCTATTTAAGACTTCTAACGCATGTTAATAAATTTATTATTTTACAAATTCCTTTCTCTCTTAAAATTCACGTGTAATTATAATTTTTATGACGTAATTTTTAATAAGTTCCTGCCTTTTTGTACATAATTATTTAATTCTAATTCCAAACGTTTTTTTCTGTTTATAATAGCCACGTGTAAATAAATTTTTAATTTATTACACGTATAAATATTTTTTTCTTTTTGAAGCAAACATTATTGTTTTCGCTGTTTATACTGTTGGCAACAGTTTAAATTAATATGACTTTCTAAAATCTGTAAAAAATATCTCTAGAAATGCTGAAAATTTGAATTTAAAATAGAAATAAAACCTCAAAAAATTAGCCAAATTAAAAAAAGAAATACAATCTGCACTCCGGCAAATTTTAACGCATAAAATGATGTAAAAATGATTACACTGTCATGTATAGTTTTTGCTGCTATAAAACTTTTTTAGTGGAACGATTTTGTCCAACTTTAGCATTAAATATCTCTTAAAATAATTCTTCGATTTGAAAACTGTCTGCATCAGCGTGTTTATCAAACATTTCTGTATAAAACCACCGATTTTCATATTTTTGTATGCATTATTTTTCTTAATATTAACGAAGAAAGACCTCCGGTCACAAAAAATTCAAAACCGGCGGCGGCGGCGGCGGTGACAGCGGTAGTTACTTTTTTTTAGAATAGAGAGACTCTGCAATGTCCCCTATAAAATTCTCACCTATTTCAAGTGCACAAAATTTCAGCTTGCTGGAGAAGGGACCGAAATATCTCGGGACCGAAATGTCTTGGGACTGAATTGTCTCGGGACCGAAATGTCTTGGGACCGAATTGTCTCGGGACCGAAATGTCTTGGGACCGAAATGTCTCGGGACCGAAATGTCTTGGGACCGCATTGTCTCGGGATCGAAATGTCTCGGGACCGAAATGTCTCGGGACCGAAATGTCTTGGGACCGAAATGTCTCGGGACCGAAATGTCTTGGGACCAAAATGTCTCGGGACCGAAATGTCTTGGGACCGAAACGGCGGGACCGAAATGGCGGGACCGAAGTGTCGGGACCGAAACGTCCTGCTTCCGAAGAAAAAAAACACCATCTGCCCCAGAAGTCCTTTCTTTTATTTATATAATAAGAGTTTGGATTATTTAACCTGAAACACTCCCTTTTTTTAAAAAGAATATCAGATGTCAAAAGCTAACATTTTTCAACCGCTTTCAGCTGCTATTACTGTGTAATTAATTTCTATCACGTAGGATCAAACGATAACACCTGGTGATAAGCACGGAAGACGAACTGAATTATGCTACTGAGACGTAATTCAGTTTGTCAGCTATACGTGAAATAAATTTTGTTCCATGTAAATCGAAATCTTTTGTTGTGAATCTGCGAGGAAAGTACAAAGCAGTTTTTGTGTGTTTTATACAGTCGACCATAACCTGATTTCTCGTTTTCAGGCTTCCACAAGCCCGATTTAACCCTTTCGTAAAAGTAATCTCGAGAAGAAAATTACTTTTATGTTAATAATGTTAACCGCTTCTCTTCCCTTACCAATTAAAAAAAAAAAAAAATCACATTTTTTTGTAATCACATCATTGGATTTCATTAATTGCAATTTATGTCACAAAACTTGTAAAACTGCCAATCAAATACATATAATTTATTATATTATAAAAGATTTTTTTTTCTGTCTTTTTAAGCTGCAGGCCGAGTAAAAACGTGATAAAACAAAATCTTAGTGACAAATTATGCCACGCCCGAGTTTTCTCGGGATAATAATTAATTGTAATATACGAACCCGAGATAACTCGGGATAATCAAGAAAGCGGTTAATAGTAGGGGAGATGGGGGCACATGTGAACAGTTCGCATAAATATATCTTTTTCTCATAATTGGATTAATTCTTATAAATAAAAAGTAGTCAGTATAGTAAACAGAACTTTCTTTTACACATGGAAAATTTTTTTTAATCACCTGTATAGTTTTTCTTACATTTTTTAATAGTTTTATAAATTCAAAAAATTGTTCACATGTGCCCCATCAGCGGGGTAGTTGTGAACATTCGTGGGGCACATGTGAACACAAGGAAAAAATATCCTTTGACATGCTTTTTCTCCTGTTATTAATTTGTTATCATAACCATTATTTATATTATCAGTTAAATTCACCATAAATAAAATAAAAAATATTTTTTTTCTAGTTTCTGAGTGACATGTTTAAACAAAAGATTTTAAAATAAAACTAAATATATATAAAGCTGTTCTGACACCATACCCAAGAATTATATTAGTTATCAATTTGAAAATTTTAAATTTTAAGAATGTTACTGATATCCATCCCAATTCAAATTATCCTATTCATAGCTGTTGTTTGAGAGATGGAAGTAAGCCATCACAGCAAGTTTGAGACAAATGAAAAGGAAAAAAATACAAAGTTGTTTGTCATAATATTCTTTGTATTAACAATGCATAAAAAATATTGTTTTAAACCGTTTACTAAAATAGTACATAACACTTATTGCATTTTAGGAAACATTGAATTTATTTAAATTATAATTGAACTCAAATGAGCTTCTTGCTCTTTGTGTACTTCCTGACAAATGTGGAAGTGGAAGTTTCAATACAATATCACTTTTTTGTATGACAGAAATGTCTACTATTTCAGGGAAATTATATGAATTGGATCTGAGATTCTTTCTCAGGAATTTAACATACATTTTATCATTATCAATTCTTTCTATTCGCACAACAGAGAAAGATTTTGATTTTTGTGAACTGTTCATATCTGCCCCAACTAGTCTGTTCACAAGTGCCCCGCATGGCTGCTAGAGTTAAATTGATAAATAATTAACATTTATCAATTTTAGGGAACAAAACAACTTTATCCAAAATATTCAATAGTAGTCATAGTATATGTTAAAACATTGAAATTCGAATAACTAACTAAATAAATAAACTTTATCACTTACCAAAGTTGAAACCGACATTTTACATTTGACATCTACAAACAGTGTTTTGGCTACTAAAGACAAACAAAATGTCAAAAAGCTTCAAAAAATTTTTACCATACGTCCACAGGTGCTGCCATCTTTGGTAATTTTTTTCAAATAAAAAAACTTATAATAACTATTGAAAAACTGCGATGTTCACATCTGCCCCCTGTTCACATGTGCCCCCATCTCCCCTATAGCTATCCAAATAGGTTTACTGAAGTTTAGCGAATATGTCACTGTCTGAAATCTAACGAATGTAGTTAATTTGCGTACTATTCTATTCATATTCATACGACGATAGGCTAAGGCTGTTCTTAACTGCACTGCTCAACAAGCGCAAAACGTTTTGACACATTTACAAATTCATTTTTTAACGGAAAGGTATAAAATTGGAAAGCCTGGCCATGGAATCGATTTGGAATTGAACTGTTTTTTCCATTTTTTGATCAACCAATTACCTATTGAGTTATAAGCCATTTTGATCAGGTGACAAACACGTTTTTCGCCCGCTCTTGAGTGCTCTTTCTTCCTTCGCGCGGAAATTTGGTTCAAAACGCCCACTTTGACACTATTTTCTGAAAGATCTATTGTGTTTGCGAAAAAAAAAATAGAAAAAACAGCTTAATTACATAGTTTCTGAACGACAACACCAGCTAATTTCATGCATTTTCGAACAAAAATAAATTAAAACTTATGTCAAAAAGTTGCCCTTTTGGATTTGAGTTTTGAAGAGTTTTTGAAATCGTTTGGAAAATATCGCATTCCAACAGGATTTTACAGATATTACAACTTTCTAATATTTTATGCGTTTTATGACACACGATTCGTTCGGAAAAATAATCTATATTTCAAATTTAAAGAGTGAAAGGTATGTTTAACCCTTTATGTACTGAATTATGAATTCATGAAAATTTTACCTTCTAAAGCATTTTTCGTGAATTGTTTAAACTACAATAGAAGATTTACATAACCATTTAATAAATTTTAGAAGGATTGAAGGATTTAGAAGGATTAATTAAATTTGAATTTATAGGGATTTTGTACAATATTTATAACCTCACTCAAATCTTTTATTTTAAATATTTTTCTTAGTATTGTGTAGAATTAGGAAATGTACAAATATAATGTTCTTACAATAGAAATATAGAAATATTTTCGAACTGAAAAATCCCCCCCTCTCCCAACCACCCACCCCCCAACGCCAAGAAAGCTGAAAATATGCAAAAGCAAAATCATCCTTTAAAAATATTTTTGTTTTGTGTAACCAATAATGCTTTTGGAAAAAGATAAAGCAATGTATATATAACTCATTCTAAACTGTATTAAACTAATCGATGCATGAAATGAGTTTTATAACAAGTTATTTTAATGGTACTTATTAGTACCGTCAGTATAAAGTGTTAAAATAAAAGAATCGTCAACTGTGCAAAGGGAATTAAGCAAATTATTATTTTTTTTTTTTTTTACTAATTGCCAAAACATAAATGACGTCATAATAAGAAATGCATAGACATATATTACCATTACTACTCGTAGATAGAAATAAAAATAACTGTTAAGACAAAATAATATTCTATGAAATGACACTTAAGTATGCCAGACCCGGACAGGTGAACTAAAACTCAAGGCTGCTCTGAAATTTATAATGAATGTTTTCTGACACATTATCCTGAATTCATTTTATTCGCAAACACAAAAAATTGGCAGGTGATATTCTTATTCAGAAATTATGAAATTAAATATTGTTTTATATTTTTAGATAAAAAGCAAAGGATCTTTCATCATTGGTGGATTTTTATTATTGATGACACGGCGTTTTTTGAAACGAAAAGCAACTCTGACGCTTTAGGGTGGAAAAATTGTGAAAGCACAGATGAAATGGGATCTATATGTTTTCAAAGTTATCTGCTTTTGCGCTTTATTATCCTTCTATATATAAAAAAAAGTTTTGATTTAGAAATGGACCAATGAAAATCTGCGTAAATATTCCCGGTATAGATCGGCATCCAATTTGAATGCTTAAGCATCGCCTTTCTTCGTTAATATTAAAAAACTGTTGCATACAAAAATATGAAAATCGGTGGTATTATAGAGAAATGTTTGATAAACACGCTGATGCAGACAGTTTTCAAATCGAAGCATTATTTTAAGAGATATTTAATGCTAAAGTTAGACAAAATCGTTCCATTAAAAAAGTTTTATAGTAGTAAAAACTATACATGGGAATTAATTCATTTTTAGATCATTTTATACGTTAGAATTTCCCGGTGTGCAGCCTGCATTCACTTTTTTAATTTGACTCATTTTTTGAGCTTTTATTTCTATTTTAAATTCAAATTTTCAGCATTTCGAGAGATACTTTTTACTTATTTTAGGAAATGGTATTAATTTAAACTGTTGCCAACTGTATAAACAGCGCAAATAATAATGTTTGCTTCAAATTAAAAAAATTTTTACACGTGACTATTATTAACAGAAAAGAAACTTTCAAATTAGAATTAAATAATTACGTGTGAAAAGCAGGAACTTATTGAAAATTACTTCATAAAAACTATATTTACACTTGAATTTTATAAGGATATTGTAAAATAATAAATTCATTAACATGCGTTAGAAGTAGTGATGGGCGATTTTGGAAAATTCAGGAATCGATTAAAATCGACATCGTATAAAACTGAATCGATCGCAATAAGAATCGATTCCCAAATTCTAGAATCGATACTTGAATCGATATTTAGATAGTCACAGATTCGCACAGATAAGCTCAAAAATATTAATTTCAAAACTTAGCGAATCAGCAGAACCGTAGCGACCACCTCCCATACCTCACATTTAGAGGGTAGACAAAGTCAGGGGCCCAGTCGTAAGCTATTACAGACCTTTGAGTCAAATAATAAAGTTTTTAACTTTTAAATTATAAGTTTTAAGATGTAATTTTACTAATATTGTAATTTAGATTTTATTTAAATTTATTTTTTAAGAAAGATCTCGGTTAAATACAAGTTGGAAATTGCGCGTCAAGCGTGGCATATGTGGTGCGCTCGTACTATAACAGTGCACTTCATAAGTGCATATCAATTTCATTCTGTTCGAAAGTCTGTAACATCCTTAAAATGCACTTGAAATAATTTTTTCCATTGGCTGTAATGTAACGGAAAACTTTTGACTGTCCCTGTAATTAAATCATTGTGATTTTCTTCCAGCCTGAATTAAAATTTAAATTTTCAGGGACATAATTCACGTTGCCATAAGAACCGATTTAGTATTCTTACAATTTGAGTTTAATAATGTAACTAGCAAAGTTTATTAAAGTTCTTTTATTTAAAAAAAAAAAAAAAAAAAAAAATCGTCGCTTCAAGACGTGAAAATTTAGTTTTCTCAGAAGAAATAAAAATCAATTAATTTTACTGTCTTAGAAGGATAGTGACGCACATGTATATTGCTTGGAAATCTTTAACATTATAGCGAGTAACTAGCGGGTTCCCCCTAATATGAAATCTCGAAGCGAACGAACCGCGAACTGGGTTCCCGCTGCCTACAGCACCGTATAGGTGTAACCCCCCCCCCCCCCCAATTTTTGACATTCATCATTTAAAAATTTTTTATTATGTGTTATAAATTATCTTAAAATTTCAAACAAATCGCCCTGTTATATTTTCTAATTTTGTTCTGCCCCTCCCCTCTATCCCTCCCCCCTCCGAAATGTGACGCGCCATTCTTTTTTATAATTTTTTATCATGTGTTATAAACAATCTTAAAGTTTAAAACAGATCGCATTGTTAGATTTCCTAATTTTAACAAAATCGCGTTATGTTAGTTCCAGATTCCACCACCAGGGTGCGCACTCTATTCCTAACAAAACTGTGAACGAAACTCCGTTAAACAACCTATCAGTAGATATATTACTCAAGAGTGTGGCAATCTTGATCAAAAATTTAAGCTATTTGCCGAAATTACTATTCGGAAATAGTGGTAACTAAACTTTTGAGTTTTTTATATTTAATAAGTAGCATTTATCTCAGAACTCCGTCAAAAAACCCCACCTAAAACGGTAAGGAACGCTAAGGTTTAAAAAAAATTCTAGCGGCCTTCCCCCCCCCCCCCCTCCTCCCGAAATTTTCTCACCATTCTTTTTTTTTAAACTTTTTCTTATGTGTTATAAACTATCTTAACGTTTCGAACAGATCGCCTTGTTAGATTTTCTACTTTAAATGAAATCGTGGTCTGTTAGTTCTATATTCCACCACCAGGGAGCGCAGTCTACTCAAGACAAAAGTGTATCAAAACGAAACTCCTTTATACAACCTATCCGAAGATACATTAGTCTAGGGGGTGGTAGTCTTAAGCAAGAATTCAAGATATTTGTGAAATTACTATTCGAAAATAGTGGTATGAACACTTATAAAATTTTTGATATTGAAAAGGTAGTAATTATCTCAGCCCGCCGTCAAAGAACCGCACGCTAAACGGTAGAAAACGTTAATGCTGCTATAAAAAATCACGTGACTGCCTTTAAAAAAAGCATTTAATAGAAATAAACCAATTAGTGAAATAATAATTAATATCTCAGCTTGTAATTAAGATAATATTTTTTCAAATTTCTGAAAGGAGAATTTGTTTTTTTTTTGCATCGCCCTGTCCAAGTTTCGAATTTTTACACCCCTTACATTCTAAGATGTGGTCCCCTTTTAAAACAGGACAAAATTCTCGTGAATCACTTTGTTTAAATTGTTAAATATATTATTTGAAAAAAAAAAAAGAAAGGTTTTAAAGCATTTTAGCACGTATTTTCATACCTACACCCTTGAAAAAAATTAATAACATACAGGGGATCCTTTAGTTTCGGAAAGCTCCGAAATTTCATAAAATTCAAAGTATCATAAATCAGTAAGTTTGGTTGTAAACGACTGGAATTTTTATAATACAACTTACACAAACACTTTGACAAACTTGTGAAATACCGCTTAACTAACGAGAACATTGAGTCACGTGGCTTTAAACCAAGAATGATAAGTTTAAAATGGAAAAGAGACGAAATTTGTTATTACCATTCATAAATGGTGCTCACCAAGAGCTGCAGATATAATATCAGTGTTTAGTTGGTAAACAAATGACTCGGGAAGAATGTCAAAAAAGGTCCCATTGAAATTGGACCATAATTAAGAAAATTGGGATTGGGGGGGGGGGGGATGTATTGGTGACGAACTGGAAAAGTACAGCTTAATAAACTAGTAACCGAAATAACTTGGCTCCTAAACTAAAAATATAACAATTTAACCTAGAAAGAAAAAGGCTCTTATGCGAAATTTGACAGCAGTTCTGCCTTTAAAACAGTAAATCCGAAAGAATAAATATATATTCCTTTGAAATTACTGTCAAAAATATCAATACAAAAGTTGGAGCACGATTGACCCTTACCAAAAAGAAGGAAGGCAAATAAAAGATCACATTAAAAGCTTTCCAACGATATGTTATACGATATGGTTTGGAAGAAACAAAAAATATCCCCCCCCCCCCCCGAGGGAGCAGGTAAGCCCCAAACGGTCGGAGGGGCGACCTCAAAAGTATCTTTGGTCAAGGTTTCAAAATGTGGCTTTATAATAAAATAGAACAAGAATTGGACATTTTAAAAATTGCATGCAAATTTTGAACGGCCCTGTAAATTAAGATTAGCGAGGAAAAGGGGAGAGGGGGGTGGAGAGATTAGAAGGGACGAACTTGAAAAATACAATATAATAAACTAGTAACCTGAATAACTAGGCTTCTAAACAAAAGTATAACGATTTAACCTAGTGTTGAATTCAGGGGGTAGCCCGGGAGGACATCCCTCCCGGACATTGAAATGTCCCTCCCGTAAGTTTTGAGATTTTATGCTTTTTAATGGACAAATGTGCACCCCTCCCCCCCCCCCCCCCAATCCCGACCGGAGTCGCATAAATCCCTCCCTAAGAAAAATACCTGCATCCAACACTGATTTAACCTAGAAAGTAAAAAAAGGCTCTTATACAAAATTTTACAGCAATTCTGGCACTAAAACAGCAAAATTGGAAGAATTGATTCAAGCCGAATCGTGGATCGACCGCAGGGGCGGACTGGCATAGTTTGGCCCACCCCGCTAGGCTTATGCATTGGCCCACCAATCCACAACCCCATTGTTAAAATGTTTGACTACTGACTATCAATACAGTGCCTAGAAGTATACTTCTAGGCACTATATTATCGATACGACCCTTTGCTCTAATTCTATGATGAAGACTTGCATAATTTTAAACAATTAAAGGGTATACACGTAATAAATAAAAACGTTTGAAATTTCTTATGGGAATTCTGGTCAGATATTTTTATTCTTTGAATTAAAAAAAAATGTTGGGTCAATTGCGCTGTCAGCATCAGCCAACGATATCGTTAGAATAGATGATTGCTGCTTGTGAAGGGGCACCCAACGGGAATAGGGCGTCACTTACCCTAACCTAAGCACATTGACAACAACTAGGAACATGCAGACATCACCTGGAATTTGACCCAGACCCCTTTGGAAAGTGTTTGTATTGACCGGAAGGAGTTAGTAGAATTGAAATTGACACGCATACATTGATTAATTTGTTATTTGAAAAATCGTGATATCCATTTGTACATTTTATTTTGTTATTTGAAGTTATCAACATATATGCACTTTGTACATTGATTAATGTTTTCTTAAAATATCAATATAGTACCTGAAAACTGAATAGTTTGTTTTATACCCTCACTATTAATTAGAATGTAATAAATATCTAGGCAATTCTTTTGAACTTAAGCAATTCCATAGATTATCTTATAATCGTAATCAAAAGATCGTTCAGCATTGAACAGGATGAAATCATCTAACAGTTCTTATCCTAGAGATGAACGCAAGCTGTTCTTTATAATTTTAAGTGTTGAAAACGCTCATTCATAAGACACTTGAGTGCATGTATAAGGTTGGATAAATACGACCATAGGCATTCAACTCGCACAATAATTCTAATGCACAAACTAAGCCTTTTTTACATTTCTTACTAGACCGGGAGGCGGCAGCACAGACGATCACCTCATCGAGTTGGAGTCTGAAATTCCAGGATTAGGAAGAACTCGATTCGCATACTAAAATGCATCTGGTCTGCCAAGTCATATCATGATGGAAAATACCTGCAAACCCGGTTTTATTAGTCGGCTCGTAGGTTTATCATTGTGTTTTCCTGCACCCAAATGTATGAAACATAAAGGACTGGGATTGCAGGTGTTTTCCACCATGATATGACTTGGCAGACCAGTTGCATATTAATATGTGAATCTGGGTTTAACTAATTCAGAAATTTCAAGCCTCCAACTTGATGAGGTGATTCTCTGTGCTGCCGCCTCCTGGTCTATCAGCTTTTCAGTTATTCTCTTCATCTTTGATGTGTTCTTCTGAATCGCTCGTTTCTATGGTGTAAGAGGCTGAGAGCTCGCTACGTCGAGATTGTTGCTGCAATAGTGACTAATTATAATCAGCATAGAGCCGGGAAAATTATAGAGACTCTTTTCTGACGGTCTTTCTTGATTTCCGCCAAGCCAGACAGAGTACTAAGAACTTCTTTAGCAAGTTCACTTAACAATTTAACCTCACTGAAGCGGTAAAGATTGAACCAGACAATGTTTTTCATGGGCAATTCATTTCCAGCAAATCGTGTATTCAGCTACTGTATAGATGGGTATAAGATGACATTATAAACGTCTACCTTAAACATTAGGTTTTCCCAATAGTTTATTTCGTTTTTTACAAAAAATAAACCATGGAAATTTTAAAAACGGCGAGATTTTATTGAAATATATAAGTGCTATTGTGTTAAATAAACATCTTGTATTCCTCCGGAAGTCTTACAATGCCTTCTTTCCAAAACATTTGCGATTTGATGGAAAAATACATATCGAGATGATTTTTTTTTATGTCATTCAAAGAGCTAATTTTTTTGGTGAAGAGAATTAATGAGAGAAAGAAACAAAAATGTAATCGTACGGAGCAATGTCTTGGAGAGTAAAAAGGGTGGGTCAGAAAGTCTCAATCGACTACAAGGAATTTGTTTCTGACAGTAAAAGTTTGTCCCAAAAGTTTCTTTTGCAATTTACGTGCTATTTTTTAATTCATCTCGCACCTCTTTCTGAAAACAAACACTTTTTACATATACTTTGACAACATCTGCTAAAGAAACATACTACAAAACGTGTTTTTTAAAATAGTGGTGCGAAGAGAATATGAAAATACTTGCTAGCGGCCGCCTTGCCTATGACTTGATGAAGCGCAACTTTGCAGCCCGCATTTTGATCATCGAAAAAGATCCTTTTTTGAAAAGATTGGTGATCGTGGACGAAAATTGGATACTTTATAACAACCTGGGATGCAAACAGTCCTGATCCATCGGAGACAAAGCTCTCAATACTATAGCTAAACCCGGAATCCTACAGAAGAAAGTTTTGCTCTCTATTTGGTGGGATTGGATCTGCTATGAGCTACTTCCACCAAACCAGACCATCAACTCTGAAAAATACTGCTCGCAATTCGTCGAACTGAAGGCAGCAATAGCCAGGAAATACCCCGAATTAGCAAACAGACGAGGTATTATCTTCCATTGTGACAACTCCATTCCTAACGTATCTTTGACTATCAGAAACAAACTCCTTGCATTCGATTGAGGCGTTCTGACCCGCTCTTCTTGCTCTTCAGACATTGCTCCATCCGACTACTATTCGTTTCTTTCTCTCAAACATTCTCTTCACTAAAAATAAATCTTTGAATGACATAAAAAATCCCCTCGATAAGTATTTTGCCATCAAATCCAAAATATTTGGAAAGAAGGCATCATGAGATTTCAGGAGGAGGAGAGATAAAAGAAGGTTTGTTGAATAGAATGGCACATGTATACTTCAATAAAGTATCACCGTTTTTGAAATTTTCATGATTTATTTTTTGTAAAGAAAAAAACGAAAGAAACTTTCGGGACAACTTAATACTTCCCGACAATACTTCTTGCCTCATCGTGAGAATATTCACTACATCAGCGTTTCGCTATAAATATTCTCTTTTCCGGTAGAAAAACCTTAATTTCAATGGAGTACTCCTTTTCTATTAGTTGCTTCAGAAGATGTTCCGAATATTCAGAAGCATTTTTCAAAAACATATCAAAATTATTTATTTTGTGTAACAGATTGGATTTCAGGGTTTGGATTTTATTAGTAGCAGTTAAGTAGTCCAGGCCGCTTATCTGCAGATACTTCGATGTGGGTGTAGATATATTTAATAGGTCGCTGAAAATGGTTGCTATTAATATATACTGAAACTTGCACCAATTACCAATCAGTGATCTTGCCGAAAAAAATACATGTGACTAGAAATCGTCCATTTCGTTGATAGCTTGTAGGCACAAGCAACATACAGTCCTGGAAAAAAAAAAGTAAACACCCCCTACTAACTCCTCAACAAATTATCGTAGAAGAAAGCTACTGGTACCGAACGATTGGAAATAAAGTTTACTTTTAAGTGATGTATATAAAATTTGCTTAGGGGGCCATCTACATATTAAAACAAACCATAACTTTGTTTTTTCAATAGAAGTACACAATTCTGACAGCATAAATGAACTCTACACCCTTCAATTAGTCTAAAAACAAATTTTTACGAAATTCGTACCATAAGTTTCCGAGAAACTATTCATTTTAAAACGAGCGTATTTTAAGGGCTGTATCCAAATTGAAGTTCGGTATTCGAATGTTGACCGAGAGAGCTCCCTTCTTGATCAAGGCACCTTAAGCAGTCAATTAAGCCTGTTAGATTACAGGATAGCCTAAGAAATTTCAAAATATTTAGTCACTTCTATCATAGACGGCCCCTTAAAACCTCATTTTGAATTTTTTAAGCATAATTTGAAAACTACTTGGTAGAAAAATGTGAAATTTTGGATTTCCATAAAGCAGGACTTAATAAATCTGAATCCATCAAAAAAATTATAGGTTGCAATTCATAATTTTTTTAATATTGATTTCATAATTCATATCAGAAAATTATAAAAATTGCAAATTCAACGTATTTATGTTTGGGTATATTAGTATTATTGCTACACAAAAAATTAGAACATTTCGATCTTAATTTCAGAAGTTATAAATAAAAATATGAAAACGTAATTTAACATTAGAAGCACTAAATTTTGAATGTTTATAATTCAAAAACTTATCATTCAAATGACTTGAAATTTGGTGTCTTGGCATAGTTTGAACCAAAGATTTGAAATATGTCATTAAAATCGGGTATTGCCATTGAAAAAAATGAAGTTTGGATTCGTTTTAATATGTAGATGGCCCTCTAAGCAAATTTTATATACGCCATTTAAAAGTAGACTTTATTTCCAATCGTTCGGTACCAGTCACTTTCGTCTACGATAATTTGTTGAGGAGTTAGTAGGGGGTGTTTACTTTTTTTTTCCACGACTGTACTTATGTTGATCTCTAAAATGCTTTGAAGACTCTTCAAGCATACTGTTAAGTGCTCGAACCTTACTCCACCACCTACTAGCGTTTACTTTTTATAATCGGCAAAGAAGTTTATTTCCACCTATAGACTCCTTATTCACCGGACTTCATATTTTCATTTGCTTATATGGCTCTGAGCTAAACACGGCTGTAGCTTGCATTAAGCCCAAGAAGTCCGTTGCCAATTTGCAGCATTTTGTTTTATCTGTCGGGATCAAGTTTAGCACATGTGCATATCAATGCACATGCTGTATATTTGGATTGTCCTTTTTTGATTGTGCCTAAAGACCTTTATATCTCCCACTCATATGTTTTAAACGTTTTAAGTTCTTCTTTTAGTTGGAGATAGAGGGCTTCTCCTGTTGTTTTGGGGGCATGAACAATTTAAAAAGCCTAATCTTCACTTTACCATGCTGCACATAATGAACACAAAGTGCCAACTGCTCAATTCCTGATATATCTTGAGTGAAATCAATGCTGAATGAATCTGACTATTTTACTTCATTGGCAATATTTATTTGTATCTGAATGGCGAGATGAGGAATTAACTTATTTATAAATGACTTTGACAGGAATGTAATCAAAGAACCTCTTCCATGCCTTTAGAATTTTCATTTTGTTTTTCTTTCTGCTCTATTTTGGACTTCTTCATTCATTCTAAAGATCTACTTTCGTGGCTTCTCTTGATAGCCATGCTAGTTATACGGAAAATTCCTTTATTACGCTGTATGTCCATTTGTGACCGCAGAAGAGGAATGAATTGTGTGGGGAAGTAAAATTACCTAACCCTCCAAACCTCATCCCACGTCTTCATTCTTAAGTGTTTGATGCTTTTATGCATGTTTTATTCTTGCATGCAAAGCTGAGAGTTGCAATTTCATCTTATAGTAAAATTATGCAATTTTTTTTTTCTTTTTCTTTTTTTGCCTCTCCTCTGAAATTTACTTTTCTCAAGATGGTCACTTATCTTTTCTAGAGATTGGTGATAGGATAGAGAAAGAAGAAATTAGGACTTAAAAAAGGAAAAGAAAAATTGAATTCCATAATTAATGTTTTTTTTTTTTTTAAGAAAAAAAAAACTCATAAAGTTATTATTATTTTGGCCCACTACACCCGTTTGGCCCACCCCGCGATCGCGGGGTAGCAGGGTGGGCCAGTCCGCCCCTGATCGACCGCGATGCGATTTGAATTGAAGTAAATCAAAACATAACGATTCGACATTGCATCTAAAGAATTGAAGTAAATCAAAAAAATAACGATTCTGAAGATCGCATCTGAAGATCGACATCGGCATCGAATCTGATCTGAATCGATTCACCGTTTCTGATCCAAGGGCAGAATCGATGCGTTCATCTTTTCTTGCTTTCTTTTGTCTTTAGAAAAATAAAGTGTTGTTTTCGTGAAAATTTTCGACTTCCGGTTTCTAAGGATTTATAGTTTTAGAACTTCTTGTCTGGAATACGATTTGACTATTTTTATAAATTTTTTGTCTGTCAGTCTGTCTATTTGTTTGTCTCTGACAAAAAAATTGTGCGCGGTCTATTTCAAGAACTAATGCATGGAATCTGTTGAAACTTTAGATTCAGTTAAACCTTCATATAAATTGGTGCTGATTACTTTTTGGTGAATATCGCTCAACAGGTGGCGCTGCTATGCTGCATTTTTCATGATTTCCGCAAGATTGCTATCTCAAGAACTAATGCACGAATATTCACCAAACTTCAGATTCAGTTTGACGTTGACATAAGTTGTTGAGTATTAGGTTTTGATGTAAATCTACCGGCAGGTGGCGCTGCTATGCTGCATTTTTCCCGATTTTCGCAATAGCTCTATTTCAAGAACTAATACACGGATTTTCATAAAACCACATTCAGTTAGACGTTGGCATAAATTGCTGCTTATCAGGTTTCGGTGTAAATCGCCCAACAGGGGGCGTTGCTATGCTGATTTTATCAGCAGAGTTGAATTCAGACATTTTTCTCCGGGAGGGACAGTTCAGAGGGGGAGGGGGTTGGACTTTTGTACATTTTAATGTACAAAAAGAATAAAATCTCAAACTTTCTGGGGGCATTTGAATGTTGCGGTGGGGGCGGGGGGGGGAGATATGTTACCCTCCCGGGCCATCCCCTGAATTCAACACGTTTTTCAGGATTTAAATAATTTTAGGGATAATATCTCAAGAACTAATGAACGAAATTTAATCAAACTTCATATTCTGTTACACTGTCGTATTAATAGATCCTTATTAGGCTTGGGTGTATACTACCCAGCAGGTGTCGCTTTTATGCCCTTTGAACTGGGATTTTCCGTTGCGGACATCTAAGAGGGTGTGGGCCGAAATTCAATGATTTGTTAGGAAAATGGGATTCTTATATATATTTTTTAAATACACATATTTCAACGAACCTATACTTTTGGATCCTCATGATGGGTATAGGTTATTTAAATTTGACACTGTGATAGCGAATTTTGAAGTTTTAACATTTATGAGACAGAAGAAAGTTTTGGGATTGGACATCCAACTACTTGACCTTAAATTTTTGAAGGAAAATGAAAATGATATGACCTTTAGAGACATCGATTAAAAAATTTATAGTATCGATTAAATCGAGTTGGCCATAGTATCGATTAAATCGATTAAAAAAATCGAAATCGCCCATCACTAGTTAGAAGTCTTAAATAGGAGAAATTACGTCACATTACACTTATTACGTAAAATGAACAAAAATTAATGTTGCAAAACAGTTTAAATTTAAAAATTGCGCAAGACATTAATTTGATATTTTGAGATTATATTAATAAGATTAATATTAATTTTATTGAACGCGTTTAGACTGCTTTCGAGCGATTATTTAGTAATGTAATAAAAATAAAAAAGATTACAAGCTGAAAATGAAGTGTCATCAACAAAAAATATGATTTAAAAAAGAAAAATCTGTGAAGCAGAAAATAAAGAAATTGCTTAAATGGATTAGTTAAGATTCGTTAATCGTTTCATTCAAAACAAGGCATTGGTATTTGTAAAATATATTTGCATTTTGATGCATATTTGCTTATTATATTAGCTTATTTTGAAATGTTTAACTGATTTTATTTAATGAAAGACGAATACAGCCATTGTGAGATGAAATCTCACAGTGTTTAAATTATGTTACTGTTTTATTCCTTTTGGCCTTATACATCGATGTTCTTTAAACTTAAATCCATATTTATTTTTGCGCGGGCGATTCGTTTCGACCGCACATCGGCAAGTTCTCCGATGTTACGCAGTGCCTGGCATGGGGTGCTTCTCCTTTGAGTTTTGTACGATTGTGATGACGTCATCGGAGCAAGTCTCACACGGCATATGCATTGAATGGATGTTGATCTTTCGGAGGTGTGTCTATTCGCCGTGCGTAGAGCAAATAAAAATAAAGCTTTTTAAATGTTTTCTTTCGGATTTGTTTATTAAGACATTACCTAATATTTTAAATTCTCTAATAGATTTAAATCTTTTCTTTCAGTAACTTTTGAAGTCCCCGTATTCTTACTATAAATTAAAAATTCCGTTAATTTTAAATCAGAATCTGTTTTGTTGGTGATCTGTTATGATTTAGTTCTCGTTTTAAAGATCGCGGGCCGCGAGCTTCGGCACCGGTCTGTCTGCCGACGCCGATGGATGTGGAATCCGATAAAAAGTTTTTCGAAAACGATGTCTACGATTTTAACAACTCCTGTTAAATTATTTTTTGATACCGTGGAAAAGATTTTAATTACGTTTCTCATCAATACTAAATTTGATTTATGCTGCACTTCAAATTTTAAAAGAAATATCTATCTTCAAGTGGAGTAGATGCTTTTATTGGCAAGAATTAATTTATGAACGGTGACCAACGGGAAGCCTTTTCTTCTCTTCTTCAAAATGAAATAAAAGATTGATTTATGCTTAAAGGTGTCCTCATCATTTATTTACAGATATACAAGTAAGAAGTTTCCTTTTTCTATTTTTTTACGATTACTGACCTCAAAGAACGGAGGGTTTTTATTGCAATACTACACAACGCATGTTAACTAAAAAGAACTTCAAATTTAATATACCTTCAAATTAACGGCACATTATTAGTAATACCACAGCCATTGTATCTTTTAACAGTCAGCTGATTTTTCCTTAAAATTCTTCAATCGAAGAAAAATGAATAGAAACCCATTTATAGGGAGACCGCCACTGTTTTTTAAATTATAATTTAATCTTTCACAATCTTTTTAAAGCCAATCAAATTAGCGTGCTTTTAGAGACTGCGGTGTCTGAACGGGGGTTGGCGAGCGTAGCTCGTAGGGGGCCGAGCCCCCTAGTTTAATAAATGAAAGTGATTAATAGGAAATTCCAATGAATATGAGTATGGGAATAAAGAACACGTGAGATACAACCAACATCTTTTTATTTAACAAGCTGAGTGCCACGTCGGTCACCGGTGACCGACACCGAACTTTCCTTTTAGGCCGCGTCAGTGATCGGTGACCGACTCTTACAGATTGTGTAACGGGAATCTTAATTCGTGGCCCAAACAGAAAGATAGACAAAACTATGGGCAAAATACTTAAAAGATGACAAAAATATTTAAAAAGATGTTAAATTACTTTAATATTTCTAAGTACTTCTGCTATAAACACAGCTTTTCTCAGAGAATACAAAAAGTCTGTTATTAACGTCTTATTTTTCAAATTTCACGCATTTGGTGTCGACAGGAGTGAAAGTGAAAGTCAATATTTAGATACGGAAAACATTGGGAAAATAAAACATGGATATAGAGGTAAGTGGAATATTACTTGTTTTATTATTCTTATTCTGGGTATGTTGTGGGATAAAACGTCATTACAAACAGTATTTTCTTTAGTAATACTAATTTCTATTGATTCACGGATAATTAAATCATGATAATTCTGCAAAGGGCATATAATTTTTGTATCTTCGAAATTAACTTGTATATAAACTCATTACAATTATACAATTTAATTTCGAAGATACAAAACTTATATGCCCCTTTAAAAATTATCATGATTTAACTATCCGTGAATCAATAGAAATTAGTATTACTAAAGAAAATACTGTTTGTAACGACGTTTTATCCTACAATATACTCAGAGTTTGACTCAGTTTGCTCATAAAGCAAGTAATATTCCACTTCCCTCTATATCCACGTTTTATTTTCCCAATGTTATCCGAATCTAAAAATTGACTTTCATTTTCACTCCTTTCGACACCAACTGCGTGAAATTTGGAAAATAAGACGTTAATAACAGTATTTTTGTATTCTCTGAGGAAGGCTGTGTTTATAGCGGAAAATACTTAGAAATATTAAAGTAATTTAACATCTTTTTAAATATTTTTGTCATCTTTTAAGTATTTTGCACATGGTGTAATTTTAAGTTTAACTTTTTAAAGGTGAATTTAGCATTCTATTTATTTATTTGCTGATCTATTATTATATTATATCTATTATTATATATCTTATTATTTTGATAAATAAAATTTGATGATTCTGTTAACCAAAGATTAATATAAGCGAAGTATATTTTACACTATAAATTTAATAAATACAGGCTATCAAAAATATAAGTGGAAATTCTGAGCGGAGATGGAATATACTACAAGAAGCAATTTTTGTAAAAGAAACTTTGCTTAGCAACGCAGTTATCCAGTAATGTAGTTTAACGAAATTACCTTCTTTTGTGAAAAAGTTAAGGCTATTCTTAACTGCTCAGCTCAACAAGCTCATGGAATTTAACTGTTTTTTCCATTTTTTGATCAATCAATCACCTACTGAGTTATAAGGAATTTTGATCACGTGACAAACACGTTTTTCGTCCGCTCTTGAGTCTCTTTCTTCCTTCACACGGAAATTTGGCTCAAAACGCCCACTTTGACATTATTTTCTGAAAGATCTATTGCGTTTGCAAAAAAAAAAAAAAAAAAAAAAAAAAAAAAAATGGAAAAAACAGCTTCCATTGCGCAGAAATTCGATTCAAAACGCCCACTTTGACATTATTTTCTGAAAGATCTATTGCGTTTGCAAAAAAATGGAAAAAACAGCTCAATTACATAGTTTCTGAACAACACCACCAGCTAGTTTCATGCATTTTCGGATAAAAATAAATTAAAACTTATGTCAGAATGTTGCCCTTTTGGATTTGAGAACAAACACCCTTAACGATATCTCAAAAAGTAATAGAATAAGTAGCCTCTATCCGAATCCAAACTTGATACGCTATATTTCAAAATGTATTTCACAATATACAAAGAATCAATGAATGAATTATTATATACTCTTCTAGCTTTTTTCGTAATTTTTTCGAATTTTAAACAAAACAATGTAAGTCTGGTGAAAATTTCATTAAAATACGTTCGTTATTTTTAAAACTATGAACAAATAATCCAGGTTTGTATTGGAGTTAGAGGTCTGCACGGGCCCGGGCTTGGCCCGAGGCCCGTAACCAGCCCGGCCCGCGGGCCGGGCCGGCGGAATGGAGGAGAATTTTCAAACGGGCCGGGCCGGCAGAATTAGGACAAATTTTTCAACGGGGCGGGCCGACAGACAAAATAAACGGACCGGGCCGGCAAAAAAATTGAACGGGCCTGCAGGGCCGGGCCGGGTCGATAAAAAAAATTAATCGGGCCTATCGGCCCGATATAAGAATTTGAGAGGAGCAGATAAAATACGAGGTCATTTCCAATGAATATTACTTTTTCGAGAAGTATATAAATGTGCGTTATGAGCCGATGCGAGTTTAACAACACGAATACAGAAATGTAACATGTCCATCGTAGAGATCGGCATCGTACAGTTACATGATGCCTGATCCCGGGTTTAATTTTTTCGGCACACTTGTGCCAGGACGGAACTGGTCTTAATCGTTCTTAGGATGTGTAGGACAGGCATTATGTTTTGTAAAAGTATTAATAGCGATAATGAACTTCTGTTAACAGTATCTTTGGAAATGTACGTTAAGGTGGTTCTCATATTTACTGCTCAACAATGCGAAACTCTCAGACACATTTTCTGACTCATTTTTAACTATAAAGGCATAAAATTGAGAGGCCTGAGTATTGAAGGCATTTGGGATCTAATAGCGTTTCCATTTTTCATAAATTACGTACAGAGATAACAGAGACTCTTGTCACGTGACTGCACGTTTTCTCCTTTCCTGTGCTATCGCTTCCGGAAATTCGATTCAAAACGCTAACTTTGGCAGTATTTTCTGAAAGATATATTACTTTTATCTAAGAAAAAAACGGCATTTACATGGTTTCTGAATAAGAATACCTGCCAATCTCATGCGTTTCCGAAAAGAAATGAATTCATAAATGTATCAAAATGTAGCTCCTTTGGATTTGAGAAAAGCCTTAAAAATGACAGAAATATTTTCACAAATCTATCTTTTATTATAAGCTTCAAAAGTTATCATGTTTTTCAACCTTTTATTCTAAACTACAATAATCTTTTAATGAACCCTTATTTAAATTTTGAAACGTCTGTAGAGACTTTGACTAAAACACTGTAAGTAATCGTTAACGTTTACTATTGTGTGTTTTCAATTTACGAACACATAGTAATTTAAAATATACTGTAAAATGTTCCCA
This sequence comes from Maratus speciosus, assembly GCA_963932465.1. Classification (NCBI taxonomy): domain Eukaryota; kingdom Metazoa; phylum Arthropoda; class Arachnida; order Araneae; family Salticidae; genus Maratus; species Maratus speciosus. Next base: position 176,416,753 of record OZ010799.1, on the reverse strand, counting down.
TAAATATGCATGTAGTATTCATTAAAAGAATCTTAATTGCATGTCGAGAAAAAACGGAATATTTTGTAGAAACTTAGTCGGGCCGGGCCGGACCTGTTTTCACTGATTTTTGTACGGGCCGGGCCGAGAACAGTAAAAACGTAAACGGGCCGGGCCGGGCTCGGGCCGAACTTTCAATTTTTACACCGGGCCGGGCCGGGCCAAAATAGCTTTCCTTCGGGCCGGGCCGGGCCCGGGCCTGGAAATTCCGGCCCGTGCAGACCTCTAATTGGAGTAAAACGCCTTGTATTTTTGACTGAAAAAATGGATTGCGACCCTAGTTTTATATTAACAAATCTGTTTATTATTATTCTAAAGATCATTTTTAAAATGAAATACACAGTTAGAGTCCCGAGAGTTATTTTCTTCTGATGGACTGATGGCTTCTATTATTATGAAACAGCCATTATAAATGAAGTGTTAGGTGAAGATGAAAGAGCAGTCGTAAAAAGTTAGAACTCTGATTTTCTGGTCAGAATGGGAAGAAAAAAAATGGCCATAAATTTTTTTTTTGGCAAAAATCTTCATCTTCACCTAACACTTCATTTATAATGGCTGTTTCATAATAATAGAAGCCATCAGTCCATCAGAATAAAATGATTCATTCCAAAGGTATAATCCTTCATTTGGCGCCCCTTCGCTCTGACGCCCGGGGCACATGCCCCCCTTAGTTTCGGCCCTGACTTATATTTTTGAGAAATCCTGTGTAAATTCTGAAAAATGTATTTTGTATAAATGAAAAACGTTTCTCCTTCAGTTTCTGATATTAAATCGGAGGAAGCAAAATATCAGAGAGCAGAGAAAACGAGATATCGATCACCTGAAGCTTCCCACACGCGAGGCTTGCGCGCTAAAGTCTAAGTTACGCCCCCAGCCCCAACCCATTCTCATCAAATAATACTTTGTGGATAATGTAAGTCTTCACATATATATAAATGTTGCCAAAAACTTTTCTTTGCTGCTATTGTTAACAAAATACAATAAGAACGAAAAATCATGCGTTCGGAATAGATTATGTAGCACTTTCCAACACATTCAGAATACTGTAACAAAACTTCACAGTTTCGGGACGAGCGTCTTTTACAGAATTTTTAATCTTTTATCACCGGTTTTTCAAAACAGAAATTTCTACCGAATTGAATCGAGGAAATGCTCGGATTAAATAAGGAAAAAATTTACAATAAAAATTTACTAGTGAGAATAATCACGGCTTCTGAACATCTTACGTGGCACGTACACCGGTCTCTTGTCCCCAAGGGATTAAGATGAAATATGATGTATAAATAATTTGAAAACCCAATTTCTGCTATTACAATCAATAGTCAGAAAAATATCTTTATTTTTTTTTTTATTTATTTTTTTTTTTTTTTTGAGATTTGTATATGGTTTTTTGGATTTGTATGTATACTACATAGTATGCTAAAAGTTAGTTCATTGAATAGTATAGCACAGTTGAAAATTTCCATTCAGCCATTTCCGTGAATAAACGGAAATGTACTTGAGAAATTTTATGCAGCCCTGTATATGATCTATAGAATTTATCCAATCAAGTAATATTTAAAAAAATAGTTCAATTTAACTGAACACGCAACTGAAAACGCACTTCCAGCAATTATTGTTCATAGGCTTCAATAGTTAAATTTTTTCTGTAGCCAAATTCTTTTGTGTGTCCCTGCAAATGAACGATATGCACACCCTATTCTACAGTAAGCGCCGTGTAGTTCACCTCAGTGATACATATAAATTTCAGTATGTGTAAAATACTGTAATATCAATAAAATACACCGCAAACGATTTTCCCCATAGACCATAATTTAATGGCATTCTTAACCGTAAATGCTATACACTTCATCTTCAATACCAAACATGCTATACTGAAGTGATGCCCAATAACATCTATCAATTTCATGGCAATCGGACTATATTTACGCGAGTTAGAGCACGGACAGAGGGACAGACCGAATTCATAAACACTTTTCAACATTGTTGAAAAGTGTTAAAAAGTATTAAAGTATCTGTATGTCTTCGGAACAAATTTTTTGAATATTCGTAAATTTTAAATCACTAATCTATATATATACAAGCCGTTCTCTGAGTGTATGTCCTTTATACAAATCTTCAAATTTTGACCGATTTTACACGAAACTTGATGTACATACGTTTTAGAACGTGGAAAAGATCGCTGTCTACTTTAAAAAATCATCAGACCACTATTTATCCCTTTTTTCTACAACCATTCATAATTTAACATTATAGAAATATCTCTTTTTAAATTTTCAAATTCAACCGTTTATTTCCTGTTGCCACACCCTAAAAAATGGCACAATAATTTAAAGAAAAAGATAACGCGTGTATTTTGTTTTTATTTGCCAATAAAAATTCCGATTTTCTCGCTATATTTTTGCATTTTTGAAATCGACGTCATTCTAATCAAAAAACGAAAATTTTCCCTATATATATGTAAAATTTTTAACTAAACGTGTGTTAAAATGACGTAGTATCTTTATTTGAATGTTTTTAAAGTTAAAAAATCTATTTTAATACAGGCGTTTGAATTTCAAGAAAAAAAGTCAGGAAAAATATAATAATAAAAAGAATCGTTTGCTAGATATGACGTCAATTTCGTCAATATGATTTCAAACTGGTTCTAAAAACTGGCTGCTACAATTTATTTCCTATTTCTTTGTAATGCTGTGTCTTTAATTATATCATTCAGATAAATGTTTTAATACTTGAAAGGCAGTGATAACATTCTACGATTTATATCGAATACGGTTATATAAAATACCATTTTCCTACGATTTATATTAAATAGAAATTATAACATAGCTATACTGTTTTTTATAGTGAGTTTTTTCTTTTTTAAACAAAATTTCATGACTGACATTACGATTGAATGCTTTTGGAAATTTATTTCGTTTTCATTTTAACGGCTGCAGATTTGGATTTTATGAATGGAAATATGAGTTTCCATTTTAAAATTATCGGCAATGAATATTTGTATACATGTGTTAAAGATGCCTGATATACTGACCGTTAATAGAACATAAATAAAAATCGTTTTTAATTTGAAACACGAATATATTTTTAACCCTTAGTATATTTGTTAGATTTCTCAACAACTACAGGGAAAAGCATTTTTGGTATTTTCATTTTAGCGATCAGTTTTTTATAGATCACTTATTTATCTGAGTAGCACATTTCCCCCGCTGCGGTGATCGGTTTCTCCGAACAAATCTTGAATTAAAGGAAATATATCAGTGAATTTGATCTTCCATTTTAAAGCAATATGTATCTTTATCTCAAATGTCATTTATGACTGAAAACGATACGATCATCAATGCGCTATAATATTTTCTAATGTGTAAGACAAAATTTCGGCTGTTAAGGGCCTAATTTTTTTAGTTGATCATTTACAGTAGGATTTGGTCTAAGAATGATAGACGGATATGCAATATACTAAAACTATTCCTCAAAAATTATCTAACTTTGTAAAAAGGCTAATCATTCAGAATTGGTTTCGCTCGATTATAGAACATTTCAGCTAATTCTATAACAAAGCTTGTACAACAAAATGTTATATATAAAAACTATTCCAGAAATTTGGGTGCAATGCAGTGCAAATTTCACCAAAATCTGTCCAGTAGAACTTTTAAAAAAGGCTAATCTTTCATAATCGGGCTGACCTGACTATTGAACTTTCTTCTGTAATTTTATAGCAAAGCGACGTAAAACTATAAGAAATATTTTAAAAACATCCGTGTAAAATTATCTGACAAACAATACAAGTTACACTGAAATCCATTCAGAATTTTTAAAAAGACTAATCTTTCATAATCGGGCTCCACATGAATATGGAATTTTCCTCTATAATTCTATGACTAATCAGCGTATAACAATGTTACGCACCGAAACCTTAACTGAGTGCAAGTTGAATTAAAATTATTTCAGAAGAACCCAAGTTATAAGCAGCAGGGATGAGATTCCCATCCGAAAACAAACAAATACCGAAATTTGCCAATTTAGTTATGTAAAAGTACACGAAAACAAACAAATACTGAATTAAAAAGCAGTAAACCAACGTGTAAAATGCACAAATAATGCGTGAAAAGCAGCAAACAGCTGTTTCGAATCTACAGCGAGATTCTTCTTCAGTGCAAGATAGGGAAAAAGGAACAGCGTGCTAGAAAAAGCAAGGCTGAGCCAAAAAAAAAAAAAATTCTTAATTTTTTCCCTTATCTTGCACTGAAGAAGAATCTCGCTGTACATTCGAAACAGCTGTTTGCTGCTTTTCACGCATTATTTGTGCATTTTGCACGTTGGTTTACTGCTTTTTAATATTCCTGCACAAAGGCTTTAATTGCTATTTTAAAATACTGAATTATTTACCATGTTTTTGGGCAATTAAGTTAATCTTTTGTAACTGGGTTTCAGGCATATTTAAAAAAATTCAAGTTTGAAAATTACTTTAAAAAACATAAAAAATCTGTAAATTGAGATAAACTTTTCAATCAAATTATGGAAAGTGTTTTTTATTTTCTGTTAGATGTTAGATGTTGAAGTAATCTGATGTATGATGTTTAGAGATCAAATTGCAATAAAAGCATAATTCATGGTACGGTTAGGTTGTTGCTACCAACAATATGATGTTACTCGATGTTTATGATGTTATGCGTTACTCATAGTCTTTTCTTCATAATATTGCATTGATAGCAAACGGATATATTTTTCTTAATTGGGTTGCCGGTATATTTAAGAATATCTCCGTGATTGAAAATTAATTTAAAATGGATAAACAATCTGTAAATTGAGATAAGCATTTCAAGCAAATATTACTGTAAGTACTTTTTGTATTTTATTAGACGTTGGAACAGTCAAATGTGCGATGTTTAAAGGTCAAATTGCAGTAAAAGTTAAATTTATAGTTGGGTTGGATTGTTGCCATAAGCAATATGATGCTAGAGTTACTCATAGCAATGTTTTTTCTTTATAATATTGCATTAAGAGCAAACAGGTTTATCTTTCGTAATTGGGCTGCATGCAAATTAAAAAATATCCATGATTGAAAATTATTTTAAAATTCATTCAAATGAGAAAATTGAGATACAATTTTCAAATAAATTTCATTTGAAAGAACTTTTTTCTATTTGATAGTGTAAAAAACGAAATTGTATGATGTTCATAAGTTAAGAAAAATTTCAGTAAAGGCACAATTTATGGGTTAGGTCGTTGCCATCATCAGTATAATGTCACAATTGGCATTGTGTTTGTAGTTTTTTTGTATATTCTGAAGGTGACTCAATGAAAGAGTCGAAACATGTAAATTTTTAATATTTTTAATGTGTTTTTTTTTTTTATTGAAATGACGCCTTTTAAGTAAATAATTGTATTTTAATATATGTTTTGACATTTGCTTGGAATATATATTATTATGGTATAGTTAATAGTAGACGCAAATAGGACTATTTTACTTATATTTCTTATTGGTCTTTTTAACGATTCGTGGACGGGAATGCGCCAATCTCTGTTATTATCATTGCCGTATTATTTCATTTTAATGTATTTTACCCGGGAGGTCCCTTATTATTGACACGAGCGAAGCCGGGTAGATCTGCTAGTTAGTATTAAAATGTCATGAAAATGTGACATAAACATGCAAATAAGTTATTTAATTTTTTATTAAAAAAATATATAGTATAAAATTAACCTAAAAATTGCTGTTCACTTAAAACTAATTAAATTTAAACTTAAATTTACATAAAACATTTAACATAAATTTAAACTTAATTAATTATAAATACATTTTATATATTCCATAAAAATATAAAAATGATATAGGGTAGCCTGGGGTAATTTTCAGACAAAAACAAAACTTTTACAATTACTCAGAAATCGATGGCTATATACATATTTAACTTTTTCATGGTAAAATCATCACATGCCTGATGACTCTTCTTCAGCATTTTAAAATAATTATCATTAATAACAACAAAAATATGTAATAAAATGCTGTCTGAAAATTACCCCGTGCTTTGGGGTAATTTTCAGACACACAAAGGGTAATTTCCAAACAGTCGAAAAAATATTTTTCCACCCTCAACAGCTCGAAATTCTCAGAGACATTTTCAGACTCATTTTTAAAAGTAAAAACATGAAACTTACTGAGGTGATTTTTTAAGAAATGTATCAGAGGCCGTGTGATTTCATTGTTCGCTCAATTAATTAGAATTTGATTTTTAAACAATCATTTTCTCAATATGCCCTTTTTTTTCATTCCCAGATCTCCCGCTTCGAAAAATTTGGTTCAAAACGCCAACTTTAACAGCATTTTTTGCAATATGTTCTGCATTTATCAAAAAATCGACAAGCACGGTACATTAATGTTGTTTCTAAATAAGAGAATTTGCCAGTTTGATGCGTTTGAGAGCAAAAATGAATTAAAAAAATAATTCAAAAAATAAGCAGTTTTGATTGGACTTCACCCTTAAGGAGCTGATCTGAACAACGACTACGGAAATTAAAAGACACCATTGTGAAACGTTATGACAAAAAAATAGGGTATTTTTTAGACCATTCTGAATACAGAAAAATACATGAAAACTCAATTGTAACTGAACACCCGAAATCCATTTATATTTTCACAAATAAAAGTATGTTTTATGGTACGTTTTCACACAAATAATTTAGCTACCGTAGCTACATCCATTTTACATAAATTTATACAAATCAGTAAGGAATTTCAGGCTTTTAAACAGTTTTGAAGGCTGGGAAAAAAAATTAAATTAAGAACATGAACCCGACACTAATTTCATAAAAAAAGTTGCCTAACCTGCTTTTTGTCAATACACTAAAATTTTTACGCAGCTCTAATTTCGAAAGGCCTAACCATTTTAGTTTTCTTTGATAGTAAAGATGTCTTTGTAATTTTTTTATGTGCAATTTCTTCACATCTTCAATAGCTTTAACACATGGGAAAAATAAACAGAAAGAGTCTCAATAGGCCCGAAAAACTAAAATGATTTGACAACAAATTGAACTTGATCTTTGTTTGGCCACCAGTGGCGTATCTAAGGGGTGAGCTGATAGGGTTGCAGCGCCCTCCGAAATTTATAGAAAAATCAAGTTTAATTACGAAAGTTTAGCAAAATTTAACGAAAACTGCTAAGATGAAATTCAAATGGAACAAAAAAATATATATATATTCAGTTTTAGGCACGTTAAAAAAATGTGTTAGAAATCTTCTTAGAAAGTGTGTATTTGCAAAGATCATGAAATTTTCCATTTCAGCGAAGTTTCTGTGATACACAGGCTCTCTCTTTTTAGACACGTTTTATTGTATAAAACATGATATGTGGTGATTAAAAGTGCATTATAAATTTTTATTATACTATTTCTATTTATCAGTTTGAAATTCTGTGATGTAAAGTTGAGATATCTTCTTAGTATGAACTGAAAAGTCTTCTTTTTAGGGTTCCGTACTTAAAAAGTAAAAACGGAACCATTATAAGATCAGTCCTGTGCTGTCTGTCACAGCCAATTTACTCGTAAACTATCGAACGTGGAAAGTTCAAATTCGGGGAAGTAATAAAGGCCATTAACCCACATATTTTCAGATTAATAAACATTGATAAATATATTTAGTAAAAATGTAGAGGGGCTAATTATGGTACTTGAAAAAAAACTCTTTTCTTTGTATATCGTGTAGGGTATCGTATGAAAGCTTTAGTAACGCTGAACTCAAAAATACATTCCTTTTAATTTTAGGTATTATATTTTCAAAGATATTGTCGAAAATGTAGCGCAAAATATGTTCCCCCCATCTAATTCCGAAACTGCTGAAACTAAAATTATGAAAAAATTAGAGGTAGTAGACGTTAATTTAAACCTTGCCGGGAAATTATAGCGATCACCATAGGTCTCATAGTTTTTGAGAAAATCGCATTTTCCTGTTACACACAATTTCGATTTACGGGCATTCAGGAAAATTGTTGAGCATCGCTGGATGTACCTATCGTAGCAGAAGTATAAAAGCATTGTTGATAATGAATTTCGAAAAAAATCATCGGTAATTAGCCGAGATATTAACCCGTAAAGATACGGCCAGTTTGGACATACACAATGACAGGGGCAGCGTACTCTATGCCTAGTTAACAACTTTTAATGATATATATGTGTAATGTAATGTCCAGTAACAGTATAAAAGCAATAAATGTAAAATTGTTAAAAACATACTAATTTCAGGGGTCTCAGGACTCTAAAAATTGGAAAAAAAAAGACCATTTTCAACATTTAATGTCTTAAAATGTATATGATTTTAAAACACAATTTTAATTGGGATGAAAGATATAAGTATGTTCTTTCATTTCATGTATTTAAAAATTGCAAGATGCAGAATTAGTATTTATAGGGGGCTCGAAGCTGTTAGACATTTGTCGAACAGAAAATTGGCATAACATTTTACAGAACTACAAAATAAATATTGCAACTAGAATGAAAATTTTAGTGCTTACTTATACTTCAGATTGTAATAAATACCCTGAACTTAAATATATTTCTATTTAAAGCATTTTTATATTTTTAATGCAATGTTGCACTACAAAATTTTGAAAATTTCAACAGTATAATCTCCTAAAAAAATATTTTTTTGAACAATAAAAAGGAAATTTTCGGTTCAGTTTATGTAGACTAACATGAAATATATGTTTTGAAAATTTCATGAAAAAAATATTCAGAAGTTTTTGAGGTATCCTGCGCGTTATGCCCAAAAAACGACATTTGGAGAAAAATGACTTCAAAGTTTCGGAAACGCCGCTTCAGCTATTGAGCGAATATAATTCTAAAAGCCATAACTTCTGTTTTAATGGGAATTTCAAGGAAACAATTATATCAAAATGCTCAGAAAAGATAGGAGTTTAACATCTAAAAAAATTAAAATTTCTAAAATTTTGAAGCTTTAAGAGTCCTGCGACCACTTAATCCTTTCCAGCGCGGAGTAATTCTGTTTATAAACTTATGAAATAATGGAATGACACCAGAATTTGTAAACGAATTTATTAGAAAATACGAACTTGCTTATTTTCACGTAGACGATAAAAGGAAAATTTTAGTTAAATATTCTTGGGGCCGTTTGTCTGTTTCGGAATTAAAATTAGGTGTCCTTTTTTTAAGGGCACCGCCCTCGAAAGGTGTAATTAGAATGAATCGCATAAATACTGTGGGATTCGCGACTAGTTTGCATTGAGTATATCTCTCAATATGCCTCGAGTGACTTTACAGTTAATTAAACACCTATCTGGAAAAACGAGGCACTGACCAACGCGGCGTTGCAACTTTGAGACCTCCTTTCGAAGCGCGCTTAGCACAATGCCAAATTTAAACTTTGAAAAAAGGTTTTGTTTTAGCTACACTGTAGAAATAAAGGTTATTACTACGCTGAATTTAGTTTTATGAAATGCCAAATGAAGTTTAAATATGTACTGCTTTTATTGTCAGTACCGAATTAAGTTCATCATAAACAGATTAGGATAATATTAAAAAATGAGTTATACAGAATAGCTATATTTGATATTATTTAGGTTCCATATCTCTTTGAACTTTCATGATATATCCATTTACACTTTTCTAATATATACTGTTATGTTCAACCCTACGTTGTATAGTTTTTTTCTAAGTCTTAGTATTCTTTTAGCAACTTTTTTTTTCTTTATAATACAATTACAAATTTATATATTATTTATATATTTATTTTATTATGAACTCTCTGTGCGCGAGTAATACTCGCACTTGACCGTTTATTTTTTTACTAAGATTACTATAACTAAGATTTTTTAAAACCCTTTTTAAATTTATTTAAATGCGGTAGGGTGAGAAACCTCTTAAATAATGTTAGATTTGCTGTTTACTTCGGTTTTATTTACTATTTTCTGAGATACAGTTTCACAGATAATTTTCAGTGTTCCGTTTAGAAAAATGCGGTATAACTATGGAATTATACATACTAAGACGAAAACCTGCCTGAAAGAAAAATTTCCCAGTCCCATGCGATTCCATCTTTGCAGGTTTGATTGTATAATATACTATGCATTACCAGATATGATAAAAACCTGTTAAAAGTGGAAATTTTCTGGTTGCTTATGATTCCATCTTAGAAACTTTTACTGTATCTCAGTCCACTCCGAAATGATGTCTAGATACACCACTGTTGGCCAGGCCCGAAAGTAGCCTTTTTTGCAACCGGGGTAAGCATGGATTTTGGCGCCCCCCCCCCCCCCCTCTTCCGCAAAGTATATTTACAAAGAGAATTTTGATAATTTTCTAATAGCCGACTTATTTTAAAATTTAAAATATGTAATCTAAAAATATGTAATACTGAACTACGTAATCTACAATGGCGGATGCAAGGGGGAGGTCACGGATGTCATGACTCCCCTCTGAACACTAACAAAAATATTCTAAAGTTCATTTTAAAAATGAAATATACAATTAGAGTCGCGATTATCCGAGTCCTGCTTAACCGAGTTTCCGCTTTCACCGAGTTATTTTCTTCTGATGAACTGATGGCTTCTATTATTGTGAAACAGCCATTATAAATGAAGTGTTAGGTGAAGATGAAAGAGCAGCCGTAAAAAGTTAGAACTCTGATTTTAATGTCAGAATGGGAAGAAAAAAAAATGGCCCTAATTTTTTTTTTTTTTTTTTTTTTTTGACAAAAAAATTATGGCCATTTTTTTCTTCCCATTCTGACCAGAAAATCAAGTTCTAACTTTTTACGGCTGCTCTTTCATCTTCACCTAACACTTCATTTATAATGGCTGTTTCATAATAATAGAAGCCATCAGTCCATCAGAAGAAAATGATCCATTCTAAAGGTATAATCCTTCATTTGGCGTCCGGGGCACATGCCCCCTCTGCTCCCCTTAGTTCCGGCCTTGCTGTTGGCCCCCAATATCGATCATTCCCAAGTCAGTTTGAAAATTCCATTTTAACTTCCAACAGATTTTTCTAATGATTATATTTGTGAAGTAATTTTCTGACCTGTCCCAGATAAAATGTTTGGCTATAATATATTGCATATCGTCGCCTCAAAGCAACAGTTAAGACATCATCTAGTAATCAGGGCCGAAACTAGCCTTTTTTGCACCCTGGGCAAACATAGATTTTGGCGCCCCTCCCTCTTGCTCCGCAAAGTATATTTACAAAGAGAATTTTACTAAATTTTTTAATAGCCGACTTATTTTAAAATTTAAAATATTGTAAGGGGCCATCCACAAATGATGTCACGCTTGGAGGGGGGGGGGATGTTCATGAAATTGTGACAGTTTGTGACAAGGGGGTGGGAGGGGGTAAGAAGAAGTGTGACATCACACATTTTGGTTAAAGTAAAAGCATTAAAAATCAGCAGATTAAATTTTAAAGTTATTTTGAAATTAAAGTATTTTGTGTTCATACAGTAAAGATAACATTTAAAGCCAAATATATTAAATTCCATTTCAAATTCCAAAATACTACTGTTTTTAATTGTTCTTTCATATTAATATTTTATTACTATTGTATATTAATTATGTTTTTTGTTGTAAATCTATATCTTATTTCATACAAAATAAGTGCACGAATCATTTTTATTATCATGCTCACATATGTCATTAAAACACATAGTTAAAAGTTTCAAAATAAAATTTGAAGTATGATCTATACATAGTACTTTGTTTTTGAACTGCAAGTATATGTTTATGTAATATAGCGTGACATGTGACAAGAGGGGGGGGGGGGGTATGTTGAAGTGTGACATTTTGTGACAAAGGGGGGGGGGTCAAAAATATTTTTAAAAAGTGTGACATCATATATGGATGACCCCTAGTCATAAAATATGTGATACTGAACTACATAATCTACTTTGTCAAATATTGAATCATTAAAATCTTGTAAACGGAATCAAAAAGAATAAAAAAAAATTCGCTTTATACAGTATCCTTATGCCATATCATCCTTAGATTCTTCTATGCTTTGGCATACCCCAGAGAGGACGATTTTAACAATACTGTGCTAAACATAGACGTAAGGAAAATCGACGCACAAAATCTGCATTTGGCGCCCCTTCGTTCTGGCGCCCGGTTCACATGCCCCCTCATCCCCCGGGCGATGTTCCACTGCAGTTCCACTGAATCATCCACAGATTGCGACAAATTACCTACGTTGAGCTCAGTTTTTCCCGGTTAGAATCGACCGATTGTAAAACGCTGTGGCTACTGGATTGGGGCCCCTCGAGACATGGTCTTTTACTATATCAATCGATTAAACATTAGATTGTTTCCTTTTTCCCATTCGTCCTTTATTCTGTAATCGATTTTCATGGGCTTACATAATCAGTTGAAGACTTCGATTTTCATGGCCTTCATAATGAGTTGAAGACCTCGATTTTTGCTTTGCAAGACGATTTTCATTTCGGCGTCGCTCTTTGGCTTTAGATTTTTCCATATCTGATAATTTGCGCCTACCCATTTTGTAACTTTTTCAATTTTTAACGATTTTATTATTTTCGATTACCTATTCAAACAATTTTTAACGATTTTATGCCTTTCTATTACCTATTCAAATAAAAATATTCTAAAAGTAAAGAACATCGTTGAATTTCGTTAAAAAAAATAAAATGCGAGCTTCATTTGGCCCCATCCTCGACCGAAAACAACAACCATTTCCAAATGGTTAATAACATTTTAGTCTAAACTCCAAGCAGCATTTTCATTTTAACTTACAGATGACGTTTGGAAGTTATATTTTAATATGGAATTCTCCATAAGTCACTGACAAACAATCAATTTACTATGTGGAACCATTCAAAAGACATTTTGTAGCACATACTAGTTCTGGAAATTACCCCGAACCGAAGGCTCTCTGATAATTACCCCGGTGTTTCTAAAAAGCTGCACTTTTTTAAAAATTCTATTTTCTGCCAGATGGACCTCCAAATAATGATACTTCTTTGTTTTCAGAAATATAACATACCCTGGTATCCAAATAAGAAGTAGCACTTGTGCTAATGTTGCTACCCCCGTGAAATTGAAATTTGAAATCAGTGAAGGAGAAAGTTAAACAGTAATTTTTTTTATAGCATTCAGGAATTAATTTTGCACAAGACAGAGAAAGCTGTTTGTTGCTAAAATAATATTAATTGATATTGAAAAATAGTCGATTTAATTAAAAAAAAAACTGTTTCAGCATGACTCCATTTACTGTACTAGTATTAAGGCTGTTCTCAACTGTTCTGCTCAACAAGTGCAAAACGTTTTGACATATTTACAAATTCCTTTCTTAACGGAAATATATAAAATTGGAAAGCCTGACCAAGAAAGCGATTTGGAATCAAACCGTGTTTTCCATTTTTTGATCATTAAATTACCTACTGACTATTGAGTTGTAAGCGATTTTGATCACGTGACACGGCATTTTTCTCCCCTTACTGACTGGATTTTCTTCTTTCGTTCGGAAGTTCGGTTCAAAATGCCAACTTTGACAGTATTTTCTGAAAGATCTATTGCGTTTACAAGAAAACGGAAAAACAGTTCGATGGCATGGTTTATGTATAATAACACCTTCTAGTTTCATGCGTTTATGAATGAAAATAAGTTAAAACTTATTTCAGAAGGTTGACCCTTTGGATTTGAGAACAGCCTTAAGGGTGTTCTCAAATCCAAAAGGGCTACTTTCTGAAGTAAGTTTTAATTTATTTTTGTTCGAAAATGCATGAAACTAGCTGGTGTTGTTGTTCAGAAACTATGTAATTGAGCTGTTTTTTCCATTTTTTAGCAAACCCAATAGATCTTTCAGAAAATAATGTCAAAGTGGGAGTTTTGAACTGAATTTCCGCGCGAAGGAAGAAAGAGACTCAAGAGCGGGCGAAAAACGTGTTTGTCACGTGATCAAAATTCCTTATAACTCAATAGGTAATTGATTGACCAAAAAATAGAAAAAACAGTTCAATTCCAAATCGCTTCCATGGCCAGGCTTTCCAATTTTATACCTTTCCGTTAAAAAATGAATTTGTAAATGTGTCAAAACGTTTTGTGCTTGTTGAGCAGAGCAGTTAAGAACAGCCTTAATTATTTCAGCTTCTTCTGTGTGAAAATTATACCAGGCTACCCTACAGGAACTAGTGCATTCTATGGCTTGCGAACATATAGTAATCAAAGACATACGTAATCTATAATGTTACATTTTCCCATAAATATGTATGCAGTAATTTAGAAAAAAAATCTTAATTCTCTGTTAAGAAAAATCGGTATTTTCTTTGGAAACTAAGTCGGGTCTGATTTCATTAAATTTTTGCTCATGCCGGGCCCGGGCCGAACTTTTTGTTTTTGTAACGGGCCGGGACATGATACCTTTCGTTCGGGCCGGGTCAGGAAATTTCGGCCTGTGTAGACCTCTAGCATTTGTGTCCGACTAATTGTCCATAACAAAATTAAATCTTCAGCAATAAATTAATTAATCAATAAAATAAAACGAAGTAAATTAAAACACAAATTTAACATACATGTGATTGAATAATTTAAATTATTACACCACCGAATAGAAAATTAAATATACTTTCAAATATAATTTTTTTTAAAACTGTATCTCACTTTACTAATTGCTTATAGTTTTTACGATAATTTTCAAACCTGGAATATTTTTAAATCTATCGCTATGACTTTCAGCCCGATTACGAATGATTAATCCATTTGCACTTAAAATAATATAAATAGTTAGCATTTTTTTCCGTCTAATATTCCAGAACGAAAGTAATACTTCATCAATAAATAAACTAAAAATATATTAAATATGAATGAAACACAAATTTAACAGACGCGTAATTGATAACAGAGAATTTAGAACAACGCTTAAACCTAGGCATCCACAGTGAATATATATATATATGGGGCATTCTCACAATCTTTTGACTTTCGGGTATAAAAATCTGATGAAATTAAACTTGCTAAAATAACATTTTAATCTGATAGACGAATGCCTTAATGATTCAAAATAAAGAAAAAAGGGTCAGCAGCGAAATTTTTTTTTTTATTTATCTGAGGTTTAAGTTAAACTTGCGAGTTTTATTTTCCTTACCATTTTTACCACTATAACTTTTTATTTTCTTCTAAATTTTTACTTATAATGAATTTGCATAGTACCCACAGGACATTCAAATAAGAAATAATGAAACTGTAGTAATTTTAATACAGAATTTTTGTATAACATTGTCTTAAAGGGGTGTTAAAGAAGGGACGGTAAGGTAAAAAAAGGGGACGGTATGGGAAAAAAGGGACGGTAAGGATGGGACGGTAAGGAAAATTACCACCTATTTTTAGGAAAATCGTGTCAAGACTAAGTGATAGCCACAATGTTCATTGGTTTTTAGAAACAGTTGTTAACATTGGATTAAATTAAACTTTTTTTAAATTTACCTCGGAAAGTGCAGGAATAAACCTTGGGGCCGGTAAGACTACCAATAAAGCCACGATCTTGAAATTGATATTTAAAGGCTGATTTAAATTCTGCAGTAAATTTCCTGTCAAAGAATTTTAGACATTCTTTCTCTATAGCATACTTCTACATAAGAAAAAACTTGAAAAAAAAATTCTGTGGCTGCATCTGAAGTGATTTTCTGTATTATAAGTTTAGCAAAAGGGACGGATGAAAAGGATGAAAAACCCAGGGATAGAATTCAAAAAATAATATCAACCGTAAAAATGTGTGCAGGTTAATATTTTGCTACATATTTATATAAAACAATTGTCCAAGTTTCGGAAAAAAATTACTTCGAATTACTTTTATTGAAACAATTTTATACAGACAGCTCCAAACTTAAAAATCAGCATCAGGGACACGGGACGGTATAGGAGTTTTCCTGGTATTTGGACCCCCAACATCGTCCAAAAATTATTTATCTCGTTAATATTGTTATGCAATCATGCAATGGGAAATTCCCCAGTATATGAACAAAAAAAAAAAAAAAAAAAAAAAAAAAAAAAAAAAAAAAAAAAATGTATTAAAATGAAAATTGTTATTCAGGGACATAAAAGTCAAAAGATTGTGAGATTGCCCCATATATATGTTATTATGGTACTTTCCGGTACCATTTCCATTACAATTCATTAAGTAATCTACGATTAATATTGACAGTTTAAAAATAAAATATATTTTTAATAACGTGGATAGTTTTAGACGCGCGAACAGGAATTAGGTGTGAATAGTTAAATAAAGTAACATGTTAACGTTTCGCATTTTACAGGGTGTTTATAAAGTCCCGGACTTATTTTGATGTTTAATAACTCATAAAATAATAAAGATAAATTAAAATTAATAACATAAATGGTTAGATAGACCCAAAAAGTTTCATGACCCTTGTCAATGAACTTCCACGTGTGCCTCCTTCGTCGCACGGAGAATATCAAGTCGATAGTCAATTTCACGCCAGGTAGTGGCAAGCATGTCGGCATCCACAGAGGCTATTGCGATTGTAATTCTGGCTTTTAAGTCATCAATGTTCGACACTCTCCTCCTGTAAACATTGTCCTTTACAAATCCCCAAAGGAAAAAGTCCAGCGGCGTTATATCAGGTGATCTGGGTGGCCAAGGAATTGGACCTCCTCGCCCAATCCATCTTCCTGGAAAATGGTCATTCAAAGAAGTACGAACGATGGTACCCCAATGAGGTGGTGCACCATCTTGTTGCAAAATGACATGTGGCTGAAGCTCTTCGAGTTGTGGAAATACGAAGTTTTCCAACATGTCTAAGTATACGACTGATGAGACCGTCTCTTCTGGTAAAAAAGAAAGGCCCAATGACTCGGTCGTGCATTAATCCACACCACACATTAATCTTTGGGGAATCCCTTACTGCCTCACGGTATTCATGGGGGTTTTCAGATCCCCATATGCGCACATTAGGGCGATTAACAATGCCAGAAACATGAAAGGATGCTTCGTCGGAGAACATTATGCGCTTCAGAAAATCAGCATCATCTTCTATTCTCCTTAGCATATCTGTTGCAAAGGCCATCCTCCTAGCCCTATCGTCCGGTTCCAAAACTTGATCAATTTGAACTTTGTGTGCATGCAGTCTTAATTTTTTCTTAATAACCTTGTACACCGTTGAAATTGGCATATCCAATTCTCTTGCCGCTGATCTCACAGATCTTCTAGGATTATGTAAAAATGTCTCTCTGACACGCTCAACATCAAAATCACTTGTGCAGGGGCGTCCGGAACGTTTCTTATCTGCGATACTTTCAGTTTCTAGAAAATTCTTTTTCCACCGCAAGATGCTGCTTTTGGATGGAGGATCTTTTTGGTAAATTCTTCTGCAATTTTTCTGTGCTTGCACTATCGATTTTGTTTCTATGAACCACCATAAAATCTGTGCTTTCTCTTGTGGTGTATGCATTCTCCTTAATATCTGCTCGAATAAAACATCACATACAAAAGTAACATAGAACAAACACAGTGTTGCCAGATAGTCAAAAGTCAATTTTCCCAAAATTCCTGAAATTTTTCCCAAATCACTGTTTTTTTCCGTAAAAGTCCCCAACTCAGTTTTTACTCAAAAAGGGAATTTTTAAATTTTTAATTTACCACTATAAAAAATATCTAAGTAATTTAAGCTAAAAAAATTTCCCCAAATCAAGCCTTTTTTTGAAAAAATTCCCCATTTACAAAAAACAAACTTTTAAACTGGGCTGAATGCATATTCTGTAGCTACGTGAGAATGAGAGATATTTTGCAGTGACAAGTTATTTCATGTTTGTTTTTGAAAGTATTGTCTAACAATGTTGGACTATTGTTACATTAGCTCCATAGCTTTAGACAATCTTTTATCAATTGGGATTTGAATGAATCCGAGATGATCCGCTGTTTTAATTTTTTTGTCATCCCTATACTGAAGTACATAATCATAATGCAAAGTATTTTCGCTGCATCAATCGATGTGCTTTTGCATATCATAAGAGAAAAATATCTGCTTTCCACATATTTAAGTTAAAATTTTTTTTAAGTACGGAGTAGGAATTTTTCGTTAAAGTCTTGCAGATTTAGTCACGTGCAGATTTAAGCTGCTTAAGACTTTAGAGTCTCATGTATCTGTAATATGTGTAAACTGTAATGTAGTAAACAATGAACACGACCACATCCAAGAGAATAATGATTGATATTTCCAATTTCTGGATTGTATTTTCGTTTTTCAAATCAAAATTGAGTTCGAGACTGATCCAGTTTTTCTACAGGACTAAAAGAAATTAAAAATTCCCCAAGTTTTTCCCCAAAATTTTTGTAGTCTCCAAAAGTTTCCCCACGAACTACTTGTCCCCGAAAAATTCCCCAAGAGGTTCAAAATTCCCCAAAATGGGGACAAAATCCCCAATCTGGCAACACTGAACAAACACATCAAAAGTAAACATAACATTGCAATAGTTGCCAAAAACAAGAGAGAAAAATGCAATTAATAAGCAGACGATATTTAGAAAAGTACAGATATTTTTAGACTGGAAAATGAAATTATCTGAAATTAACCACACGCGCAGACGATATTTACAAAAGTAAAGATATTCAAACCTGAAAAGGAAAATATATGAGTTATTCCATCAATAAATGCCATAAGTTTGTTTATATCTTCGTTATTTTATGAGTTATTAAACATCAAAATGGGTCCAGGACTTTATAAACACCCTGTATTTCCTTCCTCAACTTTTAACGTTTACACTAAAAATAAACTGATAAAACCAATTGAAATTTAGTTCAGTTTTTAATATTTAAAATTTTTATCAGAAATCTTTTGGTGGAAAAGTGTTTATGATATATCATTTCATAAATCATAAACTATAATAATGAAAAAAGTAATAAAATTGTAAGGAAATATATTGTTTGTTTTTTTTAAAGTACCACTCCGCAAATTTGTAAAACCTGTCTTACGGAATCCTGCTTTAAACGGGAAATTTTCATTAACCCGCCAAAAAGAATAACATGCAATTATATCTCCTATGACGGAAACAACCTAAAAGGTTTCATAATTTATATAAATACGTAGCACTTTATAGTCGTCATTTGGTCCGTCCGTCTGTCTGTCCGTTTGTCCGCATATAGAAAAGCAAAAGCTCCCCGACCGAATGGCTTGAAATTTAATATATAGAATCGTTGCAGAATTTTGGTGTGTCATTTCAAATTTAATGAAAATCGAATCAAAACTTTAAAAGATATTAACAAAAATTCTCTTCATTCTATTAAATTCTATCATACGTAATTAATTCAATGATATCCCATGACAGGTAATGATTCTAGGTTGCCATGGTGATGACGTCCTATTTAAAATGAAGTCCTATTATTTCCGTATCACTGAATTTAATATATATAATCATACTAAATTTTATATTCACGCAGTTTTGCATAAGAGTGCAACAGCTATTGCACCAAGATCTGAATATTTATAAACTAGTTACAGTACGAACAGCCATTTGCCAGGTTTGATATACAATTTCCGACTTGTTTTCTACTGATTGCGTTTCCGTCTTAGCAGGTTTTATAGTATCGTGTTTATGGTGGGGGGGGGGGACGCATTCTAATTACTACCAGGCAGTGGTATAGTCGTAGAAAAACCCAGAGGGTATGTTCTAAAAGCAGAATTTACATTTCAGAGAATATATGCTATAGCTATGGAGGATAATCGGAGTTATCAGGAAGATATACGGCGTATACCACCGTATACCACCCAAAATATCCTTGCTATCATGGCGTGCGGTCTCTCTCTACTGCCTTGGGTTTAACATTAGCTGGCGAATGTAAGCTCTTAAGGCTGTTCTTAACTGCTCTGCTCAACAAGCGCAAAATATTTTGACACATTTACAAATTCATTTTTTAACGGAAAGGTATAAAATCTTTGCCTGGCCATGGAAGCGTTTTGGAATTGAGCTGTTTTTTCCATTTTTTGATCAATCAATTACCTATTGAGTTATAAGGAATTTTGATCACGTGACAAACACGTTTTTTGCCCGCTCTTGAGTCTCATTCTTCCATTGCGCGGAAATTCGATTCAAAACGCCCACTTTGACATTATTTTCTGAAAGATCTATTGCGTTTACAAAAAAATGGAAAAAACAGCTCAATTACATAGTTTCTGACTAACAACACCAGCTAGTTTCATGCATTTTCGAACACAAATAAATTAAAACTTATGTAAGAAAGTCGCCCTTTTGGATTTGAGAACACCCTTAATGACGACATATACGAACTCTTAAAATTCAACTAGCATCATGGATTTTTTTAAAACCCTTTCGGACAAAGCTGTTCGGTTCTGCACGGTTGAACTGATGAGCTGAGTTTAGAGGTAACTAAAAGATCGAGTTAACGACCTAATTTAGAAATAAATATAATTAGGCGAGGCGGAAAGCATGATAAAGAGAAAGTTCCTCTTATCTGTTTGGCATCTTCCTAAGACAAAGAAACAGAAAACATTTTAGATGGGGAGAAATGCATGTACGCCCGTAACTAATTCATTTCTTTTGTTGGAATCACTGCTTGTCATAAATTACTTGCCCAAATAGGTAGGGAAATTGCTCTTTATAATAAAGAGGTGTGGTCCTGCGTTCCGATTTTTCAATTAAAATATTTGGTTTAGTTATATACGGCTTATTTAAAACTGCTAGAGGTTTTCTAATTATTTACCTTAACATAATTATTGTAAATAAATATCAGTTGCAGTGAATGAACTTCCTATAAGAAAACTGTATAAACTTTTAAGGCTTAATACTCAAGGAATACTCAATGCTCTGCACAACAAGCGCGAAACGTTTTGACACATTTACAAATTCATTTTTTAACGGAAAGATATAAAATTGGAAGGACTGACAATGGAAGAGTGATTTGGAATCGAACTGTGTTTTCCATCTTTTTTTTAATAAATTACCTATTGAGTTATAAGTGATTTTGATTACGTGACAAAGATGTTTTTCTCCCTTCGCTGACTGGTTTTTCTGCTTTCTTCGGGAACTTCGGTTCAAAACGTCCACTTTGACACTATTTTCTGAAAAATCTATTGCGTTTGCAAAAAAACGGAGAAAACAGCTCGATGACATAGTTTCTGAACAACAACACCTGCTAGTTTCATGCATTTCCGACCAAAAATAAATTTAAACTTATGTCATAAAGTTGTTTTGGATTTGAGAACAGGCTTAAGGGATTGTTCAAAATTTTAAGACTATTATCAAATTCATGCCTGAATCATTTTTATTCGTAAATGCATAAAATTTGCAGATGTTTATATTAAAGAATATATTTATCATACATATATTCAGCAGATGAAAGCAGACGATCTCTCAGAAAATGCTATCAAAGTTAGCTTTTTGATTCCAACTTTCCGACATGTTCGTTCGAGAAAGATGGTCATGAGACAACTTTTATTTATAAACCAAGATGTGAAATAATACAACAATGTCGAAAAAGGAAAACAGCTATTTGACTCCAAATCATTAAAATAGTCATGCTAGTCAATTTCATGCTTCAACGTAGCACAGAACGAAGCCCTCGGTGTTACTTAGGATGCTCTATAAGGAAAGGGCAGCTGACGTCACTGTTGGTCGAATTAGTGTGGATCAGCAAGAAAAACCTGTCCGTTCCTTACATTAGCCCAGTAAATTTAGGGTTTGATAGCTAAGTAATTCATAATGAGCTGAAAATTTCAGAATTAGCTCTTTATGACAAGTAAAGGAAAACCTTAAAAGTCTCAGAAGTTCTCATGTGTGCTTCTATCCAAAATGGCCGATCAAAGATGGCCGCTAAGACCTTTTTGCATCGTTCAATTTTTTTTTTTTTCATTTCTAAGTCATATATCAATATTTTTTTACTTCTGAAAAATTCTGTGACCTCTACTTACATCCTGTTTTAATGTATACATAGGGCCTGACTAAAGCAGGCGCACACGGGGCATGTGCCCCGAGCCCCCATGCCAGAAAAGGTCTCAAAAATTAAAAAAACCCAATAAAATTGCTAAAAAAACCCCTCTCTGTTGAGTTTTTTAATGGTCTTGTAAAAGAACCTTAAGGTGTAGGGGTCCCACAAAGAGATGCCTACCCACGCCCCAGTCGATTAGTCGAGCCCTGTACCTAGTTTTTATCAAAATAAAAGCTACGAATGAGTTGTACATTCATTTATTTGTCGTCAAATTAATAGAATTTCATTGCCTTAGCCTGTTTTGCCTCGTATTTAAGAAACGATTGACAAGTCATCTGTATGTTTGTAATCCTATTTGTGAGGATTTAAAATTTTGTTTTAAAAAATGACAGATATTCCATTTTTCTATATAGAAATGTTTGTCAGAGGACTGTGATGGAAAAGAAAAAGAAAGAAAGTTAGAACAAGTTTAAATTATTTATTACAAAGCACAAAGATTTAAATCCAAAGTAAAAGTACAATAAAACATTATAGTAATGCTTGTAATAAATAAGCTAATAATCTTGTGGTAAATAAACTTAAAACAAAATTACCAGAATGCCACTCATTCAACGTCGTAACCGTTATCATCGTCTTCAAATCCATTAATTTGTGCATTTTTCTCCTAAGCAAGAGGTACAAAACCTAGAACAATGGAGAGCTGCCTTCTTGCACTGACATCTTTCATCACAGTCCCTTGCAGCAGCTATTTTGCAATCACAAGAGATAAGCTACAGAAGATCTTCGGGCGCTGCGGGAAGTGTTGAAGGTAATGTGTTTAATCTGCCTTCTTTCATGAACCATCTCCATTCAGTAGGATCTAGGTTGTTTCCCAGCCACGGTTGGCCTTGAAGATAAACCCGAAGTGAATGCTGCGAAGTTGCTGCACTTGTTGGTGGAAGAACGGCCAGGTTAAATTTTGATGAGAGGTTTTTGGTTACTTCTTTATTGTAACAGATATATCGAAGCTCATCTAGGGAGTCAACTTTCTCTCCCCCAAAAAGGTTTTTCATGAATATCTCCCCAATTTCAATTAACTTTTCGTGTTTAAGTTGAGGACTGTTTTATAAGGAAGTCAAAGAAAGCAGCTCATGGTTTTTCTTTATCAGTTTAAAAGCTGAGGATTTCCCCTTCCTAAAAATTGCTGATATGGTATCACATCCAGTTGCTGCATGTAGGAAGAGAATGGAATCCTTCATTGAGCCATGTGATTTTTTAATTTTAAATATGTTATAGCATTTTTGTTCGCGAGGTCGTAGAAAGAAGAGTGGTTTTCTTGGGTTACCTCATGCGATGAGAATGGTCAGCAAATCTGTGTCAGTACCAACTACTGTGACTAATATAGAATTGGTCTTACTTAAATTAATTGCTGTTGTACAGATTAGTGCATCAGCATCAGCATCCGCCTGTAGGGCAGTTATTCCTTCAGCCTGGAAGCAGCCCAAGACCATTCGAATAAGCCTAGCCTTGTTCTCGGAGTTACGTAAAAAAACAGCTTGTTTGATTGTGGCCACCATGTTTTCGTCAAAAGCAATAGTTGCAGACATTTTCGACATCAACCTTCTTACCTCTCCACACTTTTAGTTGATAAGGCACAAGTGTACCCATCAGAAACAACTGCTTCACATAGAGAGAAGTGTTTCTGGACAAATCTAACATATTTGAGGCATATATCTCTGTAGGTGTCGAACTCATTCCAAACCAATGCATGCAAAAGAAATCCTCTATCTACAATAAACGAGCAAGTTGGTGGAAGTTCAACATAAGGTTCAGTTGTTTCAATGATAGCAGCTAAAGTTGATTTAACATTCTTCGTCATTGAAACTTCATCAAAGAGGGAGGGAGGTTGAGGAGCCAATTCGTATTTGAGGTAATCTCGTAGATTTTCATTTGACTTGAGTACAGCATCAATCCTGGTAAACAACTGTAGAGGATTGAATATCACAGTTGGATTCCTTATTATCAATGTGTTATTTGTTGCCGATATTGGTATAATTCTCTTTTTCTGTTGAAGTTTAATTTCCCCAAATGAATATCCTATTATTGAAGACAGTAAATTGTCACCAACTTTCTTTGCATTGTCACAGTTTGTTTTATCATCAGCGACCAATCCACTAGCTAAATTCGTCAACAAATGTTTAGGACATTGATTATCGAAAAGATTGTGAAGCCGTAGCCATTCGGATAGATTATTCAAATCAGAATCATCTCTTGATTGTCTGGAAGGCCGAAATTCAACATGTTGTTCTGAGCATACATGAGTTTTTTCACAAAAATATTCTAATACTTCCGATACGTTCATGTTCATTGGACAAGAAGCAATCCATCTGGTCAAAGTAGAATCTTCCATTCCTCGGCCATGTGTTGAGCCTCCTGCAACTTTTATGGATTTCATGAGACTCTGCTCTATTATCATGTCTGGTGCAACTCCACTCCATGCCTTGTCTTTTCTGCGAATAGTAAAGTAACAATCAACATTTTTTTTTTAATTCATTGCTTTCCATTTTCTCCATCAATTCTTCCATTTGCTGAATATATAAATGGGCACATTTGGCATAAAAAATGTGGCCTGCTGCATGAAAGTAAGGCATCATGGATTTAATGCTATACAAATGTAATTCCCAGTTCCCAACTCGATCTGCTGGAATATAGAAAAGTATAAGTGTAATCTGTTCCATGTACTGTAACCACAGCTTATCAGTTCTAGAAAAGTCTCTGCTTTCTGCATCTGTTTCAATAGAGTTTATCAACTGTTTAATGCAGTTGTTGTCTTGAAGATCTTCAATACGGCTTCCATTTGTCACCATAAGTTCATGAATAACATCTCGAATTTTGCTTTTGGTATTGTCATCTAACTCGTGCAGAGAGTGTTGAAGAAGTTTCTCATACAGAGTTACGTATGTGAGAAAATGTGCTCTTAAGGCTCTCGAATAAGCATGTCACAGTGATAATAACTTATGATATAATATATATTAACTTATTCTTACCTGCATTTTTTGTTGAAAAAATGCCTGTGTGTGAAAATGTAGGTGAAAACTCCAAAGGAAAAAACGATTTTCATTTTTTTAAATAATTTCAGTTTAAATAAATCGTATTACCGTACATTTATAATTTCTTTATTTTATAAACTTAAGCTCATATTCAAATTAGCATACTTGCTGACTGCATTGGTTTCCTTAGAAGCGAAAAATATTCACTTTTGACGTAAATATGCAGAAAAACATTCAACAAGGCGCAATTATTTGGCGACCACAGTTGATCCGCCATTTTGGATGGAAGCCGACATTGAATTTTTTTAGACTTTTCAGGATCCATTCTGTACATATCCAGGAGCTAATCCTGAAAATTTTAGCTCATTATGAATTTCTTAGCTATCGACTCCCTTTTTGGTCTAAATTTACTGGGCTACATAGATTAACATCCAAGATCGGACATTCCCATAGAGCGTAATGGTAATGCGATTGCGATCGTAGCGCCCCTAGTGACAATGGGGAGGAAACTCCCCATCCTTGTAGTATGCGTATTATTGAGTATCTACCTTATTGTGATCTTTCTTTTTTTAATGTTGCATGTTTACGTTTTCGATAGAATCTTACACCGATACATGAACATAGAATAGACATTCTATTTTATGTATCTAATATCTATTCTATGTTCATGCACGGATATATGTTTTTTTTTTTTCTTTTGCATGATTAGTGAACGGTTTTAAGTGCAACGAATACTAGGTAAAAATTTCGTCTTGAATGCTATATATCAAAAGCAATGATGTAACATAAAAATATACGAAATGTTGAACTCTACAAGTCCCAGAAAATTTCATAATTATTCCCCTTTGGCAGGAAAATTTTTATAGCCCGTGTTTTATAAATTTATGAAGTTTAACGTATTAAACAATCGTTAGAATAATCTTTTAAAATTTATGCATTTTCACTTCCTTACAGATAAAATAAAAATATTGTTTTTAATGTAAATAACGTACAATCAATTCAGTAATGTTTATAATAGTATTAACATATAAGAAATAATAATAATAATATTACAGATAGAGAAAATTTCCTTTCGACAAATTTTTAGAATTGTATAAATCTAAAAGTTAAAAATAAATAGAGGTACTGACATTACACTCAATAAAATTTTATTCGATATGAATAAATTGACACAATACCTGAATTTGATTTTTTACAATTTAATCTTATAAACTTACATATTTGCATTCTTAACAGAATTTTCTGCGGCTTTCTTTTATATTATTAGTTTAGTTATCATTTTGTAAGTTAAAAATGAACAATACAATACAAGTACGGTAAAAAAAAGCAGCTAAATAAATAAAGCAAGCATGAATAGAATATCGTCTGACACCTGCTTCGTTTTAGGAACGAATAGATATTCAAACCATAGAGGATAAACATATTTCTTCAACATAGGTAAATTTCGGGGGTTTGTTAGTTCTTCCCCCTTGCCGATAGTGACGCTAGTACTGTTGCCATTACAGATTTTGCCATAAATGTCCCATCTTGGTCCTTAATCTATGGTTCCTTATGACTCCTACTGTGCACATGAGCTCGGGAAATTTCATTGATCTGGTCTACGTTTAACAAGTCTATAATACGATTGGCCTACGTTGCCAAGACGATTCCTGCAATGATCGCTTTGACAAAAATGTAGTGGTAGATTGGTTGACGGAAGTGTTTGTTTTTAAACATGCCCTTTCCTTATATGACTGTGGCGGCATACGCACAATGTGCATGTTCAGACTGTGCTCAAACCGAATTTTTAAAATCTAAATTACAGCAAACCCGCATTCTAAAATTTGGCGGTAATTGCCTGGACGAATTCGATTAGACAGCGACCAACGACATACAACGCCAGTTCATGACTTTCAACGATGGACGCGCCGCTTTGTACCAATCACCGTGTAAAGATGATTCACTCCGTGTGACGTTTTAAATGTCTTGAACTGGCCTTGTATGTCGTTGGTCGCGATTAGACGTTGAAGACAAGTTAAATAAAATTTGGCCGTGATCCAAATAGATTTTTCGCTGTTAGCGAAATGAGATTGACCAATCAGAAGCCTGCATTTTTGAGAAGTTTTCGCTGTTTACTTCAAACAGCGAAAAGTTCGCAAAAATGCAGCCTTCTGATTGGTCAATCTTGTCTCGCTAACAGCGAAAAATCTATCTGAATCCCGGCCTTTAGCTAGCGTGGCAACAATGGCAGGTGCGCTGAGAGATTTGGCTATTCGTTTTCGTCCAAAATCGTCTCAACCAATCAAATTTTATATCTTGTACATCGCCACTCTCATATAGAGGTACCCTAATGTTGCTACTTTAAACTACAGCGCCTAGAAGATACAGTGTGGAAAACGGCTACAAAATAGTGCTAAAAAATTGAATCCCATAAATGTACAACGATGCTGAATAACAAGATGTCGATCGTAGCGCCATCGTAGTGATTTAAAAACGATAGTCATTCTAAAAGAGACTCTTTAACCTATTTCACGTCATTCCTTAACTAAATTAGCTTATAACAGACCAAAATATCTTATATTTATAGTTTCCGATATTTAACATTCTATAATTTTTGAAAACACAGTGTTTATATTGAAAAGAGTTACGAGATGGCGCTCGTATCAGCATATTGCCGCTGAGCATTGTTTGAGATTTATGGGATACAAGTTTTTAGCACTTTTTAAAGCATTATAGGAACGAGTTGCAACCCGTCGAAATTCGACGTACTAAAATGTTTGAAAGGAACTGTCAGATCGAAATTATAATAAACCTACAAAAATAATTACAACAAAAAAGTCATCTTACATTGGTTGTCTAACTCTTAAAACAAATAATATTTTAAACCCAAAATTACCAAAATATTATTTCTACAAACTTCAACTGCTTAAATTATTGAAAAATTAAACTGTATTAGATTACGTAATCAAGATGAGTAATTATGATGAAGTTATCGATGGAGCTCTTATGTTTGTTTTTACGGGATGAAAAATCAGTAAAAAGGATTTCGCTTTGTAACATCATAAAATGTTCCCCCATAAAATCTAAACTGTACGTTATTTTCACATTCTCGTAATTTACATACGCACCACTCAAATTCACAATTTGAAAGCATTTTAACGCGCAAAAGAATAGATTATTAATGAATGCATTTCCAAAGTTAAAGTCACGTTTGTCCGATACAACTTTTCATGTGAACATTCGCACAAACCTTAAGTTCTAATCTTAGTACCCGCGAAAAAAAAATTCAGAAATTTGAATTTAGTTGTCATAGTATTCGCCATTTATAGTATTGGTCAAATATTTAGTTTTATCAAAAAAAAAAAATGATCGTTTTGTTTTAAATATATCATTTTTACTCAATGAATCAATTTGCCGAGCGCCTCAAACTCATTTATCAGCGTAATGTAAAAATATTAAAATGTAGCTGATTTATGAAGAAGAATGCGTGTTTTATTTAATGTCTGACATCATTTTCTGTTCAAAAATTATAAAAAAGTTTCTTTTATTTGTAATGTGAAAATGGCATCAATAAGGATATAATGAATAAAAATAATAAACCATGAATATTTTCCCTTTACTTTCAATATAAATCGAGTACTTCAGTTGCCACAATTACAAAATTTGTATTAAAAACTACAAAAAAATTAATATCTCAAAAACAAATTGAGATACAGCTTTCAAACAAATAGTATTTAAAAGAGAATTTTTTTCCTTATACGACGGTGTAAAAAGTTAAAATGTGTGATGCATAAAAGTTTAAAAATTTGCAGTAGAGAAAATGCAAAACCAAAATTTTATTTCAAATTTCAAAGTGTTGCCATTCGCAAAATGACGTATGCGTTACGCACAGATATGTTTGTCCTTTATAATATAGATAGCCGTTTTCCACACTGTATCTTCTAGGCGCTGTACTTTAAACTATAGCGCCTAGAATATATAGTGTGGAAATCGGCTATCCCTGTAATACTTAAAAAAGCGCTAAAATATTGTATCCCTTAAATGTGCGATGATACTGCTGCAATATGCAGATCGCAGCGACATCTGCAGAGTATTTTCTACAACTGCAAGAAATTGCTAGTCTATACAATGTAATACTAGTAATATGAAAATCCCGCAGATGTCGCTGCTATCGACACTTGAAATTTTAGCAGTATCGTCGCACATTTAAGGGATACAAATTTTTAGCACTGTTTGGATTGCATATTTCTACACTAGGTATTCTAGGCGCTGTACTTTAAACTATAGCGCCTAGAATATATAGTGTGGAAATCTGCTATCCCTTTAACACTTAGAGCTAGTTCAGAGACCGAAACACGGGTAACTCGGAGAAATGGGGAATGACGTCATACTGGTTTCTCGGTGTAAAGTTGGGTAAAAACGGTTCTGAACGCTTTCGGGTAAAGTTGCGGGATTTTTAGGTAGATTTCGTAAGAAATACTACCTATTGCAGTCGTTACCATGGTGCGACTTTTGAAAAATTCCTTCATAACTTTTCATTATAGGACCCCAGGAACCCAAAACCACCCCCACCTAAAAAGTTTATATATATATATATATATATGTATGTATGTACTAAATTTTGTCCGCACGATAAAAGTCGCAATTATGCACGAATCATCTTCAAACTCGCCAACAACTTTGAGATGGCTAATATCTCGGCGGGGATTGAAAATGGGCGAAATCGGCCCAAGAGGGTGGAAATGGGGAGGGTTCAAAATTTTGAATACTGTCTTCACATGATTCTGATAAAACCAGCTCTTACACAACAATGGCAGGAAAAAAATAAAAGTTTTTCGTTATAGCAGTTGCCAACAATAAAAAAAAAACAAATAATAAGATTCTCACCACAACAATTACTTTTCTTTTGCAAAATTTTCACGTGTAAAATTAAATAGTTTGACAAATTGAAAACAAATTGAATATTACGTCATAAGTTTCCTAGAGCAAGATTTCAGCATGAAAACTCAAAATAAATAGTTTGACGAATTAAAAAAATATGTATATTGCGTCATATTGGAAATATAATGGACCTCAGCAGGTGAATATGTAACGCCATGTAAGTTTGAAGAAACGTATTAAAACCCGACTATGGAAATATTAACATATTTTAACACTTTAAGGTTCTCTGAATTTTTTGTAGCCATTTTTTAAACCTATTCCATATATATGTGTGTGTGTGTGTTCGTGTATATCACAATTTTCACAAAAAGTTTAGCTCCCTACAGCTCGCTCTTTGTGAAGAAACTGGGTTTTATCTCTAATCTTGATTTAAGTTTTGTTGGAGAATTTAGTACTTAACATCGAAATCTACCTCCGCCTGTAGGCCCGAGCCGGCAGGGATTTTTTTATTTGCATTTACAAACATGGCGGCAGCTGCACTTTCGACAGTGCAAATAGATTCAATTATCACTTTTTTTAGATGGGAAACTGTTCCAAAAGTTAATTTTTATGTGGAATACTGTCGCAACAAATATGTATCACAGGTTTTGCTAGCCATTTTAGGCTGAATCGGAGATTTGTCATAGGCAAAATTTACATTTATCTTCTAACTTATCTAAAAGTTAAACTTAGACCGGAAATGTTTTTATTATTATTTTTGTAATATGAAAAAACAGAAACAATGTGCAATAAAACTGATCAAAACAGTGATTCCGATTAACAGTCACAGTTAAGCTATAAAATGGTAAACAAATCAGATTTCCCAACCACGTGATCACTTTACCCAACAAAATTTTTCAGGTAATGTGGGTTCCCCGAAATCCGGGTAATCTCCGGCTCTGAACGGTGCGGGAAACCCGGAAAAAGTCATGTGATGCCGGCTCTGAACGCTTCGGGTTCCCCACGGGGAAACCTGGGGAACCCAGAGTGCGGTCCGTGAACGCGCTCTTAAAAAAGCGCTAAAATATTGTAACCCTTAAATGTGCAACGATGCTGCTGAGATATAAAGATCGCAGCGACATCTGCTGGATATTTTCTACAACTGTAAGATTTTGCTAGTCTATACAATGTAATACGAAAATCCGGCAGATGTTGCTGCGATCGGCACTTGGGATTTTAGCAGTATCGTCGCACATTTAAGGGATACAAATTTTTAGCATTGCTTGGATAGCATATTTCCACACTAGGTATTCTAGACGCTGTACTTTAAACGTTTACCAATGAAAATTACGCTTGGTTTCCTTCTGACCTGATTACAAGATCTTTGTAGCTCCTCGACTTTAAATTATAAAATAACAGCGCTACTTTCGTAATGTCTTCGCCTTTTAGTATTTACCGAAGTCGGCTCGTTGATATTTCGTTTTAGTTCGTCTTGTAATTGTGTAGATTTTCTTGCAAGATGCATCATTTGTTGGAGAATTTTTCACCTTTTTCTTGGTCAGACATACTGGAATCGGAAGAAAAGTGCATTTCATTTTTAGAAGATCTCGAACTGATTCCTAGAAAAACGGACAAACTTGCATGTCCAGTTTGTTGCGGTTCTATGTCCACTATGAAGAATAAAAGCTATAAGACTGGTTGGATATGGACTTGCAAAAATCAAACTTCAGACCAGAAAACTTGTTCTGGAAGTGTAAAACCGTTAGAAAATACGTTTTTCGAAAGCCACCGCGTACCACTTCGAGATTTTGTTGGCATCATTTTTTGCTTCCTCTTAGGAATGGACGTGCGAAAGATAAGTGAGCAGGTGGGATATTGGAGGATTAGTCGACGTGAAAATCGCATAGGTTCAAGAACAATCTTGGATATTTACAACAAGTGTAAGAAAATTGGTGCTATAATTGCTGTACATTCAGGCGCACAAGCAGAAAATCTAGCAGAGGCGTTTGACGTCTATTGTGAAAAATATATGCTAGTCCTTCCAAGTTATGGCGACAAGGTGTACCAGTTTTTAATGGATATAAAATCTGTGTATCCTGGTTACGGGAAGAAAGGACTGGCTAGTGAAGTCTCCAATTTGTGTGTCATGAGTTCTTTTTTATCTGTTAGCGGAGACAATCTGCATGAGTTATCTGCGAGCACAGAAAACTTGTCGGTTTCAGGTGATGGTATGGATGATTCAATCTCGAGCACAGGGCACCATTAAGTGAAGGCCGTAAGGTTTTGTTGGCTTCTTTTTTAGCAGTTTTATGTCTTCATGTGATTTCTTATGGATTATTTAGTCTCGAGAACAAGACAACATTCTCTCCCTGAAAATAAAGTTTTTGTTAATTTCCCGTGGATAATTTAGTCTCTATCACAAGAGAATATTAAGTGAAAACTATGCTTTTGTTAGTTTCCTATGGCTTATTTAGTCTCGAGCACAACGTAATATTAAATGAGAATTGCAAGGTTGTGATAGTTTCTTATGAATGGTTTTGTCTCAATTACAACACTACATTAAGTGAAACCTAAGTTTTTGTTAATTATCTACGAATGATATGATCTCAAGCACAAGGCAATATTAAATGAAAACTACAAGGTTTTGATAGTTTCGTGCAGATGATTTAGTCTCGAGCACAAGACAACATTGAATTAAAACTGCAAAGTTTTGATAAATTCTTATGGATAGTTTTGTCTCAAACACAAAATATTAAATGAAACAATAAGGTTTTGTTACTCTCTTTCCATAGTTTTATTGCTTTTTGATTTCCAATGGCTCGAGCATACGTAAACCTGTGGAAACTCAAAGATATTGTTTCTTTTAACCGTTTTATACCATTATTGTGATTTCCCTGTAGAACGGGTAGTGTTTAAATTTCTTGTATTTCTTTATATACTCATTTTTTGTATCGTAAAAAGTAAATTTATTGCTTTGTTACTTGAAGCAGATTTCTACGAGCTTTTAATAAAAAAAATTTAAATATTAGTTTGTTTTAACTTTTTTAATCGATACTTCTGATCGATAGATTTCGATAACTTCCATTTAAGAGAAAAATGGACCAATTTCCAGCTGTTTTTGTCGGACTATAATAGGTAATAATTGTTCAATTGAAAAGGTAACTAAATTTAACTGACTTAAAAGCACAATTGTGGTGGAAAAAAAGGATAATCCCTCCCCACTCATTCTACCACAGATTATTGCATAAAAATGATACTGGTGCCAACCGTCTATTTAATGTTACACGTGGATTAGGGCTTGGGAGGTGGGGGGAGGGGATTCGCCTTCATATTATTTATCTACAAGAGTTTCTAGTTTTAAAAGTTGGTGCAATTTTTACTATGTCGATGCCCCTTTTACCCTGTCAAGTACTAATCCAAGCGTAGTGGATTGGTACCAGAACCATTTTTATAAGATTTCCAGAGCAGAAATACAAGGATATCCTTTTTATTCCAACAATAATAGTGAAAATGCTTCAAAGCTAGAAGTTTTAATGACAGTACCTTTTTTTTAATCGTTCAAAATATCGGTTTTCTGTTTTTAACTTTCCAGTCTTTCATAGTTTTTGAATACTGTGTAAAGAACCACATTTAAAATTTATTACCAGTGCTCTATTTTTAAATAGCTTTAAAATTTATCCACATTACTACTCAGAATTGTAAAGTTATTTTTGTTTTCAAAATGAAGTCAGTTTAAGCATTGTTACTCTGAATCAGTTAAAGTTCAAAATTTATAATTAAACGTTCATTTTGGGCAGCCTGCATGCTTAAACAAATATGAAGTTAAACTTTAAAAAGAAGACATGGGTAGATATCATTGATTTTTGGTTCCCCGTTAGTGTAAATTTTTTTATTTTTATAACATTTTGATATAATTTAGGACCATATTTACTGCCTCTGCTGTTGATTTTTGTTTGAAGCTTGTTTAAATGTGTTAGTATCTACAATCACTCTGACTTTGTTGTTTGAAGATTCTTTAAATCTATTGGGATTTACAATTAATCTCTAATTTTTATTTGAAGCTTGTTTAAATGTGTTAGGATCTACAATTACCCTCTCTCTGACTTTGTTTAAAGATCGTTTAAATGTGTTAAGATCAACAATTAGTCTGATTTGTTTGAAGAGTGTTTAAATATGTTAGGATCTACAGTTACTGTCTTTCTTATTTTTATTTGAAGATCATTTAAATGTGTTAGGACCTACAATTATCGACTCTTTTGTTTGAAGCTTGTTTAAATGTGTCATCTATAATTATCCTTTGTCTGACTTTTTGTTTGAAGCTTGTTTAAATGTGTCATCTATAATTATCCTTTGTCTGACTTTTTGTTTGAAGATCGTTTAAATGTGTTAGGATCTACAAGTACTGTCTCCGATTTTTGTTTGCAGATCGTTTTAAATTGTTCAGTAAAAGATGCAGACTTAACTGCAATAGAAAATTCTTTCTTTGAAACCGCGAAAATGTCTCTAAAGCTTTCTGAGAAAGTTCTAGTATAATAATGACCGTTCATAAAAATCACTATAAAAGATAAATCGATGTATGTATACCTAAAACATTTTTTAATTAAATGAAGTTCGTATAATTGAAAATCATTCTGCGTTGTTGATGAATTAAGTACATTTTATTTTCATGAAAATAGTTTTTTTCAGAGGCATAGAGAGCCAACTTGGGCACCCGGAGATAAAATTTTCAAACGGGAGCCATCTCAAAACTTTCTTGGGAAAGCGGGAGGGGAGGGGGGGAGGTTATGTTTTGTTTGAAACTTATACACACACATTCATATATATGTATGTATGTTTGTTTGAGATGTGCTTCTATACACGTATAATTATGTATATTTATGTATGTATTAATCACTTAAAATTTTTTTTGGACATTTTCGTTTTCGGTCGAAAATAGGAAGATTGCCGAAATTCGGTTTCGGTCTTAAAAATCTGTTTCGGTCGATCATTAATTAAGGGTGTATTCCGATCCAAACTGCTTATTTTCCGATTCATTTTAAAATTCATTTTTGCTCTCAAACGCATCAAACTGGGAAATTATCTTATTTAGAAACTCTATAATGTGCCGTGCTTCTTAATTTTTTGATAAATGCAGAAAATACTGTAAAAAACGCTGTCAAAGTTGGCGTTTTGAACCGAATTTTCCGAAGCGGGCGATCTGGGAATGAAAAAAAGGGGTCATACTGAGAAAATAACTGTTTAAAAATCAAATTCTAATTAATTGAGCTGAAAATGAAATCACACGGCATGTTAAACATGTCTTCAGAAATCACCCCAGCAAGTTTAATGTTTTTACTTTTAAAAATGAGTCTGAAAATATCTCAGAAAATTTCGAGCTGTTGAGGGTGGAAAAATATTTTTTCGAATACACCCTTTAAAATAAAAATTTTGGAATTATTTTTGTTTTGACCGAATCGAGGGGAAGTGTGTGTGTAGGTAGGGGGGGGGGGGGGAGGGAGTCAATGCTTTATCTACTCATTTCCTTTGAGATATGTGCAAAATATTCCTGATGTGTTTTTAATTTTATGCGAATTTTTAAATTCAATCAATTTTTTTCAAATTGGTTTAAAAGTTAATAGTAGAGTTAAAATATGGCATTATGAGTTAGCCACTCCAAAAAATTGATTAAATTCAACGTTTTCTTTATAATTGTAACTTTAAAAGTAAATAATTACTATTAAGTGTAACGTTTTTATTCATACAATAAATATTTTAACTAGTGACTAATACAGAAAACTGAAAAGCACTTGAAATTAAAAATACACGTAGCATTTAAAAAAAGCATTTATAGACTTTTGTTTCAAAAAATAAGAATAGACTAACAAAGTTTCTCTTGCCAAGCAAGGGTCAATATATTGTGGCGTGGCCTTTAGCCAGAGTTGGGCAAAATACATCGAAAAACCATTTTCGATACAAAATACATTGTTTTTACTTTCTTCTATCTTTACAAGAAGAAAGTATTGGATTCATGAAAATTTTCGAATTCCGGTTTTCGACGGATTTACACGTTTTAGGGGTCAGAGATTCCAAAAAACATGTTTTTACAAAATGTCTGTCTGTGACTCTGTGAGTCTGTCTGTCTGTCTGTCTGTCTGTCTGTGTGTATGTGACACAAATTTTGTGGGCGCTCTATCTCAAGAACTAATGCACGGAATTTAATAAAAATTGATATTCAGTTAGTGCCTAATAAAAATTGATGCTGATTAGTTTTTGGTGTAAATCGCTCAACAGGTGGCGCTGCAATGCTGCATTTTTCACGATTTTCGCAATAGCTCTATCTCAAGAACTAATGCACGGATTTTGATCAAACTTCAGATTTAGTTAGTCCTTGATATGAATTGATGATTACGTTTTGGTGTAAATCGCCCAACAGGTGGCGCTGTTATGATGAATTTTGCAGGATTTACACGATTTCCCCAATAGCTCTATCTTAAGAACTAACGCACGGATTTTCATCAAACCTCAGATTAAGTTACTCCTTGATATGACTTGCTACTGATTAGGTGTTGGTGTAAATCGCCCAACAGGTGGCGCTTCTCTGCTGCCTTTTCCACGATTGCCTCAATAGCTCTATCAATAGAACTAATGGACCAATTTTCATCTAACTTCAGATTTAGTTGCATGTTGACACAAGTTGTTGTTAATTAGGTTTTGGTGTTAATCACCCAATAGGTGGCACTGCTATGCAGAAATTTTCACGATTTTCGTTATTGCTCTATCTCAAAAACTAATGTACGGATTTTCTCCAAACTTCAGATTCAGTCAGACGTTGACATAAATTGTTGCTGATTAGGATTTGGTATAAATCACCCAATAGGTGGCGCTGCTAGGCAGCATTTTGCTGAATTTAGACGATTTCAGCGATAGTCATATCTCAAGAACTAATGCACGGAATTTCATATCGTTAGAATCCTCATGAGATGCATAGATTGCCATTTAATTTTGGCAGTGTGATAGCGAATTTTGAAGTATTAACGTGTGTGAGATAGAAGAAAGTTTTGGGATTGGTACATCCGACTAGTTTCAACTTAAAATACAAAATACTTTCCAAATTTCAAAAATTCAAAATACAAAATACATGTATTTTGAAAATACATTTAAAATACAAAATACATTAAAAAAAAAAAAAGATTGTGCATTAAATTGCACTAGTCAAATGCAAAGCTAACTTACAAAACTGATTAAATTTTTAGAAATTATAAATTTCCAAATAAAGAAGCAAAATTAATTAAAACTCAACAAAAGATAACAAAAACAAAACTGTAAGATTGGAGCAACAATGGGCTTAAAAGTGTCTGAAAGTTGCAAGAATAACTAATAATGAATAAACTACTCTTTAAAGGTAGTTAGATTTACTCAGTAGAAATAACTGCATGAATTGATTGTGGGAAAGGTTTGCATGGGCCCGGGCTTGGCCTGAGTTCTGTACTCGGCCCGGTCCAGCAAAATGAAGGCGAATTTTCAACCGGACCGGGTCGATAGAATTAGAACAATTTTTTCAACGGGCCAGGCCGAGAAAGAAAATAAATGGGCAAGGCCGATAAAAGAAATTAAGCGGGCCTACCTGGCCGCTATAAAACTTTAATCGAAGCCTTTAAAATACGAGCCATTTTCCATGAATGTGACTTTCGCGAGAATAAGTATTAAGTATAAATGTGCGTTACGAGCCGATGCTAGTTTGACAACCTCAATACAGAAATGTAACATGTCCAGCGTAGAGACCAGTATCGGACAGTTATACGGTGTCTGAGCCATGGCTTAATTTTTTCAGCAGACTCGGGCCGGGCTAAGATCAGGCTTGCAATTTTTTTTTTTTTTTTTTACATATTCAAACAGGGCCTGAACTGGACTTTATTGTTCTCAGGATGTGTTGTGTAGAGAAGGCAATATGTTGTGTAAAAATATTAATAACGATAATGAACTTCTCTTAACGGAATCTTTGGAAATATACCTCAAGGTGGTTCTCAAATTCACTGCTCAACAATGAGAAATTTCCTGACTAATTTTTTACTGTAAAAGCTTAAAATTGACAGGCCTGACTATTGAAGGGATTTGGAATCGAAAAACGTATTTTTTAATTTTATAAATAAATTACTTATCGAGATATAAGATATTCTTGTCACGTGACTGCAGGTTTTTCTCCTTTCCTGTGCTATTGCTTCTGGAAATTCCATTCAAAACTTTAACTTTGACAGTATTTTCTCAACGATATATTGCCTTTATCAAAAAATGATAACGTTATTCGATTACATAGTTTCTGAATAAGAGCACCTGCCAATCTTATGCGTTTCCGAAAAGAAATGAATTCAGAAGTGTGTCAGAAAGCTCCTTTGGATTTGAGAAAAGCCTTATTAAATGGCAGAAATATAGTTTCACAAATCTGCTTTTTATTATACAGCTTCAAAAATTATCCTGTTTTTAACCCTCCTTTTTTCTTTTATTCTAAACTACATTATTTTTTTAATGAATCTTTATTTGAATGTTGAAACGTCTAAGACTCTAAGTAACCATTAATGTTGCTATTGTGTATTTTCTGTCTCGCGAACGCATAGTAATTTTAAAATATACTGTAAAATTATCCCATAAATATGTATGCAGTATTCTTTAAAAGAATCTTAATTGTATGTTTTGAAAAATGATTTTTTTTTTAGAAATTGAGTCAGGCCTCATTTAATTGATTTTTCCGCAGGCCGGGCCTATTTTCACTGATTTTTTTACGGACCGGGTCGTGAACTGTGAAAATATAAACGGGCCGGGTCTGTAAATTCCGACCCGTGCATACCTCTAGATTGTGGATCCGATCAGGAATCTCTTTCACGAGGCATAGGATAGCACCGCCGGCTACTGAGTGTCCTAAGCCAAAATTGAGACAGTATTGATTTTGAGAAAAAGCATAAAAAGTTTGGTGCAATTCTATTCAATAGGTGCAGAGATATAAAAATCTCGAAAATCCTAAAAAAATAACACAACACAGAAAAAAAAAAATCATGTGTAGGACGATGTACACCAAAATGTCATCCATACTAACTGAATATGATGAAGTTTGATGAAATTCCGTACTCTAGTTCTTGAGATACAGCTCTCACGGCACACCTGACAACTTCAGATTTTTTTAAAATCAACACTACGAACCAAAAAAATTATTTTAAAAAGGTACCTTTAATGTACGTGGTACTTATTTCATTTAAATTTAATTTACAAATATGATCATTTTGACATGGAAGGGAAAAAAAAAACAAGAATTTTACGTACATGTTACAATAATAATGGAAACGCAGCATAACAACGCCACCTCTTGAGCGATGCACCCCAAATTTTATCAGCATTAATTTATTTGAAGATCTAAAATAATATGATTAAATTTTGTCCATTAGTTTTTTGGATATAATTATCGCGGAAATCATGAAAAACCCAGCATAGCAGCACCATCTGCTGACCGATATACACTAAAAGTGAATCGGCAAGTATTTCTGTTCAGGCCTATATGCAGTTAAATGAAATTCTGTATATTGGTTCTTACAATATAGCTATCATGGAATAAAATTATTATGCATATCAGTGTCACCTGTTGGGCGATATAAACACAACGCTAAGTTATACCTAGGTGTATCTTAATCTGAAGTTTGATTATTATTAAACTCCATGCATTAATTCTTGAGATTGAAGGGCCACAAAAATTGTGTCTCACACAGACTAACAGACATACACACATTTCCCAAAAATAGTTAAATTGCGTTCAAGACATCCCAAAACGTGTAAATCAAGCAAAAAACGAAAGTCGAAAATTTTCTCGGTTCCAATACTTTTTTCTTATTTATTAGAAGAATGTAAAAACAAATTAGTCTAGAATCAGTCTTTTCAATCAGTCTTTCTTAGTATATGTCTACAAAAGAACATATTTTATAATAATCTTATATGTACAATCGCAACGAATAAAATTATTTAAATGTGTTTAAATGTATTTTCTTATTTTTATATAATGCGCGTATGTTTAATAAGAGCTCCCAACTACGCAAGATTTTTTAGGCCTTCCACTAATAAAATATTTGGGGCACAACTTTTCGATTATGGTGCATTTTAGAAATAATGCATACGAAATTTAAAATATGTATTACTGGATGCAAAAATATAAAGGAAAAAATTAGATAATTTTTAACACAGGTTGAATTATTATTATTCGTATTATTATTATTATTATTATTCATATAAAGTAGTTTTAAAATTAAAACACTCAGTTAAAATATCAAACCATATACAAGCGCAAAGAAATAAGAAATCATTTGCACTTACTATGAAAGTCTTGAAACTTTTAATACAGAGCAGAAAAAATATGAAAGCTCTTACATTCGTCAAAAGAAAGTACTTATAAAATATTCATAAAAAGTAAGAATAATTCGAATGCAAAATTTGCAAAGATAAATTTCATTTTTTCATAGTCAAATCGTTCCTTTAAAAGTTCATTGTAGCAATTTTCTTGCGGTTACTGTCTAACAAAATTTATGTTAATGAATGAAACATGCGAATTTTTAAAAAATCCTTTTTCGATATTTTTAAATATAATTACTACACCAGAAATTAAAAATTAAGCTCCTTATATGTGTGGTCAGTCAATGGGCAACTGTTGGTAATAGAGCACTGCACCTGCGCAACTCTTTAAGATCCTTCCGGTCTATCACAATACATGTTTTTTATTTCTTGTAATTCTCACAGCAACATTAAGATATATAAAAGTTATTTTTGTAACTAATCAGCAAGAATACGTTTACTGTATCAAAACATCATATTCATCAACCTCCTTGTCTCAGCAATAGTCGAAAAGTGTGTTTATATTAACTTCCAGAACAGAATTTGAAAACTAATCAAAACAGATAGTCCCATATTTCCTTTTAATGAATCTCAGCTTTTCTCTGTGCGGTTTAAACATGGCAGTTCGAAATTTAGAAAAAATGTATTTTGAGTATTTTCAAAATACAAAATACATTATAAAACCATCAGAAAATACATTACAAAAATAGTTTGATCTTATCGGTTTAAAATACAAAATACAAGATACAAATGTATTTTGAAAATGTATTTCAAATACATGTATTTTCGATACTGCCCAACTCTGATTTACAGACGCACTCAAACGTATTCTCTTACATTATGCTGTATGCGGGGGGGGGGGGGGGTGATCATTTAGGGTGCATTTTAATAGTGTTACACAATCTTAAACATAGTTAATTTTATATACTTTGAGATACACTTTAAAATGGTTACTATAGACTAAGTTATGTGTAACGCTTAAAGTACGAGTATAGGGGACTCAAAAGTATTCCGTTATGTTATAGCCCATGACGAAATATCGTTTGCGGAGTATTTGATTGATATTACTCTGCCACAATGATAATGAAATTGATATGAATTTCTGAGGTGTCCTAAGCCTATTTTCTGTACAACATGAGCATTTAACAATTAGTTACGGGGTCAGACAAAAGAGCTTGGTTATATATGGTCTACGAAGAAAAACTGTTTGTAGTGTATTTCGATTACGTTACATTATTTCAAACATGACGAAATTAGATACACATTACTTCGATTTGTTACAAGATGCTTGCATTCGAATATGGTTTGCATTTCATTTAGTGTTCATTTACAAGGACACATAAAATATTTTGATACAATACTGTATCCGACGTGTTAGCTATTAAAAATTAATGCTGAAAGTGCATTTTCAATTACAGAATGCGTTTTTAAGTTTAACTAAATTTTTGCGTACTACATGGTGTGCTTAAATTTTACAGACCAGGACTACACAAAAGAATTCGTAAACATTACTGAGAATGAGTATGAATGGCTTAAAGATGCTTGGTTTCTTTAGTTATAAATGTACAAGATCAACTACATTTATTATGCTAAGAGGTGTTTGTATCATACAAATAAAATCCTATACAGGGATATTAAAAAAACTGGATACATTGCCGCCTATGGAAAATAATTCCTAGAAGTGTGAATTCAGTAATTTTAAGCATGTATTTGCTTGAATTAGATTTCAGCTTAATATTTGACGTGTATAAAAATCTGTATGCTATATACAGGGCTACACAAAATAATTCAAGTATGTTTCCGTCTATTGGTAGAAATTGCCGAGGGTGAATTTTCAACTGTTTTATGTATTTTCTTACAAAATTAAATTTTAACATAGTATGTAGAATCTCTACAAATATATGCAGTACAAATATTTCATATACAGAGCTGCACAAAGGAATTGGAATATCTTCCGGGTTATGGGCGCAATTGTTGAAATCTGCTTTTCAAATGTGTCATACGTTTTACAAATATTTAGTTAGGTAACTTCTTTACTTTATTAAACGGCGAAGTTTTGTTACAGTGTTCTGGAAGTGTTGGAAAGTTTTGAAGCATGATTTTTCTTTTTTTGTTTATGGATGTATTCGGCTTAGTCGATAACACCTTTGGTATCTAAGTTTGGTGGTTCTTTCTGAGCTAGTCGGAATGAAAGGATTTCAAAAGATTTTGAGAATATACTTGCAATTAGCCTATATTGCCTCCAAGCATCTTGGCACAGACCCGACTGAGTTTTTAGTTTGGTACAAAATATTTTTAAATACATTCTTGTAGAACTCATTTCAAATAATCTTTGAATATCTGTACAAAAACAAAATACGATCAATGACATTCCTGATTGGGGACAAGGAAGGAGTATATATAGTTGTTGCTTGTATTCCAAATTATCTAGATACTGTTGACGGGCGAGTCGTCTTGTTAACTTATTGCTTATTTATGTTAATAAAGTAACATTTGTAGTAAGCATTAAATGGTTAAGTTATAGATGTAGGGGAGACCGGGGGAATGGCGACACCTTAAGGGAATTTAATTTTTTTTACCTAAAAAAAAAAAAAAAATGCTTAATTTTTAATAGTAAAAATTCTAAAGCTGAATCGTGATCTTTAGTATCTGTATCAATTTAACCGTAATCATAACTGTAAAGTAAGCACAAAAAAAAAAAAAAAAAAAAAAAAAAAAAACTTTCAACCTCTGTACAGTGGCGGGATTACCCAGGATACTGGGGGTAATTCCACCACTGTATCGGAGTAATGACGCCACTCTTTAATGACCTAGTAAATACATAAAATGGATGCTAGGAAACACATAACCTACTGAAAATATTTAGAAAGCAACGTAATTTAGCAGAATAATGAATAATTACAATGTTCCTTAAACTAGATTTATTAATGTGCTAAGCTTACAATTTAACTCAAATTGCGAAAGTCGCCCTTTGCCATGACGGCGGCATTACCCTGAATGGACAATATAGCGGAAATCCCCCAGAAAAGCCGAAAGAAGAACCGAACTTGTTCAACAAATTGCATCAAAATGTTGGCGAATGCATGTAGATTACGGGGGTAATATTATCTTAAGTACCTAATGTTACAATAAAAGGTGGTTACCTCTACTCATTTGAAGCTCCAAAATAAGAAGCAACTAGATGAAAACTAAATTTCTGGTAGAACAAACGAACGACTTACAACAAAATCACTCTCACTCTAGGCACTGTTTTCTATTGTTGGCCACTATAGTTCAGGCGTATTTACTATATCAAACTGCCTTCAGTTTTTAAACTAGGCGGGGTGGCGGCATAACCCTGAGTGACGCCATTCCCCCGGTCTCCCGTACCCTACTTTGACATTATGTTTATGTACCATATTTTTCTGGGTAGTTTGTCTTGTTGGAATATAAAATTTTCATTCTAAGCCCGATTTTTTAGCACTTCCTTTAAATTATTTTTGGGTACATCTAAATAAACTTTAAGATTCATAAAACCATCTATAGAGGTTTAGCAACTCGGTTTGCGGTCATACAAGATACAACTCCAGACCATAACCCCTGAATTGTAATAAATGACATTCAAATGCCGGATCTTTTGTAAAGCGAGTTATTTTATTTTTACTAGCTGACCCGCCCGGTCCCGTAATAACCTTATATAAGCCTCAAGTTTGTATGATTTCATATCGTTAACCTAATTTTGTTTGATTTTATTTTTAAAGGAAGAATTCGCGAAAAAATATTGATATTCAGTGGTAAAAGTGCCCGTAAGTAGGCATTTTCCTTGTTTTTTCATGCAAGGTCGTTTCACACAAAAAAGGTTGTCCAAACTCTTCGAAATTTTTCGGTTATAAATGTAACTGTATTCAAGTTCTCTTTAAAATTTTGTGAAAAAATATGCATATTTAGTAGTGAAAACATCAGCCGAAGCAGAACGAAGCCACTACAATTTGCATTTTTTCTTTTGCATAGAATTTTTATTGCTACTCGTCCGAACGTTTCGAAATTTTTAGGTAATAGGTGATGTAAATCTGGTATGCCCATATGCTCTAAATAGATTGTGTCGAAATAGACGTTTAGTTACTTTTAGCGTTGAAAAAATATCGTCTCCGGGAGGCGCAAATTGACCGACCTGTGATAGCCAATGTTTTGAAAGGGTTAAAATTCGTATTTTTGAAAATCTCAGCTTTAAAAACCATATCTTTTATTTGTCGGTA
Source organism: Maratus speciosus (assembly GCA_963932465.1). Lineage (NCBI taxonomy): Eukaryota > Metazoa > Arthropoda > Arachnida > Araneae > Salticidae > Maratus > Maratus speciosus. Next base: position 176,372,355 of record OZ010799.1, on the reverse strand, counting down.
CATCTAAAATTGCACCCTCGCAGAACTTTTTCCTATAAGAGGGGAATCGTCTATCGCAAAAACGGTCCTTTCTTTCCCAAAAGATAACGATATTTTTCCGAACTGATTGCAGCGTTTAAAGCGTAAAAGTACGAACTTTAAGGATATATCTTCTGTTTTTTTCTTATTCCGAACGGTTTAGCTGATAGAGGGGAAATAAAAAAAAAAAAAAAACGCCAGCATTTTGTTCCTTTCCGCTCGAAAATCGGATTCTGAGCATGCCCAAGTGCATCTACAGATTTTTGAGAAACAAAAATCGCTTTTTGATGAGTTTTTAATTAATATCTCTAATTTTATTATAAAAATTTCACTGTTTTCTTTTTACGCTTGGTAGAAAGCTCAAGCAAATGAATTTATTAAAAATCATAATTTTTGCTGCTTTTAAGGCTGTTCTAGTTCTTAACTGCTGTGCTTAACAAGCGCAAAACGTTTTGACACATTTACAAATTCATTTTTTAACGGAAATATATAAAATTGGAAAGCCTGGCCATGGAAGCGATTTGGAATTGAACTGTTTTTTCCATTTTTTGATCAATAAATTACCTATTGAGTTATAAGTGTTTTTGATGACGTGACAAACACGTTTTTCGCCTGATTTTGAGTGTTTATTCTCCACTCGAGCGGAAACTCGGTTGAAAAAGTCCACTTTAACACTATTTTCTGAAAGATCTATTAGGTTTGCAAAAAAAAAATGAAAAAAAAAAACAGCTCGATGGCATAGTTTCTGAACAACACCAGCTAGTTTCATGCATTTTCGAACAAAAATAAGTTAAAACTTATGTCAGAAAGTTGCCCTTTTGGATTTGAGAACACCCTTAAGGGAAAGGAAAAAAAAGGAAAGGAAAAAAAGGAAAAGAAAAGGAAAAAAAAATAAAACATTTAAACCCTCTTTTTAGGCTTTCTAAATAGATTTTTCAACGTACAATCATAACTTAATATTTAACAATTGAGGGGTTCACAACCAGGGGCGGATCCAGAGAATCTTTTTTTTGGGGGGGGGGGGGGGGCGATACCGAGTGACATATAATCAACGTAGTATCATAATTTCTGTTGCTCAAATCATTCCTTGCAGTTAATTATTAATTGAATATGAAATAATTAATGCGATTCGAATATATTAGACTCTCGATTATCGACGTCCGATTATTCGAAACACTCGCTTATCCAACACTCTTGTTATATAATCCCGCCCTCTCCTCAAAATATTGTTTATTGTTACTTATTAGGTCGAAAAATTAAAACGATATAACAAAATTCATTTATTGAATGTCCTATTTTATTTTTCTTTTTGCTCTTGTACTGTGATAATTATTTATCATATTTTTTGTTCTTTTAGTTATAGAGAAGTTTTAACAACGTTAATAACACAAACCTGCGATGATTGTGTTTTTTAACTTTTGATAATTGATTTTGATGTATTTTTTAGCACTGAATCCGAAAATGAACTTCACTTTTAACCATCACGTCACGATTTTTGCGAATGGTAAATCTCGAAGTTCAAAAGTAAAAAAAATAGCGAAAATCTCTCAAAGCAATTTGTCAAAGTCGTAACAAAAGAAGGTAAATGTTTTAAATACATCTGCGACAAATTTCCCAGCCTTATCAACCGCCAAAATAAAAGAGAATACCGAGATGAACATCAAGAAGATAAAAGGAAAAGCGCGAAGCAGAGCATGAGCGGTTCAAAGAAACTTCCACGCATGGAATAAAATTATAAGGATTTTAAATACACAATATTTTACATATTTAACTGTAAAAATGAGAAAAAAAATGAATAAATTATTATGAAAAAAAAATTACGTCTATTTTATAGTAGCAGATTTTCCCAATAATTCGACATTTTAAAAATTTGCGATTTGGGAAAAATCCTGACATGATGCTATGGTAAAAAATGAAGGTGGATTTTGGATTCAGCATTAAACTAGTTGAATGTGCCAATCCCAAAACTTTCTTCTATCTTATACATCTTAATATTTCAAAAACTAGTTGCACATGTTAATACTTCAATATTATTAGTTCAATATTATACCAACTTTGATTTTCATCTTAAATTCCTGCTTCATTTTATTAAATGAACTAAAAACGAGTTAATCCATATCATGATATTTCTTAAAATTAACAGTTTTTCCTTATTCTGTTGTTATCAGATGTTTGCCAATAGCCGGGCTTAGCAGGAAGCGAGTTCCCGCGTTTGCACGAGCCGCCGATGGACAACAGAACTACGAAAAATCAAGAAAAGTATACAAAAATCGCTATCACAGAGCCCCTTTACCGCGCGATATTTCCAAATTCGAGGAGAACCTGTTGGCCAAAGCCAAAAATATGCACAAAAAATTTGGTTCAATTGTATGCATAATTTTATACACTTTTCGACTGTACAATAAAGAAAATGTCACAAATATCTCTATTACAGTGCCCCCCCCCCCCCTTCCGGCAGATTTTTTTTTTTTTTTTCAAATTCAGGGAGGACTTGATTGCCATAGCCAGAAACGTACACAAAAAATTTGGTTCAATTCTATGCATAAATTTATACAATTTTCGAGGTACAATAATGAAAATGGTGCAGAGGTCCAATTATAGCGCCACCTTCTGGCGGTATTTTTTCAAGTTCAGGGAAGACTTGCTTGCCATAGCCAGAAACATACAAAAAAAAAAATGGTTCAATTCTATGCATAACTTCATACACTTTTCGATGGTAGAATAATGAAAATGGTACAGACATCGCAATTATAGCACCCCCTTCCGGAGGAATTTTTCCAAATTCAGGGAGGACCTTCGTGCCATGACCAAAAACAAACACAAAACATTTGGCTCAATTCTATGCATAACTTCATACACTTTTCGATGGTACAATATTCAAAATGGCACAAAAATCGCTATTACAGCGCCCCTTACCGGTGAATTTTTCCAAATTAAGGAAGGACCTGCTTGCCATAGCCAAGAACTTAAAATAAAAATTTGGTTCAATTCTATGCATAACTTCATACACTTTCGGATGGTACAATATTCAAAATCGCACAAAAATCGCTATTACAGCGCCCCCTACCGGCGATTTTTTTCCAATTTCAGGGAGGATCTGCTTGCCATAGCCAAAAACTTAAACTAAAAATTTGGTTCAATTCTATGCAGAAATTCATACACTTTTAGATGGTACAATATTCATAATCGCACACAAATCGCTGTTACAGCGCCCCCTACCGGCGAAATTTTTCCAATTTCAGGGAGGATCTGCTTGCTATAGCCAAAAACTTAAAATAAAAATTTGGTTCAATTCTATGCATAAATTAATACACTTTTGAATGATACAATATTCAAAATCGCACAAAAATCGCTGTTACAGCGCTCCCTACAGGCGAATTTTTTCCAAATTTAGAGAAGACCTACTTGCCATATCCAAAAACTTAAAATAAAAATTTGGTTCAATTCTATGCATAACTTCATACACTTTTAGATGGTACAATATTCATAATCGCACAAAAATCGCTGTTACAGCGCCCCTACCGGCGAATTTTTTCCAAATTCAGAGAAGACTTACTTGTCATATCCAAAAACTTAAAATAAAAATTTGGTTCAACTTCATACACATATTGGCATAACTTCATACACTTTAAGATGGTACAATATTCAAAATCGCACAAAAATCGCTGTTACAGCGCCCCCTACCGGCAAATTTTTTCCAAATTCAGAGAGGACTTACTTGCCATATCCCAAAACTTAAAATAAAAATTTGGTTCAATTCTATGCTTAACTTCATACACTTTTGGATGGTACAATATTTAAAATCGCACAAAAATCGCTATTACAGCGCCCCCTACCGGCGAATTTTTTCCAAATTCAGGGAGGATCTGCTTACCATAGCCAAAAATTTAAAATAGAAATTTGGTTCAATTCTATGCATAACTTCATACACTTTTGATGGTACAATGGCGACAGACGGACACACGGACAGACAGACATTTTCTATAAACATGTTTTTTGGGATCTCTGACCCCTAAAACGTGTAAATCCGTCGAAAACCGGAAGTCAAAAAAAATTTCGATTACAATACTTTCTTCTATTGAAGATAGAAGAAAGTAAAAATACATAAAAACCAATTATCGAAGCTGAAAAACATAACCATCACATCCATTTTTTAATATCAGATTTCTGAAAGAGAATAATCTCTGTAAAAGGATCCCCTTCAGAAATCTGAAGGGGCTTTAACATCCTTGAAAGTCAGAATGTGTCATCTAAGTGGTGTGTCTCTCTTCACTGGCACGGATCCAAGGAAGGGGGGAAATCGCCCCGATCGCCCCCCTCCCTTGGATCAAAAAATATAAATCCACCTATTATCGCGAATTTCGACAAATGTTCGCCGAAAAAAATCAATTTCGTCAATCGTTCGCCGGTCAAAGGATCGCAAAAAACGCGAATTTCGTCAAAGGATCGCGCAAAAAAGCCACTTTCGTTACAGGATCGCGCAAAAACGCGAATTTCGTCAAAGAAGCGCGGAAAAACGTGATTTCGTCAAAAAATCGGGCATTTCGTCAAAGGATCACGAAAAAAAACGCAAATTTCGTCGAAGGATCGCAGAAAAAACGTTAATTTCGCCAAAGAATCGCGCAAAAAAGTGAATTTCGTCAACAGATCTTCGAAAAATTGTGAATTTCGTCAAAGAATCGCGAAAAAAGTAGGCGAATTTTATCAAAGGGCCGCGGAAAAAACGCACAATTAGCACCAGGAGGAAATTCCCCTAGGCGTGCACCGACGGGGGGAGGGGGGGGGATCGATCGGGACGGTCGCTCCCCCCCCCCCCCCCCCAAGATATAAATCCAACGCTTTTAACGGCAGTTTTCGCGAAACAGGCAGACAAGCAAATGGTAATCCTCAATGGTAATCCTCACTGACGTTTCGGCAATTAGTGAACAAAAAAAGGATTATGTTCTGTCAAAAGGCATATGGCGCCATACTTTTTTACGCAATGGGTTGAGGCAAAGCCGCCTCAAGACTAGTCTTGAGGCGGCTTTGGTTGAGGTTGGGGGCGATGCCATTTCGTGTATTTTCTGTTGAATCTCTACAACAGAAATTGACAACGTTATACGGATCCTTTTAAAGTGTTGAAACTTTTTCGTTCTTTCAAAGAAGCTGGAATTCTAATTTCTGTATAACGATATTTTTGAGGCGTTTATTGTTTGAGAAAAGAATGGGATTCATAGCAATTTCCAGAGAAAGAAAGAAACAAGAAAAAGAAATGTCCTTTGAAAAATTCACGCATCTTAATGTTTACTGAAGAAAGCCACTAATGTGTAAAAAATGTACTGTTATTGCCACCCACATTGGTAATCAAGGAATATTTGATGAATGAACAAAAAAGGATTATGTCCTAATCCTGGTCCGTTAAAAGCTAAAATGCGTATGGTGTGTTGATTTCTTAAAAACCAACTTGGTAAATTTGTTCTTCCCTTCTTTGCCCCGATCGAACTCCCAACCCCCCATGGATGCGCGCCTAGGGGAATCTCCTCCCGGTACTAATTGCGCGTTTTTTTCCGCGGCCCGTTGACGAAATTCGCGTTTTTTTCAGCGATTCTTTGACGAAATTCGCGTATTTTTTTCGCGATTCTCTGAAGAAATTCGCATTTTTCAGAGATCTATTGACGAAATTAGTGGTTTTTTTGCGCGATTCTTTCACGGAATTAGCGTTTTTTCCGCAATTGTTTGGCGAAATTCGCTTTTTTTTTGCGATCCTTTGACGAAATTCGCGTTTTTTCTGCGCTCCTTTGACAAAACTTGCGTTTTTTTTTCGTGGTCCTTAGATGAAATGCGCGATTTTTTGACAAAATTGGTGTTTTTTCCGCGCTTTTTTGACGAAATTCGCGTTTTTTTGCGATGCTTTGACTAAATTGGCGTTTGTGCGCGATCCTTTGACAGCGAACGATTGACGACGAAATTGATTTTTTTCGGTGACCATTTGTCGAAATTTGCGATAATCGGTCCCCCACCCCCCCCGTTGGATCCGCGCCTGCTCACAACCATAGTAGACAAAGTCCATTTTGGGAGAAAAATATAAGTCCATGCAGAAGATGCATAAAATCTGTTTTATTCACTCCCATAGTGAACCAGCCTATAAACAAATGCCATATATAAGAAAGAATGTGAAAACAGGTTTGGTTCACTGTGGGAGTGAATAAAACAGATCTTATGCGCTTTCTAAATGAACTATCTCATTTATTTTTAACAAGAAAGAAAAAATCATGTGTCAAGCATAGATTTTGAAACACTTTCCAACACATTCAGAATAATGTAACAAAACTGCACCGTTTAATAAGTTAAAAACGTTATGGAAACCAAATGGAAACGCATGGCACATTTGAAAACCCAATTTCAGCTGTTCCCAATCTACAATCGGAAAACTATCCGAATTTTTTCAGCAGACCTGTATATGATATATAGATTTGTATCTATTAACTACATGTATGCTAAAATTTAGTTCACTTAAGAAATACATATACCTCAATTGAAAATTCCCCTTCAGCAACTTCCTCTAATGAGGAGAACCGTACATGAATACTTTTGTGCAGCCCTGTATATGAGTTTATATAATTTATATATAACGAGTAACGTGCGAAAAATTAGTTAAATTGAAAAGCGCATACCGAATTATAAAACGCACACTCCAGCAATTATTACTCACAGTACTATAACGGATTTCTTTTGTGTGTCCCTGTAAATGAATAAAAAATTCTATGAATACCCTTTTCTAACGTAATCGTAGTGAAACTCAGTGATTTATATCTGTTTCAATACATTTGAAATAGCATAATCTCATTAAATACTCTGCAAACGATTTTTCTCCATATACCATAATGTAATGGAATTCTTTTGAGTGCCCCTGTAAATGAACTATTAATCTCACATACTTCATATACAATACCAAACATGCTTTGGTGACTCTAAATAACCTTTATCAATTGCATGAAAATCCGAGTATACTGACGGGAGTTAGAGCATGGACAGACGGCCAGACAAACCGAATGCATAAACACTTTTCAACTTTGTTGGAAAGTGTTAAAAATGGACTTCATCTACTATGGTTATGAGCCCCTCAATTGATAGTCTTTTTTTAAAGTTACGCTCTTTTTTATTTATAATTATTTTCTACTTTTAAGTTTTCTAAAATGTTTCTTTGTTGCAGTTGAACAGCGCTTTGGCCTATTTTGGCGAGCGTTTGTTGGCGCATCATTAAATCCATTGTTTTTACAACTCCCATACAACTGTACGAGTTAGAGAATGTTTGGCCATTTATCACTTGCAGTGGGCTAATTGAAAAATGCCTTAAAATTGTCTTAATAATCAAGTTCTAAAAATATTAAAATATTGTATCGTCATCGGAAGCACATCTTTGTACAGTCGTGGAAAAAAAAAAGTAAACACCCCCTACTAACTCCTCAACAAATTATCGTAAAAGAAAGTTACTGGTACCGAACGATTTGAAATAAAGTCTACTTTTAAATGATGTATATAAAATTTGCTTAGGGGACCATCTACATATTAAAACGAACCATAACATCTTTTTTTTTCAATGACAATACCCAATTCTGACAGCATAAATGAACTCTACACCCGTCAATTAGCATAAAAACAAATTTTTATGCAATTCGTACCATAAGTTTCCGAGAAATTAATTATTTTAAAACGAGCGTATTTTAAGGGCTGTAACCAAATTGAGGTTAGTTACTCGATTGTTAACCGTGAGAGCACCCTTCTTGATCAAGGCACCTTATGAAACCTGTTAGATAACAGGACAGCAGAAGAAATTTCAAAATATCTACTCACTTCTATCATAGACGGCCCCTTAAACCATCATTTTGCCATTTTTTAAGCGTAATTTGAAAACTTGGAAGAAAAATGTGAAATTTTGGATTTCCATATAGCAGGACTTAATAAATGTAAATCCATCAAAAAAATTGTAGGTTGCAATTCATAATTTTTTCGAAAATTAATTTCATAATTCATATCATAAAATTATAAAAATTGCAAATTCAACATATTTATGTTTGGGCACATTAGCATTATTGCTACACAAAAAATTAGCACATTAGGAGCATAATTTCAGAAGATATAAATAAAATATGAAAATGTAATTTAACATTAGAAGCACTAAATTTTGAATGTTTATAATTCAGAAACCTTCGTGTCTAGGCATAGTTTGAACCGAAGATTTGAAATATCTCGCTAAAATTGGGTATTGCCATTGAAAAAAAAAATGAGGTTTGGGCTCGTTTTAATATGTAGATGGCCCCCTAAGCAAGCTTTATATACATCATTTAAAAGTAGACTTTATTTCCAATCGTTCGGTACCAGTAACTTCCGTCTACGATAATTTGTTGAAGAGTTAGTAGGGGGTGTTTACTTTTTTTTCCCACGACTGTACATTTTTGTAATTCTAGCATATCTGGAAATGGGTTACAAATTGATTGCAAAATTCCATCTTTCCACACAAAAAAAACTAGTTGGATCGTGGCAATCCCTAAACTTTCTTCTATATCATACATGTTAATACTTCCTGAAAAATGCAGCATAGCAGCGACACCGGTAAGGTGATTTAGAGCAAAATCTAATCAGCAACAACTTATGTCAACTTCTAACTGAATCTGAAGTTTGATAAAAATCCGTGCATTTTGAGATAGAGCTATTGCGCCATTAATGAAAAATGCAGCATAGCAGCACCACCTGTTGGGCAATTTACACCAAAATATAACCACAGGACCAATTTATTATGATATAAAAAACTGGTGGAACCAGAGAGAAAAGTAAAGCTCGATCTAAAAAAGTTACAGTAAAAAATTGTCAAATATTTCAGTTTAAAAATGTAAGTAGTGCGTAGAAAAGTGATGGAATAAGATTATCTGTGAAGCTCATGAAATTACCCAAATTTTTGTTGATAGCCGAAAATGTGGACTGAGCTTTACTGGTGCCTTAAAATCAATCAGGGAAGTAAAGGCATTTTTAACTCATTCTGAATTCCAATTATTCATAACCAGTTTAAAAATTCGGATTCATAAGAATAGGTTAGAGGTTGATTTGGAAATGAGCGAGAACATGAGAGATCGTTCAGTACGAAATATGGACCAAATTCCATTCCAGGGGTCACTGATAAGCCTGGAAGATCAAAGTCCAAAATAAGCCCAAAACCCTAAGCATGTACGATTCAACCATATGCTAACTACTTGTCTGGCTTAAGTCCATTGACATAAGGCTCCCTTTTCACAGTAATTACATGACATAAAAATTATTACGCTACATGTGTTATGTCAGACAGAAATGTTAATAACAACAATTCCTCAACAAATTGACTATATTAATGTTATACTTAAAATATTACTTCATGGTTTACATTCTTTCAGCTTTGTGGAGTTTAGCTTGACTTGATGCAATCATGTCCACAATTCTGGGTCTGACAGAAATTTTTTTGCACATAACTACACATTCTGTTTACTATACCCAGTACTCATTTTGAGTGGATAATATGATTTTGAATATAAGACACCAGTAAAGCTCAGTCCACATTTTCAGCTATCAACAAAAATTTGGGTAATTTCATGAGCTTTACAGATAATCTGATTCCATTACTTTTCTACGCACTACTGACTTTTTCAAACTGAAACTATTTGACAATTTTTTACTGTAACTTTTTTGGATCAAGCTTTACTTTTCTCTCTGGTTTCACCAGTTTTTTTATATCATTTCACATCTTTTTCAGATCCTTTCAGGAACTTAATCAACCAACTTCAACTAACCAAACAACCGCCCCAATTAACCAACCAATGATTCCAATTAACCGGTCCAATCAATTGTCCCTATCAAAAACTAACAGAAACATTGGTTCACCCGTGTATTTCAAGAGCTTTGATGACCCCATACTTATTGCTAAACCCCATATTGGGGTATTGACCTACATATTGATATACTTTACTCAGGACTGACCGTCAGACTAGTCCTTAGACTAAGTTTTATACATAGTGTGATCTCTTGAATTTTTCTGCTATGTACCTACGCTCCTCTGGTTTAAGGGACTATGTAGTATCCTAGACCAACCCCTCAAACACACAAAAAGCTAGGGTAAAAAACAGTCATAAGAAATGAATTAAAACTGCAAAAAAACTATAAAAAGGGAAAATTTATGTCTTTTGAACTTAATGGGAATTTAAAATTTTAAAAAGTCTGAAAAAGACTGAATGCAGAAAAATGATCAAAAGTGATTGAAAATATTATACAATACACCTGTAAATAATATCAGAAATATTACTAATATTAGATATTTATAATAATATTTCGGAGGTCAAACTAAAATATCACGATAATGACTAACATATTTACATCTAACTGTAACCATTGATTAAAAAATCAGGAAAATTGGAAAGTAGCCCACACAGCACACTTACATCTCTGAAACGTCGCAGCTGCGTCGCACTGCGACATTGCGATGTCGCACTGATCGTCTCACAGATGTTCTGGCAACCGCAAAATGTCCGTGACCAGCGACGTCGCGTTGTAACGTCTATAGTACATCGCACTGCAACATCTATGCGACGTCGCACTGTAGCATCTACGAGATAGCTCATTGTGACATCTATGTGACACTGCATTGCAACGTCTTCAGTGCATCGCACAACACATCTATGAGATATCACATTGTGACAACTATGCGATCTTTCTCTCCTAGTACTGTTCTGTAATGAGTAGACTATAGTAAGAAAACATAGATGCCAATTGTCACCACTACTTCTGAATAGCAATATTCACCTAATTTGATAAATGTATGTCATTAAATAAGGCAAATATTACTATTCGGAAACACTGGTGATAATTGGCCTGCTGACATGCATGTTCACCCTATGACATTTTTGTTACTGTTATTTTGCTATAATTAAAACAAATTATCGTTCACGTCCCCACTTACAAGTGCGGGCCTAATCTGTGGCTGCCCCAGTGTGCCCTTCAGATGCATCACAGAATAACTCAATTTCATATTTCTATTATTTTTCATTCAGGATATTTTGAATTAGAAAATAATAGAAATATAGTACTAGTGACATCTATGTAGTACATCAAAAATTTTCTTTTCGAATCTTAAATCTTCTTTTATCCTCTAATAAAATAGAAATGCAAATTTAGTATACATGATTTTTTAGCATGCATAATACACGTGACAGAACTCTTAAAAAAATACTTGTGGGGCTACTTCAGTCGCGCGAAAAGACCCACTTGCTAATTCTAATCTTATGGAAGAAATTTTTAAAGATATCTTGTTTGCATTTCAATATTTTTAAATGATTTTTTTTTTTTTTTTTTTTTTTTGCATTGGATAGTTGAGGTCGGTTTGTACAAAGGCCGTTTTTTACTTTTTCGATTTCGTTCAAAAATGTCTTTTATGAGTATGCTTGCCCTTTCGAAACCGGTTTCGAAAGTGAAAGTGTCCCAATTAAAAATACCAAAAAATAAAATCGCAAAAAGTAAGAAAAGGCAGATGTAGAAGTCGATCTCAGCTATCCAATGCAAAAAAAAAAAAAAAAAAAAAAAAAAAGAGATTTAAAAATACTGAAATTCAGACAAGATATCTTACAAAATTTCTTCCATTGGATTAACATTAGCGAACGGGTGTTTTCGCCGGACGGAGTAGCTTCTTAATGGAGTACTGAATTTTCCTCTACTTTATCGCAAATATTTTATCTTACTCTAAATTTCTAAAAATCAGTTTTTATGGACTTGTACCACTTTATATTCCAGGTATTCAAATTATTGGAATTGTGTTTGAATACTAAATTTTTTAATAGATAGTCACTTAAAAATATATATATATATATATATTGTATAAGTAGAATACATCGCTACTAAATAATTCATGAAGAAATTTATTACGTATAATTATATAAAAGTATCAGACAAAGAGTATGGGTTATGGTATTCAGGCTGATCATCCATATGAATGAGCCCAGGATAACAATTCAGTTGAATTAGAGGCCTTCTAAAAATGGTGACACACAATATTGGCAAACTCAAACACCAATTGTCACCACTACTTCCGAATAACAATCTTTATCTTTTTAAAAACAGAATTTATGTCAAAGATTATTATACAGAAATAGTGGTAACAATCGACCTACTGGCATCCAGACTCATAACCCTATGACACTTTAGTTGCTGTACTTTACGTAAAAAAAAATATATTTGGTTTTAACCATTCAGGACCTCATTTAACTCAAGCTAGCTCAAGTAAATGTCAAATTTTTTTTTCTCTGATTCCTAAATTTTCTTGCATTTACAGAAATACAATGTTTTTTATGGTATTGGAAGTTTGTGCGATTTCTATAAAAACTGAGGCATCCAGAAAAATGTGATCTAAGGCTGAATATTTGCTGAAAAAGTACTCAATGCAGTACCATATTCTTTCTAAATATAATCCACAGTCTAAGTGGCTTTACTATCGTATTTAATTGCAAGACTCTACCATCCTAAATCTTTGTCTATTCTGAAAATCAGTTTTCATGGGCTTTTATCATCAGTATTCTGAGTAGTACTTAAATTATTAGAATAGTGTTAAAAAAGTAAAATTTATAATTGATATAATCAGTTCCAGGGTTCGTAAATATCATGGTATTTTCGAAAATATCAAAAATATCCGATATTTTCAAAATAGTTAACTAGTTTGCTGATAAATTATTTAATAGTTAAATGATAAATTATTTAATAGTTAGCTGACAATAAATATTTTCAAGCATAATATAAATGAGAAACTAAAACATATTGCACTTAACATGAAAATTTACTTAAACAATATTCTAAAAATGCATTGATTTTAGTTTCCTTCTTTCTTTTTTCTACCTAGAACAAAATTGAAGATTACCTAACTGAAAACAGATATAATTTTATTTATGCAGTTATTAATATATATATATATATACATTATAGTATTCAGTGTCAAATATCAAGAAATCAGAAATTTTTAAAACAAAATTTTAAATACAAAATTGTTTTTAAATTAAAGAATTTTAATATAAATGTAAGCTTGTCTTATTTTTTATTTCCTAACATGTATTACCTATAGTTTATACTAAACTGAACCAATATAAGAAAAGATTATTTTCTAATGAAGCTATATAATTGATTATCTAAATTAGACAGTATATCTTTCAATGGCTGTTTTGAATTAATTATCTCGCCTAATTATTAGTTCTACATTTAAAAATAAAAACTTCAAACATAAAACTTGGGGAAAATATTTGTTTCCTTTGGATAAAAAAGTCATTGCCAGAGCCAGAAACAAAGTTTTTTATCTGCAGAATGATACAGTTAATAACAATTGAAAATTTCTTTTACACTTGTTTTAATTGAAAATGTCAAAATTATCTTGCTCAGTGATATTTTGAAAATAAATATCAAATATACAAAACATCAAACATCTTGATATTTTGAAAATAAACATCAAGTTTATGAAAATACCAAAAATCTTGATATTTTAAAAATAAATATATATCAAAATACATCGAGATATATATCCATTGATATATATCAACAAACCCTGATCAGATTTTAAAAAACATTGTATAGGTAATATGCTACTAAATGTTTCCCTAATCTTTCCTAATACATATTTTATAATAAAAAACTCATAATGAAACTTAAAAGGAACAGTGTGATTGTATAACAATATGAGATGAAGAGTTGTATGGATTATGATATGCATACCGACCACCCGTAAGTGAGAGTCCAGGATAAAGATACAGTTTGAGTCTACTCCTCTCTTACTCTCAGACAATGGGGGTATACAATATTGGCAAACTCATATGCTAATTACTGCACTATTCCTGAACAGCAATCTGGATGTGATACTGCCTTTCTTTCTCCTAACATACCTTATTTAATAACAGAATTTCTTTCATTAAACAAGGGGGAGATCACTAAACAGAAATAAAGGTGAAAATTGGTCTACTGACATGCAGGCTCACCCCCCCCCCCCCCCCCCCCCCACAATCACCCTTTTGTTGCTGTATTTTGCTCTACAGTTGTTGTTGTTTTTTTCCTTTAGGGCTGCACTTAACTGAAGCTAGCCCAAATAAATGTTAAATATTTTGTATCTGATTTTTAAATTTCCTTGCATTTAATAAAATCTTGCAACGAAATCCACTTATTCTTGTACAGAAATTCAATTATTTTATTGTATTATGATTGTGATAATTTTCTTAAGAAACCTCTATGATGAGCTATACTATTGTATAATACATTATATTAATAATATGATATATATTCATACAGTAGTATGAAACGAATTGGTGTTCATTCTATGTTTGTTTACAAAAAATATAAATTCCCTTGTAATAATTGTCTGGAGACACTTATAATTCTGTTATCTCCTCCACACAGAAATAAGTTTCAGTATGATGTGTCTCAGATTATGCAGAATTTCATCGAGCTTTTTTTTTTTGTAGTATGAGTTTTCCTTATTCGCTATAGGTGCAGATTTACAAAATATAAACAGGTAAAAATTTAAATATATACCAAAATATACAATGTAAACTTTACAAAGTTCACTGTTTTACTTAAATGGTTAACAAAAATAATAATGTAAAAAATGTGTAATTTATTTTAAATTTGTAAAATCTGTACATTTGTAATTCGTTAAATTGTAACATCTATATTATTATTATTATTATTTTTTTTTTTTTTGCTGCCTTTTAAGTACAACAGTGAGCATTTTAAAGTTCATATTGTATATTTTGTGACTGAATCAAGATGAAATATTGCATTTCGTCTTATGATTTTATTTAAATATGTTCTTTAGGTAAAGAAATTAAAATTTTTTTTAAAGCAGCAAATGATAAACTTTAATAACTATTGTTGAATAAATATTTCTATTATATCAATTCAACCAAACAGAAAAAAAGAAAAGAAAACTTAAATAATGCGATTTATGATGAGCAATACCATTAAATAATAGCATCAAATGAAGAGGTGTTTTGTGTTTATTCTATGTTTGTTTACAATTCTACTCATCAATTTTAAACAGATTTTTTTTCTATCAAATGCTCCCGAGCTGCTTGTTTTACATCATATATATTTCACTATTTCAATCTATGAATTGCATTGATTCAAACTTAATTATTTAAAAGACTAATATTTATGAATGCAAGCATTTTATATCTGATGAAGATAAATTGCTAAACATCCTTAAAAGTAGATCGCCATAAAATACTAATTTTTATACATTACAATATTTGCAAGCTTATTTTTATAATCCAAATTTACACATTAATTTCTTAAGTATTATTAAGGAAACGTATTAAGCAATATATTGCCCCCCCCCCCTTTTTTTTCCAACAGAGTCTTTGAAGTGAAAAGGGTTAAATTTTGCAGTTTGTTGTACTATGATGTTATGTTAAAAATAAATAAATATTTGATTAATGATAAAACTCCACATATCTACAGATTAAAATAATTCAGCTAAATAAGTTTCAAAATTTGTTTAGCTCAATCATAAACATGATATTGATAAATCTTTTTGCATATAAATACAAGTTTTACATACTCTAATATAGATATAATAATAATAATTCCATTATTTGTAATAACTATTTTTATTACAATTGTTTACAAATAACCTGATGTTAATTACAATGGAATTTTTTTTATCTACTTCGAATTTGCAAAGTTTAACAATTATCTTCAGTAATTATAAATCAACGTGCTCTATTAGAATTAAAGAAATTTATCAGATAGAAAAAACAATATGTCAATATGTTTCTAGCAAATAATTATTCATTTATTATTCCTCATGCAGATGCTAAATATTTTTTAACTTTTAATATACATATATATTTTGTAATTCATTTTTTCATAAATTAAACATAAGCTTTTGAATATAAACAAAAACAAACCTTATTATACCAGCAGGTTGAAATTAAAATATTCCTGCTTATTTTATACACAGACTTTTTAAATGATAAATAAAGCCTGACATATGTATACAATCACAATATTTTCATAAGTACTTATTATGCAAAAATATCAATGACTAATACAATTTTATTATCTTAGCAAATAGCAGTTTACCGATTCAAAAAATAGAGTTCTGTAAAAGCCATAACCCCCGCCCTCGTATTTAATTGTATTTAATAAGATAATTGATAATTGCTCTTCATAAAAACAAAAAAAAAATTAATATTTTTGGCCCAGATACAGGGGAAAAAATGTAAACTTTATTGCAAAAATATAAATGTCTGGAGAAACTTATAATTCTATTATCCCATCCACACATAAACAACAATACTAAACTAAATAAGTTTCAATATGATGTACTCTCAAATTATGTAGTAATTTCAGTCAGCTTTTTTGCATTGTGTGTTCTCTTTAATCTGTATAGGGGTAGATTTTCAAAAAATAAACAAATAAAAATTTAAATATATCCTTTAGCTAAAAAAAAAAAAATCAAATACATACTTTTAAAGCAGCAAATGATAAACTTTAATAACTATTGTTTAATAAATATTTCTGTTATATCAATTCAACCAAATAATAGCAAAAAGATAACTCATACAATACTATTTGTATAATAGTATGAGAAGAAGAGATGTATTAGTGTTTATTCTAAGTTTGTTTACATTCTTTTCTCATCCATTTTAAACAAACTATAAAACAACTTTTTTTTTCAATCAATTGCTCTTGAGTTGCTTGTTTTACATCATTTATATTTCATTATTTCACTCTATGAATTGTATTGATTCAAACTTAATTAAAAAACTCATATTTATGAATGCAAGCATTTTATACTTGATGAAGTTCAATTGCTAATCATTTAAAAGTAGATCTCCATAAAATGCTAATTTTTATATATTACAATATTTACAAGCTTATTTTTGTAATCGAAATGTACACATTATAATTTCTTTAGTATTGTTTAGAGAACTTATTAAGCAATTCCCCCCCCCCCCCTCTAAAAATTTAAATATATCCTTTAGACAAAAAAAAAAAAAAAAAAAATCAAATATATACTTTTAAAGCAGTACATGATAAACTTTAATAACTATTGTTGGATAAATATTTCTATTATATCAATTCAATCAAATAACAGAAAAAAAAAATTACAATACATGTTTTATGATGAGCAATACTATTTATATAATAGTATGAGACAAAATGATGTATTAGTTTTTATTCTAAGTGTATTCTTATAATTGCCCTTCATTTAAAAAAAAAAAAAAAAAAATCAGTATTTATGACACAGATAAATAATATATTCATAAGCTTTATTGTAAAAATGTAAATGTCAGGAGGCTTTTATAATTTTATTATCTACACACACACACACACAAACAAACAACAAAACACTATACTTCTTCCAGATAGTTAATTAAAAATTTCCAAACTGAAGAAGCACCACTTTGAAGCTTTGAGAGGGGGGGGGGGGTGTTCTGTGAACGGCAGGCTGTTGTCTCAAATGATCCAAGCATCACTTTAGAAATAGTAAAAACAATACGGAGCAATCACATGGCACGCGCACATCCTTCTCTACAAATTATCTTTGACGCCATTAAGTTCACGCATGCGCCAGTAACTTGGAGGTATTTGCGCATGGGCGAAAACGGCAGCTTGTGTCTCCATTATGTCGCAAGGGATGATCTCAGCGACAGTCTTTCTTGTCATCTCGGAGATGCTCTAGTTACATCGCACTGAGACCACAGACTTCTAATATAAGTAGACTCCCAATCGGCAACCTTTTCTTGTCTCCTACATCTCTGCCCTCCATCACGTGATGGAAGGCAGATTTAGCGCGCCAAACCGGTTTTTCTTCTCGGAGTCTCTCTCTAGATTCCCGCCGAAACATCGTCTGTCATGAGTTGACCGCACTTTTGCTTTGCCAATAAAGGGATCACCGCCAAAATACGGCACCCTTTTGGCGATGAAAGCAAAACATGTTGGAGACAAAACCTTCCCAAGAGAACAATGGGATTGGGAGTCTACTTATATTAGAAGTCTGTGACTGAGACGTGACAATAAAGGGACGTTGCGATGTCTCCGAGACATTGCTGTAACCAAGTGTGCTGTGTGGGAGGTGTCCTTTGAAAAGTATGCATTAATTAAGGAGATAAATTACGTAAACGAGTCTATTGACAATTGGCGTATTTAGTACGGATAAATTATATAATTGAGCCTGCAGACAACTGGCGCATGTTACCGGGCGTCGTTTAGGGCATAATTATCTGAACCGTAAGCGCACACACCTATTTTTGTAATGTTAACACACGCGTGGGGTAAATCTCACCTCATTTTGTCTCCAATTATATTTTTGGCTAAATGCGTTTTAATAAAAGTCTACTACTCTATATTGTAAAATGCATCAGTACTACTTCTTTTTAGGGGAAAATCAAGCATTTCATATTTATTTTCCGATTTTATAACAGTTTCTGTAAAAATGGCGGGTTTTTTTCCCTTAAAAAATCTGCAACGATTTGTTTTACCTCTTAAAACATGAATTATTTTATAAAATTTACAGTAATTACATTTAATACACTTTCATCAAAACATGCAGGTAGCTTTTATTTCACTCTTTCAGTAAAATTATTTTAGTGTGTGTTATCCCGTAACGAATGAACATATCGAAATGTAACGTTTGTACACGAGCGGGATTATTTAATCCCAAAAGCGATATTTCTACTTTTCTAGCCAACAGACTAAAGACATTCCTTCATACAACCTTTCTCAACATTGGCCTTGAAAGGTACAAGGAAGGTCAGAAGTGTTTCATGACGTAATTTTGAAGTTTTTTCACCTGCATAACCCCTTCTTCCGCAGGTAAACGCAACGTCTCTCGCCAGCCAGACCGTCCGCATACATACTACACCATAAAACGGAAGAGCATATAGAAAAATGAGCTTTGCTAAAATGACGAATTTTTGAAGTTTTTTCACCTGCATAACCCCTTCTCCCGCAGGTAAACGCAACGTCTCCGGATGTGGCCACAGGAAAGAAAGATTGAAGGAGATATTTTTATATTGTTAAATTATGGAACGCTATGTAAAGTTTAAATGGGTGCCATTCCCTTAATATTGGATATTTTTTGACCCGATCTTCGAAAGCCACATCGCTAAATTAAGAGCCTACTTCAGTCACGCGAAAAGACACGTTCGCTAATGCTATTCCTATGGAAGAAATTTATAAAGATATCTCGGTCGCATTTCAATATTTTTAGATGATTTTTTTTTTGGAACAGATGTGTTATTATCCCACCCTCCGCCATCTTGGATTTTTTTTGGCGAGAAAACCCTTTTCCGCCAAGTAGTAAATGTCGCCAAGTACCCGTTTATACGCATGTTTGGCTCAACGAAAATAAAATGTAAATAACAAACAAAATTCGCTAAACTGGCAATCAATAATCCTTGTATGAGCGCTTCGCGCACATTTAACGGAAAAAAACATCGCCGAATTCAGCATTTCTCGCGATATAGCATTCTCAAAATTCAGCAGTTCTCGTCTTGTAGCAATCTCAAAATGTAAAACACTCTTAAAACAGCAAAATATACCTAAAAAACGAAACTCGCTAAAGTGGCAATCAGCAATAGTTGTATGAGCGCTTCGCGCTCATTTACCGAAAAAAAAAACATCGCCGAATTCAGCATTTTTCGCGATATAGCATTCTCAAAATTCAGTAGTTCTCGTTTTGTAGCAATCTCAAAATGTAAAATCTCTTAAAGCAACAAAATACACATAAAATTATCAACATACCTTAACAGACATCTGCTTTCTTGAACCCTACAGCACAAAATATAACACCGCCGTCATTTTCCAAAATAGGCTTAATACGCATTGACACGCTATAAACAAACCTCCCTTTCATGTCAAAATTTCCTCATATTTCTTAATTACTTCAGCAAGAGCGTTTAAACGGACTACAGAAACTATAGTCAATGAAATACATCCAATAAATTTAACATAAAAATAAAAAGACAGCCATAGAACACGATATCAAAGAGTATCTGGTACAAGAGTCAAGCAACCGTCAGCAACGACACCCGGCAGTGAAATGAATGTTCACGCTCTCGCGTCGTAAAAAAGGGGGCTGCCATAATAAGTTACTAGACGCCAAACGCCGGGGTTGCCAGAGCGATAAAAATCGCCAAATACTCAACATCGCGGAGGGTGGGATAACACATCTTAGCCTTTTTTTTTTTTTTCTTTTGCCGTGGTTAGCTGAGGTCGATCTGTAAAAAGGCCGTTGTTTATTTTTTCGATTTTCATTGGGGATTTTTTTTTTCAAGAAGATGCTTTCATTTTAGGAACCAGTTCTGAAAAGTAAAGTGTCCTGATTAAAAATAGCTGTAAACGAAATTGAAAAAGTAGAAAACGGCCTGCATACAGATCGACCTCAGCTAGCCACTGAAAAAAAAAAAAAAAAAAAAAAAAAAAAAAAAAAATCGTAAAAAAATATTGAAATGCGATCGAAATATCTTTATAAATTTCTTTATTCATCACTAAATGTTTTCTGGTTTGAATTGTAATTGAGTTGTTGTCTTTTCATCATGTTTCAAAACGTAAAAGGTGCGGCTGAGCTCTACTGTATGATCAGGGACTAACTGAATCTTCAGTTTGATGAAAATTCATGCATTAGTTCTTGATACAGCTTTTTCGAAAATCGTGAAAAATACAGTATGGCGGCGCCACATGTTGGACGATTTTCACCAAAAAGTAGTCAGCACCAATTTAAACCTGAGAACTAACTGAATTTAAAGTTTTATTAAATTCAGTTCATTAGTTCTTGAGATAGAGCGCCCACAAAATTTATGTCACATACAGACACACATGCATTTTGTAAAAACATGTTTTTCGGGTTCTCTGACCTCTAAACGTGCAAATCCGTCGAAAACCGGAATTAGAAAAATGTCACGAATTCAATACTTTCTTGTAAAGATAGAAGAAAGTAACAAGTTGAGCTAAATGAGTGTAAAAAGGTCCGTATAAAATCAGTGTGTTTTGCACAAAATTATAGAGCCTACACAAACACAATGAAAACTCGTAACACATTGAAACTTACGGGCGTTTTTTTGCAATCTTTATTAACGTTATAAAGAAGTAGCGTTTGTTCGTTGGGGCTAATCTCTGGAACTACCGAATCCATTTCAAAAGTAATGATAGCAAGTTGATGGTGACAGTTCCTGCTCCAACATAGGTTACCTCTTATGTTTGTGACAGTTTTTCAAAGGTGGGAAATACGATTACGATTTTATATATACTAGTACATATATTTTTTATTAACTGACTTTCAGAAAAAAGTTAGTATTTAATGAATATCAAGAAGTAGATCTGGAGCAAATGCTTCGATTTTGACACTTCTTTTTATCATGGAATAGGCTAGTTGTGGTGGTTATTCAAGAACTAAAGAATCAGTAAAAAATGAAAATTTGTGGAAAATCCGTTATCATTCAGCTGCTTTTAGAGAGCAACTAAAAATTAGCTCACTCTATCGACGATACCTTTCTGAATTTTCACGATATTTGACTGGATTTCTTTTTATGAGTTGCTCCTTAGAGTTGACTATTAAATTATCTAAAAAAATCTTTATCGTTCGCGCATGCGCAGATAAAAATTATTTCATACAACTGTTCATATTTCATAAAATATTTAATACATTTATATTCCAATTGCACTATATTGTTTCGACTACATTTTGCCAATTTTTCTGAAACTGAAGTTAAATTTGGTTGAAAACCCTGCGTGATATAAGCTAAAAACATGCATGGATTTTTTGAACTTTTAAAAAAAGATTGCTATATTTTCAAGAATATACGTACTATTATTATAAAAATCAGTAGACATGTTGTACAGTATCCACAAATTTGTATTCTGCAGCAATAGATCATTTTTTGCATTTTAATTTACAGAGTGATTTTTATTCTTTGGTTTTTTGTTGGTCCGCTAATTGCCCGTCTTATCAAATCGACGTTGATAAATATAAGGTTAAACTTTGTTCTTTTTAATCCTGAAATTCTAGAAGAATCTGACAAGAATATTTCTAAATATTCGATAAAATGTCTAAAATGGAAAGTGTCCGGTCATTAATGGCCATATAGTGTACATATGATTATTAAATTCATACTCAAATATTTACGAACTATGACATTACATTAATTTTTACATTAAAAAAAAAAAAGAATCATCAAAAACTTGGTTATGTGAATTTACAGCTAATTTCTATTTAATTTTAGAGATAAAAAGAAATTTTTTGTCGGTCTCCCATTATAGTTTGGAACCACACACGAGAAAATCTTCTAAAGTAACCAGAAAAGTTGCATAAAATTTTCTTTTGAAAAAGGCAATCCATAAAATAATGCTTGAAGAGTTTTTAAAAATGTGAACATGATCTATGTAACCGATTTTAAATGACACATAAACAACATTTTCAGCTTTTATCAACTTCGTAATATTTGAATAACACACTGATGACTATTATATAGGTGGTTTAAAAACATATCCAAAACTTCTTTTTTATGTACAATGAAAATTAGATTTCCTGTGGTGTTCTTTGACAAGGAAATTTTAACCTGTCTTTAAGGGTGTATTCCAATCTAAACTGCTTATTTTCTGACTCATTTTTAGGTGCGTTCGTAATTATATAAATACGTAGCACCTATAGTCGTCGTTCAGTCCGTCCGCTTATAACAGAGCAAAAACTACCCGACCGAATGATCTGAAATTTTTAATATATAATTGCTGCAAAATTTTGTCGAGCCATTTCCAATTTTATGAAAATCGGATGTATAGTTTAATTACAGGGACAGTCAAAAGTTTTTCTTTACATTACGGCCAATTGGAAAAATTATTGCAAGTGAATTTTAATGATGTTACAGACTTCCGAATGGTCTGAAATTTTTAATATATAATTGCTGCAAAATTTTGTCGAGCCATTTCCAATTTTATGAAAATCGGATGTATAGTTTAATTACAGGGACACCCAAAAGTTTTCCGTTACATTACGGCCAATGGGAAAAAATTATAGCAAATGCATTTTAATGATTTTACAGCCTTCCGAATGGTCTGGAATTTTTAATATATAATTGCTGCAAAATTTTGTTGAGCCATTTCCAATTTTATGAAAATCGGATGTATAGTTTAATTACAGGGACAGTCAAAATTTTTCCGTTACATTACGGGGAATGGGGAAAAAATTATTGTAAGTGCATTTTAATGATGTTACAGACTATGCACTTATGAAGCGCAAAAAAATATACATTCAGTACAATATGGGGTGCAAAAAATAATTATAAAACTAGTTATAGTACGAACGCACCTCATTTGCCACGTTTGACGAGCAATTTCCAACTTGTTAAATTCAGTTTTGTTATGAAAGGCATCGAATTGGCAGATTCTCTTATTCAGAAATTATATAATGTGCCATGCTTGTCGATTTTTTGATAAATGCAGAAAATATTGTAAAAAATGCTGTCAAAGTTGATGTTTTGAACCGAATTTTCTGAAGCGGTAGGTCTGGTAATGAAAAAAATGATCATACCGAGAAAATAATTGTTTAAAACTCAAATTCTAATTAATTGAGTGAAAAATGAAATCACACGGCCTCTTATACATCACTTCAAAAATCATTTCAGCAAGTTTCATGTTTTCTTTTAAAAATGAGTCTGAAAATGTCTCAGAAAACTTCGAGCTGTTGAGAGTGGGAAAATATTTTTTCGAATACAGCCTTAAGAGCCTACATCAGTCACGCGAAAAGACCCGTTCGCTAATGCTATTCCTATGGAAGAAATTTATAAAGATATCTCCGGTCGCATTTCAATATTTTTAGATGATTTTTTTTGCAGTGGCTAGCTGAGGTCGATCTGTATGCAGGCCGTTTTCTACTTTTTCAATTTCGTTTACAGGTATTTTTAATCAGGACACTTTCATTTTCAGAACCGGTTCCTAAAATGAAAGCATCTTCTTGAAAAAAAATCCCCAATGAAAATCGAAAAAGTAGAAAACGTCCTGCATACAGATCGACCTCAGCTAGCCACTGCAAAAAATAATCTAAAAATATTGAAATGCGACCGAGATATCATTATAAATTTCTTTCATAGGAATAGCATTAGCGAACGAGTCTTTTCACGTGACTGAAGCAGGGCCTTAACAGTACTAAATACAGCCTCACATTCAGAATATATTACAAGCAGTTGGAAAACTCATAATTTAAGGTAACAGAAATGAAACTTGGGAGAAAATTTCAAGAAAATGTAAATTTTACACATGAAATATAAAAATTGGCTAGTATAAAATCTCTTTTTTTCCATTCACAAAAACTCAGATTTTTTGAGAAATCTTTTATAGCGAGAGCGGGTGTTTCAAACGCAGATGACTGGCACTGTTGTGGGAATTGGCATTTTGACCTGTAAAAATTTTCAAATATTGAATTTATAGATTTAATTTTTATGCATCCGAATGTAGAATTTTTCGCTCATTTCATTCAGACATGTAAATTTCTTCACGGTCGCTGAATTACAACCTTAGATATTATTATTTCATTAATTGGATGATTCCTTTTAAACTCATTTTAAAAGATATAGTCTCCTGAAACCACTAATGATTTTTATACTAGGATATATATATTTTTAAATACACCATTTAGAAATTATAAAGCTATGCATCTAGATCTTTAAACGCTGTTTAATAATATCTAAATTATAATAAAAAATCTTATCCGCAAGTTTGTTTTATAAAAAAAATTCGATTTTTAAAAATGAAAAGAAATGCTTTGTTGAAACGCGAATTTGTTAAAAATTAAGAAAACTGACGAACCGATCGATTTGGAACTTTCAGAAAGTTTATAACACATAATAAAGATTTTAAAAAGTAGGGGGCATCAAATTTTGGGAGAGGGGCGATATTTTTTTTTTTTTTTTGGTGGGGGGGGGGGGGGGCGATTAAATATTTAAAACCGTACCCTGGGATAAATATTTAATATAAAAATTTCAAAAGTATTTACCACCATTTTCAAGCAGTAATTTCAGCAAATATCTTAAATTTTTGCTTAAGTCCGCCACTCCCTTGACTAATATATCTACGGGTACCCGGTTCGAGGTTGGTTCTTTTTATGAGATTTGCAGTGCTTGCGCAGCACGCCTGCTATACAGTGCCGTTGGCAGCGGGACCCGGTTAAAGGTTCATTTTGTTCCAGATTGTTTTTTTTTTTACAAGATTTTACAGTGCGTGAGCAGCACGCCTGCTATACGATGCCGTAGGCAGCGGGCACCCGGTACGAGGTTCGTTCTGACATCTCTTACAAAATTTTTGAAACGTTCGGACTAGTAGAAATATTTTCAACAAAATAAAATGTGTGAAAATGTCTCCAAAATCAGTAACACCCTGAGTGTTTTGTCGCAGTTTCGCTCTCTTTCAGTACGCATAGACTCCAACAATCAAAATTACGGAAATTAGCATATACATTCAATTCA
The DNA here is from genome assembly GCA_963932465.1 of Maratus speciosus. Taxonomy (NCBI): domain Eukaryota; kingdom Metazoa; phylum Arthropoda; class Arachnida; order Araneae; family Salticidae; genus Maratus; species Maratus speciosus. The sequence continues at coordinate 176,346,850 of OZ010799.1, read as the reverse complement.
ATATTTTTTCGCACTTTTTTCGTTTAAAAATATAAATTTAGATAAAATGAAGTTAAAGATAAAATCATACAAATTTGAGGTTCATTTAAAGGTCATTCATAAATAAAACTATTCAAAAGTTATGTTTGAGGGACTAATTTTGCTCCTCAATAAAGAAAATATCAGCTATAACCATGGCCCATAGTACAAATGTAAGTATTTCATTTTTAACACGTTCACGCTGGCGTGGTGGGTCCTACTCGACTGTCTCAGAGCTGCCAAGTCTCCGGCTTTTTGGATACCAGTATTTTAATACAGAAAATGTTTTATTTAATTAGAAGAATTGGGCGATTTAAAGGAACAACATTTTCTCTAAAATAACAGTGTTGTGCAAAAAGCTGGAGACTTGACAACTCTGAAACAGTCGAGTGTGACCCACTGCGCCGGTGTGAACATATTAAAAGAAGACTGTTTTATAATCTACTTCTTTCTTGCAACTGCACAAAAACATCCATGTTATTAAGATTGCTTTTTTTCTTTAATTACTAGTTGACATATTTTAGGAGCAACAGTATTCGGCACAACATATTTTTCTGATAACACTTTGTGGTCCATATTCGATTTAATCTAGATTGTTGCCAGATGAATACTTTTATAAATAAGATGAGTGGTGACATGTGTACAAGGCACAGGGTCAGTTTGGAAATTTTGCTAAACATGTAGTCATATGTATTAGACATGCTAAATTGTTTTTACATACTGTATATCACTCTGAGGCATTCGGAATTTTTATGAATAACAATGAATTTTCACAAGCAACTTCTAATGTGATATCTGCAACCAACATTTTAGATTTATTGAATGTCTGGCACTGTTTTACACTTTATTTTTTTTAAATGTTTTATTTTATTGTTAACCCTTTGGACTCAACAACTCTGATTTTTAAAAATATTTACTCAGATGTCAGAATAAGTCATTTTAAGCATGGTAAAAAAATTTAGAACATAAAAATAAAAAATTGACTAAAGAGGTAATATTTTTACATCTCAATAAACACAAAATTGCATGCTTCTGATAAATAGTGTCAATTTTCTAATGCAAAATTGTAAGGTATACAAATTTACCTTTGTAAAAAATCTATTTTTGGATGTCTTCAGCCTTTTAAATTTCACAAAATTTATAAAGTTCATTTTAGCAATAACAATATGAAACTGCTCAAATGGTAAATAAAACTTGGTATGAAAAACCAACTCAGTATCACTGTCTTTTGTGAATTCTATAAACAATTTATATTAACAGCTGTGTTGGAAGATAGCATCAACCAATAAAATCCTTTTTTAAAGCCCACTGTATAAGTAATATTGACTTTTGGGTATGTTGCAGATTTGCAACACGGTGACACAAATAGTTAAATGGTGGCCTAACAAAATTTTTAATTCTCCCTTATGTGATGTCTATTTTATTTATTGAGATTTAAAACTACCAGTAATGCATTCATGGAAAAATAATTCTGAAACTGATAGCTAGAAAAAAGAAAATAAATTACAAGTAAATAACAGAAGAGCAAATATAATTTATTTCTTAAAATGTCAAATGAAATAAAATTTCACATAGTGAATTAATTATGAGGGATTATTCTTCATCACACAAATATGATTTTAAATAGAAGCTGTACAAAATATTAATTTATTAATTGACAATTTATGTACACTATACAATGTAATCAGATTTTACTGAGATATGTAATCTATTATCTTCATTCACAAAACAACTTTCAAACTGTGATATATCAAAGACAATGAAGTAAAAGAATAAAAACTTAAAAAAAAACCTTATCTCTAGAATTAAATATCTGAAGGCCAAATCTTCTAATAACACCATGCAGTTGATGCATCACAGTTTGATTGCATAACTGCAGCACAAGTAATGCACTTTTAAGAGTCAAAAACTGTATTGCCTTAGAATGGACAAAAGCTAGTCAAAAACTGTAAGACATGTATCCTATTTATCATTTTTATGAAGTCAAAAACTTTCAGATATATTTGCTAAGGCATATTTGCTTTCATTATCAGTGTATTAAACAAGGAAAAAATCAAGTTAGTATAAATAGATTTAAAAAGAAATTTGTGTAAATTGAAAATAAATTTCAATCAAGATCTCCCATAAATACATCACACTTGACACAAATCGGTACTTTCCCGTTAGACGAATACCACTTCACAGCATGCCCAACTGTTGAGAAAATTAACTAAGGTGTAAATATGAGGAAAAGAACATTCGGAAGCTAATCAAAGATGGGAATGATAAGTCAATGATATATGTATAGTTTAATAAAAAGATTAATTATTTTACCAAGCACAAAATACAATGAAAAATTCCTAAGCAAGGGGGGGAAAAGGTTCATTGCATAACTGGCATAAAGTTGACTTATTTTGCATTTCTGAAGATATCCGCTTTTTTTTTTTCATGCATTTAATGTCATATAAATTCAGTTAAGTATGTTCCACAGATTTTTTGCTGAACTCAGTACTAATATCTAAATTTTACTAAGCACGAAATACAATAAAAAATTTCTCAGCAAGGGGGGAAAAAAGTTTCACTGCACAACCGGCATAAAATTTACTTTCAATTCGCATTTCTGAAGATATCTGCTTTTTTTTCATGTGTTTAATGCCATATAAACTCAGTTAAGTATGTTTCACATATGTTTTTGCTGAAGTCTGCAGTACTAATATCTAAATAAACCAAAGAGTAGTTAGTAACGGAATGCAGGAGTCTTAAAACCAAAACTTCTGTATATCTGACTTTTTGTTTCTTTGCAGTGTTATTTTGCTCTATGAGTCAAGAATACAAAATTTTATCTTTTTTTAATAAAAAAAATCAGCAATATTAATGATACCTTTGTCTTGGAAGAATTTAATAGCAGAGTATTCATCACTTAATAATTGCCAAATTAAACAAGCCATATTAAATCTTTAAAAATAACATTAAACTCATAGAAAAAAAAAATGAACAAAAATATTACTGCATGTGAGTTTAATAATCAGGTACATTTGCAAACATGAAATAAACTGTTTCCAACATTTGGCACAAAATTGTGAGTGGTTGTTCATATAACAGAAAAATACACACAAATCTAAGCATAAAGTATTACATATTCTTGAGTGTTACGATCTGAAGTAAATTAAACATTACGATTTTCAGTTGCCCAAATAATTCTATGCTCTCATATGCATCAACTCCAAAAACAAAAAATTCTATAGTATGGAAAGGAGTATTGTACATTTGTATTGTATTATACATTTAAAACATACTGTGAATAGCAACTGTTAGGAAATATCTGCTATAGAAATTTTCATTTCAATATTGCTGTAAAGTGAGACACACTTTTTAAAATTATTATATTATTAAACAATAATTTTTTTAGCTGTTCAACAATATAAATATTTTAATTGTTGTTGACATGATATACAGACAACACAGTTAACAAGTATCCATCACTGACAACGTCTGATTTTTTACCATGTCAAATAAACATATTTCAAAGCAGAAATTCTACTTAATGAAATCAAAGAACCACATAAAAACGGGATACATTTTATTAAATGAATTTTCTGCTTTAAAGCATGTTTACTTGATTGGGGGGGGGGGGGGGGAATCAAAAATTGGCAGCTATGAGTATGTTCTAAGTAATGCAATTGAAATACAAACATGTCAACAATCTGATTTCAAATTATGTAATAAGTGTACTGTACTAACTAATACAGTAAATAAAAACTATATTAAAAAGAGTATAAACAAAAATATTAGAACACATTCTAAAAGCATCAAAACAATAAATCAATTGTTAATAAAAAAAAATAAGATTAAATTTGACACAACAAGAAATGATTCTAAGCAGAAATTTTGATCTACGATTACTTGTATTTAGATCGAATGGAAAAAAAAGGGAGGTGGGGGGGGGGGAGGTTGCTGCTATTAAAAGAAAGTCTAATTAAACCACATTTGTACAATTTAACAAACTTTGAGAAATAACAATCTAAATATTAGAAAAATAGGAATATTTTTAATCGCCTACAAAATTTTTTTACTGGCATTAACACAAATAATAAAAAAAAGCTTTGAGATAACTGATGACTTTTTTTTTTTTTTTTTTTAATTTGAACAAAAGATGTTATAAAATATTGAAAACAAAGAAATCACTCATATAAATGAAAAATTTTAAATGATGCCTTATACTGATCAGTTAAAAACCAAAACTATTCATTATTTTCCAGAACAGTCTTAACCTTTACTTAAACCAAAAGATTTAATTCTTTTGTTTAAATATCCATTCACAATCACCATTATATGACAAATGTTTCTAAGCATTAGATTCACAATTTATTTTTAATTGTTCAATATTTTATCACTAATCACATATACATTGCTAAAAAACAGGAAAATCAGAAAACACCATCAAAAAAGACAAATCTCCTGCCAAAACGAATAAATTTGGCAACTTGGTAAATGAAAAACTCTTATATTTTAAATTACTCTGGTATTAAATTTGAAAAACCAGTTTTATATACATGAAAGGCAGGGTTGCTACTCATGTAGGAGACTGAAATTCCCTGATTTTTCCAGGCATATTTTAAGAAAATTTCAGACTAGTGATGGATTTATCTCTGGATACGCAGAGGGTACAAAAAATATTGCATCACTCGAAAATATTAAAAATTTAACTAATAATATTGATTCAAATTTCCCTTTATGCATCCCTCACCCCTACAAAATAAAATAAAATACACCCTGCTCTTACGATTATAATAGAAATTGCTTTCCTTAATAATTTATAATAGTTGCAAATGAAGTTTTCTCCAAACTTTATGGGGGGAGGGAGGCTATACAATATTTTTTATTGAATCTGAGTTTACTTCAGTTACTATCCCAAACTCAATTAAGTTCAACTTTAGATAAAGAGGGTGGGGGAAGCAGACATCTCAAAACAGAGGTTGTGGAGATTTGAAATGATTTAATTGCCACTTCAAAATAACAAATATTACAGAAAATTTTCAAAAAAGCATATTAATGAGCTTTAAAAATTTTAAATTATGTGTGGAGTTGGGGGTAGAAAGAAGGAAGTTGACATTTCATGAAAGAGGGTGATTTGAGAAAGAAAGAAAAAAGAACCTGGAATCTGTTAAAGATTTTTCTCTCCTGTCATGGAACAAAGCTTGCACTTATTTGGCAATCACCATGACATTTTATTGAATTCCCTGACTTTTCTGGGTTTTTCAGGTGGTGAAAGTAAAGATTGCAGTTAGGGAAGAAAATTACGATAGACAAATTTTGTGATATTTGAGGTGACAGAACAATCTGTTAGATTCAGAGGGGCATTATTATTACATAACAATCAATGAAGGTAAAAATGAAGGAAGTTTTTTGAAAAACACAGTAGAAAATAGATATAAAGGGAAAAAACATTGAGAACCTAAACAAAAAAATGTAATAATTCATAATACTTAGTTTGTGACTATCATCCTTTTTCATTTGACTTCCTGTAATAATAATGAAAAAAAATCACCATTATTAAGCTACAAGTATAATTAAACTATTAAAGACACATGTTTTCCATATCTTGATTCATTCCGAAGATTTAAAAAACTATACATCTTAAGAATATTTCTAATGAAAAGGAACAAAATATATCTACAAATCTACTTATCACAGCCACTAAATTTGCTAATGTGTTAATTAAAGCATATTGCACATCCCTTTTATGGATAATCTTTAATAATCTGAATATGATATTCATAAATATATTTATATTTTTAAAACTATTTAATTATCAAAAACTCTTTTTAAATCATACTTACAAAATGAAATCTGATAATATCTTCTAAATACGAAAAAAAAAAAAAATTGAACCTTCACCCAAAATACTTTATGGCATTAGATTTCATTTAGATACTTGTTGCTTTGGATTTTACTCATCCTTTATCAAGAGCAGAAAATAACCTTTTCCTTTAAGATTAACACAATAGAAATAAAACAAGGATAATAAATTTAGATCCAAATTGTATTTAAACATATGAAAAGTCTATATTATGAAAATGGCTAGTGAATTTCCACCTTCATAAGATTTCTATAATATAAAGTATAAAAAGCTAAAGGACACATATTTAAAAAAATGTGCTATTGATCTTCATATTATAATAGAAAAAAGCACAACAAGAGAGTATTATATTAAATATGGTATAAACACTACAACTTAATATATTTATTACAGTCTGGAAGGGGTGGGAGTATGCTTTAAATGTCACCAAAAAGCAGAAAAAAAATTAATAGATTACTCATGTTAGGCGTCAAAGTACCAAATTCAGATTATTAAAGATTAATTAAAAAACATACTAAGCTAAATTGTGCAAATACTAAAAAGGACGGTCTCAATATTAAAAAATGACATTAGCAATGATGTATACTAAAGAAAAAAACAATACTCTTGTAAGACTTCAAAATTTTAATGTTTAGCTTTCTTTCAGAATGATTATAATTTGATGTTTGAACATATTCCTAGAATGTTAAGCACATGGCTATGCAATGCATGCATATATTTACAAACAGAAATAAATCAGAAAATTAATTTTATTTTCTCTGTCTTCATAGATGTTTGTTTGCTGTCTAACTGATGGAATATTACTGAAATATACATTTAATTTTATATGTTAAAAGTTAAAATCTCAGCAAAGCTAATAAGATCAAATATAACTTTAATACTTAAAATAAAATTAAGTATGTATTTTAGAAATTTTCCGTTAATTAGGCAGCAAACAGATATCATATAAGAGGAATATACAGATAAGACATTTGACAAATATAAATCATATTCCATGGCCATGTGTTTAATTATTGGAGATAGAAATTTGAGATCTGACTGATAAAGATCTTTAAGAGGTTTCATCTACTGTAAAAGCACTTATTTTTGCGAGGCTTTAATTTTCGCGAGACCACCGTAATCGCGAAAATTTAAGCCTCGCGAAATATTTTTCTTAGCCTCAAATAATAATAAAAAGTCAGAAATTTTTCACTTATCCACAATTTAATGATTACAGTTACTTAAATAACAAATAAGTACAAAAATTTCTTGAATACTTACAACTATTTCTTGAATAAAAACAATAATACAACTAATAGAATGCAGCTCGTCACTTACAATATTTATAACAGCTTCTTTGAAGCCATTCAAAGTTATCTCATACTTGGCTTTAACACCGTTAAATGTTTGCACAAGCCAAGAAGCGTGAATCGGTTTTAGTCGGGATATTTACAGGCCCACAGATAATACTTTTTACTCTAGAAATTTAAACAAAAGGGGTTCTATTAGGTAGTTTCGAGATTTTTCAATTTTCGGTTCTGTTCATATAAAATTTGCGAAATTTTCAGCTCGCGAAATCACCGATATCTTCATTTTCGCGAAAATAAGTGCTTTTACAGTATTTAGAAAATCTATCAAAAACATATTTAAATGCTATACAATTAAAAATGTTATAGGAAAAGTTTTCTTACAAATATATAAAATTGACAAAGTTACAAATAAACAAGTGGTTGCTATAGTTATTAGTGATACCTGTACAGAAGTAGTTTTCTCCCACGCACACTCCGATTTTTAATATCGCACTTGGAAAACAAGTTCTGAGAAAATACAATAGGAGAAAACATTTCACACAAATTTTAGTCTATTAACCTTCCCACCGCCGCGAACTGATATATCCATTCACTAAGCTGCAGGTTTCACGGCAATAGAAGCAATATTTAAATTAATATAATTCAAGAAATATAATGCAGTTTTAAAACATTTTGTTATGAGTAATACTCTCAAGGCTTATATTCTTATACCTAATTAAATTTTTTATGTCTTTTTGAAAAATCACCTTTTTTTAGATTTTAAAAAAAATTACACAGAAAAAAAACATTACAATTTTTCAAACAAAACAAAACAGCCCTTTTGCTCGGCGTCAGGGGGTTAAAATCTAATACTGAAATCGCACAGTATTTATAATATATTACTTCATGGATTCATAAATATAAACACAAAATTGCTGCACAACAATTATGCAGTAACCAGTGACCAATGGTCATTTATACAGAAGTCATAATCCCAAATACTCATGCAAGATGTATATCCAGTTTTTATAAATTTTAAGGGGAAAGTACCGTACAGGAAAAAAATTGTTTTTAAAAAAAATCAAGGATTGAAAATTTGGTGTATATCTTCTTTTTTTAAGCTATTACTTGGACTCTGTCTTTGCTGTACTTTATAGTTCTTTTTATATCATTCATTTTATTAATAATTTATTATTATCTTGATAAATAAATAAAATGAAAAATTAACCTGTAATCTTTAAATGACAACTCTTCTTTGAAAAATCTATTTTTAAAAGCCTACGATAAAAACTTAAAAATGAATTTTTAAATAACTTCCGATTTGTATATTTATATAAGATTTGTAGAAGTTACGTCTAATACAAAAGCTGTCATTAGAAAACAACTTTAAGGCTGTTCTCAAATCCAAAGGGGCAACTTTATGACATAAGTTTTAATTCATTTTTATTTGGAAACACACGAAAATGGCAGGTGTTGTTATTCAGAAACTATGTAATTGAAAGACATTTTACGTTTTTTTGTATATACAATAGATCTTTCAGAAAATACTGTCAAAGTTGACGTTTTGAACCGAATTTACAGATGAAAGCAGAAAAAAGAGTCAGCTAAGGGAGAAAAATGCCTTGTCACGTGATCAAAAATGATTATAACTCGATAGGTAATTTATTTATCCAAAAATGGAAAAATCATTTCGATTCCAAATCGCTTCTATAGTCAGGTCTGCCAATTTTATACCTTAATGTTTGAAAATGTATATGTCATTGTGTCAGAAAGTTTTGCGCGTGTTGAGCAGTAAAATGAAAAAAATATCAAAAAGTAAGTAAAAATATTTATTAAAATTTATTAATAAAACTTGTGCAACAAATATACTTTTCAAAGGGAAAAAAATAATATTACCCAACTTATCCCACTAACCGAATGAAAATACTTTGACAGCTTGAAATTTCACTCTTAAAAAAAAATTATGAATATATAATACATGATTTATCACATTGCTAATGAAGCGTGGAACCAACAATGTGAAAAATGATTCTATGCTTCATTAGCAATGTGATAAATCACATATTTATATATTCAATAACTTCGAGTGTAATCTCACTGCTGAAAATTAATTGAAATTAAAATCATATATAAATTATGAATATTAAAGCATTTCCCTATTTTTTTTTTTTTTTTTAAGTATAATTATTTTACCCTTTTCACCACATAAGTAATTATCCACTTTAAATATAATTGATAAAATTTTCCCATTTACACAGCTATTATAAAAATTAATGCTTTAACATTAACAAATTTTGATTTCATAAACAGAGTAAAAAATTTGCATACATTAAAAATTATTTGCTATTGCTGGAATCAAAAAAATGTTATAAAAGAGATTAAAATATATATCAAAAGATTAAAATTTAAAAAAGAAAGCATAAAAAATATTAAAATAGAGAAACATTGCCAACAAAATTATAATTTCGAATGTAATTTCTCACAAATTAAACATTAAATCAGTAAAAGTCTTACAAGAGTTATGAGTATATAAATTCTAAGAGCTCTGCTAATTTCTCCATAGGATCTTTTTTTTCCATCCTTAAATTATGGAAGTAGCTTGTATAATATTATAATTCCATTATAAACAAATGATAAAGCAAATACCATCTTTCAAATATGGATACATTTTTATGCTGATTATGTGCAGATAATTTAAATGTTAATTAGAAAGGTCTATTAAGTAACCCTGAATTATCAGTACTAAGCAGTAAATTTCAAAAATATTTTCAAATATTTAGAAAAAACTCAAGTTTAAAAAATGAAGAATATAAAAAAAATGACATCTCATTCAAAATTTTAGCATATTATTTTCAAGTATGATACAATTTGGACAATCAATGGAAATATAATAAATTAACAAAAAATCTGCCATAATACATAAATGATGAGAAAAACCAATAAAAGTTGGTTCAAGACTTCATAAAGCAGCTCTTTAATGTAAAATGGAGTGAATGTATAATAAGTAAGAAATAAAAACACACATGCTATCTGTAACAGCTCTGGAATAAACATTTGGCCAATTAAAATGGCCATTGCTGTTTCTTGTTCTTTTTATCTAGTTAAAAAAAAAAAAAAAGAAAGAAAGAAAGAAAGAAACTGTGAAACAGTTGCATGCTGAATTTACTTTGCTTAGGTTTGTTGTCATTATATTGGTTTTACACATCACAAAAATAAATAAAATTTCCATAATTTATGTTCAATTTTAAATTTAAAAGAAAGACATTTTCTTACAATGCATTGCATCTGAAACAAGCAGAGCTCTTTCATTTTATGTTATTTGTTTAAAACTAATTTATAACTACAATAAATAACACTGCTTAGTTAAAAAGTATCATAACTCGTCTTTCTTATGCCTCAAATCAAAATGCTTTGGCTTCTTCTTGAAACTGAATTTTTCAGTCTCTTTGTTTGACACATTACTAGAAATTTTGGCATCTTTCAAATAAATATCTCTTTTCTTCCTTAATATTGTTTGAAGTGTCAATGCTTTGTTTATTTGTACTCTTTTCTTAAATATACGATCAATGAGGTCCTTTAAGTAGACATTTTTTAAGTAATTGACGCTAGGTTCTTTGGTAACAGTTGCTTGCTTTTTTGTTTTCTTTGGAGGAGTATTAATAATTTTTTGTGCAAAATGCAAATTATTTAACAGGATGCGGTGATCTCTATACAGCCTTCTGAGTTCTTTGTTAGACATAATGAGATTGTGAGCCACACAATCTCGATTGCACATTTTCATGGCAACATTCCACCTGACTTTGGTCTGAGTGTGAATTAACACAAAATGTAGAAGGTTAGTTACTGTTATCATCATATCTGAAGGGAATTCAACACTTTCACTTTTCCTAAAATAAAAAGAAACAATAACAGAAATTTCAATTACTTCTCATATACACATAGATATGCAACATAAAAAATATTCTTTAAATTAAAATGATATAATTATTTTTATTCTTTTACAACCAATGATTAATGACCACTAATCTAAAATTCAGGATAACCCAAATAAAACTTTACTGCAAGAAAAAAATAATAAAATATACAGAAAAAAAAGACAATTCCGAGTTTATTCTGATGGAACGAATCTTTTAACCAATTCAACTTAACCTTATGTTAATTTTATGTTCAATATGTTAAAATCTGTCTTTTCATCGAGAGATTTTAATTAAGCATTAAATTGCAGTATCTTATGGTAAACAAAGGCGGCAACTATTTGGGGAGGGCGACGGAGAGAAGAACACATGCCCCTTCAAAAGGGCCTTGAAAATATGGAATAAATAATAGATCTGGCCTTCCATCTATTAGATTCCCTTTTGTGATCTCTATGATACAGTGTGTTCACCTTAAATTTTTAAAAGTCTGTGCATCTGATGGTTAACCTTCCAAAATAAAGTTCACAGCCAAATGGCTTATTCTAGTATATGTAGATTTGCACCAGAGTGTTTTTGAAACTTTTAATGGTATTCACATTCAGTTTAAAGGACATTGTAGGACACTTGGAAATGGATCCAATTTTGAAAAATAAATTGAATGTTAAAAAAAAAAAAGAAAGAAAGAAAAGAAAATGCTTCTACTTACTGTAAAATCCCGTTAATCCGCCCTTCCCGATTAAGCGCCCCCCTCCCACTTTGTAAACAAATTGGAAAATTCAAGACATCCCGAGAAAGCGCCCTCCCCGCAAAAAAATTTCGGTGCGTACGTCCAGATCAATTTCAATCATTTCTTTACATTTTCTTTTCAACTAAGTCTATTATTCTACTTACCTTTGATTTAATTTATTTCTTTCAATTTATTCAAATCTCCTTTTGGCGTTTGCACTTTCCTTTTGTTTTCATATCGTCGTAAAACTCAGAGGAAGTCGTAAACGCAGTTCAGCTATTCGTTTTACGATTCGATTAAGAATCGATTTACGTCATCGAATTACCGATCAGTACTTCCATTCTGGCTACGTAACTTCATGTATAATTAATATTTTTCATAATACCATTAGCCTTGTGTATTATTTTAACTAAATATATAAAATAATCGTGATAATAACAATATGTAGCCTATTTTTTAGTAACTTTCGGAATTTTATATCGTGTTGGTTTTCTTTAAGTTATGGTAGATTGCGCCAAAATAACGCGAAATCGGATTTATTGGCATTATTTATTTTATTATTATTATTATTAAGTATTGAATTGGTGATTTAGTTTGATATTTGAAAGTGATATACATAATATTTACTTTATATATCACTATTTAAAATGAGTTAAAGTACTGATAAAGTTATTTTTTTTTAAATTAATTCTATGTCAATCTGATTTAAATTTTCCACTATAACACATTTCTTCTTTTTTTAAAAAAAAAAATTAGTTTCATTTGCAATATTTTTCATGATATTATTGTGATTTATTGTTGTGACATTATTTATTTATCCTTTATACATAAGAAATGATGATTTAAAAAAAAAAAATACGGTTATTTAATGTCCCTCATTTACAACAGATGGCGACACCGCATAAAAGTTACTAGTTTTAGAAAGAATTTTAGGACATTTTCAAACGCAATTTCTTGGTGTTTAATTATTTTAAATTATTAAGCTCCTTTTATTTTTCTGTTACCATATTAATGACAAATATTAGTGTTGTTATTTATCTTATGACAGATATTAGTGTTTATTTATCTAAATGCATTCCATTTTCAAAGCTTTTGAAATCCAGAATTTTCTATAATTTGAAATTGTCGTTAATCGAGAAGTTATACTGTTTTTCTATTTTGTATATAATTTTTTTTTCAAAATGTTTTACTTTACTCACTTTATTAAAATAATGCACATTTTACGTCGATCGGCCATTACCATCCCCCACCCCACCCCCCATAGATGCCATTACAATTTTAATACCGTGTAAGCGCCCCCTCCGATTTTTTTACGATTTTCCGTCGTGTTTGGGGGGGAGGATTAACGGTATTTTACGGTAACACTGCTCAACACAGTTGAAAAGTATTTATGAATTAAGTTTGCCTGTCCTATAACTTCCATAACTATATTCAGATTGCCATGTAAATTGATATATGTTATTGAAATTTACTATGCATGTTCGGTACTGAAAATGAATGGTGTGTACCATTTATGGTTAGTTTACGGGGTCACTCAAAAGTATTCCATTCCATAATTACAACCAATGGGGACAGGGGCGCGCCAGAAGTATCTGGCGCCTGTGTGCAGAACTTCACTTAGCGCCCCATATACCCAAACCCCTCCTCCCTACACCCCCCCCCCCCCACCCCCCCCCCCAAAAAAAAAAATCAATAACTATAAATACATACTTGCCAAGCCAATCTTCCGGGGTTTTATCCAGGTCAAATAAACAAATTTTGAACCTGAAATTTTGTTTAATGAAATGTGCCTTGTTTCTATGGGGTTCTTTTATATTTTATTTAATAAATTAAATTTCTTGTTCAAAATATTTTTGTTTGACTTTAAAAATAAGGAATGTTGACAGCTATGTAAATAACGGACATCCCTAAAAAATGGGTGCTTCAGCTGCTTGCTACCTCCCACCACAATGGCATACCTCCTAAGAAATTAGCTTTTACCATATCTCCCCGAATTTTTAAGCGTTAGTCTTTATTTATATTTGTACTTAAAGCAGTTCAAACAAACTTTAATTAAGAAATATAAATGTGTTCAAATAATTAATGGTAGCACCATGACACAAGGAAAGGGGTGCTCGTAATACGGTAAATATACATAAAGGTAGAAAAATATTTTTTCTAATTACGGAGCGAATTATAATTTTTTTATTGTAAGATGCGATTTAAACAATTACCACACGTAGATCATAATTAGGGGTGCATTTTTAAATGTTTTCCCCTGTCCTAGAACAATTGGTTTTATATTAGCAAATATAGAACCGCTATGCTGCTTATATAATAATTGTCAAAACGTATATTTATCTTGTCATATGCTTAACCCTTCCTTCTTTTTCGGATTTTTTTATCTTTTTGATTTCAATTATAATTTTTTTTGTTGTTGTTGTTGCTGAAAATTAATACTGTGAAACTTCTTTTAAAGGCCACCCCTATTCAAAGGCCACCTCTATTAAGGGCCAATATTTTTAGGAACGAAAATTTTCCCCATAGACATAATGCTAAATTTACTTCTATTAGGGGCCGCACCTACCCCTCCATAAAGGCCATTTTTTTCACATGTGCCTTAAATCTTAAACAGGTGTATTGAATTTCTGAACCAAAAGGTAAGAGTTCAGCAGACAACTGCACTTGCAACAAAGAAGGCAGGGGGAGATGGGGAGGATTTAGAAACACAATGAAGGACAACAAACATGTGTTCCTCACACTTTGTTAGACCTTTCAACCTGTAGGGGTTGGGTTGAAGGGAAAACTTGACCCTTTGTTGTGAGCCCACAAAGGATAACAGGTTATCTAGAAAAACTGATTCCACATTTACTAAAACTGTTAATGCATATTGAAGCACAATTTTTGCACTTGTGTGTAAAAACGTTAGCATAAATAAATGAACTAATATCTCATTCTAAGGCATTAATAAATTATGCAAATTTAAGTAATTTGTTCCATAAAGTAAAAAAATCATGAGAAACCAAAATTGTCTGTGAAAAAATTATGAAAAGTAAACAAAATTCAATAGAAAATGTTTTCAATCATATATATAGAGTTTGAAAATGTTAATAAACAGTTTTTTCACCTACATAGGTTGTGATTTCCTTATTTTAGTTGTTTTTTTGTCACCCCTATTCAAGGGCCACACCTCATAAGGGCCAATTTTCGATGGAACGGTATGTAGCCCTTACAGAGAGGTTTCACTGTATTATGTTCTATCCCGAATACGCAAACGCAAAATAATTTTGTCATTAAGCAAGTAAGCAGCATTATCCTAGGTCAGGATCGGCGAACCTTTTTACGTGCACGTGCCAAAAATTCACCAACAATATCTATCAATGGTGTAACGTGCCACATTTTGACATAAAATAATTTTGCAAAGTACGATGTTTATACCAAATGCTAGTTAAAAAATCAGATGCTATTTCTCTGCATATTTGAATAAACCATTAAATTAAAATTTTAATTCGTAAATATGATTAATTTATGTAATAATTTTCACTATGATAAGGAAATAAAAATACGAAATTTTATTTTAGAAATTTTTGACCTTATTATTTATGCATCTAGTTATGATTATCCAAGTTGCATTAAGCATTGTATCAATAAATTATTGATAAGATTTTTACTGTTGTATGTTCGATGGAGAATGCTTTATACCTGATTCATATTTTGATAGTTTTATAAATTGGATCCATTTGCCATCTTACTGAAGGGACTGTCTAAAAAAATTAATTTGAAAAACACAGCATTATAATAATCATACAGAAGGGCAAAATACATGTCACAAACGCTGCATAACATCGCAAGAAAAGAAAATTCTTTTCATGCAAAAATAATTGCATTATTTGTGATAGTCTGTCCGTATGAAACAAAATTTTATTCATTATAATAGAAATTATATTTCATCTGTATAATAATTATAAAATTTATTTTTTCGCGTGCCAGAGAAATTGTCTTACGTGCCAACTCTAGCACCTGTGCCATAGGTTCGCCAACCCTGTCCTAGGTCATATAGTTTTTCAGAAAATCGCACTTTTCCGTTATACATAAACTTTACTTTGCGGGCGCTCAGTGAGGAAATTAGGGGGAGTTCGAGGTACTCATCGTCACGAAATCATCCAAGGATTGCTGATATTAATTTTCAAAAAGGATATTGGATAATTAGCAGATATTAATTAATAACCTTTCTAGATAAAGGCATCACAGATCAAGGCGGCGATGCAACTTTGCAACATCCTTTCAAGGCGCATTTGTCACAATGTCAACTTTAAACTTTGTACAAGGTCTTTGTTTTAGGTAAGGCGAATCATAACGATAAATAGTCACCCTTTTTCATTCCAATTGAATTCAATTATTGATAAATATTTAATAGAACAATGGCAAGTTTTTTACAAAGTCAACGCTTAAATTTATTGTACGGAACTTTTTGTACGCGAGTGAAACTCGCACTTGACCGATTATTCTTTGTTCAAAGCAAATCTAATAAATACAATTGAAATTTCCATGAAACGTAATTCAGTTTGAAGTTGTTCTAAAAAATATTTTTACCTCCTGAACAACATGAAACTTTCTTACATATTCATGGGCTCGTTTTTATGCGTAAAAGCATAAAATGATAGGCGTGACTATTAAATTGGTTTGGAATCGAATGGGGCTTTTAATTTTTTTTTAAGCATTGCATTTTAAATTATATCCTGTTTTACTTATTTATTGTTTCAGTTATATGTAGCCGATTAATTTGTGCTTTTTTCGGTAATTTACATGGGAACCGTGCATAACCTGGGGCTTATGTTGCTTTATCATTGTGCAATGCAATTACATTCAAAATTGCATTTATTCATGTATAGGGTGGGGGGGGGGGGAACCTTTCCTCCTTCAAAATTACGTGTTATATTCTATTTCAAATCATTTTAATGCTATTTTGATCAAAATGAAGGGAAAACAGAAATCATGTTTTTCTATTTCAAATTAATTACATTCATATTTATGTCGACGACGTGTTGATACGGCGCCACTCAAGAGACTGAACGATGAATTTGCTTTCAGTTCGATTTTCTTTTGTGACAGTAGGGTAATTTTTTATTGGCTTTCTTTTTTCTAATATTTAGATATCATATCTAACCTGAAAAGAATATTTTCTGTTTTTAGCCAACGAGCATCAGTTTGAGGTTTTTTGTCTTCTATTGCGTACGAGTATAAAAGACACGTTAGTGGTTTTTCTATTTATTTTGTATCATGAACATTGCCCATGCTAAGGTTTTGCTCTGCAGATTTACGAAGTCAATTTCATTTGTAAGTAGATATAATTGCCATGTATAGTTATTCTGATAGAAAGCAATCAAGCAGTGTTTCCCCTTTTTTGTATAAAAGCACCGAATCTTTCTGATAACTGTGTCAAATTTTTAATCTAATCTGATTTTCAGGGACTCACCACAAAAGATTGCTACTGCTAATCAGAAGGAATCGATTATAGTTTAAGATATGCACCTTTTATAGGAAATTGAAAAACATTAGTCCATTTTTCAGCAAATAAATATTAATTTCGGTAAATTTCTTTTTTTTTTTCTTCTTAAAAATGCGTATTTGCAAACTATCCTTTTTTGTGTTAACACTATTTCCGAATCATAATCCTTACCATATTTAATCGAAGAATTCTGCAATTAATTAACATTAAAATTAGGCAAAGATTACTATTTAAACGGAGTGATAACTAGAAAGTGGAATGTTGACAGCTAAGTATATGCTGATAGATATTATTTAATTTTTACTTTCTTCTATCTTTACAAGAGGAAAGTATTGGATTCATGAAAATTTTTGAATTCCGGTTTTCGACAGATTTACACGTTTTAGGGGTCAGAGAACCCGAAAAATATGTTTTTACAAAATGTCTGTCTGTGTGTGACACAAATTTTGTGGGCGCTCTAGCTCAAGAACTAAAGCACGGAATTTAATAAAAATTTATATTCAGGTAGTCCCTGATCAGAGTTGGGCAAAATACATCGAAAAGTCATTTTCGATACAAAATACAAAATACATTAGTTTTAGAACCTAAAATACAAAATACTTTTCGAATTTTAAAATATCCAAATACAAAATACATGTATTTTCAAAATACATTGAAAATACAAAATACATTTAAAATTTTAAAAGTTTGGGCATAAGGTTACAGGTCTGCACCGGCCGTGCCTGGCAGGCCAATTTTCATTCAGAACACTCTGATCGAGCTGGACCTGGATTTCACTCTTTCCGGGTCAGGCACGGGTTTTATGTTTTTCTGAAAGCTTGGGCTGGTCAGGACCTCGACATCATTTTTTCCGGTCCGGGCCTGACTTCTTTTTTTACGGGCTGAATCGAGGCTTAGTCCCTTGGGGATGAGCATCTTATACAGAATTTTTAATCTTTTATCATCGGTTTTTCATAACAGAAAATTTGGCCTAATTGGATCAAGAAAACGTCCTGATAAAATATGGCAAAATTTACAATAAAAGAGAACTGGTGGGGATAATCAAGATTCTGAACTTCATTCTTCATAGAGGTCTGCACTGTCCAAAGTTTTCAAGCTCGGTCCCAACCCAACACGTATGAAAGTGTTTGGCCCGTCCCTGCCCGGTCTGGCCTATGCAAAAATCAGTAAAATCTGGCACGGCCCAACAGTTTTTGCACAAAATGTATATTTTTAAAAATCGCCATTATTCTACAATTAAATTGCTAAATTTATTATTTTTAAAGAATAGTACATATAGTATCTCCAGGCAATGAAGTTAAAGCACAGAAAAAGAAACTGTGAAAAAGAATCTGCCTAAGACGAATCATGTGTAAAACTGAAAAATGTGTTGATCCATGCAAAATGAATATAATAACATGCGCGAAAAGAATACATATACAACAAACTATGTACCTGCTAAGAACGAAACCTGTCTATAATGGATATTCTCATTTCCTGTCGATTACGTCTTGGAAGATTTTATGCTATAGCATTTTTCATATATTTAAGTCTCCACACCATGGAATGTGGATTAGATTTTAAATGATAACTAAGATTTTTCCATACAAATACAGATACATTTAAAAGATAAATATCGCAGTCCAGCATGTTTTCTTAAAAATGAAAAGTATAAACATGGAAAAAAGCTAAAATAAGTATTTTTTGTCAGAATTCCTCATACGAGACGATTTTTAACCATATTGGTGTAAAAATCAATATTTTGTTGAAATTCAGTTGGACCGGGTTAATCAAGGTTTTGTACGAGCTGGGATCGGGCCGAACTTTTAGCTTTTATACCAAGCTGTGCCAATATTTATTTATTTATTTTTTTTTTTTTTGTACAGGACGGGACGGGCTAAAAAGATTTTTCTACGTGTTGGGCTCGGGCCGAGACCTGTTATTTCGGGCCGTGTATGTTTGCGTAGTAACAGTTAGACAAAATAATAGTTTTTTTCATTTTAAACAATATAGTGAAGTTTATTTTTAAAATAGGTTAACAAACCAGCGATGTAGTGGAGGATATACAGAGATATACGCCGTATACCACCTGGATTATTTTTAAGGAGCTCTGAACACTCTCTGTTTAATCAATAAAGTTACAGCGCCACCTCTGTTTTCACAGACTAAGAGAGACTGCTCAGATGAGGATATTAAGAACATAGATTCCCCCCCCCCCCCCTTCTAACAACTCTTATTAAGGATTTTAAAAGTGCAATTTTTTCAGCTGGAACTGAATCCGCAGGAAACCGTGACTTTTTTCTTACGATTTCAGCACTGTTTCAAACCCATCCCGCAAGTGTCAACTAGAACAGACCAGAACTCGAATTAGGGTCAAACCAACTCGAACCCGACCCACAATGAAAGAATGAGCTTCCACCTGACCCAAACGGCATCTCTGGTTGATGTGCGTTCGGGTAAAATCTGGTTACTTACTTGGTGCAGAACAGTAATTCACGTTCATTTTACTTAATTCCCTTAGCTATTTAATATCGCTCATTTTGACGTGCAGTACATGATGGATGATATATTAAAATTTCGTGATGATAGCTTCATTTTTACGAAAGTTAATGCTTATAAAACCAAAAAAAGGTTTATAGTATTGTCCTGTTGAAATCGAAACGTTGTCACCTTCAAACTAAACCCTTTCCTAAAAAAAAAAAAAAAAAAAAGTAGAAGAAGAGTGAGCGAGATTGAAAATCGTAGCATCAGTTCAAGAGTTATGCATGGATATACACGAATTGCATAACCCCCTTTGTTGGAAGTCTGTATATATATATATATATATAGAGAGAGAGAGAGATAGATAATTCATTAATGCCTCGATCACTGCAACTCAAATATGAGTGCTTCACATGAATAAAAAATAAGAAATAATTTAAAGAGAAATATAAAATAAACAACATGCTAAATGTTTTTGTTTAAGACCTAGGAATATCATAATATGCGGAAATGACACCAAATAATGTTTTTTCTTATTTTTTTCTTTTAGTAGTGAGCTTTAGTAATGATCTTTTAGAGTTTAATAAATTAAAAGTGCCTGTAATCAATGCATCGCTCTTCGTCGTGGTCTGTCTTAAAGTTTCATCAATCTTGAATAAGTGATTTTATTAAAATAACTTTAAATTTTCATAACATATTGAATATCTCATTCATTTATATTGTAAAACTGTATTTAAACATATACATACTGTATTTGTAATAATAAATATATCAATAAATAGAACTATATTTATGTAATAAAATTCATTCTCCATTTAATAAATATCACGAGTGGGGTAAATTACACCTGAACATTAATACAATGAATACAAAGGAGCTATAAAAAAATAATGTTTCAATCAATGCATAACCGTTATAAAACCAAAAATCTTACCTTTAAATGAGTTTTAAAGTTAGTTGTGGCTTGAAAAGTTCCACTTATAAAAGTAGACCTTGTTTTACACATGCATAATGCGTTAACTTTTTAACAACATTATCAACAGAAATTATTTTTTTATAAATTCCCGCCTAATACAGCGCAACTGTATTATCCCAAATAATTAATTCACTTGATACATTACCAGCGGGGGCTGAGTCATTCTTTCATGAGTCTCCTAAATAACTAACTGCAGTATATTTCTATGGTATTTAAAAAATAGAATACACAGCAAAACTCTAAATGATTCTTCCTGTTTATCACACAGTAGTTTTTCATTCTCATAGCAACGTTAGAACTATAAAAACTAGAACGTTTTGTAATCATTCAGAAAAAATACTTCAGCAGAGCAGATGCATTCATTATAATCCTAAGACGAAACAAAACAGTCAGGCACGTAATTTGCTTTTGTGAATCTTAGATTTTGCGGTTTTAAAAAAGCAGCTTGAAATCGACAGAAATGTATTTTGAGTATTTTTAAAATACAAAATACTTGGAAAAATCATTTCAAAATACATTACCAAAATACTTTCCTTTAGTCCGTTTAAAATACAAAATACAAATGTATTTTGAAAATATATTTCAAATACATGTATTTTCGATACTGCCCAACTCTGTCCCTGATGAAAATTGGTGCTGATTAGTTTTTGGTGTAAATCGCTCAACAGGTGGTGCTGCTATGCTGCATTTTTTCAGATTTCCGCAATAGCCGTATCTCAAGAACTAATGCACGGATTTTCATAAAACTTCAGGTTCCATTAGTCCTTGACATAAATGGATGCTGTTTACGTTTTGGTGTAAATCGCCCCACAGGTGGCGCTGCTAGGCTGAATTTTGCAGGATTTCTGCAATAGCTCTATCCTCGGCTCTATCTCAAGAACAAATGGACACATTTTCATCAAACTTCAGATTCAGTTACTCTTTGATATGAAATGATGCTGACTACGTGTTGGTGTAAATCGCCCAATAGGTGGCGCTGCTGTGCTGCATTTTGCACTATTTCTTCAATAGCTCTATCTCAAGAACTAATGAACGA
Source organism: Maratus speciosus (assembly GCA_963932465.1). NCBI lineage: Eukaryota > Metazoa > Arthropoda > Arachnida > Araneae > Salticidae > Maratus > Maratus speciosus. The sequence continues at coordinate 176,325,124 of OZ010799.1, read as the reverse complement.
ATTTTCATCAAACGTCAGATTTAAGTATAACTTGATTAATATTGCTGCTGATTATGTGTTGGTGTAAATCGCTCAACGGGTGGCGCTGCTATGCTGCATTTTTCATGATTTGCGCAATAGCTCTATCTCAAGAACTAATGCACGAATTTTCCTCAAACTTCATATTCAGTTAGACGTTGACATAAGTTGATGATAATTAGGTTCGGGTGTAAATAACCTGTTAGGGAAATTTTCCTTATAAAGGAAAAATCCCCACTAAATCTAAGACAATAAAATTAAGCAGCTACGCAGTATGAAGCGTGAAGAGATCTAGCTATGCAAATTAAGTAGATGGAGTTAAAAAGTAAAAATGGTTGAAAAGAAATTGCAAGGAATGTGTGTGTGCTTTAAAAGGGTATGAAAAGTTCAATGAATACAAAGTGGGTAATAAAAACAGATAAACTTTATTAAAACATAACATTTGAAAAATAGATGAACTTTAAGTATCACAGTCTATTGGATATTAACTAATCCATATTTCTAAACTTTACAGATTATGTAGATCATCGGAACTCATCGGGTGAAGGTAAATTTAGACTGGCATTTAAAGTTAAGTCCTTAAATAGAGCATTTACTTTTAAACTTTACATTTTTATAAGCTATAACAAACCTCGCTAATATTATTGTTATTTAATTTAAACATTGTTAAACATGAGGTTGCTAACATTTAAACATCTCTAGAAAAAACTTTTACCAAATTAAATAGCTTTTAGCAATTTCTAAAAATACTTAACTTTACATTTACAAGTTGCTAATACTTTATAATCTCTTAAACTTTAATATAATATAAAACATGAAACGATTAAATGTAAACTTGAAAAAAGAAATATTATCAAACTACGTTTCATACAAGAACAATAAAGAAGTTAAGTTTATATTGGAAGCAAAGAAAAAGTAGAAGAGATGCAACTCCAGTCTAACGTCATTAACCATCATGGCCTGTCCCGCTACGTGAATGCTATAAAACTTTTATTAAACAAAACCTGTTGCACTATTGACTTCCGAGGAGACAACTCAGGGACTAACTCTACCTGATAACTCATTCCTCAAAAAAAAACACTTTCGTCAATTAACAGCAGCAACTATCACATTCACGGAAACTCAAAAGAATTTTATAAATCTTACTTTAAACCAGGGACAGTAATTCCAGAAAAAAACAACAAACCGACCCCGCACATCCATCACGCCGAAAAAGTTCAAACTCCGTCCATTGCTTTTGAAGCAGGTATTACTCCGGCCTTTAAACAAATAGAACTATTATTTTAAAAATGTCGCCTCCATGATGGAACTACTGAGCATGTATGCCCAGCATACAAACTGGTTCTAAAAGAACCACCGTTTTATAATGCTACACCATCACAGCACAAGGCAAGACAAAAACAAGAGAAAAAAAAGCCAAGAGCAAACAAAGTCACCAGCTATATATCCTTCACCTCCTCATTGATATTCCGACGGCAGCCCTGCAGAAACGATCTCCGCTGCACTACACTCTTAGTGACGTCGTAATGACGGCTGTCTGGACACCTCACGCCATCTGTTGGCAGGTTCGAGTAAAACGCCGATAATACGAATGAAACTAGTAAAAGAAAAGAGATTGCCGGCCGATATGAACAGGAAATGATAAGTAAGTAAAAAAGTCTTAAAAGATATTAGCAGGTGATGATTAAAAAATAGATAATGCAGGTCGGGATGAATTAAACTTTAAAAGATTTTGATGTAAAGCCATAAGAAACTAACAAATTTTGAATTTGGGACAACATAACCCAATAGGTGGCGCTGCATTGCTGCATTTTGCTGGATTTACACGATTTCAGCGACACCTCGAGAACTAATGCACGGAATTTCATCTTTTTAGAATTCTCATGATGAGCACAGATTGCCATTTAATTTGGCACTGTGATAGCGAATTTTGAAGCATTGACATGTATGAGATAGAAGAAAGTTTTGTGATGGCCACAACATACTAGTTTTATTTTGCTAAATAAAAAAAATGCTTTAAATTTTGCAAATAATGTACGATATCTAAATATGCAGATTGGAGTGACAGGGGGGGAAGGGGAGGGGAAACGGTACGGTTGTTAGTAGCGGTACCGCAAAATACTAGGTCTCCGGTACTTTTTTGTTAGAAATTAAGCCCTGATCGTCAGTATGTCTATCGTTACCAATGCTACAATAAGATACAAGTGTTACATATTTTCAATCATTTGAATAATGGAGTCCATCCATATTTGCCACCAGCTGCAATGCGCATCCTGTTTTCGGAAAGGTTGGAAAAGCCTGATCTAGAGCAGGGATGCCAAACACGGCATTCGCGGTTTCCTTTCCGAATTTGTAAAGTTTCTAGCTTCTTTTTTTTTTAATGCATTTCAGTCGCTTGAAGGCGCCGTTAAAACTTATGTGGAGCCCTTCGGCCGTTAACATTCAACTGATCTTTCGACATTTTAGCGCCTTTCGACTTGAGACTCCCCCCCCCCCCCCCATCCCTCCTAAAGCTACGCCGCTGAAAAACATCTGCAAATTTTATATATTTTTTAAATAAAAATAAATTCATAAATGTATCAGAAATAAACCACTTTCGAGTTTAATAAATTTAAATTAAATAAAAAAATTTCAAATATTTCAGCTTCGCCTAAAATATTTGGCGCCTTTAGTATTCTGGCGCCTGTGTGCAGTGCACACTTTGCACACTGGGTCGGCGCGCCCCTGAATGGGGAAAACCCATTTTCAGTTCACTTTAATGATGTTACACCAATTCAAACATAATGAAATGATATGCTAACTAAGGTGTGAACAACAGCCTGATTTCTACAGAGTATAGTATAAGTAGCAATGATAGTTCCTATACAGGCAGGGTTGCGGAGTCGGAGGGAAAAATGGATGACTCCAACTCCGGGAATTTTGACAAATCCGACTCTGACTCTTTCGCTCCAACTCCGACTCTGGAACCCTGTTTACAGGGACACTTGACAGTATTCAATTACATTACGGTCGAGGAGAAAAATTGTTTTCAGTGCATTTTAATGCACTGAAAACACACTACTTCAAAAATAATGAAATTGATATGCATCACTGAGGGTGGACAGACACATGCTCTCAATAGAGTAAATAGCAATTGTAGTTTGTTTAGAGGGATACACAAAAGAATTCCATTACATTATGATATATAAGGGGAAAATCGTATTTTAATGATGCTACACTGTTCAAATGAAATTGATATGCATTACTGAAATGCTTTACAGCATGTTTCCATAGATTAATGAGTATGTAGAATTTATCTTTTATTTACAGAGACACTCAAAAGAATTTGGTTTAAGGACTGATAATATCAGCCATAAGGGATAGATATGTATTTTCAGCTATGACATGTATTTTAAAACTTTACTGTTTTTTAGTGTTTTACAGTCAGTTCAAGAAGAAAGTGACTGTCACCTTTTGATAAGGAATCACCACATTGCCAAACTGCCGTCTGCATGCCTTCAACTCACACTAACCATTTGTGGGATCAAATATTTTTCATTAAATAACTGTTAATACACAAGGTTTTTTTCCCCTCTCAATCCACTCGACAATGCAAATCTTTGATATTATAATAACATCACTTTCATTCCAAAATACATGAAATTTACACATTCTTATTCAGATGTTAAAGAATCAAACTGTATTTATTTTCTTATAAATGTGATACATCTTTAATTATAAAAGACGACCACTTCATGACCATTTTATTATCCTAAAAATTGATTTAAAATACTAACTTTGACATTATTTGCTAAAATATGGTTTACTTTTTAAAAGAAAATGAAAAAGCATTTTTTAGAATTTGAATATCAATTTAAAAAATGTGGAAATGAATGGATAAAGATAAATTTGCAAATATGGGAGAAAATAGCGAATTTAGATTTGAGAAGAGTCAATTTAGTTTTACAAAGAATGCATTAAAAATGTTATTATGTTAAAATTTTTTATTAAAAATAAAATGGGAAAATTACTAATAATAAATATAAAACAAAATGGAAAGAACACTTATAGATTGTTCATTCCCAATACAAAATATCATGACAGCATTTATTTTTTAATAAAACAATAAATGTCTAACATACAAAAATGATAGTTGCAAACTTTCAGATTTTCCTTAGTCAAATAAACACACTTTAAATCACATTTTTCTCAAGAAATGAAATCCAACTACTGTTGGTTCAGACAAGAAAGACTCTGGAATCGGTCTTGGCTTGGTCCTGTTGCCAGGGTAACTGATTAGCCGACTTTACTTTAGGGAAGTGCGGCATTTGCTTTTTTCCCATTCAATCGGTCTTTCTGAGAATTATTGCAGTCTTATTTGTCTTTCCGCTCTTACAGACGAAGTTCCTTTCCTACAAGTTTTGGAACCTAGGGTTTTTCTTGTCTCAGTCACACAATAGTACCACATAGATACAAGTCACATTACTAAATAATTTTATTAGATAAATTTTATGGTGCCATAAATATTTTTTCACTTCAAAATAACCAAAAAATTGGCAGCTACGAAAAATTAATCATTAGATGCACATTAGGTTCTTAGAATATAAAGCTAAAACCTCTAATACAAATAAATTCGAAATATGACATACCTTTTGGCTGGAAAAAATATTATTGTAGGATATTTTTCTACAGTATATTCCCAAGGTAAATCATTATCTTCTCCACTAATTCTAAAAAAACAAAAACAGAAAGTCAAAATGAAAAGAAACTGTATGAAAGGTACAAAAGTATTAAAGTAATATATTTGTTACAATATAAATTTAAATGTTAGAGCCATCTTAACTGTAAATTATGCAAATATAACTGAGAGTAATAATTGCAAAGTCAAATACAGTTGAAAAAGAACTCTGCACTTTAATTAAATCTATCTTTCACCCTTTGTGACTCAACAACTCCAATTTGGAAAATATTTACTCAGATATTAGAACACATCATTTTAAGCATGTAAAAAATAATTTTAAAAATTTAGAAAAAATAAAAAATTATTTTCTAAAAAGTGCTTCTTTCACATCGGCTATAAACTTAAAATTACATTTTTCTCATAAATATTGTCAATTTTCTGATACAAAATTGTCAAGTATACGAACTGATCTTTAAATCTATTTTTGGATGTCTCCAGCCTTTTAATTTTACAAAATTTATGAAGTTCATTTTAGCAATAACAATGTGATACTGCTCAAGGGATAAATAAAGCTTTGAAAAAGGAACTCAGTACCTTCATCTCTTCAGATTTTTTTAAAAAATCAATTTATATTAACTGCTGTGTTCGAAGATAGCAGCATTAAATAAAATCATCTTTTAAAGCCCACTGTATAACTTATAAGTAACATTGACTTTTGGGTATATTGCAGATATGCAATGTAGCAATACATAGGATTAAAGCCCCCCCCCCCCCCCCAAAAAAAAAAAAATCTTAGCTTACAAAAGCTGAATAGAGCATTGCTTTTACATTACAAGTTGATATGTACAGTTGCCCATACATATTAATCATCAAAATTATTGCAATGAAAAATGAAAATTAGCCATTCAATTGGGATTTATGTCTTCTTTCAACTCACATTAATAAAATAAGATTAGGGGTAATCCTCATATAGAAATTGTGTCAAACTTTAAAAGTTTTAATATGAAAACCCAATTTTAACACCATATTTCAACTTTTTAGAATATTTTACCTTAAGGCTGTTCTCAAATCCAAGAGGGCAACTTTATAACATAAGTTTTAATTTATTTTTGTTTGGAAATGCATGAAACTAGCAAGTGCTGTTGTTCAGAAACTATGTAATTGAGCTGTTTTTCCCGTTTTTTTTTTTTTTTTTTTTTTTTTTTTGCAAACGCAATAGGTCTGTCAGAAAATAGTGTCAAAGTGGGCATTTTGAACGGAATTTCCACGTGAAAGAAGAATAACCACTCAAGAAAGGGCTAAAAATGTGTTTGTCACATGATCAAAATCGCTTATAACTCAATAGGTAATTTATAGATCAAAAAATGGAAAACACAGATTCCAAATCGCTTCCATGGTCAGGCTTTCCAATTTTATATCTTTCTGTTAAAAAATGAATTTGTAAATGTGTCAAAATGTTTTGTGCTTGTTAAGCAGAGCAGTTGAGAACAGCTTTAAGATACCATATTGGAAATCATTCAGCGAAGTAATTTTGGAATTATGCCAATGTAAAATTCTGAACATATAATGCTATATTCATTTTTAAGTTATGAAACAAACTGAAATGTAATTTTTTATATATATATAATTCATAATCTACAAGGTAGAATGAGTTGAAATTTTGGATTTGCACATTTGGAGCTTCTAGAAATCGATTTCTGTTAAAATTCTTATAGCATATAACACATGAATTTTTAAACAAATAGATTTCTTGAAACTTCAAACATGCAAATCCAAAATTACAGCTAATTATGCCGAGGAGTTGATGGGTTATACTTCAAAATCTAACAGCATTACAGTTTGTTTTGCAACAATTAAAATGGAATTTACAGTTAAGAGTTCCAAACTTTAAATTTTTGTAATCCCTAAACTCTTTGACCGAATGTTTTCCTGTTTGGTATCCTAGGACAAAATTTACCAAAAAACCCAAATATGCTGTTAAAATCAGTTGTGCATACTTAAAATTTCAGAATTTCGCACAATTTTAGCATGAAGATTGTTGGCATTAAAAGAAAAATTAACAGTCAAAATAAATTTCAGATGTTATAACAAGTTCTGAAACAACATACTATATTAGAAATTCATTTACTTTTTTTGCTTTTCCAGTTTTACTTACATATCAAAAAAGTTGCATTGGGAATGTATTTCAGCTCAAGAAACCAAAATAAATTTATCGTTGTAAAACCACCATATGACGTCATAGCAAGGATGTCGATAGGACTATCGAACGACACTGTTATTAGTTTGACATCATTATGTTATTGATGTTCAGCCAATCGTATGTATGTTTTTTAATTTTTCAGAGATTTTTGGCAATTCCAGTCTTGTCAGACTGGTAAATTTATGCAATGGTAATAAGTAAGTTTTAAATGATTTTAAGACCTTGGCCGAAGATAGAAGGATGTGTTTTATGAGTTGGTTTATCCCATGCAATGGTTTTTATTTTTTTAAATGTTGTCAGTATGTTTTACCGGCATGCAGAGTGTTATAAAGATTAGAAATCTGTTTGTACTTAATGTTTATAAAGTCATGTTTCATTCTTTTAAATACCAAAGTTAGTTTAAATGTATGTGATGTGTAGAGTGGAGATAGTGCTGTTTTACGTGTTGTTAATAAAAAGAATGTCTCCAAGTATTTTTGGACTTTCACAAAAAACTGATAGTTTTATTTGAGTTAAGTTTACGTATATGAAAGGAAGACGACATCAAAGATGACCCTTAAACTTTTTTTTTTTAAAAGCCTAAATTGACAGGACATAATTTCCAGTCAAATAGCTATCCCCCCTGCTTTTTCCCACCAGAGACAATTTTGTGATTATGTATAAGGTGCTCTTTTCAATAACCTTACCTAGCAAATTTAATTTCTTCTATGGTTGAAAAATAATCTGCAACACTAAGGAAGATGTGAGATATAGCATAACAAGGACCACACCAAGATGCATAGTACAGCAGGACAACATCCTAAAGATAAAATAAAATACTTTTAAAGTTAAATTATTTTGTCAATACAGTATAATTGATTATCATAAGAAAGAATATCATGAGAAATATAAAGTTTGCGGACTACCTTTGTAAGTTGATTATATAAACACAAAATTTTTTAATTTTGTTCTAAATACATTCACTGAATGATTTAAACAATTCTGCGGCCAGTTCACATTAAGCTCACATTGAGAATTATCCTATACCTATACCCAGTAGCAGAAAGTTATGGTTGTGTCTGAGACAGAAATTTAGTGGGATGAAAATTGTCTGTGGGAGTAGCGAGTTACATTTTCTTATGTACAAACATTATGAGTGTAACATAAACAGCGTTCTTACTGATTAATGCCAAGGGTAATTCTGAGTAAAAAAAAAAAAAAAAAATTCTGAAATTCACAGCAAATTTTCCCAACAACAGAAGGGGGTGGGGACAGGGAGCGAAAATCCACTACTATGTGTTTTTCTTCGCGAGCTTTTGATGAAACTTGCGCGTTTTTTCGCGATCTTTTGACGAAATATGCCGTTTCTTTCGCGATCTTATGAGGAAATTTCTCTTTTTTTCGCGATCTTTTGACGAAATTTGCCGTTTTTTTGCGATCCTTTGACAAAAATGAGTTTCGATTCACAAGCCTTTACAAAATTTGCGTTTTTAACTCGATTCTTTGACGAACTTCGTGTTTTTTCCGCGATTCTGTGACAGAAATTTACGGTTTTTTTCGGCGCTCCTGGGACGAAATTCACGTTTTTCCCGGGATCTTTTGACGAAATTTGTGTTTTTTACAGCGATCCTTTGGCAGAAATTTGCGTTTTTCGCGATCTTCTGACGAAATTCCATAAATTTAATTCCGATCTTTTGACATAAATTTTCTTTTTATCGTGATCCTTTGACAGTAATCAGCATTTTTCGCGATCCTTTGACAGTAATCAGCGTTTTTCGCGATCCTTTAACAGTAATCAGCGTTTTTCGCGATCCTTTGACAGAAATTTGCCTTTTTTCGCGATCGTTTTACAGAAATTTGCGTTTTTCCGCGATTGTCTGACTAAATTCGCGTTTTTTCCCTCGATCCTTTGATGAAATTTAAGTTTCTTCCACGATTTTGCGACAGAAATTTGCGTTTTTCTCGCACCCCTGGAACGAAATTCAAGTTTTTTTTCTGGATTTTTGGGTTGGGTTGATTTTTGACGGCCAATTATCTACACGAGGGATATAGGCCCGGGGGGAGTGCCCTCCGTGGGGGTCTTTCTAAGGGAACCTAATCCGTATTAACGCATGGAAGATCCACGGCTCGAAGAAAACCACGAAAACTCTGAACGATTAGGCCGACGGGCGCGATTGAGATCGAACCCTGCACCTCCCGTCTACCAGCTTCGAGAGCAGAACCTCTCGGCCACTGGTGGGGCTTCTGGATTTTTGGATAAAATTCAAGTTTGTACAGCGATCTTTTGGCAGAAATTTACGTTTTTCGAGATCTTTTGACGAAATTCCGCGTTCTTTCCGCAATCCTTTGACATAAAATTGCGTTTTTTCGCGATCGTTTGACTAAATTTGCGTTTTCCCCACAATCGTTTGACTAAATTTGAGTTCTTTTCATGACCCTTTTACTAAATTCGCATTCTTTCCGCGATCCTTTGACGAAATTCGCGTTTTCCGCGATCCTGTGACAGAAATTTGCATTTTTGCCACAACCCTGGGACGAAATTCATGTTTTTTTACCGGGCTCTTTTGACGAAATTCGCGTTTTTATAGCGACCCTTTGGCTATAAATTACCAATTTTTTATGCGAACGATTGTCGAAATTGATATTTTTCGGCGACCATTTTTCGAATTCGCAATAATTTTTGTCAGAATTTTCGAACTTTTTTTTTTTTTTTTAAGGAAATACTTTTTTTTTTTTTTTCAAGTTGGCAAATTCATCTGCAAGGTCCAAAATAAATCTGCGACGCACATCACGCACTTTCTGCTACCGGGTACCTATATAATACTGCTGTAAACTCAGACTGTATCAATTCCAGGATGCAATTGAATTTTAATATAAAAAAAAATCCTTCTACATCTCAAAAAATAAATAATCTCTATACTTCCAGGATTAATGTAATAATTAAAATGTACTTTTCCCATAACTATCTAGAAAAATGTTCTTTGAAAGCTTTACTAAATATTAATTACATTGAATATCCATATTTTTTTCATCTTCCTTTGAACAGGAATTCAAAATGTTTCAATTGAAATGCATTTTGATAATATGGAACTCACAGATGATTGAATATTTAACAATTGAAGCTTTATTTTTCATACTAGAAGTAACGAATATTGTCATCGAATTACTTATCATCCTATGTTCTCAGGTTTACTCAGATTACATTGAGCAAACATTAAGTTAAGTGGCTATGTTACTCATGTGAAAACACCTGCTTGTTAATGTTGATCCATGGGAGAAGTTTGTTTAAATATTTTGTTAAATCGAAAAAGTAAAAAACGGCCTTTGTAAAGACCAACCCCAGCTAACTAATGCAAAAAATCTATACTTTTTTCAAAATATTGAAATACAAATGAGCTAATTTAAAAATTTTCTGCAATAGGATTAACATCAGCGAGCGAGTGTTTTCGTGTGAGAGAAATAATTCAATTACATAGATGTCATTTCTTCAAATTTATATGCATTGCTATTCTAAATTTGCTATTCTATATTTAAATGTAAACTTTGATATAACAAATCTTTTTCACTTTTTGAGAGATTCAAGGTAATGATATCTGACTATATAATAATCATAAGTTTCTGTGAAAAAATACCAAATAAAAAGGAAATTACAGTAAAAATTATATTGGGAAGTTTTTCAGATCTTAGCTTTTGTCCGAACTTTTGCATATATATGTGGGTCGATAAGTTTATTTTGTTAAGATGAGACGACATTCTATCCTAGATGAACAGGATGTTATAATTATTATTCTTAGTACTTTGATTCATACTTGAGCATACAAGATTAATTTTATACTTATTTCATAAGTACGAAATAAAGAATCCATTTTAAAAAATGAAATATGTTGTTCTTTTTACCATAAATATGTTTGATTATGCAGAAGGGGTATCTCTCTAAATACTGTTTACAGAAAATAAAAATAATATGTTTGAAAACAGAATAAACTGTCTACCTTGGTATCAGTTAAGACAAGGTCTGAAAAAGTTGATGTAGTAACTTCTTCAACACAGATATTTGTATCTCCATCAGTTTTACAAGCTGGCAGTTTACGCACTGGCATACGGAGATGACGGCTTAAATCCCCAGAAGTAAAATTTCGAATAAATTCCACTGTAAGAAATAACAGAAATTTTTAGACATAAATAATTTTTATGCAAGACAATAAAATAATTACAGGTTGGAAAATATCTATATCTATCCATTTATCTAAATATATTAATAACAATGTTTAATATCTTACCTAAAACCTTTTTATTTATCAGATCATTTAACACATATTGACTTTCTTGCTAGGAAAAAGAATAGAAAATATTAAACTTCAACTATAAAAAATATATTTTATTCTTATTTTCAAATTGCAGAAAATTTATAAAAAGTATTAGCAACCAGACAGGATCAGATTTACAAAATATTACCATAAAATTCAAAAAAAATCCATTCCCAATTTTCAACAAATTTCATTTTTTGAAAAAATTCCATTTATAAGACCCCCCACTAAAAATCTTTGGTTGGAATGTGTTTTCACTCATCCCTTGACGGAATTTTTTTTTACAGTGTCGATAACTGCGCCAAGGTTAGTTTCTTTTTTCATACTCCGTAGGGTGCCACTACTGCCTTTTATATTTGAAGTGCTGCTGCACTCTGTCCTTTTTGTTTGAAGTGCCAATGTGCCCTGCCCTTTTTGTTTAAGTGCCAATGTGCCCTGCCTTTTTGTTTAAAGTGCCAATGTGCCCTGCCCTTTTTGTTTAAAGTGCCAATGTGCCCTGCCCTTTTTGTTTAAAGTGCTGATGTGCCCTGCTCTTTTTGTTTAAAGTGCTGATGCGCCCCGCTCTTTACAGGCATAGAAAATGCATCCTGCCCTTTTAGACATAGAAAATGCACTCTGCCCTTTTTCCATGTTTCTTTTTTGTGCCCTCTATTTTTTTTTTTTTTTTTTTTTTTCAAAATATTTTGCCTTTCTTTTTTTTTTGTGGAAAAAACATGTGATATTATTTTCTTTAATTAAATAAAATCTGTGCATGGTTTCTTTCTGCATAACAAAACATATTATCCATTCCAAGTTAATGATGTGAATCTAAAAACATTTGAGTTTACAATTTTACGGAAATGAATAAAAACACTACAATTAGTCTTCTCCTTTTTTTCTTTTTTACAGTTGTGCTTTTTTGTGGGAGAGGGGGGGGGGGGGGTCTCGAAATTTTTAATGACTTATATTTTAATAAAAATTTGTTACACAGCCTAATTTACTACTAAATTTGAACAAAATCAGTTAATTAACAACAGAGATATATTTTTCTTTTTAATAGAAGTTTTGCTTTTTGATCTTTTTAATCATTTTTTTGTTTGCTTGCAGCTCAATAATTTCTTTTTCTTGCACTTAAACAACCCAGACTTGATCACACATTCACAGAGTCTTTTTTTATACATAAAAAATGGAATATAAATAGTTCTCCACTCTTAAGAATATTATTATTTAGACAGAGGATTATTTAATTATTATTTTTTATTTATTTAAAATTTTTTTAAACTTTTCTAGAATATTTTAAATATTTACAGAATATATCTTATCCTGCAACAAATTTAAAGAAAATTTAAAGAAAATTCCATTTATAAATCCCCTCCTTACTTTTACCAATATTTAATGTTGTGAAAGGAGGGGAGGGGGGTATTTTTTGAATTTTATGGTATTCAAATATCTTATTTCATAAGGCATAAGTTCTTACATAAGAGAAAATTTCATTCAGAAGTTGACTGACATTACAGTTCTTTTTGTTAGGTGCATTATATAAATCAAATACCCTAAACTTTGTTTACGGTGGAATCAATCTGAACCAAGACAATTTTCTGCCGAAGATAGTACTCTGCTTTAGGCAAACTTTATTCTACATAATTTTTGTAATTCTACCATAGCAGGAAGCAAGTTAAAAATTGATTATAAAATTTCATCTTTACATACAAAAACTAAGTTGCATAAAAGAGTGTAAAAATTATCTAATTGGTGGCTCTAAATTCATTATTCAAAACATTAATTATTTTTTCTAGAATGTTTTTTTGCTAATTCAATTTCTGAGTTTGGCCAACTAATGGAAAAACGACTTAAAATTAATTTGTAATCAAGTTCAAAAGAAATTAAAATGTTGTATTGCCACTGGAAAACACACCTGCGTATGTAATTTTTATAATGCCAGCATATTGGAAAGTGAGTGAAAAATAAATTACAAAATGCCATCTTTAGAAAAAAATAACAGTGTGTAATAAAAGAGTATTATTAAAATAATATATTACACTCTTCATTTTTTATTTAATTTACTTTTTACTCTTTAGTCTTTAAAATGCTACATTGTTGCAGTTTCACAGTGTTTTAGCATATTTTGGCGAGCGTTTCTTGGTGCATAATTAAATACATTTTTTCAACTCTCAATTGTACGAGTATTACCAACAGCGAGATAGTAGTTCAAAAATCTATTAAAATTAATGTATTAATTTATAATTAAGTTGTAAAAATATTAAAATGTTGTACTGTCATCTGAAACACACTTTTGTACATAATTTTCATAATTCTAGCATATTGAGGAAGTCGAGTTGAAAATAGATTGCAAAATTTCATCTTTACATACAAAAACTAGGTTGAGTTAAATAAAAGAGTGTAAAAATCCATACTTAAAAAAAGTTTTATTGTCATGCCTTGAAAAGAGTGACATAACTTTTAAATATATATATTTCAAGCACTTTAAAAATCTAAAAAGTGCTATTTTACCACTAACAGCACAACGCCTTTTCCAAACCTTGAGAAAACAGATTAAAATCACATTTACCCATTTTAAAACAAAGAAGACCAAAAACTTATTAATATGAAGAAAATGCATTGAATATAATTAAATTTGTGAAGCATTTTTTTTAAACATCCCTAAATTACATTTAATTAACAGCATCAACAAACTCAATATGTTAGTTCAATATGCTCAGGAAGAATATTCACAATACCTTCAAGAGTCTCCACAAGTCACTTGCATTTGATTAGCGTATGTTATATTTGTTACTTTTTAAGATTTAAGAATAAATACTTTGGAAGAAAATGAGTTGCCTTGTCTTGAAACCAGGTTTTGGTATATACCATACTCCTGTATAAACCGAAAAAGTTTACCCTAAATTGTCTTTTAAAAAGCGAGAGTTGACTTTTACTAATACGCAGGTTAGATTTCAGGAGAAAAGTTATAAGCCAGAGAGCTTTCTGACTGGCATAGGCAAATTGATGTTTGCCAACAAATCATTTAAAGTGAAAAATCTGGATTGAGTGGATGTATTAGCCAGATGTGCAGAAAACAAAGGGCGGAAATTTAAAAGGACCGTAATCGATGTTACCTCTTTTCAATTCTCGCCTCTTTGGGTGGATTTCAATTCCAAAGGAGATGAATGTGAAATCATATAAAAAGTGCAGTCAGTATTAGCAATGCTATAGATGGCACTGAGATCAATTTTATTGACAAATGTCATCAGGAAATTTCATCAGATGCAGAGTCTGATTTTTATGACGAGGGAGCAACGAGACGGGACTTTATAGAAGTTTGTGGAGATTCGGATAACGATTCCGATTTTGAAGGATTCGTTTGATTTTACTCAATTTTTTTTATATAATTATTTTTGCTTGTCTAGTATTTCATTAAAAATATGATCTTTGTCTGAAAAGATATTGGAATTTTTTAGGGTCGGCTTATACTCGGGTCAAGAATTTTACAATATTTTGTTATTTAAAATTGGGGGTCGGCTTATACGTGAATATATATGGTAAGCCCTTTTTTTGTGTGTGTCACAATTTATGTTACCGTTAAAGTGTAAAATTCAGTTATTTCATGAAATAACTAGCCAAATCCGTTAAAGTGTGTAAAATTATTGGATTATATGGTTTAACCAGTTATTTTATACAATAACGATTGCCTAACCGTTAAATTGTAAAATAATCATTTTGACATTAAAACAAATCCACTGTTTTGGAAATTAACTGATGATAAATAGTTAAAGTCACTCAAAAACTACATTTCAAATTATTAATAGATGAATTGATAAGTAATATATAAAAACGGAATATATAATATAATAATATTTTTATATTAGTAAAACAGTAATAGAACATAACAGAATGCAGTGTGGCAATAGTTATATTTAAATTTTTATAAATTATAATTACGTATAATTATTAGGTATTTTGTCCTATTGGCAAAAACATTTACACTTTTTAAAGCATATTACAAAGATTTTATCCAAAATGCAAAATATAAATAATTCTTACAAAAGAAAAAACAGCAACAACAATAATAATAATAATTTTAAATATTATTAAAAAATGACATGCTGGCAGGAATAATTGTGTTATTTAATAGCAACACTTCATAAACTTTTTTTAAAATTAATAATGCAAGAGCATTTTAGTTTAAAATTTATGAAATACTTTCATTTTTTTCCATTATTTATAAGAGCAAGGATCGCTGTGATGACACTTAGATTTGCATTGCCTATTATTTTTGATACAGGCACACTTTTTATTATCACACAGTGATTACTTTTGCAATCGAATTCAATATTTCTTTCACGAGTAAGTATAGCACTGTTTTTCTTTATTTCACGCTTTTTTAACAAGGATTCCAATGCTCTTGCATTAAGTTTTTCTTATTTGCCGAGTGATCTTTCATAACTGTAGAACTAATTGTTTTAAAAAAAGATTGCAAAAATCTTTGAGAATAATCCCAAATGAAAAGCACTAACATAAATCCATCACTTACAGATTTATGCAAGTTCAATACACATATCGACAAAACATGCACTCCGAAAGACATTTAGCAACGAAGAAGAGGTCTAAGAAGAGATCTAAGAAAAAACTGAGTAAAATCGGTATAAACGGCTTTTGTGTGCCGTATTTAGTACTTTAACGGTTAGACACTCGTTATTCTATAAAATAACTAGTTAAATCCTAAAATTCAGCATTTTTATACACTTTAATGGACCTGGTTAGTTATTTCATAAAGTAACTAGGTATTTTATGAAATAACGGATTATACGCTTTAACGGTAACATTTATACTTTGTATCCAAAATACATGATCTCAATAAGATGCTTTTCAGAGCTAAATCTCACAGTATATATACATTTATGTTTGAAGAAGAATATTTAACATTTGGCAACAGCCAAATTGTATGGTCTATATTGAATCTTTTCTAAAAAACAAAATCACTTTTCAAATCACCATAAGTAATATCAATATGTAACAGATTATGAGAGGAATAGTTAGACTACTACACTTGTCAATATGAAAGAAGGAGTTACCACATTTAGTGTTTAATTGCGACCGGCCCCTGCAAACTGGAAAGTACATTTATGTATTCTCCAGAGAGTAGGATTATTTAGTGGCAGTAATTATTTGACAACATACAACAATCTTTCATGTGACTTTTGAAAATATAGCCATTCTTGAGCTTGTCAAACATGTACAAGAAAATGCACACGTACCAAATTAGCAATAAAAATCCTTAAATGTTTTCTATCATTTTCTCACTTACAAATATTTACATATAAACAAAAAAAATTTACAGATGTAAATATTTAGAAAGTTATATACAATTAAGAATATGTCAAATTAAACAAGACTTACCATAGCCTCAACAATAACTGCAGCAGTTTGGTGATGGTTTTTACCTACATCTATTCCTAAATTTTCAGCAAAGCTGTGATATAACACAGCATCCATTGCAATAAATGTTAATGTTCTATTGGTGTGACAACCTAAACCAGTAAAGTTAACCAACACAGAACTGTTATCCAGAGCTGGAAAACTTGGAAAATTTAACTCAGAGAAGTTCATGGCATATCTCAATCGATGACACATTTTCTTCTCACCATTTCGAATCATAGTCAAAATATAATCATCTTTTAGTTGAGAAATTTCTTTTTCAGAGAGATGAGTTCTAGAAGGTTGAGCAGGACCAGATACCAGTTCACAATGAAAACTAAGCTTTTTATAAGGACCAAACTTAACAGGAAATGATACTTCTATGTCATTGCACTTTCTAAAACTTTTAAGCTCGTTAATGTTGAAATTTTTCAAAACAAGGCTTAAAGTATTTTCACACTCAGAGAGTTTCATTTCCTGAATACTTTGGACAATGTGGTGCAAACAAGCTCTACAATGGCACTGCTGGAGAAATCTAAGATCAAAATTTAAGGACTGGCAACAAGTAAGCTCACACAGATCAGGTCTACGTCGGCATACATTAGTATCATATTCAGAATGAGTTCTGTGGCATTTTTCTATCGCTTTAGAGAATTCTTCCTGTAAAATATGTCTCTTCAAAACCATACGATGAATCAGAGACTCAACATGACTTGACTTATTGCAATTGTTGTAGTCCATGGCAACTTCTTTAAACTAAAAAAATGAAATACTTATCAATTTATTGCTTTATTCATATAAATGTTAATCAACACACACTAAGAATTTTTGGTACTTTTCCATTACACCATGCCATAATGTATGCTAATGTGCCATTTATATCAACTTTGGCCATGTAAAGGATTTTTATTGATCACCATGCCAAACAGTGTGATTTGCTATTTACTGAACAGGAATCTTGTTGTTATTATTTAATCAAAACTTTGCAAAGCATCTTAATTTGCTATCTTTTGAATACAAAATATTTATTATTAAATTATAACTTACATTTATTACAGACACTGAGATGAATTTTACCATTTGGCAGTTACCAGAAGATGAGGAAGCTGAAACAAAATTGTTTAAGAACTTTGGAATTATACATGAAAAGAGTTTATGTTCAAAAAACCCATGAGCATCTTCACTAAAAATTATTAAATGTTTAGAGCAATGCTAAGAGACAAATTTTTATTTTATTACTCTATTGTATACTATTTATTTGTTTTTATTTTAAGTATATATTTGTATTGATTGAATGTTCGTAAAAATTTGTTATTTTCAAATATTATATTTTTTAAAGCTCACTTTCATACCAACAATGTTTTTTTTTTTTTCCAAACTAGGGGGCTCGGCCAGTGGCGTAGCTACACATTCAGCGTCCTGGAGCAAGTAAAGTTTGTGCGCCCTCTTGTCACTCAAAAAAGTTCAACTTAATTTTGTTTTGAAGTTACATATATATATGTAACTAGCTGACCCGCCCAGCGTTGCCCGGGCCCCTTATAATAACGTAAACAAAACTCAAGTTCATATGATTTTATATATTCCAAAAGTAGTTCAAATGAACCTGGCTTTAAGGGTGGCCCACTGCCTTCGGCAGCGTATAGTGTATTCCCGACAAACCTCTTTCTGAACGAACCTGTGGACTGAGTCCCCGCTACCAAAGGCAGTGTATGCCAGGAGTGTTCCGTACGCGCCGGAGACAATCGAAAAGCAAGTTGAATGAGTAAACCCCGTAGCAATCGAGCCCATATAACCCAAGATAAGAATACGAATCCTGACGGTGGAACTATAATCTTTAAAACAATCGTAAGCTAAGTTGAATGGACCAATTTCCGTTGAAATAGAGCCCGTAACAACCGAGAAAAGAATGCGCCGTTAATGTTCGAAAATGGTAGTAACAGAAATCTAAGATAAACTTTCATAATGCAGAAAGTAGCTGAATAGTAAGCTAAGTTTAATTATTCAATCACCGTTGAAATCGGGCATATTGAACCCGAGAAAAGAATGCACCATTAATGTTCGAAAATGTTGGTAACTGAAGTCTAAGACAAACTTTCATAATACAGAAAGTAGCTTAATCGTAATCTAGGTTGGATGAACCAATTCCCGTTGAAATCGGGCCCCTATAACCCGAAGAAAGAATGCACCCCCAAGCAGTTTAAGGTGCTTGTCGCCCCCTCCCCCTGTATATTTAACGAATTACCTTTAACATTAACGTGATATTTAATTTACGGATGAAATCCCACCCCCTCTAAAGTAAACCACTTACCTTTAAAAGTAGCGCGGATTTTAATTCACAACTATAGTGAGTAAACGTAAGTTGATGCCAAAATAGAAGATTAATATTCAAAAAGGCGGTAGCTGGAGTATAAGGAAATTTTTTAGTGGTTATAAAGCAGCCGGATGACCCTAGAACTATGCTAAAGAAAATTGCAAGATTATCGGATAATTTTTAAAGAAACTGCTCCAAGGACCCTAAGAAGGCCAGTAATATCCAAAATTGGTGGTAGCTGAAGTGTGAGTATTTTTTTTTTTTTTTTCATGTAGTAGCTGGAAGACCTAAGAAATTGTTAGGAAAAAAATCCTAGTGAATCGGACTATTTTTAAGGGAGCTATAATAGGGGGGCCGAAAGGAACCAATGGATAAGAGCAAGGCCTAAGATGAAAATATGTTAAAAGGTCCTAGTACTTAGCGCTTTAGGTTTTCAATTAGTTGAAATTAAGTATATAGGGTATAAGTATTAATCATTAGAAAATTTTTTCAAAGAAATGCTTAAAAAAAGAGCCACAGGGTCAAATAAAAAGAGCCCAATGAAAATATGAAGGTGTTGGCTCGGGGAGCGAAATCCAAGACTCAATTTTGAAGTTATGCAATGAGAGTGAGACACAATTAGGGGGTGAAAAATGCATAGCGCACAAAAAGTTATCCTAGGGGGCCAGTGTCTTAACTGAAATGTAGAAACGAAAAAAAAAAAAAAACTAAATGGAAAAAGTGCCCCCAATATGAAGATCGGATTAATAGGGGGCACTTTATTAACAATTTAGGGCACAAAAACTTTAAGTGGTCCTGACCAAGCACTGGGAGTCCAGGATCTCAACTGGAATGTAACTGGACACAAGGAAATTTTTTAGTATTTTACATAGTCAAAGGACGCTAGAACTACGTTAAAAGAAAATTGCAAGAGAGTCGGATCATTTTTAAAGAAGCTGCACCAAGGGCTCCAAGAAGGCGATTAATATTCAAATTTGGTGATAGCTGGAGTCTAAAAAAATTTTATGTCGTTCGTGTAGAAGCCGGATTTCCTAAGATGTTGTTACAAAAAAAAAGTTAGTGAATCAGACCATTTTTAAGGGAGATATAATAGGAGGTCCAAAAGGGGCCAACTGATAGTTGAGAGCAGGACCTAAGATAAAAACATGTTAAAAGGTTCTAGTACTTAGCGCTTTAGATCTCAATAAGTCGAAATTAAGCATAGGGTATATATTAATCATTCGAATAAAATTTTAAAGAAGCGCGAAAAAAGGATGGGAAATTCTTAAAAAAAGGGTACTAGGTGCCCAATAAAAATATGAGGATGCTGGCCGGAGAGAGGAGTCCAAGTCTCCATTTTAAAGTTATGGATTGAAAGGTTGACAATATTAGGGTGTGAAAAATGCATGGCGCACAAAAATTTCAAGAGGCACAGGTTCTTAATTGGAATTTAGAAACGGAAAATAACTAAATGTGAAAAGGGCCGCCAAAACGAAGAAGATTGGATAAAAAGGAGATAAGTTATGAGCAATTCAGGGCATAAAAACTGAAAGGTGCTCTGGGAAGGGGGGGACATAAAAAATTAAAAATCTGAGCTCCAGGTGTATCAGGACCTGTCTTGGACTACCCTCACCCAAACTTTCAGACTTCTACGTGCAATATATTTCACTAGCCACCACACACAGGGCGAAACTTTCTTTTATTAGTATAGAATAGCTAACCCACCCGGTGTTGCCCGAGCCCGTGATAATATTCTTAAATGAACCTGAAATTTGTATAATTTAATTCTTAAGGCTGTTCTTAAATCTAAAGGGGCAACTTTATGACATACGTTTTAATTAATTTTTGCTCGAGAACGCATGAAACTGGCAGGTGTTGTTATTCAGAAACTCTAATTGAAAGACGTTTTCCGTATTTTTGTAAACACAATAGATTTGACAGAAAATACTGTCAAAGTTGGCGTTTTCAACGGAATTCGCAGACCCAGAACAGCTTCCCCCCCCCCCTCCCCCCGGCTAAATTTTGTCGCCGTGGGCTGATATGTAACTTGTTTAATTCCGGCTCTTATTATTGTTTTGTAATCTGTATTGATGAATGTTTAGTTACCACAAAAAAAACCCTACAAAATTTTCGTTTTCTTAGTTTTCGTCTGTAAAATGGTCAATAATTTTCTTCAACTTGTCAGGTTATTTTTTTTCACATCGTAAAATAATTATCGTAAATGACTACTGTTACATCGTACATATAGGTTTCTCAGCGGTGAATTCTTTGGCTACCATTTTTTCTGTAAAGTAATCATCATGATAAATTTCTAAAACATTTTTAATAGAAATGTACCAGAAAGATTATTGTTTGGAAATAGTGGTAGCCAGTAAATTGACCGATGAGAGCCCTGTTAAATGAGTTTTGATTACTTTAAGATCTGAAAATCTTCAATAGTCGTCTACGGAAAAGTTACAAAAAAAAAAATCAAGCATGTTGAAACGGTGTTGCCGAAGTTACTTGAGGCTAAATTATATGGTATGAATTAAAATTAAAACTTCCTGAATAGAAGTCATTTCTTTCAACTGTGTATGAAAAATATTTTAAATCGAAATAGTTGAGGTTAAACACAAGGTAAAACATCATAGGAATACGCTGATTGTAACAAGATTCATCTATAATGTCTGATTAATAATGAAAAAAATATGCAAATATTTTAAGAAATCTTTATTTCGCTTTATCTAATTTTGCGCCCTGAGGATTCGTGCGCCTGGAGCAGTTTGCTCCAACTGCTCCACGGTAGCTACGCCCCTGGGCTCGGCCCCCTACGAGCTACGCTCGCCAACCCCCGTCCAGACACCGCAGACTCTAAATGCACGCTAATTTGATCGGCTTTAAAAAGATTTCGAAAGATTGAATTATAATTTAAAAAACAGTGGCGATCTCCCTATAAACGAATTTCTATTTATTTCTCTTTGATTGGGGAATTTTAACGCCAAATCCGCTGCGGTACTACTTGATTATCCTGTCGACCCATTTCGCCAAATTATATAAATCGCCAAACCACTCGCCAAATTATACAAATTGATATAATTTTTATTTTAAATAACGAAAGAACAAATAAATTCGTACAACATTAATAAAAACATAAATAAAACGTCGAAATAAAAATAACTTGATGACGTATACACGTGTAACAACATTTCAAAATAAGCTAATATAAAAGGAATTAAGTAAAGAGAGTCTTTGTCTCCTGGTATTTTTTAACAAAGCGAAAAGAAAGTTCTTTTAAATGAGACATTTTAAATTAATTCTCAAAATATCAAATAAATGTCTAGCGCAATTTCTAAATTTAAACTTTTTTGCAATATTATTTTGTGTTCATTTTATGTAATAACTATAATGTGACATAAATATGACGTAATTTCTCCTAAGACTTCTAACGCATGTTAATGAATTTATTATTTTACAATATCCTTTCTCTTTTAAAATTCACGTGTATACTTTTTATGACATAATTTTTAATAAGTTCCTGCTTTTTATACGTAGTTATTTATTTCTAATTTGAAAGTTTTTTTCCTGTTTATAATAGTCACGTGTAAATAAATTTTTAATTTGAAGCAAACATTATTGCTTGCGCTTTTTATACAGTTGGCAACAGTTTAAATTAGTACAATTTTCTGAAATCTGTAAAAAATCTCTAGAAATGCTGAAAATTTGAATTTAAAATAGAAATAAAACCTGAAAAAATGAGTCAAAATAAAAAAAATAATGCAATCTGCACTCCGGCAAATTCTAACGCATAAAATGATCTAAAAATGATTACACTGCCATGTATAGTTTTTGCTGCTATAAAACTTTTTTAGTGGAACGATTTTGTCCAACTTTAGCATTAAATAACTCTTAAAATAATTCTTCGATTTGAAAACTGTCTGCATCAGCGTGTTTATCAAACATTTCTGTATAAAACCACCGATTTTCATATTTTTGTATGCATTATTTTTGTTAATATTAACGAAGAAATGCCTCCGGTCACAAAAAAATCAAAACCGGCGGCGGCGGTGACGACAGCGGTAGTTACTTTTTTTTAGAATAGAGAGATGTTTCATTACACTGAAACTATTATACATTTGGCGCCAATGATGGAGAATTTTTGGCTCTTTTCCATCATACCAACACCAGCAGTCATAGCAGAAAAGTACCATATTTTTATACATAATAGGATTAAAAGGTTTTAATGATAGAAAATTGAAACAAATGAAAGAAATCATTGCACAAGCATATCTTCACTACAATACAGAACTACTGAATGTAAAAAAATTGTCTCTTTCTTAGACTAACAAATTGTTTTAGGGAAAAATGCATAATCATTTTCAATATTTTGTAAAATAAAAAGGTTTTTATTTTCTTTTTTTTAAAGGTCAAGTTCAAGTTTGAGAAACATGCAACTTATGAACAAAGTGAACTAACAAAAATAAAAACCACATACGATAATTCTGCATTATATCAATGATAAATTTAAAAAAAAAAAGTCTTAAATAATTACTTAAATTATATTTGCCTCTCCCCCCCCCCCCCCCCCTCCTCTGGGTTTATTTACTGCTGGTCAAAAAAGTTAACACCGATTAAACAGTTGAAAAGAACATTATGTCACACCTGTTAATAGTATTTGCTCATTTTCTGACTAAATAAAGAGCAATTTGTTCCTTCAAATTATATCTTCATTTGAGTTAAATCAAACTGTTTGGTAACAGATTTTATTTAATTATCAGAAACTTTTATAAAACAGCTTATCGAAAATTACGTCTTGATGTCCCTTCAAGCATTATTTCCGATAAGTCACACTGTTTTACGGTAGATTATTTTTATGGGTCAGGTTTTTATGACTGTTGGGAAAGTAAACAAATATTACAAATACCAACTGTTGCTAGCAACTATCACAAAATGTTCGATCTGGATTCAAGAGGAACCTCAACTATGGAAGAGTGCCAGAAACAGATCCAACTACAGAAGTAATGTACGATCATTAGTAAGAGTGGTATTACAAAAACTTTTATTCTTAATTTTGAATTATTGAAAGTAATTTTGGAAATATAGCCTATAATAACTGTTCCGTCGGGGAAGTATGTTGTACCTCCACCTAGCGAGCAATCTGTAAAAATTCATAGGTTGTTGGATCATTGAAGCATTCACACATCTGTAACACCCTGCCTAATTGATGTGATGGATACCAATTATAAACGATAATTATGTTCATCCTAATTATGCATTTATGGATTTGTGGATGTAGTGTGCTGTTTTCATCTATAATGGTAGAGTACGATATCAAGAAATGCATTAAAAATATCCTTATGAAACACTGTTAAGAAATTCTTTTACAATATTAGATTATTTATTGTTTTTGTTATTTTATTTCTCTATTATACATTCTCACTTAACAAGCTTGGCGATGACCTTGGCAAAATGGTAACTATGATTTTTGCATAAATATAACCGTGAGAGCAGCTGTAATAAAGTACCACCAAAATAAAACACCGTAAAAAATTTAAAGTAACTTACTAAGAAATAATATGGTGAATACTCAAGGAGCAAATTTCTGGGAGTAAATAAAATTAAAGCTGGTTGTTTTTCTACATTCTCAGACAATATTTTGCTTTTCATACCAGTAGGAGAGATCCAGTGAGCCACCTAGAAAAAAAAAAACACCTTAAAACACAAAATTTACAAACATATTTTAAAATGACACATTATTCCTTCAAAAGAATAATATCAAAATTCAAAATATAAACAATTTTTAATACCAAAGCTGAAAGTTTGTATTACTTACTTTTAGGGATGCACCGGATATTGATTTTGCCGGATATCGGATACCGGATATCCGAAGCTCCTTCGCCTGCCGGATTCGGATATCCGGCCGGATATCCGATCGGATATCCGGCACTAGATATGTTTTTAGTTATATAGTGAATTATTTCTCTATATAATGTCATCTCATAACAATAAATTACAAACATGTTTCACACATCATTAAAACATTTTAAACATATTGAAATATAATTTACAAAAACTATATCTCTTTGAATATCAGGGCTTGCAATTCAAGTTTTCCCAGGAGGGGAGTTTCATACTCAAAATTTATAAATGCAGGGGAGTCGAACTGTTAGAAAGAAAAAAAAATCATTAAACCCCCTTATTTTTTATGTGCTACTTAAAGAATTACATTTATATAGACATGACAAAATACCATTGAAACAATTTAAATTAACAACTCAAGATAATTATTCAAAATTTTTATTTTATTAAAACAAAAGGAACAGAATCAAGCTTTATATATACCATGTCTATTTTTCAACTTTCACCTAATGTTAGATTCTATTCCATTTTGCGTACTTTAGCCTCTTTCACAAGTTACACTTTTGACAAACAGCACAGATCGACTTTTATAAGTTTAGAAATTATCGGAAACACATGGTTATGCTCTCTGAAAAAGTTTTAGAAAACTTTGCAAAATCTGATGGTGCATTAATTTTTAACTTACATGAAAAATGCATATCGGTGATGCTATGTCACTTCTGAGCAAATTTGTTTTATTATATCCTTAATGGAATTATATTCAAAACTGTAATCCCTGGTATTTTCGTTAATTGAACTATGTTCTATGCATCGGAATTTTAAATCCATATCCAAAGTTTGAAAAGGGAACAGTCAATTGATTTCTTCTATTACACGAGAAAAGGTTGATTTCAAAAAGTCATGTCCTAATTTTTGTTAATTGCGAGAAACAGCTAGTTTGTTGTTTCTAAATATGTTTTTTTAAGTTCACCAGTTTTTTTTTTTTTTTTTTTTTTTTTTTTTTTTTTTTCATGTGCACCACAAGTGTAATCTCATTTTGTTTAGTACTGACTATTGTCCAATTTGGTAGAGCTTAGTTTCCGGTGGCTGTTGCTGCTCTTTTAGTTATTTCCTATTTTGAGCACACAGGAAAAACATCGCAAAATACGTAAAATGGTCATAGAAAAAAAAAATTGCCGATTTCGTTAATCATGGTAAAAATAAATAAAATAATTTGTCGATTAGTTGCGAAAAAAAAAAAACCGAAGTTCATGAAAAATCGACAGTGGGAAAATATCACGAAATTTGTCAATCGATCATAGAAAAGTATCATGAAATTTGCCAGTCCGTCACGAGCAAATACCGTGAAATTCCTCTGCCGGTCGTAGACAAAAAATGCGAATTTTTTCAATCGGATGCAGAAAAACAATCGTTACTTTCATCAGTATGTCACAAGAACAAACAGGGAAATTTGCCAATCGGTCACAGAATAAAATTTCTAAATTTGTCAATGATTGCAAAAAAAAAAAAAAAAAAAAAAAAATTATGAAATTCACCAATCGGTCTCCAAAAAAAATCAAGAAATTCGTCAGTTGATCGTGGAGAAAAATCACAAACTTTTTTGGTCAGATGCAGAAAAACAAACATGAATTTTGTCAATTTGTTGTAAGAAGAAACTGTGAAATCTGCAAATCGATAGTGGAAATTATCGCAAAATTTGTCAGTCGGTTCCGACACCTCATCGTCGTTTTACAAAGAAACATTTTCGGAAAATGATTTTTTGGAAACAGGAGCCCCCCACCCCCAATATTCTTTAGGGCACGAATCCTGCCATCCCCATCTCGAAATTTAAGACATATATCTGCCATTTAAGCCGTGTAATGTATATTAATAATGTTGTATAAAAAATGAAATTTAAACATTAAAATATTCTGTTTATTTGTACAATGAAATGCTGATAATTGCTACGGGATTTGGGATTGACTATATTGATCAGGGCTTGAATTTCAGGGCGGGATGGCGGGATTCGCGCCCAAATTTTTCAAATCCCGCCCGAAAGAATAAAGTGGGGAGAGGCTCCCGTCCAAAAAATTTCACCCTTTTCTGGAAAATTTTTCATTTTGAAACTACGATCAACTCCCGCGAACGCCTTGCGAATTTTGTGATATTTCGCGCGACCGATTGACACATTTTGCGAGGTTTTTCCCGCGACCAATAGACAAATTTCACATTTTTTTCCCGAGATAGATTGACAAGTTTCGCGTTATTTTCCGCGAGCGATTGGCGATTTCAGAGGTGATTTTGTTGTGGATTTTCCGAAAATTTAAGGTATTCCGTTCCAAAAATTACGAAAAATCGGTCATCAATTTGAACATAAAAAAATATAACAGAAAAATATCGCGAATTTCGACAAATGATCGCCGAAAAAATAAATTTCGTCAATAAAATCGTCAATTTCGTCGCAAAGGATCCCGGAAAACGCGAATCTCGTAAATGACCGCGAATAAAACGCAAATTTCGGCAAAAGATCGCGGGAAAAAACGTGAAATTCATCAAAGGATCGCGACAAAACGCAGATTTCGGAAAAAACGAGAGTTTCGGCAAAGGATCGTGGGAAAAAAACGCGACAGTCTCTACAAAAACAGCACACAAATATTTATGTTTATTATTATAGGTATAGTTTTTAATCTGAAATAATATACTGAACTAACTTCTGAAAAAATGGGTTTAGCCGGAACCCAACTTGCAAGAATCTACTCTCAGCCTGAAATTAAACCGAACCGAAAAGAAAAAAAGAATTACTCGACTTGCAAAAAAAAAAAAAAAAAAAAAATTAGCGCCGGGAGGGGATTTTCCAATTCCTTTCCATCCCCTACTGTAACCGTTTAGAAAATTTGCTGTGAATCAGATTTTTTTTTTTTTTTACTCAGAATCAGACGAGAATTTTTTCATGGTTACTTTTTGCGACAGACTGACGAAATTTACAGTTTTATCCCTTGGCAGATCGACGGATTTTGCAATTTTATCCTGCAGTCAATTGACGAATTTCACGATATTCTTCCCTCGACCGATAGAGAAAATTTACGTTTTTTTTTTCCTACGCCTAATTGGCATATTTCACGATATTTTTTCCCATGACAGAAAAAGGAAAATATCCAAAAGGGTGTGCCAAAAAAGGAACAGTAAGTGTTACCGTGTGCTGCTCTCTGCCAAATTGGTTTAGATTCAGTACTAAGCAAAAGTAAAATTAGAAGGACTGCAAAGATCTCGTGGTGCACATGAAATAAAAATCCTGAACTCCAATAAAACATATTTAGAAACACCAAACTAATTGATCCTTGCAATTCACTGAAATTAGGATTTGACAATTTAAAGTTAACCTACATTTCTTGTGTAATCGAAGAAATGAATCAACAATTTCCATTTAAAACTTTGGACTTTGTTTAAAACTTGAATGCATAGAAGCTTGTTCAAAGAAAATACCAGGGAGTCGACTTTTGACTATAATTCCATTAAGGATATAATAAAACAATTTCTTTCACACATTTATGATGCCATCACTGAATATGCATTGTTCATGCAAGTAGTTAAAAATGAAGGCACGTTTTCAAAGTTTTCCGAAAATTTTTTAAGAGAACATAACCATATGTTTCCAATAATTTTCAAAGTTATAAATGTTGTGCTTGTGCTGTCTGTCACAAGTTTTACCTTGTGAAAGAGGATTCAGGGCCCAAAATTTAATTAAAATCTAAACTCAGAATTTCATTAAAAAAACTCCATTATTAAAGACCCATAACTTTTGGTTGAAAGTTGAAAAATAGACTGTATAAAAGCTTGACCTTCTTCCTTTTTTAAATAAAAAACATTTTACGTAATTATTCTGAGTTGTTGATTTAAATTGCTTCAATGGTATTTTGTCATGCCTGTATTAATGTAATTCTTTAAATAGCACGTAAAACAACAGTGGGTTTAAAGATTTTTTTTCTCCCTCCCAAATAGCTCAACTCCCCTCCATTTATACATGTTGGTAGGGAGACTCCCCTCCTAGGAAAAATTGAATTTCAAGCCCTGTTGATAATTGCTAATAATTAATTTGTACAATGAAATGCTGATAATTTGTGTAACAAATTTCAACCAATTAATATACCTATAATTGTAGAGTATTTTCACAAAGAAATACGTTCTTTTTATAATTTAAACATAAAATATCTACTAATATACCCATGATTAAAGAGTTATTTTCTCCAAATAAAGGTTTAGTTGATGCCTTTTTTCTGTTTTAATTATTTAATGCTGTTTTGCTTTGAGTCACATTTAGTTTTATTTTAGGTTAAATTATTGTGATATTTATAAGTAAAAAGAAAATTACTTTTCATTTTAAATACTTTATTTATAATGAAGTTACAAAAATAACTAATTAGAAGAAAGTTTTGGGATTGTCACATCCATCTTAATATTTCAAAAAGTAGTTCCAAATGTTAATACTTCGATATTATTATTCGATATTATACAAACTTTGATTTTGATCTAAAATTTCTACTCGTCAATTAATCAAAATAAGAATAAGTTAATCTCGATCATGATATTTATTAAAATCAATAATTTTTTTTCGTTATTCTGTTGTACACCAGCTGATTGTGAATAGCCAGCTTAGCAGGTGCGAAGTTCCCATGGCTTCACGAGCCACCAATATACAGTACAAAAAACTGCAAAAAATTGAAAAAATTTTACAAAAAACGTTGTCACAGTGCCACCTTCTGGCGTAATATTTCCAAATTCAAGGAAAACCTGCCGGCCATAGCCAAAAATATACACAAAAGATTGCTTCAATTCTATGCTTAGCTTCATACACTTTTTTATGGTAAAATAATGGAAATAACACAAAAATCACTATTATAGCGCCCTCTTCCAGCAGAATATTTTCAAATTGAAGGAGGACCAGTTAGTTGTTAGCCTAAAACATACCCCCAAAAATTGGTTCAATTCTATGCATAACTTCACACACTTTTCGATGGTACAAGAATGAAGATGGCACAAAAATCACTATTACAGCACACCCTTCTGGCGGAATATTTGCAATTTAAAGGAGAACCTGCTGGATATAGCCAAAAACATACACAAAAAATTTTGTTCAATTATATAGATAACTTATCATTACATATTTAACATACGCTTTTCGATAGTACAATAATGAAAGTGGCACAAAAATCGCAATTACAGCACTCCCTTCCGGCAGAATGCTTCCATATTGAAGAAAGAACTGCTGGCCACAGCCAAAAACATACGCAAAAAATTTGGTTCAATTCTATGCATAACTTCATACGCTTTTCGATGGCACAAAAATCACGATTATAGCGCCCCCTTCCAGTGGAATGTTCCAATATTGAAGAAAGGCCAGCTGGCTATAGCCAAAAACATTCACAAAAAATTTGGTTCAATTCTATGCGTAACTTCATACACTTTTTGATGGTATGATGACAGACAGACATTTTGTATAAACATGTTTTGGGATCTCTGACCTCGAAAACGTCTAAGCCCACCGAAACCAGAAATCGAAAAAATCTCAGTTACAATACTTTCTTCTATTGAAGATAGAAGAAAGTAAAAATAGGCCTGTTTAATTGTTAAACATAAAAGAGAGAAAGAAACTTCATAAAGTCATACTTTAATAAACAACTTCAGACTTTGTTTCACATTCTGAAAGTAAAGGTACAATTTTCTAAAAGATGTAAACAAATTCTTAAATTTATTATAAAGAATTCAAATACCAATGTTAGGAAAGCTGGCAATTCTTTAAACTTTTGAGAATTACCTTTTACTCATGAATAGTGGACTTATTTCATATTTTGCATTATAAACAAAAGTTGTTCGGCATTGTTTGGGTCAAACGATTTCTCTTATCCTTATATATTTGCTTTGCTACGCATTGCCGGATATCCGGCAGAGAAGTCGGATATCCGGTGATTGTGATTCGGATATCCGACGGTATTTCGGATATTGAAAAATCAGCCGGATATGCCGGATATCGGATATTTGCCGGATATCCGTTGCATCCCTACTTACTTTAATAGTTTATTTTATTCAGCTAACACACTAAAATTGAATATGTGTGATAATTTGTTATGAAATTAAAAGACTGTAGTTAAATTTCTAATACAAGTTTTATCAGTAAGAAAATAATGTAATGAAAACCAGTAATTCATTTCATTTTGCAAATATAGCATGATGCCGATTTTTTTTTTTTTATATATTTTAATGTAACATTTTACATGTGCGAGATCATGTAACAAAAAACTTTTGTTTTAATTTATTAATAACATCATATTAATTACTATGTTTTGTCATAAAACATTTTTCAGATATTTATTATTAGTACTTTTTGTATTTAAAACATTTACAAGTGCTGGTTTGAATCTATGATTTCACAATATATTTATCAATGCTTTAATGTTAGAATTACCATATTGGGTACATGCAATTAAAAATTGACGAAAATAGGTTTTTAAGACCAAAACTGAATTTCGGCCAAAAATGTCCAAAATTTTTGCTTAAAGTAATTAATACATACATAAATGCACATAATTATTAATTTACATTTTCATTACATTATTTACTTAGTGATAAAACTTATATTAGAAATTTAATTAATCTTTCCATTTCATAGCAAATTATTATGCATATTCAATTTTAGTGCATTAGCTAAATAAAAGAAACTATTAATACCAAATACATGTAGTCCAATTTGGCTCTCTGTACCTCTGACCAAAACTTTTTATTTTCATATAAAATAAAATGCAATTAATTCATCAATAACACAATGATTTTCTAATTACAGGAATTTCATCTAATTAAAAAATGTATTAGGTACCTCGATTTATCTTTTATAATGATTTTTGTAAGCGATCATATGTTATACTAGAACTTTCTCAAAAAGTATTCGAAACACTTTAGCGGTTTTAAAATAAAAATTTTCTATTACTGTTAAGTCTGTAACTTTTAATGAGCATGTGAAAAGCGACTTCAAAGTTTAGACATATATGCATTGCTTGCTTTATAATTTGCACTCGTCTTGAGTCAGTCATAACTGAAAACTATAAACAGTGCAGTTTATAGCAATAAATAAAGTGTGTCTCATTTCAGCCAAAACAGCTGAAATCAATAAGTAATATTGAAAATTTCCAAAGGAAGAAAAGAGATTTTTCGAATACAGAGAGTTTCGGTCTGCCCGAATTTTCAGCAACATTTTCGCTGAAAACAAAAGCAAATTTCTACATGCAATGTACATTTTAATAAAAGGCGATTTATCTATACATATAAAAAGTATCTTAGAAAGTGAATAAAAACGCATTTTTTAAACAATCATGGGCTATGTTTTATTTTCAATATTTTTTTTTTTTTCCTTTGTTCTTCTCTTTTTTTCAACAAATTATTTTACACATTACAATTTTTATAAGACTGATGTTTTAAAACTAATTTTCTAATATTTACCACTCTTGTTGGTAACAATGGAATTAAAAGGATTAAAAGACTCGCATTTTTAAACAAATCCTTAGTATAAAAAAATAAAATTTTCATTTGTGAGTGCGTTAAGAAGCCCTTCTATAAAATGAAAATAAAAAATAGCAGTCACCGAGATTATTTTTAATTTGCCTTATGGATACATTTTGCTTTGATACCAAACTTCTATTTTTTCCATCAGTATGAATACTTGTTACAGGTGGCTGGCCACATCTTGGTTTCTGGTCGAAATCGTTATTTCTAGCAAGTAGTCTGTATATCCTTTGCTTTGAACAAGTTAATATTCTAAAAATTCTAATGGGA
The DNA here is from genome assembly GCA_963932465.1 of Maratus speciosus. Taxonomy (NCBI): domain Eukaryota; kingdom Metazoa; phylum Arthropoda; class Arachnida; order Araneae; family Salticidae; genus Maratus; species Maratus speciosus. The sequence continues at coordinate 176,292,641 of OZ010799.1, read as the reverse complement.
GATTTATTTTTAGATTTCAACTGAAATATCTTTAAAATTCCTTTTCTTGTAAATGCCGCAGATTTTGGTATCTTAAATAACCTACGAAAATTGAATATTTGCTGTTATACTGTTCAAAGAAAACAGTCTGTTGGTTGGTTGAAACCAATTCAGCATTTGTAAACATTTGAATCATGTACCTGTACTTTTAAAAAAAGTGTTTTTCTTTAACAAAAAAATTAAAGAAGAAAATATGTTAAATAAATAATGCTGATATAACCATTATAATACTCTATTATGTTTCATTTCAATTACATTTTGATTAATTTAATGTGAAATTATTTCATATATTTCTCCTCTCAATTTTATCATATGTTAGTGTTTGCCTAATTTTTTGAAACAGACTGTAGAATCACATTTTACATAAATGACCTGGGTTTTGCTAAAGGATCACATGCAATTAGAAGACCCAATAAAACCAGGTCCCAACAAACTCCATCTCCATTTCTTGAATCATATTTACCCACAATGAACATACCATGACTACCAGAATGTCCATGCAGTGCCAAGAACCTGCAACAGATCGTAAATCCCCGCTGCACAGTACCAGGATTCCGAAGAGGGCCGCTATGCTAAAGCGTCACCGTAACTGCACCCGAGACAGAGCACCCCATTGCTCGGTCCGGATATATTACATATATATATTACCTAATTACTCAAAAAATTATTTTTTAAAAGTACCACATAAACTCAATCAGAATCAATTCAAAATCCATTTTTTTTTTTTTTTTTTTTTTTTTTTTTAAAGCCTTAACTAGTAAGAAAATTAAATGATGAGATTTTTATGATGATGATTCAGATTTTTATGGGCTTCTGAAATAGTTGAATTTTTCTTGTCATTACTGAAAACTTTAGGGTTGAGAAGTTACTTAGTTTTAAATATCTGCATTATAAGAGCTACAGGCAATGGAGGAAAAAAATAATTCATCCTATTATGTTGAAAACTTCATGAGGTTGTACTAAAAATTTCAGAACAGTGTATATTTTATTTTTATTACTTAATCACTTAGAAACATCACATGAAATAAAAAAATGTTTGTGGTTCTGTAATAAACAGTAGAACCATTTCATTCCTTTTCAAATATTCAATTAGAAAATTTATTTCTGTTCTGAATGAGAGAAAATTTTCCCAAAGAATTTTTTAATCTTTAATTTTAATAAAAATGTGACCAAACAATTTTTTTTTAAAACTTTATAATGATGTATCCAGAACTTTCATTATCACAAAATCTATTTGGTAACTATTCGTAAAAAATTTTTTTAGTGTTTATAAACCCCATATGCTTTGTAAATGTAACATTTTAAAAAATTCAATATTATGTTTATAATTCATTTAAATTTATATTTAACAAAAATTATTACACAAAATATACTTTTCATACACTTAAAAATAATTCATGCATGAGAGAGTTAAGTGTTAGTTTGCTCAAACATTATGCTTGCAAACCAGTATAAAAGCCTTTTAGCAAGTGTTACGGAAAAAGTTTTAAAATATCAGTGGATATGAAAAATTATTAAAACATTGTATTTACTAGGTAATATTTATGATAATCATATAAAACATAAAAAAGTTCTAACACTTTTTTTAAACATAATATTACCTGTTTTAACTTTTCATACACCCATTTTAATAAATCACCCTGGTTTACTGGTCCTGGATAAACCTGTAACACAGTAAAAAAATAAATATATTACGCAATACACGTATAAAAAATTTTTACTAATTACCAATTTTATAATATAAACAAAGAAATTTACCTTTGCAAAACACCCTATGGCAATAACTGCCATAAGCACCACCCTATGATTAACTCATTTTTATCTTACATCTAATAAGATTTTCTCTTAACAAAAATTACAGGTAAAAAAATAATTTCGTGTTTTCCTATACAATGAAGGTAACACTGAAAAATTTTGAGACAGGGGAAGATGATATGCAACAAAAAACGTATCTATGATTAAGAGATATTGTTTCTGCAGTGGGTGTTGGAGAATTTAGTGTTTTCTGAGACACATTGAAACTTTGCAATTTTCATTACAAAGACAAAATGTAGAAGAAAATTAAAAACTCCAAAAGCTGATAGATTTTTTCTCAAAAATATTTTTATGAATCCCATAAAAACTACATAGAAATTTATTGATACTGATGTTTCACTGTTTAGTGCAGAGTTCTTCCAAAAAGTTAAAGAAAAAAGAAACAAAAAACTTTTTACATGTGGAATAATGCAAAAGTACATCTTGGATCTCTAAAGAATGAGGAGAAAAAAAGATATTTTTAGTAATAAAACTCATATAGTCACTCAAACTTACACAACAGCCATTTTTACATGAAGCAAGGATGAACTTATAAAATCTCAACAAGTCCGGAAAATCATAAGATACTGTCAAAAATGTATTTATTTTTCCACAGAGGATGGTACTGGTAGTTTAATTCCCCTTGAAGAGCTAATCAATGCACTTAAATAGATTGAAACCTTACACCTAAGATTGTACTATTCATGAAAACCTTTGCAGGGTCATTTCAGCCCAACTTGATTTCATGCCATAAATCAAAATCTGTTAATAAATTTATACTAAAAATATAATGTACTTGAGTGGCTTGAAAATATTCCGGAGTCTGGAATTCAACTACATAAAGAATCAGTGTTGTTCGATTTAAATCAAATGATTTTTTTTTAAATCGTTGATTTAAATCAGTTTTTTTTTTAAACATTGATATTTACAGGTTAAATAAGAATCAAATTCATCATTTATGTTATAATAAAAGTAATCATTCATTTCAGATTAAAAATTACTTTAATCAACATTAAATAAAACTTTTATAAGATCAAAATACTATTATTTTATGAAAGTAAATGCAATTGTATTAAAAATATTATCAATCCATAGTGTATTCCTCAAAAATATTGATAAGTGCTCTCTCAATTTTAAATTGTTTTCTTTTTTAAATGATCAGTTCATTTTTGCAAGTTAAATGCTTAAGCTATAGTTAGTACCTTATTCATGTGTCTGTCCAGGATTTGCGTCCTGTATTTGTGAAGTTTTTTTTATTGAAAAATCTAATCACAATTTTGTGAATTTGAAAAAATCATTATGTATAGATTCTTGTTTATGTTTTTAACAGAATCATTTATTTATATATACTATATATAAAAAAAAAAAAAGAGTATGTAATAGTTACTTTGTTGACTTCAACTGTTTTGTGACAGGTTAAATTTTATTTTAAAATAATTAATTTGTGAAAGTTTAAGTCAGGCGACAGAAAAGTTTACGGAAAGGTCTATTTTGAAGACAAAGAATTTTGTGAAGGGCCCTGTTTTAAGATGAAAATTTGCATGAAGTGTCCTATCTAAATATTTAAAAATTGTGAAAGGCCCTTTGAAGGACCCAAATTTTTCCTAAACAAATCCCTCTGTTATTTCTAATCTAAGCAGCGATTCCTACTGTCAGTAAGCATGATTGATTGTTGAAATTGTCAACGGCTGAGGAGATAACACTGACAATTGATAGTTTTAGGTTTTCAGTTATGTGATTATTTTTCATCCGGAAACTATTTTGTCAATTATTAGATTAGTATAGTATTGTGTGAATCAAAAGTTGAAACAATAATGTCATTTACCAATGGTACGGTTACAGAGAGCTTTTAGATTTTTTTTATACATAAGAAAAATGGTTCACAGAAAAAAAAGATCCGATGTGGCTTTATTTTACAGAAAAAAATACTATTTATGGAAAAGGTGTAATAGTAATATGTAAATAGTGTAGTGATAAAATGATGGGGATTATGGCATGAATATAAAACACAAACTTGCAGTCTATGTGATAACATTCATGAATCTGAATCTGCAATGGCGTACACATATACATTTAAAATTCTTTGTTACATTTATTATGTGTTTATATATTATATATATTATTGGGGTAACACATTAATGAAAAATAAATAACTTTAAATTAACTAGAAATTTATACACAGAAATGCATAGATTTATGTACAGTATGGAACCATTTATCCGGAAACCAGTTAACCAAAAAACCAGTTATCCGGAATGATATTTCTGATAGACTGATTTCAAAATCTTTGCAGAAAAAGGTATCATACACTGCCAGTTTGACATAGGTTTTGCTTGAAACAATTGTATAATTTGATGACAACATCTAGTATTTGAAATAAAAACATATTTAGTTGTATTTTAGATGTTTTAATTTTTATGCAGAAGAAACAGGAGAATTTTTGTTCCTAAGGGATTCTCATCAATTACCTTCTTTTAAACTCTGGTTAACTTCTGATCTTTCTTGCATTTATTTTTAATCCAAGTAATCTAATTTAAAATCAGAAATAATGTCACAACAACACATATTCCACAAAACTTATCAAATGGATGCTGCTTTAATGCACAACCAGTTAACCGGAAAAATCAGTTATCCGGAATACATCTGACCCCAAGCATTCCGGGTAAATGGTTCTGTACTGTATAACAATTTAAATTTAATAGTAGAATAATAAAAGTTTAAGTTTTAAGTGAATCTTTTAAATTTGTTTGCAACAATTTTTAATTTTTATTTAAAATATCTTGAATTCTTATCTAGGAAATATAATGAAATTAATAGAAATGTGTAAAACTATGCAGGAAAAATGAATAAATATATGCACGGACATAAATAAGTACACAAATAATATTAATAAAAAAAAATCTGATTTAAATAAAAAAAATCGGATTTTTTTTTATTTTTTTTTAAAAATCGTGATTTTTACCAACCCTGTAAAGAATTTATAAAATATTCCAAAAAGACGCCTTTGTAAAATAGAGTGTTAAAAAAAAATAACACATAAGGGAAAAAAAGCTACAAAAGTACAGTTTCCTGATAAGGACAATGAAACAAAGTGTGCACTATGCTGGTATAGTCAATATGAAAAATATATTCAAGAGAAAATTTCTTAAAAAAACACTTCCTATTAATATTTTCCTTATCAGTGTATATTAAAGTATGTAGCAAAGATATCAGAAAATGAAAACTTAATTCACTTTACCCTCAATTAATTCACATACTATCAATTAATATAATTTTAAAAAGTATAATTACTTGAGTCCCATTCCAGAGATAAAGTTGAATTGCCGATTTCAATCTAAAATTCAAAACATCTTTTTCATTTGTTATCACAGCAAAACAAATTTTTCTGCCAGGATCTGAAATGAAATAAATATTTAACATAACTTTTTTGTGTGTGTTTTATTCTATGAAAAAATGATAAATAAAAAGTAGCACAATCACATTTGCTAAAAAAAAATCCAAAGTTTAAGAAGCACATTAAAAAATAAATTATGTGCTTAAACAAATTATAAATAAATATTTTTTTTATGAAATTTGCTTTAATGAGTATAATTGAGTTAATGTGCAATCTATGTGATACCAATGAAATTTTTATGGCCAGATAGACTTTTTCTGTCTTGAAAACCAGAGCACGCCTAATCCACGACTACAGATAATGCTTCACAGTCAATGTATTAAACTAACTTTATATCATTAACTAAAAAATTATCATATTAAAAAGAAGTTGACAATCATATACCTGTAGCTAATGCTTTGAGAGATGCAGTATAAAATTCTTGATATCCTTTCGGGTAGGAACCATCTTTAAATTCAAAATAACCTACTAATATACCCTAAAAAGCAAAACAAAAATATTATAGAACATATAAATAAAACACGAAAAATAAAAATAAATTGTGAGTAACAGAAATAATCAGCAATTTTTAGTCAAAATGCTAGTGTCTGTGCATTAGAAATAAATTTTTAATTAATTCTACATCTACTGTGGAAATATACATACAAGGTAGGTATTCTCATTCAATTGCCAATTTAATATTGACAACACATCAAAGAAATATAGTATTGTGTCAATTTATTACTTTAGAGAAAAATATGATTTAAATTTAGCTTTGAAAAATCAGTTTAGTACAGAATAAAAAATAATCTGAAGTAAAATAAAATAAAGATGTTTCTTAGATAAATTTCAGCAAAAGATCTTACTTTAAGAAACAAATTAGGAAAAGTTTGAAAATGTAAATAATTTTTGTTACAGTTTAAATTTAGATGCCTGAAATAACAACTGAATACATCTCAATTATTCATTTCCTCAGCAAAATGTTGAGCTGGATATAATGGTCACAATAATTTGCACTTAATAATAATAAATACTATTTTTAAAAAATGTCCAACATAGTTAAAAAGTTTGTTGTTTATGACCTCAATTTGTTTGCTATTTATCCATGCTCAATTATTTGGAATATACTAGCTAGTGTACACAGTGCACACAGCAGATATTTCAAATCAAGAAAATCTGCCGGTCTTTGTCAAATGAATACACAGAAAAAGTCGCCAAAAGACGAAAAAAAGATGTCTTACAATCAGTAATAGAGGTGATCGGATGAAATACTATATAATTGCACAATGGCTAATAAAGTCTACTTCAATAAAAGAAAAAAAATAATCACAGTCCTCATTATTTTTTTTTCAAATTGCCGTGATCACTTTCTTGAACAAACATATATGTATCAATTCTGTACATCAAATATAGGGGTTCACAAAAGAATTCACACACATTATCGGCTATGGACAACAACTGCTGAAAATGAATTTTTATTGCTTAATGTGTTTTTTTAAATTGCTTACCTAGACATTTCATTGTACGAAAAAAATAAATTTCTTAATAATATTCTGATAGTGTTTCCTAATCTATGCTTGATGCATAATTTTTCTTTCTTGTTGTTTAATACCAGAGAACCTGAGGCATCCAAACTTCACTAAGCAGCATTTTTATTCTTTTTGCTTAATTAAAAACAATCATTAAGTAAAGCTAATGATTAAATTAAAAGTAAAAACAATACATCATTAACTTAATGCAAATTTCATAATGTATATAAATATATATATATATACAGCCGAACCCCGTTAATACGTGAATCAAGGGACCGATCAAAATTCGCGTATTAAACGGGTTCGCGTATTAACCGAAGTTCGTAAATTTTTCTCCAGTGGTCCATATAATAACGACATATACGGATAAAACACACCTTTATGATAACTTTTAGCAGTTTTAAGACATAAAATGATATTTTATTTGTTTCTATGATTATGTGTTTATTAAGCAGGAACGTTCGAAATCGGAAAATTCAAATAAATGTTATTGTCTTATGTAAAAATCCTATGTCTTTTCAAAATTAGATTTATTATGTACATTACCTGAAGTTGAACAAAACGAACACAAAAATCTGTGCTAAACATGTAAACTAAAACTAATATTAACAAAATTAAAATCCTTGTTTGCTATACAGAACAAATAGAGAACAGTGTCTGTAAAATTCAAAATTCGGTATAAAAAAAGTTTAAAGTTAATAAAGTCAATAATTACATAAAAATTGCTTTTTTGCAGCAAAGTAGCTATCGTTTTTGTTTTGTTTGATATGCAGCCGTATCATTAGCATGATATTTTCAGCCCTATTCAGGTGATGGTAAGGCTCGCTCGTCGAAGGTCCTTCGTCCAGTGATGATGAATACTGCCTGAGAAAATTGAACGCCTCTGAAACTTTGCAGAATGGAGATGGAGCCGGAGGAACAGATTCATTCTCTTCTTCCTCCTCATCTGGTTTATCAGGCGCTGTTGATGTCATCCTGACTTCTGAGCTAGGAGCCTACTAGATCTTTGTCGATATTAATGAATGTGTCTAAGTAGACAAAATCTTCCCCTACAGTTTCTTTTTCGCCAAGCCAGTTCTTCAACATCAGAGTATGCGAGGTCGGCTCTTTAGAAATGATGTCCTTGCTACTTCCAAAATCCCCTTTTTTAAAACAATTTGCAATCGTCGTTGGTGAGACACTCTCGCATGCTACGGTAAGCACGTGCATAACGTCAAGGGCTGTAATAGGATGACCTCTTAGCAAGAATGGTTGCTGTCGTGTTCCATTTGGTGAAGGTATAATGTCGTACTATACGTGAGTTTTGTAATTTACCTTGGCGCTGTTAATGATTCATTAGTTTATTGGCTGAGTGACACTGGTAGAATTTGGAGATCAAAATTCAATTTGGACTTCCTCAGGCCTTCGTTATCTTTCGGATGCGCAGGGCAATTATCCACAAGCAATAACACGTGGCAGGATTTTTTTTTTCGTACACCGTGCAGGTTAATATTACGAACCCATGTTGAAACTAGTTGGATGAGCCATTCCGAAAACTTTCTTCTATCTCATACATCAGAATATTTCAAAAAATAGCTACTTAATTTTTTTATATTATTACTTCAATACTATATCAGCTTTGATTCCCATCTTAAATTTCTGCTTCAGTCAATTAATCTGAGTAAAAACGAGTTAATCTCGATCATGATATTTATTAAAATCAATAATTTTTAGTTATTCTGTCTTACATCAGCTGTTTGCGAATAGCCATCTTAGCAGGACGCGAGTTCCCATCGCTGCACGAGCCGCCGATGGACACTAGAATTATGAAAAAGGAAGAAAATTATACAAAATCGCATCACTGCACCCCTTTTCGGCAGAATATTTCCAAATTCAAGGAGGACATTCTGGGCATAGACAAAAGCATACAAAAAGAATTTGTTTCATTTCTATGCATAACTTTATACACTTTTCGATGGTACAATAATGAAAATGGCATAAAAATCGCTATTGCAGAGCCCCCTTCCGGCAGATTTTTTTCAAATTCAGGGAGGACCTGCTTGCTACAGCCAGAAACATACACGAAAAATTTGGTTCAATTCTATGCATAAGAAATTCATGCACTTTTCGATGGTACAATAATGAAAATGGTACGGACATCACTATTACAGCGCCCCCTTCCGGAGGAATATATCCAAATTAAAGGGGAACCTGCTGGCCATAGCCAGAAACATACACAAAATAATTGGTTCAATTCTATGCGTAGCTGCATACACTTTTCGATGGTACAATAATGAAAATGTCACAAAAATCGTTATTACAGCACCCGCTTTCAGCGGAATATTTCTAAATTGAAAAAGTACCTGCTTGCCACAGCCAAAAGCATACACAAAAATTTGGTTCAATTCTATGGATAACTTCATACACGTTTTGATGGTACAATGGAGACACATGGACAGACAGCCATTTTGTATAATCATGTTTTTTGGAATCTTTGACCCCTAAAAGTGTACACCGGAAATAGAAATTTTTTCTGACTGCAATACTTTCTTCTATTGAAGATAAAAGAAAGTAAAAAGGTTGCCCGTAATCGACTCTCTGTGCTGACTTTCACACAGGAAGGCAATTTTTTTTATGTTTTTAAAGCACCGCGGGTTGCGTGATTTCCCTATGACCAATAGCTTAAACTTTTCTGATCCACCAGCTTTGGCTTCGAATTGAAGAGTAAGTCGTCTTTCCTTAGTTTACCCTCAGGATATGCTTCTCCTTTTACAGCCATTGTTTTGTTGATGTCATTTTGTAAAAAAGGCCCAAATTCGTCCTCGTTGTAAACATCATGACTTAAGTAGTTTCTGCAAACTCCGGAAGCAGATTTGTTTTCCAACAAGCGACGTCTTCATTGTTGATAGTAGCTGATTCATCTCACACTTTCTGGAATGTTACTATGGGGCGAACTTTAAATCGATTTATCCATTCATTTGAGGCACTGAAATCTAACAATACCATTTTTTGTTGCGACTTCAGAAGATTTTTTTTTTTTTTTTAATTATTAGCATGCCGCTTAATGGGATATTCGTAGAGCGCGCCTGAACAAACCACTCGTTCAGGCCCTTCTCCATGTCCTTAAACTTGGCAGTTTTTAACCATTTGGAAAAATGCTTATTGTCCTTGTCAGGATAGGAAATCAAAAGCATATCTGAAGTTTTTTATTGGTTTAATCTGCAATTTACTCGTTTTCTGATTGGTCTATACAGTAATAGGTATTTCCCTTTACTTTCAACAGAGATGGACAACAGAGTGTTGCCACTATGACAAAAAAGTAATAAAAACTACAGAAAAAAATTGAGATACAGCTTTCAAACAAATTGCATTTAAAAGTACATTTTTTTCTCTATCCGACGGTGTAAAAAGTAATATTGTGGGATATTTAGAAGTTTAAGAAATAAATTTCATTTAAAATGGGCCGTCAGATTTCTTGGAAATCTGACGATGGAAAAGCCTTTTCCCGAACAGCCAATGAAATGCTTGGATAATACATAAGTTTCAAGTGGATAATATGTACGAGTCGCAGGCGATTTCTGTCACTTGCAACTTTTACATGTCATAACACTTTTTTATGTCTTAAATTTTAGTCTTTGAAAAAATCATTTTCCAAATGGTCGTTATAATTTGTTAAATTGCATTTTTTACATTATTTTTTATTTTCTTGTTCCTTGTTCCTTGTTCCACCAACAACAGCTTGGTTGACGATGACATCCCTACAACATGTTTGCTTATCTATTGTGCACGCTTTAGCTGTAAAATTTCCTCTTCTCTCTTCCTGGCCTGTAGCAGAGGTTCAAACTGATGTTTTTAGTAAAGCTATTCATCGTTGCATTAAATATGGACAAAAAACATTCCTAGTTTAAAGAATTGTCTTATGTCCCGACATTATTTCCTCTAAAACGTTCTTGGTTTAAAAAAAAAAAAAAAGCTTATTCGCGTATTAAATGTAGGTTTTTCTTGCCATGGACTGATAAAATTTCGCGTCTTAAGCGGGTTCATGTATTAACCATTCGCGCATTAAGAGGGGTATTTTTAATGCAAAAGATAGGCATTTTTCAAGGGACCGAAGAAAATTCGCGTATTAAGCGGTTTAGCAGGGCGCGTATTAACCGGGTTTGACTGTATATGTAAGCTTGGAAGTTTTATAGTTTGTTCATATATATACTTGATAATTTAAAATTTATGGAAGGAGATATAAAAATATAAACTGAAACATACTATTGATTTGTTTTTTTTCAACTTAAGAAAAAAATTCAATGCAAAATTAATGTAGATGCTAAATGCAGTAGTTAAAATTCGAATACAGTTAAACCTTATTATAAAAGTGCTATTACACAAGGCGTCAAAGTTGCCTTTAATTCCGAGCGACTCAGTATTAACCTATGGCTTCAAGAAAGTCGCTCGGAAAGCAAGCAGCTATATTGTGTCAGAGCGATTTTGACGTCTATAAATGAAGTGAGTAGCCAGTAACAGCCAATCAGTTGCTTGGAAAATTGACAACAGAAAATCCTTTACCTCAACAGCCAATGAAATGCTTGGAAAATGAAAAAAGTGGCACAGTACAGTAGAACCTCTTTTACCCGAAACTCTTTTAATCGAAACTCTCTGTTAACCAAAATCCATTTTTAAGTTTTTTTTTTTTTTTTTTTACTATCACATTCCTTGTGTGCAAAATCCATTTCGAAAACTGTTTTTTTCCAACTATCATATTCTTCATGTGCAAACAGTCCTTTCCAAACCATGAGTACATATAAATATTTTTGATCCCCTTTCTTAGAATTCCTTTGAATTTAACCTGAGCTCCCGTAAGCTGCGGCGGGGAACGAACGAAGAAAACGAGCAAATTAGTGATTCTGAAGCTTTTGAATGTTTTGCAAAAGGTTTGTCTTTGCTGGAGCAGCAGAAAGACTGTGATACTGGCGAACTAATAATATTTTAAAACTTTGTGGTAAGAGCTTCAAAGCAAAGGGAGTCGAAACTGTGACAAACAAAACATTTGTTTTAAACCTTTGTAAAATACGTAAAAGGTACTTAATTTCAAAATTAAAGATCAGGTAATTTATTTTTGTTTCTATTTTGCTATTGCTTTACTTTTATTAAGCACTTGTTACCATAATGAGAAATAATGCATATATTTCTCCTTAATCTTAAAATTGAAGCATTCTCGATTTTCCGAAAGATGGTCGGTCCCAATTACTTTGGATAATTGAGATTCTACTGTAGTTGCGGGAAAACTGACGAACCGCAGAAAATTTTTGTCGTTTGAAATTTTCATGTGTAATAGCACTTTAAGACCACCTTGATATATGGCCACATCACTTAAGTATCATTTTCATAAGTCCCAGCAAAATTTTTCTTTGCTAAAGTTTGTCCTACACAAAATTATATGGAGCCATTGTGGATATTGAGGGCAAACTCAACAAAAATTGATTTTTTTAAAAACACGATATGAAGACTGTAGTAATTGGTGAAATCACTTATAAAGTTTAGCTTGCTTATAATACTCTGAAATTTGCTTTAAAAAAATGACAGTTTGGCAATAATGATAGAGCTATGCATATTCAAACTGATGATTCTTGGAACCAATGTTTGAAAGTTTACCCTTATAATGCCCATCTTCATAAGTCCCAGCAAAAATTCTCACGCCTCTTGTGATTGTGTGTAACACAATCACAAGAGGCGTTGTGCCCATTAGGAGCTGCACATATATAACATTATCACTTTAAGGTGGGGGGGGGCTGACATCTGATATCATAAGATATCTCTAGGGGAAAGGAGGCTTTGTCCTTTGATATCAGTATCATTTTTAATCCAACCAAAATTTTCATTTTGTGGACCCTTTTTCTATACATCACATCTTTATGTCTTATAATTTTCTTTCGTCTAATTCTATATCTTCTATGTTTCTATCTATTTCTATGAAAACAAAGTTATTATTAAAACCTTTAAATGATTATAAAATGATTTCATTCTAAAATATGGAATATCACAAGGCTGGTCATACCTGTTCTTCTGCCATATGTGCATATAATTTGTTGTTCGAGAAACCAGATTCAAAATGATACTTGTTATTTTTACTAGTAAAAATAAAAAAGATTGTTGTCCACTTGTTTTGTTTATAAGTTTTGCTTAACCCTGTGCCCATCCGCTTACAAGCAAGCACAAGAAGACAGTATTACTGTTGAATGCATTATGTAACAAACAGCTATTATTAAATACTTTTAAATAGTAAATATTTCTTTAAAGTATTATTTGATATAAAATTATTTCATGTATAATTGTGATATTTTATTAACTTCTTTCTTCATTTACATCAGTAAAGTATGCAAATAATAAAGGTATAACTATATCTGCATATCACTGCAAACATATAAAAAGAAAAAATATTGTAAAAAAAAAAAGAATTTTTAGATACTGGTAACGATATCCTTAGGGGAGGGGGGGAGCAGTTGAGAAATGATTATGTATGATATCATTAGAGGGGGGAAGGGTCTAAAATTGCCAAAAAGTTGATAACATTATATATGTACAGCCCTTAAGGGCAAACTCAACAAAGGTTGAGTTTTTTTAATATAACATAGAAGACTAGTAATTGGTTCAATATCTTACAGGTTAGTTCACTTCTACTACTCTGAAATTTGACTTAAACAAACTGACAGATTTACAATGACAGATGTGTATATTTAAATCAGCTGATTCTCAAAACTGTGTTTTGTGAATATAAATATATCTGCTACCTTAATATCTGCAATGCCTCAAACACATGCTATCATTTAAGACCATCAACCAAATTCATTTGATAATGAAAGTCAAATGAAGATAAGTATGATTGGTCACCTTAGAAATAAGCACTTTTTTAACAATTATTAGTGACAATTGACAGCTATAAACCTACAAATGAAAGTGACTAAAAGGGGAATTAAAAATATTTTTAAAAACTGCATGAATGCTACTGCTTTAAAGGCAATATTACATTTTGAAAAGTTAATTTATAAACATGAATACTTAGATAAGTGAGGGTTTTTTTTAAATGTAAATAGATACATCTGTTTAGAACACATCATCAAAATAATGATTTTAATGGGATGACATATGAGAAACAAAACTTTCTTTCGTTTTATGTGCATGTGTGCAAAGTTTTTTTGGGAAAAGTGCATAAAGTTAAAACTGTTTTAAGCAAACTATGGAGGAAAATTCTTGAAATTATTAAAAATGAAGTACAGTAGAACCTCTTTTATCTGAAACAGTCGGTTAACCGAAATCTATTTTTAAGGTTTTTGAAAGCTTTTTTATTATTATTATTACTATCATATTCTTTGTGTGCAAGCGTTCCTTTCCGAACTACGAGTACATATAAATATTTCTGATCTCCTTTCTTAGAGTTACTTTGAATTTAACTTGAGCTCCCGTAAGCTGCAGAGTGGAACGAAGAAAAAGAACAAATTAGCAATTCTGAAGCTTTTTGAATGTTTTGTAAAAGATTTGGCATGGCTGGAGCAGCAGAAAGACTGTGATACTAGTGAACTAATAATATTGAAAAACTCTGTAATAGAGCTTTAAAGCAACGGCAATCAAAACTGCGACAAACAAAACATTTTTTCAAACACTTGTGATATATGTAAAAGGTACTTAATTTCAAAATTAAAATTCAGGTAATTGATTCCTGTTTCTATTTTGCTATTGCTTTATTTTTACTAAGCACTTGTTACCATAATAAGAAATCTTGCATATATTTCTTAATCTTAAAATTGGAGCATTCTTGATTATTTGAAAGATGATCGGTCCCAATTACATCTGATAATCGAGGTTCTACTGTATATTTAAACTAGTCGGAAGTGGCAATCCCAAAACATTCTTCTATCTCATACATGTTAATACTCCCTGAAAAATGCAGCAGTCACCAGTTAGATGATTTACACCAAAATCTAATCATGAACAACTTATGTCAACTTCTAACTGAATATGAAGTTTGATGAAAATATGTGCATTAGTTTTTAAGATAGAGCTATTGCGGAAATTGTAAAAAGTCTACATAGCAGTACCACCTGTTGGACGATTTACATTATTACGATCAATTTATACCAGGGAGTAACTGAATCTGAAGCTTGATGAAAATTAATGAGATATTCTTGAGATACAACTATTGCAGAAATCTTGAAAAATGCAGCATAGTAGCGCCCCTTGTTGGGTGATTTACACCTAAAATTAAACAGCATTAATTTATATAGGTACTAACTGAATCTGAAGTGTGATGAAAATTCATGTATTTGTTCTTGAGATAGAGCTATTGCGATAATCATAAATAATGCCGCATAGCAGCGCCACCTGTTGGGCGATTTTCACCAAAAAATAATCAGCAACATATATCATGTACCAACTGAATCTGAAGTTTTATAAAAATCTGTGCAATAGTTCTTGAGATACAGCTATTGCAGAAATCATGAAAAATGCAGCAAAGCAGTACTACCTGTTGGGCGATTTACACCAAAAACTAATCAGGACCAGTTTATATCAAGGTCTAACTGAATCTAAAGTTTTGTGAAATTCTGTACATTAGTTCTTGAGATAGAACGCCCACAAAATTTTTGTCACATACAGACTCATAGAGTGACAGACAGACTCACAGACAGACATTTTCTAAAAACCATCAAATCATGTTCAGGACATTCTAAAAAGTATAAATCCGTCGAAAACCGGAAGTCGGAAATTTTCACGAATCCAATACTTTCTTCTTGTAAAGATAGAAGAAAGTAAAAATGGAAAAGATCATCGTAAAGATATAGATTTAAATATACAACATACAATAAGCCTGAAAGACACAAGTTATGGGAAAGCATGCAATCTAGCAACCCTACACTACATATACATTATATTTGGCTACACAAACATTAAAATACAATTTTGTTGTGAATCAAGATATACATTACAAAAAAAAAAACAAAATATAACGTTAAAAGTAAAATTTCAAAGAAAAAGTTCTTTAACCCACAGACTCCACACTGTTGCGACTTGGGATTCAGAAAATTTTATTGCATATAAAACTTTTGGAAATATAGTGATAAGGGAATATAACATGATTCCTATATGCAATTTAAAGAGGAATCAAACTGTGATATTTACTTTTATCAAAAATTTCATTTTGTTAATAAAAAAAAAAAAAAATTAATGACAGCATGTTTTTAAAAAACAACGAAATTTGAAATTTTGGCTAGAGTGAATTTGCACAAGTGTAAATATCAAAAATTTCATTTTGTTAATAAAAAAAAACAAATTAATGACAACATGTTTTTAAAAAACAACGAAATTTGAAATTTTGGCTAGAGTGAATTTGCACAAGTGTGTAGTTCACGGGTTAAACATAACATCAAATTATGTACTTCATGTTTTGTAAGCAGATCCAACAACTCTCCAAAGTGATGTAAAGGCACTAGTGGCATCAATATGGAATCAAGAAAGGATATTATATATGTCGACTTCAAAGGTCCCTCATATTTCACAGCTCCAACTTTATGTATAACAGCCATAACGACTGGATATGGATGAAGCGGGGAGAATTTTTTGCTGCATTGTCCTTCTGGCCACCAGCAATTAATTGCAGCAAAGAATACCTATCAAAGACAAGGAACAAAATCCATTAATATAAATTAACAAATCATTTCAATGCAAGAATGACCTACAACTAAACATTTTGAACACAAAGACAAGTTGCATATTAACACATTCATATTAGAATGTACCATTGGTTATTAATTGGTTGAATGCAGGCATTGTGGTACCTTTGGCACACGATAACTAAAAAGAACCTCTGTTTAAAATGAAATCTGATACACAAGAAACATCCATGCCTGAATTGGGATTTGAACCTGGCACCTCTTTTCCAGTATCCAGTGCCCTAACCACTAGATAAGCACTACACTGGTGTTAAGCAGCACATTTATATATAAAAAAAAGCAGCATGTAAACCAGTGATCAATTAAATTCTATTCCTTGTATATCTGACCAGAAACCATACTGGATGATTTAAAATAAACAGACATGGTACAGGTTCAGCAAAAAAAAAGCTGAACTTTCACGGCCTAATGGAATTTTGACGAAATTCACATTTTTTCGCAGCGTTCAGATGAAATTTGCGCTTTTTCTGCGATACATTGACGAAATTAGCGTTTTTCCCCGACCACTTGACGAAAATCACGTTTATCTGCAATCTTTCGATGAAATTCGTATTTTTTCTGCAATATATCGAAGAAATTCACGCATTTACCACGATCTTTCGTCAAAAATAGCACGTTTTCCACGGTCTTTTGCTAAAAATCGCGTATTTTCCATGATCTTTCGCCAAAGATCCATTTTTTTATCATCCGACAAAAATCGCATATTTTTGCGATTCTTTGACGAAATTCACATTCTTTTTTCGCGATCCTTCGACGAATTTCGCGTTTTTTCCACGTCCTTTCAAAGCAATTCGCTATTACAGGATCTTTTGCCAAAATTCGCGTATTTTGCACGATCTTTCGCTGAAATTCGCATAATTTACAATATCCTTTGGCAAAATACGCTTTTTTCTGCAATCCTTTGATGAAAATCGCGTTTTTCCAGCAATCCTTTGGTGGGAGTCGCATTTTTTTCCCGCGATCCTTTGAAGAAATTTGCACTTTTCCTGTGATCGGTTGAAGAAATTTGCTCAATTTGGCACTGTTCATACTCGCGTTTTTGTTGTATTACATCCATTCCCGCTAATCCCCCAACCCCTCTATTAAAAATGTCAACAAATTTTAATGCATATTTGCATCGATCCCAGATATAATAATATTCACTGCCGAAAAAGCGGAATTCCGCGTTTTCTCGGAAAAGTAACATGTCTGAATAAAGATTATGGCAAGATGAGAAAAAACTTCCAAATTACAAAAGGTATACAAATCAAGTAAAGTTTTAAATATGGCATTTATATTATAAGGGTATGTATCATACACGTTAAATGAGCAAGAAATTGTATGTGTCCAAACAATCACAAAAACGGCTGGAATGATTTAATTAAAATGTGACTGCTAAGCTGATTCAAGCCCGAGGAAACAATCTAGCTAGGTCCGTAATTCAGGAAAATTTATTTTGACAGGATAAAACTCAGTAATGAAAATTATATTATAAATCAAAAATATTTGAGATTATTTTCATGAAATAAGTCTTATTCGAATACGAGACTACAACTAGGTTACAACTTTGGAAAAATTAGTTTTGAAAGGTTTAAACAATTTCTCATAATTATCTTCTGTAATCTGAGTTTTTGTGAATATGATAGGTCATTGCTCATGAACATAATTACAGATTATCTTGAAGAGGGTGCTAAGGTTTTTCAAGAAATATGTCTTCTATACTAAATCAAGCACAAAAAATGATCTAGTTAGATCCGAATTTGGTAAAACTATTTTAATAAGTTAAAACAAATTCAGCACTGAAATTGCTACTATAAACCAAAAAGAGTCTGGACAATTTTCATGACATGAGCCTTATGTACTAATCTAGAAAAGGCAAAACCATCTAACTAGGTCTCGACTTTGAATACATGCACTTAGATAGGATTAAACATTTTTTTTCTTTTTTTTTTTTTTTGTGTGTGTGTGCTTTTGAAATTTTAAAATGGGAGCTACCAGAATGGCTGAAATTGAACTACCTGTAGATTTCAATTGGGGATCTCATCAATGAAGTCTTTAGAAACTGCTTAAACAAAGAAAATTATGAAGAAATGAGGGATTGCACCTTTAAATAAAAATGTAAGCAATATTAAAGATTGCGTTATTGAAAAAAGTCCCAGAGAGTATATATACTGGACTTAGATTTTACTGGGGTCACCTTCCGGTCTAATACAATCTATATTATAAAGCAAAAACATGTCCACAAATATGGTAATAACCTCAGCAAAAAATTTATTTTTATCGGAAATTTTTAAACTTCTAAACATGATGTAATTTCTATTTTTACACCATTAAATACAGAAATAAAAATACATTTTCAAATATAATTTCTTTAAAAAATGCATCTCATATTACTAATTTTTTATGCAACTTTAAATAATAATTTAAGACTATCGCAAGAATGAATGCATAACACAATTACAGAAAATTTAACTTTCACCTGTGTATACCTATCCAACTGTGAGCAAGTGAAATATTATATTTATCAATCAAAAGAAGTGACCTCAGTCAGTTTGTCAATCATATTATCTTTCAATTTCATTGCAAGATAATAAGGGTACTGATCCAGAACGAAGAGAATTTGCCAAATAGCTTTTGAAATTTTAAAATGGGGAGCTACCAGAGAATGCATGGGTGAATTTGAACTGCCTGCACATATTTTAAAATGGGGATCTCACCAATGAAGTCTTTGGAAACTGCTTAAACAAAGAAAATTATGAAGAAATGAAGGATTGCGCTTTTAAATAAAAATGCAAGCCAGATTAAAGATGACATTATTGAAAAGCTTCCTGGAGAGTATAAAGTCTACGAGAATATGAATTTGTCAAAGTTCAACCTGAAAGAGCACTCCACTTTACAACAGAATTTACCAAGTCTATCAACTCAACGTAGTTGATTTGCCATCTCATGAAATAGCACTAAAAAATTAACACATTGCAAAGGAATAAATCAATAAATCCTGTGAAAGAAATTTGCAAGATAATCAAAACAAAAATTTCAGGAGTATATTCAAGAACAGAAGTACATATTCCTCGAATAACTCTTGATTCAAGCGCAGTTCAAACTGTACATATGGTTGCAAAGACATCAATTCCCTGTAAGGTACTGTACTGCATTTATATAAACATGGAGGCAAATGATTCAATTACAGCGTAAACAATTACTGTATACAAACATGAAAGAAGTATATTTATGTATATAATATATGCATGTTATAACAATAAAATTAAATTTGTACCAAGCCAAGCTCACCAATAGAATTTATCAATTTATTTATCCAAAATAATCAACTTATTTATCTAAAGTAACATCAACTTATTAAACAACAACAACAGCAAAAAAAAAAAAAAACTTATTTAAAGTTTCAATTTATTCATCCAAAAGAACATCAATTAGTTGCAAATCTGATTATGAAAACTTCCCTATGTAACATACATACGGATACATTGTAAATACATACATACATGAATATATAATATATGAATGCATACATACAGACATAATAATGACTACATGGAGGACATGAAATCCTTGGCAATTATCCGCTGGCATGTGGGAAATAAGAAACAACCGATAAATCAAATGTAAGTAGAAGTATGACTCTTTGATTTAGAGGGTCTACAGTAAAGTTGCAGGATCACATAAGGTTTTTAAGAATCTCACTTAAAACTGTTCAATTGTTAATTCTTATTAGACAAATTTTTATGTAAGAAAACAAATGCTTAGATAAAACTACTCCATTTATTATTATTTTTTAATTAAATGTCCCAATGTTTAAATAAAGCTTAATACATATGTGTTACCTTAATGTGACATTTTTTTTAATGTTTAAATTTTTATATTTTGCAAAATTCATTGTTTCATGTATCACTGTACACGAAAGAAAAGAACTACAATAATTAAGATATTCCTACATCAATTTTTTCCTCCCTACACATACAGACATAAAACATTAAATACACATACATAAATATATAATACAGGGTGATTCAAAACGTATCGTTCAAATGTCAGGGGGAGGTAGGGAATACGTCGGGAAACCAATTTTACATAGGAAAGTATGTAAGCATATATATGTAGTGTGTATATGCATGCTGTGTTGTGTACCCAACCTTCCATTGCATCCCAATCATTGTTTAGACTTTCCTAAAGCTAGTATTATTTCTTCTCCTATTTCCACTTCTCATTTGGACTTCCACAAAGCCTTTTACATCTTTAAAAACTCCAAAAATCTTGTTAATGACCTTTATTCAAGACCTTCATTATCTGATGTCTGGAAACTTCTCATTTACTTTTGTTCTTTCCAGTTCTTTTAACCTTTATTTAGATGACATTTGTGGGCATATTTTCCTATGTGAAATTCGTTTCCTCAAGTATTCCCTACCTCCCCACAAAATTTGAACAATAAGTTTTGAATCACCCTGTATATACAATAGTATATATATACATATAATATGCATTATGTATGTATCCCTAGTAGTAGAAACAGTACAGCCTCTGCTGCAGATTATTTTAGACCTTGAAGATTAATCTAACAGCTTAACAAGTAAACAGTAAAGCTGGGTTTTTTTTTTTTAAAGATAAAATTTACTTTATGTTTCTCAATTATTATACTTTTAATTTCTTTGTAATGCAAATTTTGTATTTATTTTATGGGTTACAATGATTTCTTGTGCTGGTAGACATTTGATAACATTGCCAGGGTCACAGATAAATATTGGCTTGCTGATATGGGGTTCCTAAATATAATAGAAATGCAGTATATTATCAAAATGGTTTGCAAAATGAAGTCTGTTATCACAAAAATTTAAATGCCCTCATTTGGCCCAAGCAGAACAAGTACATGGGATGAGGGGTGAATTCTTTTGTTGAGGTGCTATAAAGGTCAGGCATGTCAAAGCAAACTGCAAGAGGTTGGGCCAAATTGTTAACCGATTTTAGAGTTGTACTTTTAGCTTCATGCCTCAGCAGAATGTTTCATCTCTATTCTCCTTCTACCTCTATGTTTGCTATAGATTAACACAGAAAATTCTGCTACGTATCAATGTAAATTTTTCAAGAGATTTCACATTCTAAATTTGTGAAACATCTTCTGTCACTTGGTGATTTGTCCTTGGGAGCCACTATATTGAAATGCCAAATATAATGAAGGATCGTTCAGGTTGCATAATTTTCACTTGCAAGAACTGGCTTGTGGATAATCATAAAAAAGGCATACTTTTTATTAAAAGTATTAAATTTATCGTATTTCTAAAAAAAAAAAAAAAAAGACTCAAATTATTTTAAGTGTTTGGGTCCCAAGGACCCAGCATACATTACTGTTAAATAATACAATAATAATACAGTAGACTCCCTCAAATCCGCACAGTTTAAGACCAGAGGTTGTGCAGATTTTAGAATTTTGCAGTTTTCTAGTCATTGTACTGTTTACATTTTTTAAACAGTAATTTGATTTGAATAATAACTCAATCAAAATTATAAAATAGTAAATATTGCAATATAGTAAAATATTGAAATAATAAACTACAATGATAAAAAGTAAGATAATTTAAAAAATGATTAAATTATTAAAAGTAAAGATCAAGTAAATAATTAATGTATAATTAAATATGCATAATATAGATGAGCTACATTTTCCTTGAATTATTCAATTAAACTTTCTTCATAAAGGTACCCTATTAATTCACATCTAAATCATAAAGTAATGAAGTTTTATTTCAGGTTTAGCCAGTCTTAAAAACCAAAAAAGCTTGTTTACATAAATATATTTGGTGAAAAGATTGTGATTATCAGTGATATCAGCAATATCTTGATTTTTTTTTTCAGAAATAAATTTATACTTCCTTCATAAAAAACCATGAGTACACTCATATTATCGAGAATTACATATTAAAATATTTATGGAATGCTATAACACTTGTTAGTTTCATTGTTTACATTTGTGATGATGTGCGGATTTTAGGTGTTTGTGGATTTTAGGGCTGCTGATTTGAGGGAATCTACTGTATAATAATTTTAAAAATCCCTGCCGGCACCGGCCTACAGGCAGAGGTAGATTTTGAAGTCAAATATACTAATTTCACAAACAAAAACTAAATCATGATTAGAGATAAATCCACTTTAACAATTTTATCTGGCCACTTTTGACGAGTTTTTATTTCATTTTTATATAATATCTGGTTTTATCAGAATCACGTTAGGGCGGTATTCAAAAAAATATTTTTCCATGCTCAACAACTCGAAATTTTCTGGCATAATTCCAGATTCATTTTTAATTTTAAAAAAATATGAAACTTGCTGACGTGATTTTTGAAGAGATTTATAAGCGACCTGTGTTTTTATTTTTTGTTCAATTAATTAAAACTTGATATATAAACAATTATTTTCTCAGAAGGACAATATTTTCAGAAGGACAACACAATTGCTTCAGGAAATTCCGTTCAAAATGCCCACTTTGATATCATTTTTTGAAATATATTCTGCCTCAATCAAAAAATCGATCATTACGGTACATTATATAGTTTCTGAATAAGCGAATCTACCAATTAAATGCATTTGAGAGCAAAAATGAATTTAAAAATGAGTCAGAAAATAAGCAGTTTGGATTTGAGTGCATCCTTAATACAATGATTTTCCCAACACAATCCGCTTCGGTAAATTCAGTTCAAAATGCCCTTTTTAACAGCCTTTTTAAAAATATATTCTGCCTCTATTAAAAAATCGACCATTACGGTACATTATATAGTTTCTGAGTAAGAAAAAGTACCAATTGGAAGCCTTTGAGAGCAAAAATGAATTGTAAAATGAGCCAGAAAATAAGCAATTTGGATTTGAATTCACCCTTACTAAGATGATTTTATTCTTCAATTGCTATGTATTTTTAATTTTTTTTTTTGCTGTAAGAATTCGTCCTATCCAAAACTTGTCTATGTAGATGTTGTAGACATTATTAAGATGATATATGATAAATTCATGGGGATTTTATATCTTTTGAATTGACGGAGTTATGGATTTTTTTCTTCTTCAAACTCCGTTTTCGTTTTTATTATTTTTTTTTTTTTGCGGTACGAATTGGTCCTATCAAAAACTTGTGAATATAAAAGTTGTAGATAATGTTAAAGGGATTTATAATAAAATTAATTGACTTTGATATCTTGAGAATTGACGATGTTATGAATTTTTTTCTCCTAAAAACCCCATTTTTTGCACCCCTTGAGCCCATTTTTAACATTATCAAAAATCTGTGATACATAAATTTTAGCCCTATTTTTAGAAGTAATAAAAACTTCTAAACTAAAAACTTCTTTCTGTTTTCACAAAACCCCTCCCTATTTCCATCCCCTTGGTCCGATTTTGCCCATTAACGAACTTGACCGAGATTTTATGCCCATTGAATTTATGTATCAGTTTGGAAATGATTGGTGCAGAATTACGAAAGTTATCGTGTCCAGAAGAAAGTGATTATATATACGTATAAAGTTTTTTACTGAGGGTGATTTTGGGTTATAGGGGTCATGATCGGTTAAGATCTGCAAAAATTTTTCAGAAATTCCAACATAGGAACAATCCCAATAGGTAGTATTTCATACGAAATCTACCTAAAAATCACAATTATATTAATTAAAAAGAACAACTGTTAAGATTGTTTAGAATAAAGTTCGACACATTTAAAAGAGGATTCTTTGTTCATTATTTTAAATTTATAAATAAAAAAAATTATAATTACTTCATTATGGTAAAACTTTGCCACAATCTCGATTTCTTCTCGAACTTGTAGAGATGCAGCATCCCATGGGGCATAAAATGTCACCAAGGACACATCCTTTTCTTTTAAAAGTGTCCACAAGCTGTCAAAGTTGCCTTGATAGTAATCCGAAACCAGAGATGGTGGAGTGAAAAAAATTTCTGGAGGGTTTACTTTTTTTGTCTTCAGAGGTCTAGAGAAAAGAAAAATTTAATACAATAAGCATATAAATATCTAGTTATCTTTTAAGTGTATGAAATCAGGTAAATTTTCACAAGAAAAAAAATAGTTTGATTTCAGTAAATATAGAAAAATATACGAAATATTTTCTTATCTCGGTACTAATGTGGCCAACAGCAAATATTTTCATTTTGATTATAATGCACTATATATCTTGATAATTCAGCAATGGCAAAAACTTAAAATTCAGCCCTCTGTACACCATCAAAACAAGTTTACTCTTTGGCGACTTTATCACTCTGTTTACAAGTACAAGTCTACCGTTGTTCGTGATAAGCTATTGAACTTTGGTTGATAAAAATAAAAAGTAGAAATTTTGTGCTTTTTCTATGTTTAATCTTTTGTGAAAATATTTTTAGGTAGATTTCGTAAGAAATACTACCTATTGCAGTCGTTACCATGGTGCGACTTTTGAAAAATTCCTTCATAACTTTTCATTACATGACCCCAGGAACCCAAAACCACCCCCACCTAAAAAGTTTATATATATATATATATGTATGTATGTATGTATGTACTAAATTTTGTCCGCACGATAAAAGTCGCAATTATGCACGGAACGTCTTCAAACTCGCCAACAACTTTAAGATAGCTAATTTCTCGGCGGGGATTGAAAATGAGCAAAATCGGTCCAAGGGAATGGGAACGGGGAAGGTTTAAAATTTTGAATACCGTCTTAACATGATTCTGATAAAACCAGCTTTTACACAACAATGGCAGGAAAAAATAAATATTTTTCGTTATAGCTGTTGCCAACAATTTAAAAAAAAGCAATAAAATTCTCACCACAACAATTGCTTTTCTAATGCAGTGTTTTCACGTGAAAAATTAAATTAGATAAACAGTTTAACGAATTGAAAACAAATTGAATATTACGTCATAAGTTTCTAGAGCAAGATTTCTCCATGAAAATTCAAAATGAAATAAATAGTTTGACGAATTGAAAACAAATTGAATATTATGTCATAAGTTTTCTAGAGCAAGATTTCTGCATGAAAATTCAAAATGAAATAAATAGTTTGACGAATTAAAAAAAACAAACAAAATATTGCGTCATATTGAAAATATAATGGACCACAGCAGGTGAATATGTAACGCCACTGAGTTTGAAGAAACGTATTAAAACATGATAAAAACCCGACTATGGAAATATTAACATATTTTAACACTTTGAGGTTCTCTGAATTTGATTTAGCGATTTTTAAACCTATTCCATATACATGCGTGTGTGTATATTAGAATTTTCACAAAATGTTTAGCTCCCTAGAGCTCATTCTTAGCGAAGGAACTGGGTTTATCTTTAATCTTGATTTAAGTTTTGTTGGTGAATTTAGTACTTAACTTCGAAATCTACCTCCGCCTGTAGGCCCGAGCCGGCAGGGATTTTTCTTTTCACTGATCTAGGGTGTTGAAAGTCCTCCAATCCCCTTGTAGTTGCAATTAATTCAAACATTCAAAGGTAGCCCATGACATGGGAATACAAAAGGGATTGTGGAGGAGCAATCCCCACTTCCCCAACCTTAAATCTTTAATTTGAAAATGCCAGAAGAATGTGGTTGAACTGAATATTGCACAAAAGCAATTTTCTTAGTGTGACAGTTTCTTTTTTTAAATTAAAATTAATTTTTAATTGAATAATCAGACATTAATTAATGACAACAATTTATTAAATAAATAACAATTAAATTAATTATTCAGCTCATAGTTATGTTTAATCAATTTAATTAATAATTTATTAAATAAGACATTAATAAATTAAATAAAACATAATTGTTATTTAATAATTTTTCTTTTAATTACATTAATATAAATTTTTTTAAACTATAAATATGACATGAATTAACAGATAAAGGATAAATCTCTATTTTATTATTAATAATAACAAGATAAATAATAAATTAGAATTTATAGTAGTTAATATAAACTATTTAACTAGGGTAGATGTGCCAGTAATGAACACCCTTAAGAAATTTCTTTCAAAATTATTTTTTTTATTAAATTTTTTTATTGTCTAAAGTATTTTAAAAGGTGAATCTCTATTTAACGAATTTTCCATATAACAAACTTTTTTCCGGGATTTAGTGACTTCGTTAAATAGAGGTTCGACTGTAACTTAATTAAACAAAGCCAGCTCTTAGCATCTTCATTAAGATTTTCACAGAAAAACAGCGAAACTTTGAAACATTATTTTCTGCTTCCTGATTGGTTTGATTAAAAGTATCAACAATAACACAGTTTTATAAAACATGCAAGGGGGAATTATTAAAAAAATAATAAAAGCTAAATATTTATTAATTATTTTTTTATGAACTAAAAACTTCAAGGGGTGTCCATTACTGGCACATCTACCCTATATACTGAATATATTATATAACTACTTAATTCTGTTTATTTTATTTTGAACTAAAATTTTAGTAATTTATATTAATAAATTAAAATTTAAGTATTAAACTTATTAATTAATAATTTAATAAGTAGTTCTTTAAATTAATTCATAACAGGTTATTGTTATATAATTTTGATTAAAATTTGTTTTCAAAATTGATTATTAAAAAAATTCTAATAAATTTTATTAATAAGTTTTATCGAAAAAATTAAAAAAAAAAACTATTGGAAAACTCAGTCAAAAACAAGTTTAAGTAATCATTAACTAAAAATAAAATTAATGCTACAAGTGGGTATACATACATAAAAACAACTTTACTGAAGTTATTGCTCATTTTAATGCACAGTTAAAGTTTATAAATCGCATGCAAAGAGTATTAAGTAAGTATATTTAAAACAAAGAAAAACATTTATAAACTACATAAATAAATAAATAACCTATTTGTCATTTACCCTTTAATAATTATTATACAGTATACATAATACGTTTTAAATAGGTAAATGATAAATTTCAGTTTTACTATTAATTAGCTGACTTGGCCAAGCCTGTGATGCCAAAAATCAGTGTTGAGTGATTTTATATTTTAAAATAAAAAAAAATTTCCAAGCGAACCTAATGTTGGGGGTTTATTTCAGCTTGGCATTTTCCATTCTCTAACACTGTTTATCATAATCACTGAATGCTTCCAGTTTTCTAAGCTAATGATGTTAAACAATAAAAGTATTTAAAAAATTCAAGCCTGGTGTCAGGATTTTTAATCTTTAAAACATTTTATTTTTCTGCCTTATTTAATTTACAGTAATAATAGATAGTTATTATAAATTACTATGGGAGAAGGGATTCAGGTTATCTAAATCAATTCTCTAATAATTTTGAATATTTGAGTATTAGTCAAATCACAGGCTGGCTTTTAATAAGGAATTATATTCATATACAGTCGAACTTGGATAATTCGAACGTCTTTAATTCGAATTCGTGGATAATTCGAAGTTTCTTGTCGGTCCCTTGAAACTTGTATTCAGTTAATGTAAAAAATCTTGGTTAATTCGAAGTCCAACTTCTTTAATTCGAAGTTTTTACTCTTTCAAAAATAGCAAAATCTAGTTTCAATGCAGTTTATTTGAAAAGTGGTCGGGTTATTTTCAGCTATTGTGGAAAATTCTTTAGGTAAGAAAAGGGTATGGGAGAATATTCTTATCTATTCAATGAAACAGAGTAGGGTTAAAGGGAATAGGAACGTACGCCCTTTCCCTTGTAAGTGACACATGCTACTCTTGCCAATGCGATAAATCATAGATGACAAGCGTTGCAATTCCTTCGAATCCAGGACTGTAGTAGCTTGAGTTTTCTTCATTGTGCTTTTAGTTTTTGTGGTGAGAGTTCAGTGCAAGCATGTCGCTGAGTAAGCCCCATGTCCCGTATAAAACCTTATCTTTCAATGAAAAAATTGCTGTAATTCGTAAGGTAGAAAAGGGTGTAAAGAAGAAATGCATCATCGCAAAAGAGTACGGAATAGTAACTAACAATCTTTCGACTTTTTTGAAAAATAAAGAATTTTTTTTTAAATCTAATCGAAATCGCAAACGAGCTAGAGAACCCGATAATCCTGATGTGGACAAGTGTGTCTTGAAGTGGTTTAAGCAAGCACGGGACAAAAACATCCCTCTCAGTGGAATCTTCTCAGTTCGTGCAAAATTGGAAGAATTTGCTGTCAGCTTAGGAAACAACAACTTCAAATCAAGCTCCGGATGGTTAGACGGATTTAAGGAAAGAAATGAAATTTCCTTTAAATCTGTGTGTGGTGAAAGTTTGGTGAAAGTTCAAGTGTGGACCAAGATGAACCAAATGTGTTGAAAGACAAAGTTGTTCAAATCATTAAGCATACGCAAGACAGACATTTTTAACGTCGACGAAACTGGACTTTTCAAATGTACCCCTGCAAAGACTTTGGATTTTAAAGGTAGAAAATGTAGTGGATGAAAACGCAGTAAAGACCGAATAACCCTACTTGTGGGAGCAAACATGGACAGCACTGAGAAGTTACCTTTACTGATGATTGGAAAATCAACAAATCCAAAGTGTTTTAATAATGTCAAAACAAAGCCTATAGAATACCGTTCTAACACGAAATCATGGATGACGGCGAATCTTTTTGAAGAATGGCTGCTAGATCTCAATCGCACGCATAAAAAAACCCAGAAAAATCATCCTGTTTATTGAAAACTGCACGGCTCATAAATCGATACCCGCTATGGAAAATGTCACGGTTGAATTTTTTCTGCCAAACATGACTTCAGTCGTGCAACCAATGGATCATGGCATCATTAAAAATTTGAAGCATTTCTACAGATGCCTAGTCGTTCAATACCTCCTTACTGAATCTTCCCAAAAGATTCCCATTACCCTCCTCGATGCATCAAGAATGCGTTTAAATGCATGGTCCAAAGTGAGTCAAAAAATAATAGCAAATAATTTCCGGAAAGCAAGATTCATCAGGAACACTGTTCCTAGCGAACTTTTAAATGAAGCAAATTTACCTCACCCGCTGCATGGGAAGACAGCATAACATTTGATGATTACGTGGACATTCATAAAAACATAGAGATTTGTGGAGAGCTATCTGAACCAGATATTCTATCTGAAGTTCTAAACAATAGAAAATATTATAACAGAAGACAATAAAGATATTGAAGATGAGGTAGAAGAACAGAGGCCAATACCAACTTCAACTGAGGCAGTCTTTCATCTAGCAGAATATCGTCGTTATGTAGAAGGACAATCTAACGTGAGTGAAACTGTGTTTAGAGCTGTAGATATCCTTGAAGATTTTGTTAAAATAATCAAGTAAGCTCTTTAAAGCAATCTGTAATATCTCAATATTTTAAAAAGCTGTAGTTTTTTTATTTAAAATTAATAAACATATTTTTTTTTCGCAATTTGTTGCGATTGATTATTTTACGACATAAAAATAAATTTTTTGGATAATTCGAAGTTTTGCAGTGGTCCCTTGCATTTCGAATTATCCAAGTTCGACTGTACATATAGTCCACACACACACACACACACACAAAAAAAAACCTCTGTAGAATCAATAATGTAATAATTTGTTGTAATATATATTATTAAAAAACCTAAGCTATCAAGAAAGAGGGAGGGGAATGCCTGAGACTAATGAGGCTTTGAATTAAGACAGCACACACAGATAATTAAAATACTTAGCAGTTGCGTAGCAGGATTTTTTTTTTTTTTGGGGGGGGGGGGGGGGGGAAGAGGGAGGTAGCAGTTGAGATTTAAAATTTTTTCTATATAAATGGGCAGAATGTGATGAAAATTACCAATTTTGGGACAGGAAGCTACAGTTCCCTAAGCACCTAATGCTTAGTTATAAATCAGAAACTAATAGGTTGTAACGAAAGTTTTCCACCAAATCACCATTATATAATACTAATTATAATATTTATAATTAACTGTAATTTTATATATAACCACCATTCCCCCAAACCTTCACAGTGTAATACAATAGAACACTAGTAACTAAAGCTGTACACTTTATTCGGTGACATTCTGTAGCTGACTTTTTGCAACAGAACTGGAAGTAAATGATGGTTCTAATCTGGTAGCGCGATAGTTCCATTTCAGACACCTTGTACTTAATGATAACTATATTTTTTTACAAATTTCACAACACAGTGTTATAAAGCAAGTCTCTTTCTTTCAAATACCAAAAATCGTTTGACAAAATATGAGCAAGCACGTCAACGCGGACTGTTTGTACAGACCGTATTAGCTGTGGCAGAAAACTTTTGCTACAACCTAATATTAATTTTACTTGCAGTATCAATATCAATGTATACTTTTTAAAATATGAGAATATTTTCATTTTAAATGTACACACATATGGATATCTATGTATACATACAAAATGAAAAAGCAAGTAATGTGTAGTTTACTACCATATCTTTGTTTTCCATGATTAAGTTAATATAATTTTACATGAGAAATAAACTAAAATTCCTAGCATATAGCATAGAAAACTTTATGCGATTACAATGTAACGCTTGTAATAAGATTAAGTAACTCTTGGTGAAGTTTTGTAAATTTCTTGCTTTGATGATGAAATGAGATATGAGGAGCCAGATGCCAAGGGATATAAGTGACAAAATTGAGCTAAGTGCACAGACTACCTGGAAATAAGGCTATTTGTTTGGTGGTAAAGAAATATAAGTGACTTTCTAATTATGTGCTGTGTTCTAGAGGTCAACTACTTAAGCTCTTTAAACCTCTTTAATTTCTACTTAAATAAATAAAAAAATAGAGTATTACTCCACTTTTTTTCACAGTTACTGAAATAGTAATAGTTCAAAAACCACTACGAAATAAGCAACAGTTTCATATTTTAATTCCGTCAATTACTATTGATGTTCAACTTTGAACTCAATTTATTCAAATTCTAAATTTTGTTGCTTGTATCTCTTGGCTTCGCATTAAATGAAGCATTTAAAAAATAATAATAATACTGTTGGTACAAAAGTAGGAATTTATTAAACAGCAAATGTCATGAAACTAAACATCATTAGCATTGCAGTAAAATTTTAATTTTTTGAATGAAAACGTTCATGGTTTTTTTTAACAAAAACTTTTTTTATGTATAATTTCAAAATTCCGAAACAATTTTATTGCAGCTTCATCATCATCAGGTAATTGCCAAATGGTAAAATCCATCTTAATGAAAGGAATAAATTTAAGTTATAAATTTAATAATAAATATTTTCAATTCAAAAAATTAGAAATTAAGATGTTTTCTGAGGTTACAATTATATAAAAATGATTCATGTTCAATAAACAGTAAATCATGTTTCATATATTAAAAAAAGAAAAGATTATTTGTATATAGGGTAGATGTGCCAGTAATGGACACCCTTAAGGAATTTCTTTTAAAATTATTTTTTTATTAATAGTTATAATTATTACATTCCAGTTTTTTCAATATTATATTTACCTATCAACAATATATTTAACCATTCTTATGGTCTCATCTCCCAAATATGAATCGAAATTTAATTTTAAATAACAAACATATCAAATCAAAACGCCCAAAAGCCCAGTAATGGACAGCGAAACAGCACCGAAAACTGGCGATATGAAGTAGTTAAAATAATAAAACTTTGTAAAAAATCACCATAAAATTAAAACAAAACACAGGACGCGTTTCGAGCTAAAAACATAACAGCTCGTCATCAGCTAAGCATACACGTGTCCGAAAACGAACAAGTTCAAAAATGAACTGAAGAAAAAGAATGTTGCGAAGAATGCGACAGATGGCGCTACCTGATAGAGGGAATGCAAAAGGGAAATGTGTTGAAAAAAGATAGAAGAGAAAATGAAATGGAAAAAATGGAAATAAAAGAAAAAATAAAAATAAAAGAAGTAAATTAAAAATATAAATAAAAATAATAAATAAAGAACTATAAAAGAACAAGAAAAAAATCCAAATTATTATTATTATTATTATTATTATTATTTTTTTTTTTTTTTTTTTTTTTTTTTTTTTTTTTACAAAATAAAAAGAAAAGAAACGAGAGAAAAGGGAAAAGAATTACAAAATTAATTTCCACGCTGGAGATAGGAAAGGAGATGATGGGAGATCATTGACAAGATTAGCAGAATTTTTAGAAATAAAATATGCTTCATGAAAATCCAAGTGAGAGGGAGAGGCAGGGGAAGAAATAATTTTGGCCATGGAGAAATTGAAACAATGACTGGAAGACCAACAGTGAGAAGCAATCGAAGATTTAGAGATTTAAGCAGAGAGGGATTAAGCCCTATGAGCTCCTCTTTGACTGTGCTCTTAAACAATATTTTCTGCTTCCTGGCTGCTTTGATTGCCAGATTATAAAATATGCAAGGTACATATACATAAAAAGTAAGAGTAAAATATTGAAATTTCATTAATCACATAAAATAACTAAAAAGCAGCTATTTATAAAAGTTTTGGTGTTATTACATTTTGGTAAGGATAATTTAAAAACTAAATTTGATTATTTAGGTTTGCAGTTAAGTCAAAACATTTTATGCACTATAAACATTACTGAAATTGCATTTTTAGCAATGTTTACATGGGGTGTCCATTACTGGAAAATGACTAATTAACCATCCCAGTAATGGACACCCCTCTTAAAACCTTAAAAATAAATGAAATTTTGTAAATAGCCATTAGTATATAAAATTCTAAGTTTTCTATTGCTACTCAAACAAAAACATTCAAATTTTGGAAGAAAATAAATAATATATAAATTAATTAAACGGAGTCAGCTCTTAGCCTCTTCATTAAGATTTTCACAGAAAAACAGTGAAACATTATTTTCTGCTTCCTGATTGGTTTGATTAAAAGTGTCAACAATAATCCAGTTTTATAAAACATGCAAGGGGGAATTATATTTAAAAAAAAAAAAAAAATAAATAAAAGCTAAATATTTATTAGTTATTTTTTTATGAACCAAAAAAATCAAAGGGTGTCCATTACCCTATTTCCTAACAATATTAAGTTATTAACTGTAATACAATTTTTGTGAAAGAATAAATTACATCATCAATTTTATGTCCATTGTTGAAGTATGGGAAATTTGAGTCCCTGTGTTTCAGGCTGGGGATTACATATTAACGTAACTCAACATTAAGCTTCTTCTCAAAAATTGTATAAAATTTTATGTTTAGGACATTTAAAAAAAATGATAACAATGCACACAACTAAAATATTTGTATACTGAGTTCATACGTCTCCAAAATAAGCTCATAGGACTGCTAAAATAAGCTCATAGGACTGCTAAAATAAGCTAATAATGATTTAAAAATTAATTTTACACAAATGCAAAACATATTTCCAGCCAAATCTATAATCCCTCTGACATTTTATATCAATAATTATTACATTTGCTGTTTAAAACATCACAGATAGAATAAATAATATTTTTCACATGGCACGATAAATTTGAGGACATATTTAAACTGATTTAAAAAGAGCAAAATGTGGTGTAGTAAATCTATTTAATTTACATACCATTAAAAAACAAGTCAATTTTGATTAATGATGACAAGTTTTCTGTTTTGTTTTCAATTAACGTCTACGTCTTGAAGTACAATCTAAGCGATGAAAAAAAAAACATATTTAAAAAAGAATACGATGACTGATTTCACGATATCTGACTGGTAATTTAGAGAAAATATTTTAATTATTGAAATTCGTATTCAAGACATAAACAAAAGTATAAAACAAATCTAAATTGAAAATTAAATTATATTCTGGCACACTAATTATAAACAAGAGGTCTAAAAGTAAATAAACAACGGAAAAGGGTGGAATTTACAAATTAAGTTTATTTTCTGGCAGAGGAAAACATTTTTTAATTTGAAAAAAAAAAAAAAAACGTTAACTTTTGATGTCTAAATATAATAAATATTGAGGACAAACAATTAAGGTAAATATAAAATACGTATTTTAACAGATATTAGCTTTCTTTAATTTAAAGAGAACACATATGCTATCATTCTTGACATTGCTATAAAGAAACTTTCAGTAACTGGACTTTGTTTACACCGGTGCAGTGCAAACGCGCCGGGGAGAATTTTAATTTAGGCCTTAGTATTGAGGTTGAATTCATACCCATTTTGTAAAGCAGCAATTCCTGTAAATATGAGGGCAATTACAAATATTATTTCACGCCCATAAGAATTCATAATATGTAAATATTTCGCAAGGGATGATGCATCGCCACGTGTCTCTTGTATTTTGCTTTCGTCGTCTTCATCTTTGCAGAGATTGCTGGTCGCCATGATGACGTCATGTTCACAGGTTCACAGTAAAAGAAATTTGAGTTCTGTTTTCATTTTTAATTTAACTATAAATAAAATAGGACGATTTGAGGCTGGGATTGAGTGTATGCAGAAATGTTAATGAGTATTTTAAAAACAGAACTCAATAAATATTAATTCCCTTTATTTATATCAATTTTCTACTTTATTTTCAATAATTACGGAAGATGATTCTAAAAAATGTAAAGGAAATCAATAACTGAGATTATACTGCCGCTAAACTAGCGTTCTGGGTTTTGGGGGCGATTATTTATGAATGACAACCAATCAATTCATTAAAAAAGGAAACAGAAACAGGAAAGACAATATAATAATTCGTAATTATAAATAACATTTTATCAGTTATGATTTCATTTATTTTTATCCACTTCAACATTTAACTTTAAAAGAACGTAACATTATAAAATAAAATAACCTGATCCGAAAAAATACTTCGCAATAATAATATTTGTAATTATTTTTAGTACTAGGTGAAACAAAAATAATAGTTAAAATTACTCGGGTAATTAAAAGTTGAAATATTTGTGACTTTTCTTTTATAAGTATGATATTTGTAATCATTTGAAAGTCAGATTTGTTATTTTTATGTTTGTGATTTGTAATGCCTCAATATCTTTCCAATTCGTAAGAATTTCATTCGCATGTTTTATAAAAATTTTTAAAAAATCTTATGACGAATTCTCCGATATTATTATGCTTTCTGACGCAAGCACTTACATTTCAAAATACATAATTAAAAATGAAATAAAATAAAGATTAATTACAAAAGTTTAAAAAAATTAAATTACTGTGGCAACGGATACTTGATTCCCTCCTACTCTCTCCCACGCTTTTGCGGATTGGAAGTTTCGGTTTCGAAGTCTATTTAAGGCTGAAAAATGCGGGTTTGAATTGTAGGCGAAAATATACGATACATTGCTTGTACTTGAGAATCAAAGGAAACTATAAATAATTGTTAAGCCATTATCATTTTTTAAAAAGAAAATTATGTTTTAAAATGTCTTTTTATTACCTGAATGCATATGTTGTTTATTTATTTTGAAAAAGGAAAAGCTTTTTTGACGAAGGCGCTAAGAATTTTAAAGATTTATCCAAAGAATAACGCTAAATATTCACATTGGCGAATTATATTGAACTATATCAAAATGCTTATGCTTACATGAAAAATAATTTAAAAAATATAAATAAAAGATACTAAGGATTTATAAACTGCAATAAACTATTTTAATTTCTTTTAATAAAAGATAAAATATTTTTGCAATCAAGTAAAAAGAAAACAGATCATGAGACATGACATTAGTTATTAATATTTTACTATGACTGGGCGATGAATAACTGTTAAATTTTCATAATTTCAATAGATACTTTTTAATAGAACAATCATTTATGAGCGGAGATATCCGGTTTTTCTTGGAAATACAGACTATACACGGTGTTCCAAAAAGATTAAAACGCGCTCTAAATTTTTGCTTGTTGAAGATACATAGGCAATATAAATTATAAAAATGTGCAAAATAAGATAGAAATTAAAATTTTGTTGATCCCGCTATCAATTTTCAAAAAGTTACACCTTTTAAATTTTTATACGATCTCTGAGTCCTATAAGTTATATTTAGAAAAAAGAATTATCCATGCTCGCACAAGTAAAACATTAAACATTTCCTTCTTCTCCGACCAAATCTCAACAGTTATGATACTTTGAATTTTATGAAATTTCGAGCGTTCCGCCAGAAAACAGAAAAACGCGTTTTATTCTTAACTAACAAGAATAAATTCCGTCCAAGTAAGAATTCGTAAATAAGAAATAAATAAATAGATCAGAGAGGAAGGAAGAGGGGAGAGAAATTTTTCAAACGTGAAATCTTCCGAGGGCGGGAGGGGGATCCCCATCACCCTGAATTCATTACTAATGGAGAGCTTCTTGCTGTGTCTTTAGTTAGTGTGCTGGTGAGCTCTAGATGGTGAAATGAATGCACGCAATTTTGGAAATAAAAAATGTAAGTTAAGCAATTTCGAAAAAAAAAAAAATAGAGTTTTATTTTTCATTAATGTAATTACTGCATTTTTTATTTTAATTTCTTACCGAACGATCCATTTACAGTTTTGCTTTTGCTACTGACAAAACTTTGAGAAAATATAGAAATCGCTTCAGCAGTTTCTGACATCAATATAAGCTGATTTACATGCTACATTGCAACTATTGCCCCCCCTCCCCTTTTAAGTAAAATTTAATAAAGGTTGATGCAAAAGTTTGTATCGTTTAATCAGTGATGTAGCCGTAAAAAAAAAAAAAAAAAAAAAAAAAAAAAAAAGTGTTTAACACGTTAAGCGCCACGTCAGTCACCGGTGACTGACAGTGAACTTTTCGTTTAAACGCGTCATTCACCGATGACTGACGTCTAAAATATGATACAAAACTTTAAAAAAATGTATATTACTTTAAGTAATTACTGAATATTTATTTAAAATTTACCTATCTTTTATTTATTACAGAATTATACTTTCTTAAAAATTACTTTAAATATTGTAAATTTTTCAGCGCTTCAGTGTCAGTCGTAACACTCAACGTGTTAAGCAGCTCTAAGCAGAGGGTATACGCCCTAGGCCAGGGTCGGCGAACCTCTGGCACGCGTGCCACTTTTGGTACGCGAATGAATAATTTTGGCACTGCGCGGTGTTGGTTGTGTCTCTAAATTAGTATACAGTGATTTTACACAAAGACACGAACTTAAATGATCTGAATCGTTTATAAATTCGATTAATTGGAAATTGAAGAACTTTAATCAAATTCAATATGGATTTGGAAATACACCAAACAAAGAAAATATTTGAAAACTATCAAAAACGAAAGATTCTTATATATTAATAAAAATATCTATGTAAATTAAGGCAACTTGGAAATTAAATTCAGAACTATTTAAATAAACTGACATTTTTCCATTTTAATATTTTTTCTTATTATTTATACCCTATTTATACCTGTAAGCAGGGGTGTAGTGGAGGGTATACGGAGGTATACCTTCTGTATTATTTGAAGAAGCTCCGTATACCCTCTGTTTCTAAAATAAATCTAGAGCGTATACTCTAGCGATAAATGTTTATGACTCTAATGTATAACATCTGTCTATAGCGTATACCATATGGCTATTTTACGACTACAACGCTGCCTGTAAGTCATTATTTTCGCAAATGAATAATATAAAAAATGAAATAGAAAGAAGTTCCCAGATAAATCAACTTTATTTTGTATTCTGTAAAAATTAACTGAGCATGAACATGGTATTAATTATTTTTCATCCAAGATACAACACAATTAAACACATTCTTTTTTATATTTATTTCTAAAATATAATTATTTCTATAATTATTACAATCTAGTACTTGCATGTATGTTATCCATTTAAAAAAATCTTAATAAGTAATTTTCAAGTAGTTTTGATTCATTACTTTTTAATCTACTAAAAAAAAAAAATTATTTGGCACGTCAAGGTCATGTAAAATATTTTTTTGAAAAAAAAAAGGGCACGCGACTATAAAAAGGTTTATCAGCCCTGCTCTAGGCCGTTAGTATACCCTAAAAAAGTATGCGCTATAAGCTTTATTTGATAAACAGAGCGCTCTGCACCTCCCTAGTTTCGGCCCTGCGTACCATTATCCTTATTAGCCGAAACTGCTGAAGGGAAATTTTCAACTGTGGTAGGTATTTCCTAACTGAATTAAATTGTTGCGTGTATGTAATTTATAGATACAAATCTGTATCTCATATACAGGGCTGCACAAAGAATTCTGATGATTTTCCGACTGTAGATGGAAATTGTTGAAATTGGAGTTTCAAACAAAAGTGTTATGCATTTCCATATGGTTCGATTAGACATCCTATTTCAACTTATTAAGCGGTGAAGTTTTGTTATATCATTCTGAATGTGTTCGAGAGTGTTTCATAATCTATGCTTGACACATGATTTTTTTCTTTCTTGTTTATTTTTGTGTTCTAATTATTATTTTTTAAATGGTAAAAAGGATGTATTCTAACAACTGAGTAAATATTTTTCAAATCGGAGTTGTTGAATCACAAAAGGTTAAGGCAATAAACAATTATGTTGCTCCCCCCCCCCCCACGTTTTTAAATTTTTGCTGTAGTTTAAAATATTTTTTAATAGAGCAAAACTAAAACTTGTTTAGGAAAAAAATAAATAATTAGATATAAATCTTACGAAATGTACAATTGCGAAAATCTATGGAAAACAGCTGACATTGACGTATTTTTGTTTTTCGGTAAATACTAAAGCGATTTCCATATACAATAAAACCTTCATAACGGACACTTTTTCGATCCCCAACACCTACATATCTGTACCTTTACACCTCTCAAGAGCGGGCACCGCCGAATAACGGACAAATTCCGCTCATATGAGATGTCCCATGTCCGTTATATTCAGAGGTTTTACAGTATCAAATGCTATTATTGATCGCAATGCTACACTTTGATCGTCTTAGTTTTTTTTTCTTTTTAGTAACGTTAATTAAAACAAAAACCCATTGATTTTTAGATCGAGTAACTATTTTATTTTTAACACTTTCCAATATAGTTAAAAAGTGTTTATAAATTTGGTTTGCCTATTCTCCTTGCGTACACTGTTAAAAAAGTATGTAAAAACACTGAAAAGAAGCGAGAGTGTAAATTTACACTAGTTCTCGGTTAAATGCATTAGATCGAGTTTCTCGGTCATCATTTTACAGACATTTCCCTTATCTTATATCTAATCCCCTGTAGGGATTTCCATGCCTTTATTTAAAGATATTTTTTTTCTTTGTTAAAACTTATTTCAAAATACACACTTTTAAAGTTCTTTTGTAATTTTATTAGAAATATTAAAGAAGAAAATTTAGTTTAAAAATTGCTTTTTTAAAACTTAGAATAATTTAGAAAAGGAAAAATCATCTCCTCGGAGTTAGTGGGGATTTTTATCGACAATCACTTTGCAGTTGTTTCCTTCACCCTACGCCAGAAGCTTGGTAATATTAAAAGTAAATTGCGTAGTATTATTTCAAAGCTGTTATTATTATAACAATGCTATGATTATTATTATTACTATTTCATTGGTAAATAAATGCGTTATAACCTCTTCAGCTCCGAAGCTAAAATAATAATACAAATGCTTATTCATTGGTTTTTGCCAAACAAAATGACACCGTAAATGACAGAAAAAATATCTTTTCTGAAATTGATCCATTAGGCGCTTAGTAATTTAGGTTCAAAAATATGGATCTAAAACTACAAATCCCATTAAAAACATCAATTTAATAATCATTAACCTAAATTAACGCAATCACAAATTTAGGAGCTTTAAACAAGTAAATAATCTACAAATCCTCAAAATTTTTCATTGAAAAAGATTTAAGTTAAACATTTATGAAAATTTCTCACTTTCTTGGTCATACTGTCTTTTGGGCATGATGCAAACTCAGATGAATATAACATTTATTTTATGTGGCAATCAGCATAGATGCTGCCATTTATTCGTTTGCTTTGAATGCAAAACACATTCAGCTATTAAGAATTGATGTGAAAATGTAAAAAAATCGGACATTTTAGTTGACGAAATTCGCGTTTTTTCGGCGATCTTTAGACGAAATTCGCGTTTTCCGCTATCTCTTGCCAAAATTCGCGTTTTTTCCGTGATCTTTTCACAAAATTCGCGTTTTTTCCGCGACCTTTAGGCTGAAATCGCGCTTTTTCGGCGATCTTTAGACAAAATTCGCGTTTTTCCGCGATCTTTTTACAAAATTCGCGTTTTTCCGAGATCTTTTTACAAAATTCTCGTTTTTTCCGCGATCCTTTTACAAATTTCTCGTTTTTTCCGCGATCGTTAGACAGAATTCGAGTTTTTTCCGCGATCCTTTGACAGAATTCGCGATTGTTTGATAAACTTTGCGTTTTCTCTGCGATCCTATATTTGACGGAATTCCCGTTTTTTTTTTTTTTTTACAATTTTTTGACGAAATGCGCGTTTTTCCTGCGATTTTTTGACGCAAATCGGGTTTTTTCTGCGATCTGTTAATGCAAATCGGGTTTCTTTCGCGATTTTTTGACAAAATTTCCGTTGTTTCTGCGATCTTTTTGAGAATAGGCGTTTATTCCGAAATCTTTTTTGCGGTCCTTTGACAGAATACGCGATTGTTTGACGGATTTCACGTTTTTTCCACGATCCTTTGTCAGAATTCGAGTTTTTTCCCACGATCCTTTGTCAGAATTCGAGTTTTTTTCGATCTTTTGACAAAATTAGTGTTTTTCCGCGATTACTTGACAGAATTCGCGTGTTTTTTTTTTTTTTAATTCTTTGAACAAATTCGTTTTGTT
This sequence comes from Maratus speciosus, assembly GCA_963932465.1. Lineage (NCBI taxonomy): Eukaryota > Metazoa > Arthropoda > Arachnida > Araneae > Salticidae > Maratus > Maratus speciosus. Next base: position 176,251,590 of record OZ010799.1, on the reverse strand, counting down.
TTCGCGATCTTTTGGCACAATTCGTGTTTTCTCGCGATATTGCGACGAAAGTCGTGTTTTTTCCGCGATCCTTTGACGAAAGTTGCCATTTTTCCACAACCCTTTGACGAAATCATCGATGACGATCTTTGCGGGTTTTTTCCGCGATATTTTGCGAAATTGGCTATTTTTTTCTGCGAACGATTGACGGAATTGTTTTTTCCGCGATCACTTGTCGAAATTTGTGATATTTTATGGCCGAATTTTCGAGCTGATGACCGATTTTTTTTTTAAATTTCGGAACAAATCATCAATGCGAGAAACGGCAAAAAATCGGAAAAAGACACAATGGCAGAAATCTGTAAAAAAAAAAAAAAAAAAAAAAAAAAAGCATAGTTTTTTTTTATTTACTAACTGTAAAAATGGACTTCAGAATCAAAATATTTCTCTTCATCAATCCCTTTCAAACTGACCTTTAAAACTTCATTCAGGCAACACTTTCTACAAAAAGTCATATATTATTTACCTTTACCCTTATCAAAACTGAGCTGAGCTGATTGCACGCTATAGGCTGAGAGTTAAGAGTGGTTGGAATAATGGAAGACTCTTTTATAGATAACTTTGTACAGCAATCTACATAAACTTTGCCAAGTGGTGCTAAATTGGAAGATTTGGCATATTTATCCTGTTTTTAATTATTTTGCTCCTTTTTAGCATCAATTATCTAATTAAGAGTGAACTTCTAAAATCTGTTTAGTAAAACTTTTTTTTGTTTATAACCGATGCTTATAGGTCTGTCTTCTAGATTTGATATTTATTAGAGATGATTGTAGATTATTTTTTTCATAGCTGCCAACTTTTACGTTTTCTTATCTCTATTAAATTTTAGTGGTAACAAAAAACTTAAAAATTGGCAGCTATGTAACTGTATTAAAGTATAGACTTTTTCATTTTGGGTCACGTTCGGGACGGGTAGCAGTAATTCAGCCTAAATCTGACCTGTAGTGGAAACTAGTCGGGTGTAACAATCCCAAAATTTTCTTCTATCTCATACATGTTAATACTGGGAAATTCGCTATCACACTGCCTAAGTTAAACGGCAATCTATGCCCATCATGAGCATTCTAAAGATATGAAATTCCGTGCATCAGTTCTTGAGATATGGCTGTCTCTGAAATCGTGTAAATCCAACAAAATTCAGCCTAGCAGCGCCACCTATTGGGTGCTTTTCACCAAAACCACCAAGCGACCACTTATGTCAAAGTCTAACTGAATCTGAAGTTTGGGAGGAAATCCATCTATTAGTTTTTGAGATAGAGTTATTGCGAAAATCATGAAAATTCCAGCATAGCACCGCCACCTATTGGACGATTAACACCAAAACCTAAACAGCAACAACTTGTGTTAACATCTAAATCTGAAGTTAGATGAAAATTCGTGCATTAGTTTTTGAGATAGAGTTATTGCGGGAATCGTGCAAAATGCAGCACAGCAACGCCACTTGTTGAGCGATTTACATCAACACGTAATCAGCATCACGTCATATCAAGGGCTAATTGAATCTGAAGTTTCATGAAAATCCGTGCATTAGTTCTTGAGATAGAGCCATTGCGGAAATCGTAAAAAATGCAGCATAGCAGCGCCACCTGTTGAGCTATTTGCATCAAAAACTAATCAACATTATTTTGTATCAGGGACTAACTGAATATAAATTTTTATTAAATTCCGTGCATTAGTTCTTGAGATAGAGCGCCCACAAAATTTGTGTCACACACAGACAGACATTTTGTAAAAACATGTTTTCGGGTTCTCTGACCCCTAAAACGTGTAAATCCGTCCAAAACCGTAATTCGAAAATTTTCATGAATCCAATACTTTCTTCTTGTAAAGATAGAAGAAAGTAAAAATATATATTAGCATAGCTACCAACTTTCATGCTTTTTGCTTAAGTGGTAAGAAATGTACACAAATGAATAATTTTATGTAGAGTGTAATGTAGTATTTATGTAACCTGCATGTTGAGTTTAAATCTTTCAGGTCAACTTGATTTTTCAAGATAAATTAATTTTTTTCATCTTAATTATATCTCTAGCTAGGTATTCAAAATAATTTTAAAGTGCTGAAAAATGTATTTTTAATAAGACTTAAGGTGGTTGGTCACTCAGCTGCGGAATTCTCCTCCGTAATGTTAAGTCAATGGACTTTTGATGCTTTCGTAAACTTAAAATATCTTCTCGGGAAATTCATATTTTTAACATCTTTTTTCTGTGTACCCTTCTTAAGGGATGTCTCTTTTTTTCTTAGTTTTAAAATATTAAATTCAGCATAGATTTTTGATGTGTTAAAAGCGGGTGAACTGTGAGAAAGATTTTAACGTTTCCTATTAAATTAAGTCTATACTTTAGAAATATTTTGAAAACTAAGAAAAAACAGACATCCTTTAAGAAGAGTGCACAGAAAAAAGATATTAAAAATATGAATTTCCCGAAAAGATATTTTAAATATACAAATGCATCAAAAGTTCATAGACTTAACATTACGGAGGAGAATTCCGCAGCTGAGTGACCAGCCCCTTAAGACTCTGTCATACAGGGAAGGGAAACTGGTGAGTAGAATATAATTTATTCGAAAGAGATTTTGTTGTGTCATTTGCAGGTTTTTATCTCCACAACATAACATAAACTAATTTTCCATACATTTCTCCACTTTATATGCAGTCTGATCTGAAAAAAAGTTTTTATTAAAGCTATAGACCCATTCAAACTTTTTGACTTTTGAGCTAAAAAAGTACGCAAAGTGTTATTAGGGTTTGGTACAATGAAATCGGGCATGATTAAATTCAGAAGTTGGTTTCATCCATGCTGGACCGCTGCAAGATAGTCATTACTGCTTGCGCAGAATGTGAAAAGTATTAAAATGATCTCTTTCCACATCATGCGTGTAAGAAATTGATTCAAGTGAAGACGAAAATCAGTCCTTAGATTGAAGTCTTTCATCCATGAACCACATGACTCAGTTATGTGTAAAATTTATTATTACTACATCTACAGTATTTGTGGTTAAGTACTTTGTTCCACGTTTTGATAAAATAGTGTCCCTTTCAGAACTTATTTAGCATAATTATGTGTTTCAGGAAACTACTTTTTATGGCACATTAACACTAGAAGTTTACTTTCATGTAACAATACCATCTTTACATGAAACATAAAACCACAGCTGCCAACTTTTACATTTTTTTCTTACCACTCAAATTCAAAAGAAAATTTTGATTCATTTAATCATGGAAAACTGCGATTAAATCAGCCAAAATTTTCCTTTAAATTTCAGTGATAACTGGCAGCCCTGTTTTTTCTCATACAAAATAATTTACCTTTCTTTATGTTTGTTTTTGTCTTGTTTACCCAACCAGAATTCTACTTATAGTCGACATGTACGATTTTTTTTTTTTTTTTTTTAAATAATCATAACCACAAAAATATGTTTGAAAGTGCTAAGGCACATATTTATTTTTTAAAAACATAATAAAACATTAACAATCAAATGTTTTGATTGTGAAACAAAATGTAAAACAAAATTTTGATGTGAAACACATGTTTGAAAGTGCTAAGGCACATATTTATTTTTTAAAAACATAATAAAACATTAACAATCACAATTATTTTATGGGGAAATTATCAGCATTTTTTCTTTAATGATTATAAAACAAAATTTTGATGTAAAACAAAAATATGTTTGAAAGTGCTAAAACACATATTTATTTTTTAAAAACATAATAAAACATTAACAATCAAATGTTTTGATTGTAAACCAAAATGTAAAACAAAATTTTGATATAAAACAAAAATATGTTTGAAAGAACTAAGGCACATATTTATTTTTTAAAAACATAATAAAATATTAACAATCACAATTATTTTATGGGGAAAATATCAGCATTTTTTCTTTAATGATTGTAAAACAAAATTTTGATGTAAAACAAAAATATGTTTGAAAGTGCTAAGGCACATATTTATTTTTTAAAAACATAATAAAACATTAACAATCACAATTATTTTATGGGGAAATTATCAGCATTTTTTCTTTAATGTTTCTCTTGTCAACAATATCATTTCTTGAAGTTCATTTAACAATTTGTGAACGTCTTGATAATTAGTGGTTGTTGGACCATCGTTTTTTGTTGATGGAACCGGATTTGATGAGGGAGGGAGATCTATGGACGGTGGCTCTGTAGTAAGTCTCTGTATATCTGATTTGTAAGTGGATAATTCGTGGAGAGCTTGTAAGTAATTGCTCTCCATATCTCGAAGTTCTGTAGGTCCTTTTTGGTAAATGACTCTTTCCATAATCCATTTCACATCCTGAGGATGATTTGCCTGGACTTACGGTATCTAGTCCTTTCAGAAACGAGGATCATTTCATCATATGTGAGGAACCTGGTATTCCACCTCAATTTTTGAATGTTTTTTTTTTTTTTTATCTTGAACAGGGTTCCTACGCAATTCTGATAAAAAAATTCCCTGACTTTTCCAGGTTTTCCCTGACTTTTCTCAGTAAAAATTCAGCCTACATATTGTTGTAAAACCCTCCACAATGGACTTTAATTTAGATAAATGCCAAAAAAAAAGTATGTGCTGTATGAATTTCCGATTTTTTAATTATTTTTCATATTGTTATATAGTTTGCACAAATTTCATATAAAAATTTTTGATTGGATGAATAATTAATTCAAAATTTCTTCATTTACGACGATAATAGAAATTTCGATGGAAGTAGTACATAAATTCCCTGACTTTTTCCTGACCTTTTCAAAAATTTCCTGACATTTCCCTGACTTTTTGTCTAAATTTTCGAATTCCCTGACCCGTAAGAACCCTGTTGAAGCTTTTCAAGTTTCTGTATTCGACAGGCAAATGTTTGGGAATTTTTTCCTTCCCCCCAAAATTGTAGATTTCTTTGCATCCTATGTACACCTTTTCATTTTCATCCACACTGAAGTGGGATACAACATCAAAAATCTTGGTACAGTAATAGTGCATGATTGGAGGAGCCTGGCAAAAGAAAAAAAAAGTAAGCGGGTGTTTCATTTCAGTGGGTTTTTTTTTTTTTTTTTTACAGAAAATACATTTACCTACATATTAAAAAAACTCTTTTTTTCCTGGCCATTTTTTTTTCAGATTTGGAAGAAATGCCAACACAGGCTGCAGACCCCTACTCTTTGTTATATTTTTATTTTCATCCAGGGAGTAGGAAAAAATAAAAAATAATGAAAATATATTCTTTCAGATTATTCTTTAAGAAAAGGATAGTCCTAAAACATTTTTAATTAATAAAACTTTAAATGTCAGCTGTCTCAGTGAATTTAAATAATTTTTTTTGCTAATTTAATTACAGTTTTTATTAACATTTTCTTAATAGGAATTAGAAAGAAAATTTACCAGTCATATAGTTTTTATCAGAGACTAAAGTTAAAAAAACAATATATTAAAATGATGGAATCTTATTAGAGAAATTGGTTAATCAAATCACTTTTAACAAATTAAATTCTAATACTTTTTTGCTGTTGTTATTAGAATCAGACAATTAAACACAATTCATTGAAACAGCATTTACTATCATAGTTTTAAAATGTAAAATGTACTAATGAAATAACATAAAGCTGATGTTACATTATTTAAAGAAATTGTTTCAACAAAGATGCGAGAAACTTTAAGGAAGGGAGAAAATGAAAAATAATTTTTGTGTATGAAACCAGGATTGCAATCTATTTGCTCAGTCAAAAATATGGGATGTTTCACTCCAAACAAACACACATTTTTGCTCATAAATTTAACAATAATGAAGCTATTTCAACAAAATTTTCAGTAAACTTTGTCAAATCTATTAAAAGTTCCATTAAAATGTCTTCATTTCTGTTAAAAGTCTCCATAAATATCAGGGCTCGCTTTGAAGTAGGTACCATATATTTGATTAAATTGACTGCGTCCCTGGTTTCCTAAGCAAAAGTTGTTTTGTTGTAGTTTGCTCTACCATCTCTTACATTTTGTTCCAGCTTTTTTGAAACAGCCTGTATATCTCAAGTATTTTATTTTGTCCCTTAGAAAGGATAAAATATTAGTAATTCTGTCCCTGCATATTTAATGGCACATTGTACCACCTTATGAATACACAATGTCATTTTTGTGTGGTGCTTTTAATTTTTTGAGTACCCTGTGCTGCTTTTTTATTTTTCCAGAATGAACACTAAATGTTTCTGGTTGGCAAGGGACATAATATGCTTCCAAACAAAAGGGAATTCATAAAGTAGTCTGGATTTGAGAACAGCCTTAATAGAAAAATCTGAAACTGTTGAAAAACAGTAGGGGAGATTGGAGTGGGACAGTGGTTTTTTTCGTTATGTATCATTCTAAACATTTCATCAGGCACACACTAGATGAAGCAGTAGTTCATTGTTTGTTTTCGACTAATATACCATAACAAAATCATGTCACTTTATGTCAGTTTTCCTTATTGACGATGAATAATATATGAAAGTATATGAATATTTCTATCAATTATTTCAAATTGTAAGTGAAAACCAAAATTTCTACCCACTGTCCTATGACGGATATTCACTCTAATTATAAGATACTTTTCTGTTACACCATTGTTACCAAGCATAACAGTTAGCACCAAATGAAACATTTGGAAAAAAATTAGGGTCAACATTAGTGAACAGGCTTTTTCACTTGACTGAAGTAGCCGCTTAAAAGAGAAAAAGGATCAATTTCAACTAAAATCGCAAACATTTATCCACAAGCCAAAATGATAATTAAGAATTTAATTTTCATCGAACAGAAAAATACTGAAAACTTTTACATATCTTTTTAGCATATGTATAAAATTCCATAAATAATATACAGAAAATTGCGAAAGGCTGAGGAAATAATTGAAAAATTTCAAACAAACTTGATAACATCACATAGCTTAAATTTAGCATTCATAATGTAATGCCAATTATTCTAAGTATTTTTTTGTCCAAAATCGTCTAAACAAATCAAATTTTAATTAGCTATATAAAGTCGCTACTCTAATATAAATGCTCCTTATTCAGTGATGTTTTTAACTCTAATTTCCTTAATATTCTTACGTATAAAAGTTTGGAATGACAATATTCTTCAATTTGTTTATTTGGTAATAATTTTTTTATGGAAAGTGATCTAAACATTTAGTAGTTTTTGATTAGTTGAAGACAATTATGGTAAGTTAAAATAATCCATAACTAATATTTTTATAAGAATTATTGTTAATCACAGCCCACATATCATATTTTAAAGATTAATTTTTAGATTTTCGATTTACTTCTTTTGTTTGATCAACAACTGTGAAAAATGGCAATTAAAAGAACCATTTATTTATAATTTTGTTGCCATTTAATTTCAGCAGATTTCATTTTTTGTCCATTATAGGACATTCATTAAGGGTTGTAGCAATCATGTTAGTTTACTTCTAAAACTTAAAAGGGAGGAAATATGATAGAATCCACATAGCACTGACTTTATTTGATCAACTTCAGTTATATTATCGTAAAACACACGTATGGAATCATATAAAACTAAAAAATTCTGTAACTTTACCCCTACATCTGAACTGAAAGTTTAATTGTTTACATCTGTGATAATGAGTGGACTTTAGGTGTTTTTGGATTTGAGGAAGTTTTCTGTATATTTAACTTGAATATCAAACAAATAATTTATCAAGTAATTCCACCTAAATATTAAAATAGAAGTAACTGAGACTTTATTATATATATATATTGTATTTATTTATACTCAAAATAAGTGCATGGCATACTATATTCAAGTATAAGATGACTCAAATTTAATTTTTCATATAATATTAAGTTGAACTGAAAATTCATAAAAAATTCAGTTTCCTCGCATTGACAAATTTGATTGTGGAAGAATTGCTATAATTTACTCAAAATTAACTTATAATGTCCTTTATGGATGTGAAATACTCTCTTGTTGTAGTCATTCACATTCAGACCCACATAATTTTATCTTCATCTACTTTGTTTTGGATGTGTATTTTTTTCTACTTCCTCCAATAAATTTTACCAAAACATGAACAATTTCATAAAATTTATCAGCAAATATCTCTTAGAGGAACATCCTCAGTCTTTTTATTTACCTCTCTTCTGTATAAAATTCACTATCAGTTCAGTATCAATAAATATTTCCCTCTCTGAGGAATTTGAATAGATCTTACTGAGGTCATAGTACAAAAAGAGTGATTTTCTGATCAATATACAAGGTGATTCAAAAGTAGAGGAACAAACTTCTAGCAGGTGTGGGGTACACCTAGACGACTGGGAATCACATAGAAATGCAAGGTCGGAAATGCAATCCTAACGAGACAGGGAAGTTGTTAGGGGCTGAGTCATCATGATTGAAAATTGATATTTAAGGACCTTAAGCTTAAAATAAGTCACTACTTTCCTGGTAATGAAGTTGCCAGATGTTTCATAATGTGGTCACTACATGGAATCTTGGATGTTTTGAAATATTCAGGGCATCAACAGATGTTCGTGGTAGCAACGAAGATGTGCCGTTTCAAAACACCCCTACTATCTAAAATGTGCTAAAGTGTAGATGGTAAAAACCAGGCACATAGGCAGCAAACTTCGGGAAACTTCATTATCAGGAAAGTCCTGATTTATTTTAAGCTTATAGTCTTTAAATGTCAATTGCTATCAGAAAGATTCAGCCCCCTAACGAAACCACTATCTCGTTAGGATTGCATTTCCAACCCTGCATGCATTTTTTAACTGCTTTTCTTTTAAAAAATCAGGTGGGTGTCCCATTTACCCCATATGAAGGGGTAAGTGGGTCCCCCACTTTTTAATTAAATTTAAAGCAAGTACAACTAAAGAAGAAGGCATGAAATTTCTTAAGAAAATGTTGAAAGAGCAGCCCCAATTTGCATACTTTTATTTATACTGATGAACCAAAACCATTAATCACAATACTTTTTTTTTGGGGGGGGGGGGGATATACACAGCACATCAACCTGTCATGGTATTGATATTGATTCTCAGGGCTGCAGTTGTTCTCTGCCAGTTTTTTTACAAGTTTTTATTTCATTTGCAGCGCTCATATGTATGTATTTCCAAACTTACTTCCATTTATCCGACTGAAATTTTGCATACATGTAAATCTGATGACAGTGCAATGTTATCATATCATATCATATCATTTGAATGTGTAACATTCATACTTATTTTACAGGACTACACAAAAGAATTCAGATACATTATCACCTACTAGCAGAAATTTTAATTAAAGTTCAATAAAATTTATATATGTTATTGAGATGCACAATAGCATTTTCCCAACTGAAAATAAAGAGTGTAGCACTTATATTACTTTTACAGAGCCCCACAAAAGAATTCAAATACATTACCATCTATTGGCAGGAATTTTAATTCAAACAAACAAACATTTTATCTATTAGTAAACATAGGAATGAATCTCCACCTTAAACTTGAAAATGTATAAATAAATAAAAACAAGTTGGAAATTGCTCGTCAAACGTGGCAAATGAGGTGCGTTCGTACTATAACTAGTTTTATAATTATTTTTTGCACCCCATATTGTACTGAATGTATATTTTTTTGCGCTTCATAAGTGCATAGTCTGTAACATCATTAAAATGCACTTACAATATTTTTTTCCCCATTCCCCGTAATGTAACGGAAAACTTTTGACTGTCCCTGTAATTAAACTATACATTCGATTTTCATAAAATTTGAAATGGCTCGACAAACTTTTGCAGCAATTATATATTTAAAATTTCAGACCATTCGGAAGGCTGTAAAATCATTAAAATGCATTTGCAATAATTTTTTTCCATTGGCCATAATGTAACTGAAAACTTTTGGGTGTCCCTGTAATTAAACTATACATCCGATTTTCATAAAATTGGAAATGGCTTGACAAAATTTTGTAGCAATTATATATTAAAAATTTCAGACCATTCGGAAGTCTGTAACATCATTAAAATTCACTTGCAATAATTTTTCCCATTGGCCGTAATGTAAAGAAAAACTTTTGACTGTCCCTGTAATTAAACTATACATCCGATTTTCATAAAATTGGAAATGGCTCGACAAAATTTTGCAGCAATTATATATTAAAAATTTCAGATCATTCGGTCGGGTAGTTTTTGCTCTGTTATATGCGGACGGACAGACAGACGGACTGAACGACGACTATAAGTGCTACGTATTTATATAATTACGAACGCACCTAAAAAGAGAGAGAGAGAGAGAAGTATTCTTTGTTAGGGCTTACTTATGCCGGCCGAATTTATCTTGTATCTTATACATAGGAAAATCGACGGCCGGCTCTTGGACTAATAGGATTTATACACAGGATCTATAGAATATATACACACCAAGTAGTATGCAACAAATTAGTGAAATTTAGTGAAATTACTTATTTTACAGGACTACACAAAAGAATTCATACATTATCACCTACTAGCAGAAATTTTAATTAAAGTTCAATAAAATTTATATATGTTATTGAGATGCACAATAGCATTTTCCCAACTGAAAATAAAGAGTGTAGCACTTATATTACTTTTACAGAGCCCCACAAAAGAATTCAAATACATTACCACCTATTGGCAGGAATTTTAATTCAAACAAACAAACATTTTATCTATTAGTAAACATAGGAATGAATCTCCACCTTAAACTTGAAAATGTATAAATAAATAAAAAAAAGAGAGAGAGAGAGAGAGAAGAAGAAGAAAAGGAAAACAAGAAAATTCACAAGTAAAAAACGCAGAAGCGGTGATCCACTGTATTAGCAAAGTTTACATTAAAATTTGTCTTTCTTCCATAAATTTACTATTTCATTTTATCAATAACTTAAAATACGGTGATTAACCCCTTTATGCGGGTGTCCTGCAAACACATTTTATTTTAGAGTCAACCTTACACAATATTTTAGTTTATTTTCGATTTTTTGAAAAGCAAATATTCATTTGTAGAAAAGTAAACCAATATTTGATTAAAGAATAAAACCTAATGATATATAAATAGCTTTTCACCAATATTGGAAAAGTTTGAAGTTTCATTTCTTCATTTTGATGAAAATTATAGGACTGTTATACAACACCAGAAAGATGTAGAATCTAGATAAGGGAAAATTATTACAATAGAACCCCGGTAATCCGAAATTCCAGTTAATCCGAACCGATTTTATTTTCGAAAATTATTATTGAACAAATTAACTGAAAACATTAACTTACGAAATTTTCGGGATTAGAGGATGAATGTCAGGAAAAACGTGTAGAAATTAGAATTAAACATAAAATGGCATATGAGCAGGTTTTTTATTCTTATAACAGCTTGAATAGGATTTTAAAAATACTCAATAATGTAAAAGTTCAACATATGTACATGAATATAAAATGAAAATGTGCTCTGTAGGCCTACTCGTAAAAGCCATCTTTAAAAAATCTAGAGTATAGGTTTGTTTGCCAGTTACTATAAAATTATCTTTTAAAATGCAAAAAGTATTTAATTCAAATGACAAAAATTTATTTTTACTTTCAACAATATGATTTTGCAAATTATCTACAGAAACATTTCTTTCTTTCCTCCTCGTCGATGTGGTGGCTGAGCTGTTTATAGATTCGTGATTTTGAACCATTTGCAATGGGTTGTTACACAATTCCTCATTCTGAAGTTTCATTGGATTATTATAAACATTAGAACTAGGAGTGATGAAACAAGAAATACTATTTTTTCTGAAACTCATGCCAGATTATCCAGCATGCTGGACCTTGCGATGCCAGATTAGAGGATGCTTATTATGTTACTGAGTACTTATAACTTGCAATTTTTTAGCACGCATCTTTTTCTATTCTATTTTTATTGGAAATTTCGGACAATCCGAATTTTTTGTAATCCGACAGGCACCGGACCCAATTAGTTTGGATTAGCGGGGTTCTACTGTATTTAAAAATTTATTATAATAAAATGGTAACCATGTAACAGACATTTAATTTCACTTCTTCTTACACCCCATATCGGGGGAATCCAATCCTGAGCCTAATGGCCAATCCCAGGATTTTTGGAATCATAACAAAGTTTATGTTTCCAAATAAATATATCATTCTCTTTTAATAACATACAGCGTTACACAAAAAGGGGATACATTTATTTGAATTAAGAAATTTATGATAAATTGTAGCTACTGAATTGTACTATTGATTTTTGACAATGTGATGATAGAAGAAAGATCCATGGTCTGTCCTTTTATAAAAATCAAATTTTATTTTAAATAAACTCAGATGCTGAAAATGGTCGCTCTGATCCCATAATCATAGGCAATAAATATTAAGAAATATTACTTGTCCAGTTCAATATGAGAGCCTATACAGCCTTGTTATTATTAGTATGCTTATGAGGAAGATGAAAAGTTCGGCTTTCAATAGATTACATGTGACTAATGTGAATAAATGTTGTAAGGGAGTAAAATTTTGAGATTCCAGATTTTTTTTTTTTTTTATATATATTAAATATTCATTTATTTTTTTTAATGAAAGGTATTGCTGAAAGTAGAAAATAATTTTTTATAAGTGGATATTATTATTATTATTTTGTACTTCTATCCAGTCCATGCAGATGGCAATTTAAAAGTGAAGAAAAAACAGAAAATATGAAAAGGACCTCTTTCTTTCTTTTTTTTTTATAGTATTTTTTTCCCCACAGGGGTAATTTTCATTTATTTTTGTAGGCCACGGTGATGGCAATTTAAAACCGCAGAAAATACAAAACAAACTTCAAAACATAATTTTTTTGAAATAGTAAATATTCATATTTTTGAAAAATGGAAAGTACAATCTATCAGTATTAGAAAGGTACCGTAGAATAATAATAATAATAATAAATTGTAACTTGGAACCAGTTAACTGCGATTTTAAAATTACGAAAATATACATATATCAGAATGTTTTCTATGGTTGTGTTTGAAAACCCCTGGTTTCTCTGGACATGCACTGAAGCAATCATTTGGAAAATGGAAGTTGCTTCATGAGGGTTTTTTATTAATATCTCAGCTAATAATTAAAAAAAATCTTAGTTATTTGAACCTGTTTTCATCTATAATTATCCAAATTTGTGTCTATGATAAAATTTCCTAGCCATCAGAAAGCCACCTTTTTTCTTTAATATAGATTTTTTTTCTCTGAGACTCTTAAAACAAAGCTATTGATCTAAAATTTTCCAATTGTTTTATAGACTATTGTAAAAGTATTTAAAAATATGTATTTTATTTTAAAAGAAATGTATCAATCCTCGGATAAACAGTTTCATGGCAGCTCATCCAAGATAATAGTGACAGATAGATATAAACCTTAAATATAGGTCATTATTAACCATTTGGAAATGGTTGTTGTTTTCAGTCAAGGATGGGGCAAAATGATGCTCGCATTTTATTTTTTTAACGAAATTTAATGATGTTCCTTATTTTTAGAAGAATTTTTATTTGAATAGGTAATTGAAAGGCATAAAATCGTTAAAAATTGTTTGAATAGGAAATCGAAAGGCATAAAATCGTTAAAAATTTTAAAATTTACAAAATGGGTAGGCACAAATTATCAGATATGGAAAAATCCAAAGCCAAAAAGCGACGCCGAAATGAAAATCATCTTGCAAAGCAAAAATCGAGGTCTTACACTGATTATGTAGGCCATGAAAATCAAGGTCTTCCACTGATTATGTAGGCCATGAAAATCGAGGTCTTCAACTGATTATGTAGCCCATGAAAATCGATTACAGAATAAAAGACGAATGCGAAAAAGAAAACAATCTAATGTTTAATCGATTGATAGTAAAAGGCCATGTCTCGAGGGGCTCCAATTCACTAGCCACAGCATTTTACAATCGGTCGATTCTAACCGGGAAAAATTGAGCTCAACGTAGGTAATTTGTCGCAATCTGTGGCGGATTCGGTGGAACTGCTTTCGATTTGTAAACACTGTTTTTCTTCTTGAAACGGGACTTGGAGAGTTTATCAATGAAGGTTTTGGTCGTCTGAAGTTTGATCTTTGCAATCTGTTGTTGAAGAGCATGCGACGGAATTTGGTGGACGAAATTTAGATTTTTCGTTTAAATTTTGTTACGAAGGTGATTTGTCGCAATCTGTGGATAATTCGGTGGAACTGCTTTCGATTTTTATTTATTCGATTATTAAAAAAATTCCAAATGGTTGTTGTAATCTATTAAATTACAATTTTTTTTTCTGTTTTCACAAAGATGGATTGATAGATTTCTGCATACGATCGGTATCTTATTAATTCCGGAAATTCTATGATTTAGCAATAAAGTAATCCTGGGAATTCTCCCCCCCCCCTTCCCCCGAAAAAAAAAAAAAATCATTTGGTTCTGAATCCTGGATGATTCTATTAACACCATACAACAATAGAAAAAAATAAACATTCGGTTTCTTTCTTTTTTTTTTTTTTTTTCCCAGCTAAAAATTTAAAAAACTGCATTGTTGCATTTTCTAAGCTACAGGCTCAAGTTTCTTAGTATATATATAGATATAATTACAGATTTGAAAGGTTTTTTTTCTAAATAATGGAAGGAGCAAAGTAGTATTGTATAACCAGAATTGGCTAGAACAATCCTTGGATGAATGTGGTCAAAAAATCATCTGTCGATAAATTGACATCTAAAAATCATTCCATCATAACTTTTTTTTTTAATTTTACATTCATATTCAACCAAAAAAGTTAAACATAAACCAATTCAAGCTCATTGAGTATTTAATTGTAAAATTATTGCTCATATTTACAAGAAATGAATTTAAAGAAAAAAAATAGCTGTTTGACTGGTTATTTCTTAAAAAATGGCAGTTAAAATTTGTCACAAAGGTGCTAAAAATGGAATGGTTAAGTGAGAAAAATGTATTTTTTAAACCCTTTCTAGGGCAAGTAATTGTGTTTCGTTTCTATAATGTGGAATTTATACCAGAATTTTCAAATTTTTTTAATTTATAAACTAGAAAAAGCAACTGTGCAACTTTTCCCCACCAAAGTTACAAAAGCAAAATTTAATTAAAAGTTCCTGGTGGAAATCTTGATTAAAATTAGGTGGGACATAATATATCCCACTGCTCTTCGAGGGGTTAAGCAGTTATTTTAATTTATAAATCTGAAATATGTTTGTTATAAGTTCATGAATATGACAACATTTTTGTTTAAGATTGCTAAAATTACATCATTTTTAATCCACACGTTTCAAAATTAAAATCTAAATCTTGAAAGTAATTATTTTTTTTCTTTGCCAAATGAAGTTATCGAAAATGTGCAGTTTTATTGAGACAAACAGTAACGTGCATTGTAGAGATAATTTTATACTTGACACTTAGTATTAAATATAATTAATAATATAGATATTTTCTAAATCTACAATAAAATTAGATTTATTTTCTCTCTAAAGAATAGAAAAATCCTATGAAATTTTAAAGCAACACATAAGGCTGCAACAGAGCTAGTAGCTGTTAGTTTATGAAGCATTAAATAGATAAGCCAAAGTACTGTCTAATGCTGAGAGGGATAGTTATTATCTACAACCTACATTTTTTCCTCTCCAAGCAATTTTCCTTTTTCTTAGTATTTTGAAATGTCAAAGTTTAATGCAGCAATTTTTTTCATTTTTTTTTTTTAATTTTTAAGTAGCAAACCTGCTTGGTATAGCTCAGGACTGAATCTTGGCTGTTGGACTTTATCTCACAGTTTAAACAGAATTTAAAATGCATTGAGCATCATATACTTAAAAATTCTTTATAATTTTAAACATTCAAATGCATAAAGCTATTAAGAATTTTTTAATGTCAATAGAAAAAATCTCTTGACTCACATAAAATCAGGAGTACAGGTTTAAAATAATAATTAAGAATCATCTAACTGATAAGAAATATTATAATTAGCTAAATAAAACAACACATAAAGAAATTCAATAGTCAAAAGAAATTGTACAAAAACTAATTTTAATTAATTTTTTATACAAATAAATATTATACAGATAATGAACCTGAAATGAGAGTGCTCCAAAAAGCACATACAACACTTTTTGGAATAAATTTGTCAGGAAGTGGTACCTTGCAAGGCTTATCACATACTGGATACTCACCATGACCTAACTGGCCATACTCATTCCATCCCCAAGACCATACTTCATTATCCTCTAGAGAGAAAAATTTAAATTACAATAAGTATGCCATTTAAACATTTACAGACATATGCAATTCATTAGAGACAGAAAATATGCAGAAGTAAAATCTTTTTCTTATACAGTAGACTCCTTAAAATCCACACATCATCGCAATTAAACTTCTATTTCAGATATAGAGGCAAAATTACAGAATTTTTCAATTTTATTTCATCCTGTACGTATTTTAATATGTAGTTCTTAATAATATGACTGAACTTGTGGTTTCCATGAAAGGAGTATAATTTTTTTTAAATCAAAATATTGCTGGTATCACTGGTAAACACAATCTTTTTAGCAAATATATTTATCAAGCTTTTTTGGTTATTATTACGATGATTTTGATGTGAATTAATAGAGAGTACTTTTCATAAGGAAAGTTGCATTGAATAATTCAAGGAAAATGTATCTCATCTTTTTAATTCATATTTAAATATACATGATTAATTATTTACTTGACCTTTACTTTTAATATTTTAATCAGTTTTTAAATTATCTTACTTTTTATCTTTTTAATTTATTACTTTACTTAATTATTTTAATATTTTACTATATTACAATCATAATTTATAATTTTGATTGCATTATTGCATTCAAATTACTGTTTAAAAAATGTAAACAAAGCAATGACCAGAAACCCACAAATTTCTAAAATCCGCACAACCTCTGGTTCTAAGTTGTGCAGATTTGAGGGAGTCTACTGTATAAAGATTAAAGAACGCAACTATAGTTTCAAGAACAATTAATTGTCTGCTCTCATCATCAAGGAATAACAAAGAGAGTATTTATACAAACAAGAATTTAAATTTAAAAAAAAAAATTGCAGGATGGTATTGGATTCTTTGATGTAAATAGAAAATTGAAATGGAGGGATGAACACACTAAACAAATTAAAAATGTCAACACAGAAGTGCTTAAAGGAATGCATGCGGATGGGGACAGAAAAACAATCCACACACACACTGAGCCATACAAAAGGGGAGTTGAAAGAAAAAAAAAACCCTTCCGGTAAACTGATGCAGATTGAAATATCACAGAGACAAAGTAGACAAAATTGGTATTTAAAAAGCTGCCTTGTTTTTATGCTTGCTTAGATAATTATCCACTGCTGTTCTCAGTTGAAGATGAAAGAAGATAATTAATTACTTTCAAAACTATAGACATGTTCTTTAACCATTATGCGGAGAAAAAAGATTTTACCTCAGCATATTCACAGACTTGCTATGTATCTGAAATGACAATGCAAGAGATTCTTAGGAGTTAATTTATTGACATTTCTATCTTTTGACTTTTTAGCTAATGCCATATGTTAATAATACGCTAATGCAACTTGAATACATGTAAAGTTGCCAAGCTCTAAAAGCAAAAACACGAGGAGACAATTTTTCAATGAAAATTTGTTTGCACAGTTTTAAATGAAAGCATATGTGATCCAAATTGAGCTAATTTTAAACAATGCTTGATTAATTTTTTAGATTTAGAAAAAAACTATTATTAAAATCAAAAATGCTTATATGCTTCTCACACACAAAAAGTAATTTTCATTAAGTAGATAACATTTAGGATGTTTTCATATACTTTTCAGCTAATTACAAACAAAGGCACAGATATCAATATATTTACATATATATTTGTGAATTCCAATAAATATGAATGAAGCAATAGTGACTATCTTAACTAATTCTTAATATAAACAATAATAATAATATAAATAGCACAGAATGATTAAACTCAAAGAAAATTCTAATATGTTCGTTTTCAACTTAAAGTAACATGTAACTTAATAATAAAAAATACTGCACTAATAGCAGCAAATTAAGATTAAAATTGAAAACTTGTCATGCAGTGACAAAGTTAAAAAATTTTTAATTCAAATTTCATCTGTAAGACATCATTTCATAATAAATCAAAGGATGCTCTACATTTTTGTAATTCATGCAGTTGAAATTATTTACTGCATTTATCTACAATATAGATCCTTAGACTTACTTAATTGTATTTTTAAAAAATATATATAAATGCGTACAAATAAACTTTGCAAAGAAAATGTAAGTAATTTATTATCAAAATTTAGTTTAAAACAATTTATATAAATTTGTAATCTCTATTCTTTTTTAAGTTTTAATTACTCTTATATTAGTTTTAAAAATATATATTAGTTTCCAATGTCTCAAAATTTTCAATTAAATGTGAACAAAATTTATATTTCATCTTTACGACTGAGGACTCTAAGACTATTTTTTCTTTCTGAATCAATCTGAATTTTTTTATTCTACACTGCTGGGAGATGAACAGTCTGTTGGAATATAGGGTTCTTCGTTAAATACACTAATTTATTTTTTATTTATTTATTTATTTTTTTTTGTCATTGTTGTAGTTACTAACATAAGTTTTAATTTAAATTCGAAATTGAAAGTGCAACTGAAATGAATCAGGGTGTTTATTCCAAATCAGTAACAAATTTCCCTGACTTTTCGTGATGTTACACAGAAAAAATCTTGTGAATTTGAGAGAGGGACTTTCAGAACTGATTCTGAAGCAATGACTACTAATTTGTTACATGAATTCTTGCGAATTTACAAATTGTTAAACATTTTACATGCTAAATATTTTGCAAATACACAATTTTAGCACCACGTTCTATTCACTCTGTTCAATCAGGATAAAATTCTTTATCACACCAGTCACAGTTAAATACAGATTGTTTTGATATATTTTAACACAAATAATAAATAGTCAATAAATTAAGCTAACAAATGTTTAGTTCAAAGTACATAATATTTGCTATAAGTGATAAAAATAAATTTAAAAGGCAAAAAACACCTTTATTTATTTTGCCTTTTAAATTTATTTTTATCACTTATAGTAAATATTAAGTACTTTGATGTTTTGAAGCGATTTTTATATGTAGTTTATAAATGTTTAGATTCCAAACAATGCTACAACATCCAGTATAGGTGCAGTTTCATGGCCGCCAAATGCCACATGGCGAATAAATTTTTCGCTGTGGTTACTAACTTTTGGTATCTAAGTCATCATATATTTTTTTCAGATAATTTTTCTTTTAGAAAAAAAAAAATGATTGAGGCGTGTAACGATTTCCTATTTATCCTAAATTTCTAGAGTGTTATTTTATATTGATATTCAGATGATGCCTTCACGTCTTTTTCAACTTCAGATAAATCATTGCTGTCCTCTTGTTTCAGATCACTTCCTTTTTGCTCTAACTGCACTAAATTTTCCTCAAGTTCATCTAAATTTGGTGCGTCAGACACCCATATATCTGCAATTTTTTAAAATATAGATGTTGTAGCACTTTTTGGTTATGCCGCGAGTCTTTTTTAACTTTGACAGTTTATCTGGCATATTTAAAATAATACAAATTACCTTACCTTCGTAGTATAGATAGGTAATCCAATAGTAAGATCCAGAAACGTATGATAAATCAAATTATCCTAGTAGTATTGCCCAATATTTAAAATTTTAATCCCACATTTCTTCTGACGCCAATGTAATGACCAGTGTGATGCCTCTTAACATAAAGACGGATAGCGTGTGCGGTCTTTGAAGTTGATGATAAAATTATAGCAAAAAAAGATTTATTAAATTAATAACAAAGTAAGTTTCTTAATTAATTTTGACATATCACAACAAATAAAGTGAGTGATTTGAACATTCGACAATTTATGATTAATTGTAACAAAGTTCTAAGTCCCAAATATTGTATGTAAAATATCCACAAATAATGTAGATGCAGCCTTAGTCTAGTGAGACTAATATCAATCCTTTCTCTACAACCTAGAGAAAATGTGCAATTCAATAGCCGGCTTGACTACCTTCGCTCCTAAGACCGGAGGAAGATTAGCTTTCCCTCGGAGCAACTACTGAGATCTTGATTCAGTTAAGCTTGAGAGGAAATGTCTTTCAACAGGTTCCAAATCTGACCCTTTTGCAATGAGACCTCAACACAATGATTTTTCTTCTTCATCAATTATCTCATTTCTCCCAATCCCTTAATTAAAACAATAGTACCTTTTTAGCCACTTAGAGTGCTTGGCTCATGAGGTTATTTTCAAGCTATCATTTCATAGGTTCACTACATTTCTGCCTCCTTGAGGGAGATCAGTTTCACTTTCGTCTTAGCGCTGGGAATATTTTCTCTTCCCTACAGCAGTTTCACTTTGCGGTGTATCACAAGGATTCCACTACGGCTTTGCTATTCATCTGCCTGTCTCTGTAATGTCATCTCCGATGATGAATTTAGATTGATTGTTTTCATTTGATCCTCCCGGCAATATGCTGGACTTGGTTAAAATCACTGGCTGTTTTCACTAATACATTAGTTTTCCTATACCAGCCTTTTCCTGAATATTTCAGGGAATTTTCTGGGGAATCAGTTCGATTTGTTACACCAGTAATGGTTGAATCGTGTGGGGTGTCTAATAATGATTGGCCTTTCTTGACTTGACGCACTTTGTTTTAAACAAGGAGGATGTCACTGAGACACATACTAGTACAAACAATAACAAATAATACTAATAAATATCAACAGTTCTTAAATAGTTTCATTTCCATTCTTACAACTGGCAGTGGCCAAAGTCGTTCTCATCGTTCCACAGCTCACCTTCTTAGGTGAAGCCACCCCATGTTCTGCTTAGTTTTTCTTCTTTTTAAAAAAGGGGGCGCTGCTAGAGCAGAGAGGCATGCACGAACATCACAAAGTATATTTTGATTTTTATAGTCCAAAACAATCTCACGCCTTCACATTTTTCTTTGTATGTACTTTTATATGACAAAATCAAAATAAGAAATAGGATTATTTTCCTAATATTCCGCACTATCATGATTGCTTAGCTTATACATATATATTTTAAATCTATCTTGCCCAACTTTATTTTCTGACTATATATATAGTTTAAGATTTATATAATACTTAAATAACATTCAGGTTTCAAGAATTATATGATTAAATTAAATATACACATTTGATGTAATTAGTCTGTGTTCAATTGTATGTGTGTATATATTAAATAAATTATTTTTCACTTTGAATTCCTGAGATATTTTTAGTTTTTTCCAAAAACTAAAAGCTATTTAATGTTTTTATGCATTTATTTCACAATGTGGCCACTGGATTTTTTTGGTTTAGGAGTTGCTGGCTTCTTTCAGATTTTGGTAACACTGGTTGGCAAAAAGATAAAAGTTTTTCCTCCCTGCAAACTAAATAAGTAAAGTGTACAGATCAAATATTCCTAATTCTAAATATGTTATCCAAATTGCTCCAACACATACCATTTTTCTTGAGAAACAGTTTTATAATAATATCAATCAGTGAAGGATTATTATATTAATTTGTAATGCTAGATAAAATTGAAATCATGAAAAAAGTACTTTCACTGTCTCAGATATAAAATTGATAAAATATAGTACGAAAATCAAGTTTGTCGATACTTGTATTGATCATTTTTCTTTTTATGTCACCCCCTCCCCCCCTTTCATGTCCGAATGTACTATTTGCTATCGACTAACATATTTTCATTCCTTATGCCGTTGTAATTCAGGTAAAGATATTTATACATTTATTTACAGGTTATTTACATATTATTATCTACTTTTTACGGTTTACAAAATTTCCACTTATGGTTTTAGCAAGATATAAAAGTACCTTAATTTTAAAAGCAAACCCTCCTACCAAAAGAATGGTATGTGATACAGCAATTTTGTTACTATATTTTTATTTAACAGAGTGAAATCTGTAGGATTCTGCTATTACACTGGTTATCAAAATTAAAGGATAATGAGAAAAATTATGCTCACTAAGTTAATGTTGTAACCAATGCCCAATGCTTCAATTATTTATGTCAATTGCCAATCAAATACTACTGAATACAAAATTGCACTTCTGCGCATATGTTAGTGTTGGAATCATGCAAATTAGGTGATGACAATGTGGTGTGCAATGAACGTATGTTGGAATTCTGGTCTGTAGTGTTGTTTAAAGTGAGTGCGGTGCCTGAGAGTGATCAATATTCATCAGAGTGTCTGAGAGTGATTAGGTGCTTTTTAAAAACTGGATCCATTGATAGACAGCCTGGTCAAGGAAGACCAAAAGAAACAATTGCACCCGAAGACCGTTTTCTGTCAATGTCGGCTCTAAGAAACCACGAAGAGACTACAAGAGATTTGGTTTCACACCTTCAGGCTGCCACAGGAACTTGAATTAGCTGTTCTACTGCTGCACGAAGTCTTAACGAGGGTGGACTGTATGCAAGAAAATCAATAGTTTGTGTCCCATTCACTCCAGCTTCCAAAGAGGCCCGTTTAAACTGTTGCCGCCCTCTCTCCAGATCAAAGCACCTCTAGAATCAGTGTTCAGACTATATCTGGACTCGTCAGTAAACAATACTTGAGCCTAGTCTTCTTGACTTCATTGAACATGACGAAGGCAACAGTTTAAACGGGCCTCTTTTGAAGCTGGAGTGAATGGGACACAAACTATTGGCTTTCTCACATACAGTCCACCCTTGTAAAGCTTTCGTGGAGCAGTAGAGTGGCAAATTTGAGCTTCTGTGGCAGCCTGAATGTCACAAACAAAATTTCTTACACATGCTTCGCAGTTTCTTCAAGCCGCAATGACAGAAAACAGCCTTCGGATGTAGTTGTTGCTTTTGGTCTCCCTTGACCAAGCTGTTTATCAATGGATTCAGTGCTTAAAAAGCAGCTTGAAGCTCTTGATATGATGCTTTGAGGGATATTCAAATCTTGGGAGACCTGCATTTGTGTTTGACCTTCTTCAATTCTACCAATTATTCTCCACTTTTGACCTTCACTTAAATGATTCTTTTGAGCCATAACTAATGAATACTGATCACACTCAGACACCACATCATAGACTTTAAACAACACTAAAGACCGGAGTTCCAACATACGTCCATTGCACACCACATTGTCAATCATCTAATTTGGATATTTCCGATGCTAACGTATGCGCAGAAGTGCAATTTTGAGCTCAATAGTATTTAATTAACATAAATAATTGCAGCATTGGGCATTGGTTGCAACATTAACTTAATGAGCATATTTTTTCTCATTATCCTTTAATTTTGATGACCAGTGTATTTTTACAGGGAGAATTTTCGTTCCAACCAGTGTAATCTGCATCTATAACATCCAGTACAAAGTTTCAGTGAAGCTGGAATTGAAAATCTCCAAGTTACAAGGAAGGATTGAAAAAGGATAGACAAAATGATTTGCATGAGAGATTAAAATACTTTTACAGAACTTATGAAGGGAAAAATTTTATTTTCCTGGCGCTTCTTAATTTCAAATTCTTAGTTTTGTAAGACACCCTGAATTATGATTTTAAACAGTTGAATAATATATTACAAACAATGATGCTAAATTAAAGCAGGAAAGCTGCTGTGGAAATTCCAGACACTAAAAAGCTAAAATTTTAACAGTAAAAATATTAATTTTTTTTTTCTAATATATTCATATAAAGTGAAAATAACCTTTTTTTAGTGTACATAAATTAAAAAAAAGATGTTCAATATTTTATATTTCCTAAGAAAATAAAATGGCAAGAAAAGCTTTTATACTTTGCCAAAATTTTCAATTTTTTCAGAAAAAAACTAGAAAAATATCTTTTTTTTTTCAACACTTCAAAATTTCTGGAAAATTTACATCTCTACACTGATTACAATTCACATTATGTACTTTTAAAGTAGGATGAAATTAAGAACAAAAGATATATTTATTTGTATAAATATGTTCATATATGTATTCTAAGGCATGAAAGTATTTAATTTTTTGTGAAGATATAGGAAGGGGGCCCCACGAAACTTCTTCCTAGGGTACATTAACTTCTTGAGTATGTCGTTGAAAACAAGGAAACGGCTTCCCGCTGCCATGCTTTGCAGGAAACTCAAGACAGTTCAGGGCAACACACAGAAGATAAACAAAGCACAAAGAATAAATTGATAGTCATTCTTGATATTATTATATTATATTATATTATATCCTGCTACCATGTTTTGCAGGAGAGCCAAGGAGAATTCAGAATCACTCGAGTCATATTCGTCTTCATCTGGAATAAATTCTGATAAATTACTGTCATATCATATTTTATTCAAGATTTTCAATAAAATGTCTAACAAAAACACGCACATGGTCCAAACAGTAAAAAAAACAAAAACAGCTAAAAATAATCCCCTCGAAAGATCAGTTTGACAGCCCCTTCTGTTTGGATTGAACAATCTCACTATGCTATTGGTTCACATGATCCATGTGATCCTATGACAGGGACCTACATACGTATCGTACATGGGCATAGTAAAGGAGTTAAATATTCAACTGTACCACACAATGAACCCCATACCTATCACAACTCCACCTTGGTTTAAAGAAAAAATAGCAACAAAGTTACAGTATCAAAAAGTGAATTTCAATATCTATTTCACATCACAATACATATAAAAATAAATGCCATATAACAATAACTATAAAAATTATAACAGATATGTTAAAAATATTGTGTGACTATTTTTTTGGTTTTGAGATTTTAATGAAGTAACTATAACATGAATGCTGACTTCATAGTTGAGGATTTCAGGAAGTACTGCAGTATCCCCCTTCGATCATCAAATTGTCCCCTGGAAAATTTGAGATTTTGCATTTGGTAATGGTCTAAAAATACAATCCCTCCTTCTAGAACTTCACCCCCCCCCCCCCATATCCTCACAGCCAAAATATTCTCTTCAAGAGCAAAATGTCTGAATTCAATACTAATTGTGGATGGAGAAAGATTAAACACAGCAAATCCTGTGATATGCCATTTAGCAACAAATCATTAACAAATATAACACTTGAGAGTACAACACACCTTAAAAAAAAAAAAAAAAAAAAAAAAAAAAAAAATTCCTTAAAGAACACAAACAAAAAAATTCTAAAAATGCGCTGCAAAGCACATAGGTAGGAACCAGGCTGAAAATTAAGACAATTGGCATCTCTGTGCTGCATTTAGATTAAATGAGAATAATTTTTTTTTTCCAAAAGGACAGATATAAAGGATATTTTACAGATTTTAAAAAACTGAATAGAAAACGTACAAAAACATATATTGAAACATTAAAATCAGGAAATTGGACAGAAAATATAATAAGGGAAAAGTTAGCAATGGATGAAAAATTTGTTTTCTTGAATAATTTCTTGCTGAAAATAATCGCTTTTAGCAGCAAGTGACAACTCTGCTAATAATCCTGTTTTTAGTTGCCTGTGGCAATCATGGAATATAAGGTTTACACAAAATATAATAGATAAAACATTGAAAATCGCAAAAATAAAAATGAAATTACATAGGTATAAAGAAAATACCTGTAAGAACTGCAGTATGTCGAGTGCCACAACTCACAGAACTAATTTGCACTTCTTTTTCAAAATCAACAAGTTTTGGAAGGCAACAAACTGCTTCTATTTCACTCAGAGGAAGAATATTACCATGTACTTCAGCACATGGAAACCCTAACTGTCCACTTTCATTCCAACCCCAAATATACAAATCACCAGCATCTGGAAAATAAAAATAAAACATTAAAGGAAAAATACTTTTTAATCAATAAAATCTAACATTAACCCACCAATTGTAGGCAATATAACATTAACCCACCAATTGCAGGTAATTGTATTGTTCTGGTCTGGATAAAATTACATTAAAAAAATCCCTGCCGGCCCGCCCTACAGGCAGAGGTAGATTTCGAAGTTAAGTATACTAATTTCACCAAGAAAACTAAATCATTATTAGATATAAATCCACTTTAACAGTTTTATCTGTCTGCTTTTGACGAGTTTTTATTTCCTTTTTATAAAATAGCTGGTTTTATCAGAATCATGTTAAGGCGATATTAAAAAAATATTTTTCCATACTCAACAACTTGAAATTTTCTGGCACATTTTCAGATTAATTTTTAATTAAAAAAAAAAATATGAAACATGCATGACGTGATTTTTGAAAAGATTTATAAGCGACCTGTGTTTTTATTTTTTTTTCAATTAATTAAAACTTGATTAATAAACAATTATTTTCTCAGTAGGGCAATATTTTTCGTTTCTAACACAATCGCTTCGGGAAATTCTGTTCAAAATGCCCACTTTGACATCATTTCTTGAAATATATTCTGCCTCTATCAAAAAATCGATCATTACTGTACATTATATAGTTTCTGAATAAGAGAATCTAGCAATTGGATGCGTTTGAGAGCAAAAATGAACTTAAAAATGAGTAAGAAAATAGGCAGTTTGGATTTGAATGCACCCATAATAAGATGATTTTTTTCTTCAACCGCTATGTATTTTTAATTTGTTTTCTTTAAGAATTGGCCCTATCAAAAACTTGTCTATATAAATGTTGAAGACAATATTAAGAAGATATATGATAAATTCATGGAGATTTTATATCTTGTGAATTGACGGAGTTATGAAAATTTTTCTTCTTCAACCCCCCTTTTTTGTTTTTGTTTTAATTTTTTTTGCGGTACGAATTGGTCCTATCAAAAACTTGTGAATATAAAAGTTGTAGATAATATTAAGGAGATGTATAATAAAATTATTGGATTTGATATCTTGAGAATTGACGAAGTAAGGAATTTTTTTTTCTCCCAAAAACCCTATTTTTTGCGCCCCTTGAGCCTATTTTAAATTTTATCAAAAATCTGTGATGCATGAATATTTGGCGCTATTTTTAGAAGTAATAAAAACTTTAAACTGATTTGATATGTACAGAAATTAAAAATTTATGGGGTTTTCGGTTTTCACAAAACCCCTCCCTATTTCCATCCCCTTGGTCCGATTTTGCCCATTAACGAACTTGACCGAGATTTTATGCTCTTTGATTTTATGTATCAGTTTGGAATAGATTTGTGCAGAATTGCGGAAGTTATCGTGTCCAGAAGAAAGTGATAACATAATTGCTTCGGGAAATTCCGTTCAAAATGCCCAATTTGACATAATTTTTTGAAATATATTCTGCCTCTATCAAAAAATCGATCATTGCGGTACATTATATAGTTTCTGAATAAGCGAATCTACCAATTAAATGCGTTTGAGAACAAAAATGAATTTAAAAATGAGTCAGAAAATAAGCAGTTCGGATTTGAGTGCATCCTTAATGCAATGATTTTTCCAACACAATCTGCTTCGGGAAATTCGGTTCAAAATGCCCACTTTAACAGCATTTTTAAAAATATATTCTGTCTCTATCAAAAAATCGACCATTACAGTACATTATATAGTTTCTGATTAAGAAAACGTACCAATTGGAAACCTTTGAGAGCAAAAATGAATTATAAAATGAGTCAGAAAATACACAGTTTGGATTTGAATACACCCTTACTTAAGATGATTTTTTTCTTCAACCGCTATGTATTTTTAATTTGTTTTTGCTGTAAGAATTGGTCCTATCCAAAACTTGTCTATATAGATGTTGTAGACAATATTAAGAAGATATATGATAAATTCATGGGGATTTTATATCTTTTGAATTGACGGAGTTATGGATTTTTTACTTCTTCAAACCGCCTTTTTGTTTTCGTTTTTAATTTTTTTTGTGGTATGAATTGGTCCTATCAAAAACTTGCGAATATAAAAGTTGTAGATAATATTAAGGAGATTTATAATAAAATTAATTGGAATTGATATCTTGAGAATTGACGAAGTTATGAATTTTTTTCTCCCAAAAACCCTATTTTTGCACCCCTTGAGCCCATTTTTAACTTTATTAAAAATTTGTGATACATAAAATTTTGGCCCTATTTTTAGAAGTAATAAAAACTTTAAACTGATTTGATATGTACAAAAATTAAGATGTAATGGGGGGTTTTTGGTTTTCACAAAACCCCTCCCTATTTTCAATCCCCTCGGTCCGATTTTGCCCATTAACGAACTTGACCGAGATTTTATGTCTCTTGATTTTATGTATCAGTTTGGAAGAGATTTGTGTAGAATTGCGGAAGTTATCGTGTCCAGAAGAAAGTGATAACACAATTGCTTCGAGAAATTCCGTTCAAAATGCCCAGTTTGACATAATTTTTTGAAATATATTCTGCCTCTATCAAAAAATGGATCATTGCGGTACATTATATAGTTTCTGAATAAGCAAATCTACCAATTAAATGTGTTTGAGAGCAAAAATGAATTTAAAAATGAGTCAGAAAACAAGCAGTTTGGATTTGAGTGCATCCTTAATGCATTCGGGAAATTCGGTTCAAAATGCCCACTTTAACAGCATTTTTTAAAAATATATTCTACCTCTATCAAAAAATTGACCATTACGGTACATTATATAGTTTCTGAGTAAGAAAACATACTAATTGGAAGCCTTTGAGAGCAAAAATGAATTGTAAAATGAGTCAGAAAATACGCAGTTTGGATTTGAATACACCCTTACTTAGATGATTTTTTTCTTCAACCGCTATGTATTTTTAATTTGTTTTTGCTGTAAGAATTGGTCCTATCCAAAACTTGTCTATATAGATGTTGTAGACAATATTAAGAAGATATATGATAAATTCATGGTGATTTTATATCTTTTGAATTGAAGGAGTTATGGATTTTTTACTTCTTCAAACCCCCTTTTGTTTTCGTTTTTTATTTTTTTTTGCGGTACGAATGGGTCCGATCAAAAACTTGTGAATATAAAAGTTGTAGATAATATTAAGGAGATTTATAATAAAATTAATTGGAATTGATATCTTGAGAATTGATGAAGTTATGAATTTTTTTCTCTCAAAAACCCTATTTTTTGCACCCCTTGGGCCCATTTTTAACTTTATCAAAAATCTGTGATACATAAATTTTTGGCCCTATTTTTAGAAGTAATAAAAACTTTAAACTGATTTGATATGTACAAAAATTAAGAAGTTATGGGGGGGTTTCGGTTTTCACAAAACCCCTCCCTATTTCCATCCCCTTGGTCCGATTTTGCCCATTAACGAACTTGACCGAGATTTTATGTATCAGTTTGGAAGAGGTTGGTGCAGAATTACGAAAGTTATCGTGTCCAGAAGAAAGTGATATATATATATATATATAGATAGATAGATAAAAGTTTTTTACTGAGGGTGGTTTTGGGTTCTAGGAGTCATGATCGGTGTAGATCTGCCAAAATTTTTCAGAAATTCCAACATAGGAACGATCCCAATAGGTAGTATTTCATACGAAATCTACCTAAAAAGGGGAAAGGGCAGATCCAGAGAAGTCGCATCACAAACTAAACAGGATGTGGATGAAACATTTTCCAAATTTATAATATAACTAGGGGGCTCTGCCCCCTGCAAGCTACGCTCGCCAACCCCATTCAGACACCGCAGAATCTAAAAACATGCTAATCTGATCGGTTTAAAAAATATTATAGAAGATTGAATTATACTGAAAAAAGCTGTGCAGATCTCCCTGTAAAAGGGTTTCCATTCAATTTCCTTTGATTTCAAAAATTTAAGGCTGAATCAGTTGCTGTTAAGACATCCAATAGTTGTTTTCGTGTTTGATTAAAGAGGATCAGTTAAACGTTTGAAAAGAAGCTAAAAATAAAAGGAATTAAGTGTACAGTCTTTGTCTTCCGGTATTTTAAAACAATTTCTATAACAATATCCTAAGTCATGTGACTATCATCAAGAGTTCCGGGCGAACCACTTCGATGTTTATATTCCTGGTGCCATTTTGGTACTTTAATATTAGCCAGGTACAAGTGATAAGTCGCCAAATATTATTCTATCGCCATCATTTCATCTATATTATTATAGTCCAAGTCATGTAACTGCCATAAATAAATACGCTCTGATCCCTTCGCTTTTCATATGAAAGTTTGGCCCAGATATCATATATGGCCCCATATTGGCGCGATTTCTTTCCGACGCTAATTTGGGGAAAAGATCAACAGCATAAACAACAACATCCGGCTTATCAAATCAAGCAGAATAACGATACTATGGCGCCAGTTAAGTATCCGTTGCGTATATGACCTTGGAGTCAGAAAAAAATAGTGCCAATATGGGACCGTATGTGGCATCTGTGCCGAAAGTTTTCCATTTCGATTAAAAAAAATCAATTAAAAAAAAAAAAAAAATACTACATAAAAGCATTGTCGCAAAGAATTCTTGGTACCGTTACGCTAGCCGGGTGCAAATCTCGCCAATAACTATTTTTCAACTTGCCAGTTAGCATTTATTTTTTTTTTTTTTCGAGTGGTAAATTATAACATTGCTTTGAAGTTGGAATTAAATGTCATCGTTTGTTACATCATTTAATATTTGGCCAGATGCCATATACGCACCCGGTTTGGCGTGGTTTTTTTTACAAAAATTTGGCGAAATCCTCGTTTTTGAATACCAGTTACATGTGTATTTTTGGTACTACTTAGTTATCCTGCCGACCAAAAATCTATCACCAAACTATAAGATTAAATGCCAATAATGGTTGATAAATGTCACATTCACTTGACTTTCAGCAAGTTACACGTCTTTATGTCATCAAGTGATTTTTATTTTGACGTTTTATTTGTATATTTATTAATGTTATACTATTTTCTTTGTTCTTTCGTTATTTAAAATAAAAATTGTGTCAATTTGTATAATTTGGCGAGTGGTTTGGCGATTTATATAATTTGGCGAAATGGATCGATGGAATAACTAAGTAGTCGTATTTTTTAATTATTTTCTATTATTTTTTATTTTTAAAGGAAAATAACAAAAGAAAATAATAAATTACAGAACAAAACAATTTATGTAATTTAAAAAAAGAAAATAAAGTTAATAAACACTTATTATTAAATAAACAACAATAGCCGGGTTACCATGTCAACCAAAATAATGCCATTTTGGCGCCAATTAGGTACCCCGGTGCGTATATGACATCTGTGCCTAATATTTTTCTTTTCATTTCGTTTAAAAAATATAAAGAAGTGAAAGCTATTTATTTTAAATGTTTCTGTTTGTATTAAATAAAATGATAATGAAATACAAATTGAATTATGAATAAAAGTAACATGATACATTTCTTAGCATACATTTAATGGAAGCCAAACTTCTCGCCAAATTAGTTTAAAATAGTAACCTTTTCTAAAATCTGAAAAAAAAAATATCTGTTTGATTAAAATTTGAATTGCCATCATTAGAAAAATGTATATAAAATTTTAAAAAAATTAATATTTCGAAAACTAATTCGAATTTAATAATTCTAATACCAGTTTTGAAATCTGCGGATCAATATTGATTTTTGGCGTTAATTTCATCGCAAAGTATTCCTTTTTTTTAGGAGAAATTGCCATGAAACATAATCAGTTGTTTAATCAGTCGATTCAAAGAATTGTTACATTTCAGCCGTTTCATATATTCGTTTCATTAGGATTTTATATATATAGGGTAGATAAATATTTTTTTTCTTAATTTAATAAAATTTTAGTTAAAAAAAAAAAAAGGAAAAAGAAAGTTCTACTGCACAAAAGAAATTCTATATAATTAGGGCTGCGTCGATTAATTGACTAATGATTAGTTACAATCATTTTTTTAATCGAGTTAACCAGCTCGATTAATTAGATTAAAAATCTCTAAAATTCAAAACATATTGTTTAATTAACAAACTAAGCTAAAACTTAAAAATGCAACATTCCATCTACAACATAGTAATTTTCCTCCGACATTTTACCAAAAAATATTTAAAAAGCTTCCATCAAATGATGAAAAAAATTCCAAGCAAACTACATGAAATACATTTGTTTATAAAGAAAAGGAAGGAGACAGATAAAAATAAAATGCTTGGTTTATCTCTGTGCTGGTGTGGGTATTTTTTAATTGTTTGAAAGGTAACTTATACTAAATAACAGGGATAGGGAAAAACTGAAAAATTTTACGTGCCGTCGGGCATGTGGTAGAAAATAATAGATGCCCAAATAAAAAATTTACATGCCCGACTAAAAAGAACTTCAACGTAAAAGCACTTCTAAATTTCATAGCTGTAATTTTAAAGCTGGTAAATATAACATAATCTATAAAACAATAAAGGATAGACTGAACATTTTTTATTCAAGAGAATATGGAACTCTTATGATTCAATTTTTTAAAATAAATAATTCTCATTTAATAAATAAAAATTACATCACAAAATTAATTAAATGTTGTTTTATTATGAGATACATTCTCTACATTTGATTGTTAGTGTAGAGTATGTCCACTAATGCGCTGTGTACCTTTGGCAATCGATTGCCAGTGAAGGTTCATAGGTACAAGTTTCAGGACCAACAATGCTTATTCACATTAAGTCATTCATACCTTCTGTTATGGCTAGAGCAAAGGGAGGTTTTAACTTGTTTCATACAGCTGAAGCCCCTTTCACATGAAGGTGTACTAAGTGAAAAACAAAATATTATTTCAACAAATAAAAGTATATTAGTGATACCTTTTGGCTGCATTTTGAGAAGATATGCATTATGTAAAACGAGCATGTTGTCAGCCAATGCTATCTCGGGTATGTTTTTCATTTTACTAAATAGGCAACAAATTTATGTAAATTTGTAAAAACAACTCTTGTAAGTATGGCGTGATACTGATCACTTTCCCTCTTATCATTTGTCCATACTGTCTGATATTGTTTGAGCTATATTTGATGTCTTTTTAACTTTCACTGATCACAGATAGCAATCTATTGCATCTAAAATGCCATAAAAATACATGCCCGTTCAGGCATGTTGATAAGAATAATAAATGCCCAATCGGAAATTTTACATGGCCTGGGTATGTTGGGCAATAGATTTTTCGATCCCTGCTAAATAATCAAACAATCTCTTACTTAAAGGTAAATTCAATAGGAAATGTATAAAATAAAAATGTTGGTTTATGGATGATCAGTAATGTAAGACTTTTTACAATTGCCTCTTGGACTGTTATATTATCTACTTAAAATATCTTTGAATTTACTACCAAAATAAAGAAAACTTTATTTTTGTTGAAGATTAATTAATTAAATGAAATCTAAAACCATGTAAAAGAAAATAGAAATAGATTAAAAATCCAATTATTCAATTAACAAACTTCAATTAATCTCTAGTTAAAACTGATTAATTCTCACCCCTAAATATAATATAGAAAATATGAAAAGGGAGTCATATTTAAATGTTTTTACAAGATAGATTAGATTCTACCAATTAGAATACTAGAATTTTATTCAAAATTACTATTAAATATATGATACCTAGATATTCTAAAATGTATTAAAACTAATAACAAAAATAGATAGAAAGATACACTCATGTTCAAAAGTATCTTTACATGCATAAAACCATGGATTTCTCAAAAACTGTGAACAATTTTATGAATTTTTGCGGAATACATAACATCATAATTATAACACATAAATATAAAGAAAAAAACTTAAGAGTACTGCATATAATATAAAACTGTAGCATGAAACAAGCAAAACGGCAATGATATGTAACACGGAAAGTTCAGAAAAAAAAAATAATAACTCAGAAAACAAATTGAGGCTATGAATTTAATATGAAATGTGACCTTTCCTGGTTTGAACACACGTATCACAATAAGTTTTCATGCTAGGAATAATATTGCGGTCTTCAGGTCATTTACACCTCTAGAAGGAGAATGTCTCCATGAAATTGCTTCTCAAAGTTCTCTACCAGGTATAGCACAAAATTAACACTCGCCACTCGTCGAGTAACACTTAAAACGTGGCGATTAACTTTATTGTCCTCATTCGCCAAACTCAATGGATACCACTCGCCAAGCGCGATGGTTGAAAGATCGATGCCAGGGAGGAAAGGGGAGAAATTCGTTCGGAATTTACGCCGTCCAAATCGGCGATTCTCCCGAACGTAAGAAAAGAAAGTAGCAGGAGTGATTCTGCCCGAAAATTTAAGTTAAATTAAGAAAATTCCTGAAAATTTAAGGCACTCGGTTCCGAAAAAAAATAAAGGGCCATCAGTCCGAAAATTCGGACATAAAAATATCGCTAATTTCGATATGGTCGCCGAAAAAAATTCAATTCCGTCATTCGTTCAAAAAAAAAAAAAAAAAATCACCAATTCTGTCAAAAAATCGTGAAAAAACGTGAATTTCGCCCAAGGACCACGTAAAAAACGCAAATTTCATGAAAAGATCGTGGAGAAAATGCTACTTTCGTGACAAGATTGTGGAAAAATGCAAATTTCGACAAAGAATTGCGAAAAAAAACCCACAAAATTCTTCAAAGTATCGCGGAAAAACACAAATTTCGCGAAAAGATCACCTAAAAACGCAAAAATTCTTGAAAAAAATGCAGATATTTTCAAAGAATGGTGAAAAACCCCCCACAAATTTCGTTAAAAGATTACAAAAAAACGCAATTTTGTAAAAAGATTGCGGAAAAAATGGAGATTTCGTCAAAAGATCGCGAAATTCATTAAATGGTCGCAGAAAAATGCATATCAGTTAGTGCCGAGGGGAGGGGGGAAGGTGGGGTGCCCCACCCCCTCTCGAAATCTTTCTGAAAATTTCCTGTGAATTTATTTCATTGCAATTAATAGTAAAAATAATTTTTTTCAGTTGAGTGTAATCACATCGAATGGTAAGTAATATATATTAGTAAATTACAATGTTGATAGTTAGAAAAAACACAATTTTGTATGGAGTGTACATAACTTTGTTACTGGCCAGTGGTTAAAAAAAACTGGCCAGTGAAAATAATCAGTGTACTGGCCAATGGCCAGTGGGTAAAAATGTTAATTTTGACCTATACTACCAGATTCAGATCAGGAGATTTTTCTGGCCACTTTATTTGCTCGATGTCATCACTTTCAAGGTATTCGTCAACAAGGTTTACTCGATGTGGATGAACATTATCATCCATTAAAAAAAGAAAAGTGAAATCCATATGCACCTCTGAAAAGTCTTACAACAGATTCTAAGACCTCATCCCAATATCTCTGGCCAGTCACAGATTTGCTATTGAAAATGTATAGGGCCGTACATCTATTTATCATTATTCCTCCCCATACCATCACACTTGCACTACTGAAATGGTCACATTCAATAATGTTTGAAGGAAGATTTTATGTTCCTAACTGCCTCCAGATGTAAATACATTTAGAATCAGATGTTAAACTAAACTTCAACTCATCAATAAAGAAAACATGGGTCCATTGGTTTTCACACCAGCTCTGGTGTTCTTTGCACCAATTAAAGTGATCTCACTCTTTTGCAGTGAAAACAGTTTAACACATACCTTTGGGTTTCTGGCATAAAGTCTTTTTTCATTAAGCTTTCGGTATACAGTTTTCCATGATACAACAGCACAGTACTACTACAACAACTACTTGCAGTGGTAGCTGAAAATTCTGAACTTAACTTCCAATCAGTAGACTCTTTTACGATAGGCAGTTATTACCAGATAGTGATCTTGAGAAGAAGTTGTTATTCGTTTATGACCTTGTCTAGGCTTTCGTACAAGAGTTCTGAAATTGTATTCATAGTGTAGAGACTACCTGCCTTGAAACATTTATACATCTCGCTGCTTTTATGATTGCATGTTGTGCTTCTGAACGGCCGATAATTCGCCACTTCACAAATTCTTATAAATGATACTTTGGAGCCATAACAAATCATTTTGAGACTTTGCACACTGAAATTAAATGCTGTATTTCAGAAATTCACTCAGATATTAACTTTGCACAAAGGGCTTGATTCACCATCAGATGACATAACGGCTTGATTTACATGTTAGAAACTGTTTGATCGCTTTTGTTTGGATAATGCTAATTAGGCTTGTCTTTCCCACATTCTCTGCAAAAATGGATTACAGCAACTAGATATTTCATGAAATGTCCTTACTTTTGATATGTAAAGATAAATTTTGAAATGAGTGTAATTTTATAATTAAAATTTGTACAGCGTCTTTTTAAATTTTATAAAATTTAAGTTTAAAAGAAAAGGGCATGGGGGATTCTGAGTGAAATTTTGTTTCTGAAATTTAAAGCAAATTTTTTGAAAAGTTCCAGCAGAGAGGAAGGGGTGGGGGATGGAATCCACTCTCGACACTAACTATGCATTTTTTCTGTGGTCCTTTGACAAAACTCGTGTTTTTCGCGATCTTTTAACCAGGGCTGCGGAGTCAGAGTCGTGGCCATTTTTGAGCGAAAGAGTCAGAATCCTCCATTTTACAAGCAGATATGCATTGTCGGAGTCTACCCATTTTTGAGCGAAAGAGTCGGAGTCGGATTTGTTAAAATTTCCAGAGTCAGAGTCGTCCATTTTTCTCGCGATCCCTTGACGAAATTTGTGGTTTTTTCGCGATCTTTTGACGAAATTTGTGGGTTTTTTCACGATCTTTTGACGAAATTTGTGGGTATTTTGTGATCTTTTGACGAAATTTACAGGTTTTTTGCGATCTTTTGATGAAATTTGCGTTTTTTTGCAATCTTTTGACGAAATTTGCAGGTTTTTTTTAACGGTCTTTTGACAAAACTTGCATTTTTTACGCGATTCTTTGATGAAATTTGTGTTTTTTACGCAATTCTTTGACAAAATTTGCATTTTTTACGCGATCCTTTGACAAAATTGGCGATTTTTCTGCATAAGATTCAGTGGCGTAGCTAGACATTCAGCGCCCTGGAGCAAATAAAGTTTGTGCACCCTCTTGTTATTGTTACTCGAAAAAGTTCAGCGCAGTTTTCTTTTGAAGTTTAAAATTTATATTCTATTCTTAATTCGATTTAAAACCTTATTTTTATTTGAAAGTCAAAGTGTTTTAACTTATTAAATATAAATAATAAAAAATAAATAATGAATAATGGAATATAATTCTTTAAGTACGGAGTATCTACCTACTAATATTTTCTATGAATTGGACTTGATTTTCGTTGTAAATGCGCCAATGGACCAGTACAATCTGCCGCCCTTACTATCTGTTTTTCTTTTCAAGAGTTTCGAAGCATTGTAGATTACTAATGAAAAAATACTATTGTTAAGATTTTTTTTTAACTTTTCGCGTAAGAAGGAAACACATTTTTCTGTTTTTAGTGCCAGAAAATACTAAAATTCCATAAAATTCAAAGTATCATAACTCGGTACGTTTTGATCGTAAAGAAATTTTTATTTTCTAAATATAACGTATAGAACCCAGGGATCGTTTAAAAAATAACTATTTTGACAGAAATTACTTTTAAGAGGATGAACAATAACATAGAAACTTGTTTACTATTGGAATTATTTCTAAAGCTAATGGTTTAAAAAAATTAGCCATTGGACAAATATAAAAGTTGACACCAAGGTTCTCATATGCTAATCTGAGCAAATGACTAATCTGAGCAATTTGGCTAATTGGTAAAGAAAATCTAGTCAAATTAAAAAAATGGTTTCAATAGATTCGTCGTGAAACACTAAGAATATCAAAGCACAAGTAATGAGTTACACAGAAAAGGTTTAATCGCACAATAACATCATTGAGAGTGTTGCCGAAGGAAAAATAAACATCTATTGTAATTTGGCGATTTCATTCCTTAGTTTTCTCGCCAAGTGAAACATTTTGGCGCAGTGGTGATCAGCAGCGAGAAACCTGTTTAACACCTTTATATATTACTTAAAATTCCAGTTTTTATTTTCCAAACACATACAGTGTAAGGAAGAAAATAGGAAAGCATTGTAATCACAATAAGAATAAATGAAAATAATGGAAATAATATATTTTAACAATTTCGAATACTCTGACTCCGTTCTCACAATTTTTACAATGATTCAATATGTATATGTGTATGTATGCGCGTATGTTAAAATTTCATCACGTTTTCAGATTCCCGTAGCACGATTTGGTATGTTTTTAACGATGTTGGCAGGTATGTTATTAAATCTGTGACAAGAATTGCATTAATTTTCGAAGAAATTGGCCGACGGGTTTGGTATCTAAACTATTCTTTGATGATAATTGATGAACATTTTCTCTTACATATAAATTATTTTTATTGTTCACGTTCATCTTATATCCATACAACAATGTTTCTCCATGCAGACAGTGGCAGATCGACAAAGAGTTCACAATCACTTTACTACCAGTAATTTCATAAAATAATTTATGCTTGTTTAATCGTAGAAAATCCCACGATTGAAACAGATCAAATTTTATATACTAATATTCTGGTAGAAAAGTGATTGTGAACCTCTGAAGAGCTGCTACTACTGCACGCAGGGCCGGTCGGATTCTGTTGTTGTCAAACACGCAGACCTTGGATTTTTGGAGGGCGCAACATTTAAAAAACTCATTATTTTACCATCTTGCTAGTAGAAACCAATAATATCCATTACCATTTCTAGTTTTTCTTTCTGGGGATGTTTTCAATTTCTGAACTGGAATGAAAATTTGTGGAAAATTATGTCATTAAAAAAATATTTAAACTTTATCAATGAAAGTGCACGTTTTCATTAAAACACTAGTGGAAATACACAAGTGGAAATATTTCACCTTTGTATAAAATTTAGGATCTAAGTTTTTATTCATTGTTATCAGGGCTTAATTTCTAACAAAAAAATTTCCGAAGCCCTAATATTCTGCGGCACCGGTACTAACAACTGTACCGTTCCCCCTCCTCCCCCTGCCACTCAAATCTGCATACTTATATTTTGTACATTATTCGCAAAATTTAAAGCATTTTTTTTTCTTTAGCAAAATAAAAATTTTAATTATATATATCAGCATATACTTAGCTGTCAACTATTCCACTTTTTAGTTATCACTCCTTCCGAATAGTAATATTTGCCTAATTATAATGTTTATTGCGATTTTTTGTTAATTCTACGATTAAATGTAAGGATTATGATTCGGAAATAGTGTTAACACAAAAAATGGATAAGTCGCAGCTATGCATTTTTATGAAAAAATGAATGAAATTTACAGAAATTAATATTTATATGCTGAAGAATGGAACTATGTTTTTCAATTTCCTATAAAAGGTACATATCTTAAGCTATAATCGATTGCTTCGGCATAACAATCTTTTGTGATGAGTCCCTGAAAATCAGATTAAATTAAAAATTTGACACCATTATCGGAAAGATTTGATGCTTTGATAGAAAAAACGGAAAGCTTTCTATCAGAATAACAATACATGGCAATTATAATCTACTTACAAATGAAAGTTACTTCGTAAATGTGTAGAACAGAGCCTTAGCATGACCAGCGTTCATGGTACAAAATAAATAGAAAAATCTGTAACGTGATTTTTATACTCGTACGCAATAGAAGACAAAAAACCTCAAACAAACAAAACCTCAAGCTGATGCTGGTTGGCTAAAAACAGAAAATATTCCTTTCAGGTTAGATATCTAAATAATAAATAAAAACCAACCAATTAAAAAATTGTCCTACTGTCACAAGGGAAATTGTACTGAAAGCAAATTCATTGTTCAGTCTCTTGATTGGCGCCGTATCAATGGGTCGCCGACATAAATTTGCTACTATCACTAGACTAGAAAAACATGATTTCTGTTTTCCCTTCATTCTGATCAAAATAGCATGAAAATGATTTGAAATAGAATATAATACGTAATTTTGAAAGAGGAAATTTTTCTTTTGTACATGAATATATAAAATTTTGAATATAAGAAAGATTGAGCTTGGGTCAGTCCAACCCCAAAAGCTGATATAAAAATTGAATCCGTTTTATCGCCATCTTCTATGTGTGCGGCGCATTATGTCACACATAAGTGTTTTGATAAAAAAAGAATGCAAAAACTTGGAGATGAGAAGGAAAGGGAAGGGTAATTTAGGCTTCAGATTTTTTGGAAGCTCTATTGCACTGAGCTCCGGAGATCTGTATTTATGAGCTCCGGTGAATTCCGATCAATATTTAAATATTTACTAAAAACAGAGGAGTACCGGAGCTGGGCTCCAGTGCAATTTAACCCTAATTACTATACAGTACTGAACACAACACACATTTTTTTTTTTTTTTTTGTAAAGTGAAAGTGGAGTGGAGTAACTAGAGATTGATATTTTTTTTTTGTATAATTCAAAAATTCATTGACTACTAACATGTGATATCGGATGGTGGTGTGGTGTGTGTGTGTGGGGGAGCCTGATTACGTCCTAAGCTAACTCACATTACTATTTTCGAAAAATGTGTTTTGCTTTATTTAATCCTAAAATTCTGCGACTAAATAAGGTTTAATGGGGAAAAATACTTATCGAAAAAAGTGGTGCGAATTTGAATAGGCGATAATCAGTTCCTAAGGAACACTAAATTTGATATTTAACTTTTCCTATCTTTTTGAAAGAAAAGGCTTATTGATTCTGTATTTGAGACTTGCCATGTTCTCAAAATTTCAAAAATGATACGGACAAAACTTAATCCCCTCGCCTCTCCCCTTCTGCATCTAAATTTTGTCGCCATGGATTGATGTGGAATATGCTTAAATCCGACTCTTCTTATTGTTTTGCAATCTATATTGATGCATGTTTAGTGTCCACAAAACACAAAAACTTTCGTTCTCTAGGTGTTTTGCTTGTAAAATTGTCAATTTTCTTCAATTTATCAAACTATTCTTTTAATCGAAAAATAGCTAAATAGCTAAGGCATTTCTGTTACATCGTAAATATAGGTTTCTCAGCAGTGACTTCTTTGGCTACCATTATTTTCGTACAGTAATCATCATGATATATTTTTGACATTTTCAACAAAACGTACCAAGAAAATTATTGTTTGGAAATAGTAGTAGCCAATAAAGTGAACCACGAGAGCCCTGCAAATAAGTTTTGATTATTTCAAGATTTAGAATTTTTCAACCGTCCTTTACAGAAAAAAAATTTGTCACGCTGAAACGGTGTTCGAGAAGTTACTTGAGGCTGCAGTATGCTATGATTTAAAACTAAAACTTCGCGAATAGAATTAATTTTTTTAAACTTTTTATAAAAACATGTTTAAAATCTAAATGTTGAGGTACACAAGGTAAAATGACATAGGAATACATTGATTGTAACAAGATTCATCTATAATACCTGATTAATAATGAAAAAAATATGCAAATAATTTTACAAATTTTTATTTCGCTCTTTCTAATTTTGCGCTCTTCGGATTCGTGCGCCTGGAGCAGTTTGCTCCAACTGCTCCACGGTAGCTAGCTAGCTACGCCCCTGATAAGATTGACAAAATGAATTTTTTTCGGCGACTATTTGTCGAAAATTGCGATATTTTTTATGTCTGAGTTTTCGGATTGGTGACCAATTTTTTTTAATTTTCGGAAAATCCAGAACAGAATCACCCCAAGAAAAGGGAAAGAAAATGAATTAAAACAGTTATAAATAAGGTAATTAAAACTTTTAGTTTTGGATGTTATGTTTGTTAAGCAAATACAGGATAGCAAATAATTAATTTTCAGTATTTCAGCATAAGTTATTATATTTATAGTATTTTCTTTATTATGTTATTTTTATAGTAATATGGTACATAAATGTGGAGGGTTTTGAAAAGTTATAAAATTTTAAATACTTATATTTGGAGTTGGACAATATCTCTGAAAAATCATAGTATATGTTTTTATTTTTATAATTTCAGACATTTAACTTTACAACTCATTGAATTACAATGTTCATTTCAAAAATCATAAATATCACTTCACAATAATTATAATATTTTAAAATTAATTAAAATAATAGTTTTCTTTAATTATATTTTGTTAATGATTAAGATGGTCAATTGCCAATTTTTCCACTTCAACAACAGCTAAAAAAAGTATTTACCCCCCCCCCCCCCCTAAAAAAAAGACTGACAGAAAAGCTAAAGTTTACATAATTAAAAAACAAAATTAATCATATAATTACAATTACAAAACAGGTGACAAAGAGTCACAATTAGTATGGTATTTAGTGTATTTTAATATTAACTCACCACTTATGGCAGTGGAATGCCACCCACCACAGGATATTGACTTTATTTTAATACCATCGAGTGCCTCAAGTAATGTAGGTTTATCTTGATTTTCTATAGTACCATGTCCAAGCTGTCCACGACTAAATAAAGATTTAAAAATATGCAATATTTTAATTCACTTAAAATACAATAGACTAACTATAAAAACAATACCTTATTAAAAAATATATACCCAACAAGCAGTTCAAAGACAGTGAGGCATTAGTTTAACAAGATTACTTTGCAAATTTTCTGATTCTTTTAATTAGGGTAAAGTGGCTAAAATCAGTTTTATTACTAAAGTTTGCCGCCTCTGTTAATTTTTGTGAATACTGCTGCTAGCACTCCTTACAAGCTTATAAAACACTTCAGTATTTTCAGTAGTGTTAAGGCTAAGACGGAAAGAAAGTGCTATCTTTTAGTACAATATTTCTCAATAATAATCCAAAGAGAAGCTAGTAATAGTTTTTATTCAACTACAGAACAATATTCTAATCCTTTCAAATATGTTTTTTCGAAATTTAAGATTGCTATTTGTACACTGGAACATCTTTATCTCTTTTGAATTCTCCATGATCTGCAAGTTTCATCATTTGGCCAGGGGTGACCAACATATTTTTAATAATTCCTGTTCTAAATTTATCTCCTTCAAGATTTTCAAATAAAGCATGCCAAGTGCCAAAAATCAAATGTGACCAGTCCAATGAGGGAGGAAGTTCCTACAAGCCAAATTTTACCTCTACTAAAGTTAACATTTTTTTTTTTTTTTTTTTTTTTTTAAGCAGAATCTTCCCACAATGAGTTATTAAAAGCATCACAAGATGAAAATTAGTCACAAGGAGCAACTACAATTTGAAGAAAATAAATTGTACTGTGAAGGTAACTGGCTTTTTTTTCAAA
This sequence comes from Maratus speciosus, assembly GCA_963932465.1. Classification (NCBI taxonomy): domain Eukaryota; kingdom Metazoa; phylum Arthropoda; class Arachnida; order Araneae; family Salticidae; genus Maratus; species Maratus speciosus. The sequence goes on along the minus strand of OZ010799.1, from coordinate 176,208,511 downwards.
TGTTCCCCCACTTCAAATAATGTATGCATTGTAAATTTAAAAAGGCATAATTAGAAAAGAAAAATTAGTTTACATTAGGCAAAATTTGAAAAATTGGTTTACCTTACTTTTACTTATCTAGTGGTAAATTAATTCTGCCCAGTTACAATACTAGCTTCTGTTGAAGTTACTTAAATTGATTTTTTGTACATTGTTAGCTTCACCATAGTTTTTAAAAATATGAATTTTGCTTATGGAAATTATAAGTGGGCATTTTACCTAACCTATAGAAACAGTTCATACTTAAACAATGAGCAACAACTTTTACAATATTTTAAATGCATTTCTAGGTCGAAAATGTCTCTTTCATCACAAAAAGTTAAGAAATTGGTATTTTATACTTTTATATTTAGTCTAAATATAAAAGGATAAAATACCAAATTCTTAACTTTTTGTAAGTCAGGATTTTAAGTTAACATTTTCATTAAAAAATAACGAATGTTCTTCATTTCTACTATTCAGTGATACTTTTATTCTTTCTTACATTCAAAATAAATGAACCCCTCACAATGCTTACTCTCACACATGATTCACAATGATACACTTCCTTAAACAGCTCTTGGTCAAGTAAATTTTTTTGTGAGATGTCTGTGTCACTATTGATCACCAAATTTGTAAAAATACATATTTGACAAAACTTTTAACAGTTAAACCAGCATATGCACAATACAAAGTTTTACAACTTATTGAACAAATATTGAAAATGCATACAGAAACTGAGACCATAAATAATCTTGAATTTTCTACAATATCTTTAATTAAATATATTTAAGCGTGTTCTTAAAAAATAAAACAAAAAACTATTAAAAAAGATACTGCTGAACAATGTAAATGTTTTTTATACAATCACAAAGTCATGTGTTAATAATTTTTTTCATAAATGTATTACATCTTGAGTTACAATCGATTGTTGCCCAATGTTGCCTTTCCCTGACAGTTGTGTCTATAAAATTGGTTTAAATCTCCAACTTTGACACCATTTTCTTACAAATCCTAAGCTTTTATAGAAAATTCTACTTCATTTCTCAGTACAGTGAAACTTCCATTTAACGAAGTCTCATCATTATACTTAAACACTTTGTTATGAAGAAAATTCGTTAAATAGAAATAAACTCAAATTCATGAAATTTGTATAATAAAGCCACATGCACAAAATGAAAAATACACATAAAATGGAAATATTGGAAAAATATATTTTAATTTGCGCAGTAGCTTTTTTTATGCAGTCAATAGACATATGAGAAATACAATGGACTCCCTCAAATCTGCACAGCTTGGGACCAGAGGTTGTGCGGATTTTAGAATTTTGCAGATTTCTGGTCATTGATTTGTTTACATTTTAGAAACATTAATTTGATTAATATTTAAGCAAGGGAAATTATAATGAATGCTTACAATAAAGTGAAACCTTAAAATAAGTAAAATATTAAAATAATTTATTAGTTTAAAAATAAGTAATTATTAAAATAATTATGTAAAATAAAAATCTAGAAAAATATTAAATTATTACCGATGAAATCGATTCAATTCGATCCCAAAAGTCCTATGCTGCCATCTAGTGGTGAAGCGATCGTAAGATCCATACGTTATCATTCGTTCTTAGCACTTAGTAACTTTTTTCATTGTTATTTAGAGTCTTGAATGCTTTTCTTATACTGCTTTGTATGTTTAGAAATAAATTTGTCTATAATTAAAAAAAAAAAAAATTCCACGAACAATAATTTAAAAATAGCATTCTGGTTCGTGGATTTTTCCCTTTCGAACCCTGGAATTTTTGATATAGATATGCTAATTTATATCAAAATCAAAAGTAATGTAAATTTATTTAGTAATAAATCAGCTGTAATAGCCAAAAGAGAATGATTAACAAACAATTTAGTAAAAAAAAAAAAAAACATTGCGGTAGTTGCTGATTTCGGCACCATCTTGAATTTTGTTCCTGCAACTTAACTGTAGATTTCATTGTTTACATCTGAAAAAATACGCAGATTTTAGGGTTGCGGATTTAAGGGAGTCAACTGTATTTAATTGCAATAATGTTTAAAAAAAAAAACAGGGCTGCGGAGTCAGACTCATTTTTGAGCAGAAGAGTCAGAATCGCTAAAAAACAAGCTGACTCTGACTCCAGATTTTTTCGTTAAACATTTTAAAGTGAATTAAACAAATTATATGTAATTTTAAATCGATAAAATGAATTATTGTTGTTATTTATGGACTATATCAGGCTACTCAAGTTAAAGATGACCGATTCAGTATGGTGTACAAAGTAGACACAGGGGTAGGTACAGAATAAGTACAGGGTACTTCAGTGGCGTAGCTACATATTCAGCGCCCTGGAGCAAGTAAAGTTGGTGCGCCCTCTTGTCACTCGAAAAAGTTCTGCGAATTTTTTTAACTTAAAAATATTTATATACCATTCTTAATTTGATTTAAAATCTTACTTTTATTTGAAAGTTAGATTATTTCAACACGTATTAAATACAAATAATTAAAAATAATAATGAATAATGAAATGAATTATAATTCTTTAAGTATGGAGTACCTACCAATATTTTCTCCGAATTGGGTGCGATTTTTGTTTTAAAACTGTCAATATGGCCAGTAGCCCAGTGGTAGGAGAGCAAAAAAAAGCTGAATTCGGCATTAATTAGGGGACTGGAAATTGTTTTAATCCCTTCAGTTTAGGTCTAGAATAAATATGCTATGTTTTCCCTCTCGTACTAGGTGAGCATTAGGAAATATGTATAGATTTATTGCAAAAAAACACGTTTTTTACATACCATAACAATATCTTCAAACAGCTAACTCTGTCAAAAACATTGTCAATACAAATGTTGTACATCTTAAAATTCTGAGTAAAATGAGTACCTACACTTAATATTTTTGTTGAACATTAAGGTCACAATTCCAGGTTTAAAGTTTTAGACGCGTGGTCAGGAGGTTGAACTTAGAATTAATTAGGAGAAAACTGGAAATTGTTTTAATCCCTTCAGTTTAAGTCTAAAATGAACCAAGTTTTCTTCCTCGTACTTCGGTGAATGTTGGAAAATATGTACATATTTATTTTCGAAAAGCACGTTTTTTTTTTAATTACCTTAACAATACCTCAAAACAGCTAACTCTATAAAAAACTACAAATGTTGTAGAGGTTAAAATTCTGAATTAAATGAGTACCATCATTAATATTTTTGTTCAACATTAAGGTCATAATTCTATTTCAAAATTTTGCCTTAATCGCTAATCAAGAGCTTGAAGCCAAGATAGACAAAGTTAACTTAACAATATCTCAAAACAGCTAACTCTATCAAAAACATTGTCAGTACAAAAGTTGTAGAGCCTAAAATTCTGAGTAAAATGAGTACCTACACTTAATATTTTTGTTCAATATTAAGGCCGCAGTTTTGAGATATTGTTAAGTTAACTTGGTCTCTCCCTGCTCCAAGCTCTTGATTTGTAAATTTTTGCGAATGACTAGTGTAGGATTTTAAGTTTAGAAGAATTTTAGTACTAAATAAGAATGATTAATTAAACCTATTTTAAACTTTTTTTTTGCAGCGGGAGGATAAAAAATCTTAATGCTGGTAGCAATAAAAAGAAACGTGCGAATATTTAATTTGATTGTAAATCAAAGTATCTTTAAAATTTTATATAGATTTTATAGGGTAAACTCTGTCTGAAGCTCTATATAAGACAGATTTTCGTCTTATGCAGAATCTGCCTTAAGCAGAATGTACTGTATTAAAAAAACTCTAGCAACAAGGTATAATCGATGGGGTGCAAAAAGAACCTTCAAAGGCTTGAACAGTCCTGTTTTTACGTACATACAAAACAGCAGACCGCAGTTATGATCATCACATTTATAGACAATATTGAAACACGTTGAAACGTTTTCATATTAAAGTGTAATTTTTAATTAAACTAGGGGGTTCCACACCCTACGAGCTATGCTCGCCAATCCCCGTCCAGACATCGCAAATTCCAAAAACACGCTAATTTGATCGGCTTTAAAAAAAAAAAAAATTCCGAAGACTGAATTAAAAAAACAGTGCGGATTTCCCTGTTAAGGCGGTTCTTAACTGATCTTCTCAACAAGCGCAAAACGTTTTGACACATTTACAAATTCGTTTTTTAACAGAAAGGTATAAAATTGGAAAGCCTGGCCATGGAAGCGATTTGGAATTGAACTGTTTTTTCCATTTTTTGATCAATCAATTACCTATTGAGTTATAAGCAAATTTGATCACGTGACAAACATGTTTTTCGCCCGCTCTTGAGGCTCTTTCTTCCTTCGCGCGGAAATTCGGTTCAAAACGTCAACTTCGACACTATTTCTGAAAGATCTATTGCGTTTGCAAAAAAAATGGAAAAAGAAGCTCAATGACATAGTTTCGGAACAACAACACGAGGTAGTTTCATGCATTTTCGAACAAAAATAAAATAAAACTTATGTCAGAAAGTTACTTTTCTGGATTTGAGAACACCCTTAATGAGCTATTTTCGTCTTTGATTAAATCCGATCAGTGAAACATTTGAAAATGAGCTAATATAAAATTAATTAAGTAAACAGAGTCTTTGTCTCCCAGTATTTTATAACAAACATATAAGACAGCTCTTTTAAATAAGACATTTTAAATGTATCGTTTTAAATATGACGTAAGTTTTCTTTCCCTTTTTGATATTCACGTGAAAATACTTTTGTTGTTAGAAAGGAAATATTATTTGCGCTGTCTTAGAATTCACAACAATAGTTTAAAAGATTATCTCAAAAGATAAAATAAATGTCTCGCACAAATATATTTTTAAATTTAAACTGTTTGGCAATATTATATATTGTTTGGCCATTTTAAGTGTATCGCAATTTTCTCTATTTACGACTCTTAATGCATATTAATGAATTTATTATTTTACAATTTTCTTTTTCTTTTAAAATTCAAGTGTGAATATAGTTTTTATGACGTAATTTTCAATATTTTCCTGCTTTTAATATTTAATAATTTAATTCTAATTTGAAAGTTTTTTTGTGTTTATAATAGTCATGTGTAAATAAATTTTTTATTTGAAGGAAATGTTATTCTTTGCGCTGTTTTTTTTTAAATTGGCAACAATTTTAAATAATACCGTTTTCTAAAAGATGCAAAAAATATCTCTCGAAATGGTGAAAATTTGAATTTAAAATGGAAATAAATCCTCAAAAAGGAGTCAAATAAAAAAAATAAGTGCAGTCTGACACCGGGAACTTCTAATGTATAAAATGATCTAAAAATGATTAAATTCTTATGTATAGTTTTTGCTCCTATAAAACTTTTTTAATGGAATGATTTTGACCCACTTTAACATTAAATATCTCTTAAAATAATTATTCGATTTAAAAACTGTCTGCATCAACGTGTTTATCAGACATTTCTCTATAATACTACTGATTTTAATATTTTTGTTATTAACGAAGAAAGACCCCCCGGTCACAAAAAATTAAAAAACAGCGGCGTTAGCTACTTTTTTTTAGAATAGAAAAAAACTGTGTTTGGCTTATCTTTTTTTTTTTTTTTTTTTTTGAGAACATATATTCTTTATAAATATTTTTGTGCATCAAGCACAAAAATCAATATAATAAACATTTTTATAGGTTAAATTATAATCACAGCATTTTACAAATACACGAAACCTACACTTTTTAATCACATAATAAATGATTTTACAAAAAACTAAATAAAAATTTTTTGTATGTATTTTTTGAAATAGAGGCGACTCATGTTCCTTTGAAACGAAAAAAACTTTCACAAAAAATATTCAATTCTGCTTTGCAAAGAGAAAAAAATCATTAATAAAGAAAATGCTTCAAAAAAGTGATTTTTATTATTATTATTATTAAATAATTTAACACACTTCAAATCTAATGCTTATAGAAAATTTTGCAAGTATTAGTTACAACTCTGGGAGAGCGCAGCTTTACCTGGTTTAGGGCTCACCAACCCGCAGCTCGTTTGCCCGGCGGGCTAGGATGTGACTTAATTTGGTAGAATCCTATTTTTACCCGACTGCCAAGAAGGGTTATGGATTTCACGTGTATCTGGGTATGTGGATTTCTTTATACCCTCGAAACATCCCAACGGCTGGATGGATTTTTCCACGGCGGTGACTTGTTTGGCTACCATTATTTGCGTACAGTAATAATCATGATACATTTCTAAAACATAATTTATAGAAATGTACCATGAAGATTATTGTTTGGAAATAGTGGTAGCCAATAAAGTGACCAATGAGAACTCTGTAAATAAGTTTTGATTACTCAAAAATTTGAAAATCTTAAACTGTCCTCTACGAAAAAGTCACAAGCAAAAAAATCCGGCATGCTGAAATGGTGTTTGAGAAATTACCTGAGGCTGCAATATGGTACGAATTAAAATTAAAACTTCGCGAATAGAAGAAATTTCTTTTAACTGCGTATAAAAACGTGTTTTAAATCGAAATAATTGAGGTTAAACACAAGGTCAAATATCATAGAAATATGATAATAGTAACATGATTAATCTATAATTTCTGATTAATAATGAAAAAAAATGCAAATATTTTTACAAATCTTTATTTCGCTCTTTCTAATTTTGCGCCCTTAGGACTCGTGCGCCTGGAGCAGTTTGCTCCAACTGCTCCACAGTAGCTACGCCCCTGGGGTACTTACACGAGTACAGAGTAGATGAAAATTGTTTTAATTCATAATTGTAGTAGATATTTTGCATTTAGTATATAAGTACTTCCCCTCGTATTTTTGGGGTTTTCTGATAGAACCCGAGGTAGAAAGGTCTGCAAGGACCCAAGGCTCAGAAAATGAAGACAATTTTTCAAACAGGCCATGCCAGTAGAATTAAGACAACTTATATTAATGGACCGGATCAGACTGATAAAAAACTGAGCAGGCTGACAAGCCTATTATAACAAATTTGAAAGAATCAAACTACACCAATAAAATAGGAACAATTTACAATGGGCATCATTGGGGTGAGAATAAATGCAAAGACACGGCCAAACATTTTAGGGGATGGGCCTTAAAATTTTGGCTCATGCAGATCTCTTACAGGAGGAAAAACAAAAATTATAAATTTGTACTATTATAGGAGAAAAAAGAACTAAGAACCCGGTATAGCATCATAAAAGAAGAATTTTTACCTTTTTTTCCCCCTCAAATTTTTCCAGGGTTCCTACACAATTCTGGTAAAAAAAATTCCCCGACTTTCCCAGGTTTTCCCTGACCCTTCTCAGTAAAAATTCGGCTTATATATTGTTGTAAAACACTCCACAGACCAGGGTTGTAGTGGGCAGCTGCCCGGGTACCCACCCAGCTGCCAGCCCGGGCTGGGTTTTTTTATAAAAAACCCACTAAAAAAGCCCGGGTTTTTTTAAGAGTATTTCTGGAAAGGAACAAATGATGTATTTGTTATTCATGGTTATTTTGTTTTATTTATTCACTTTGAATCTTAGAAAATATATTTGTACTAATTTACTTGCACTTTTAGATTGGGAACCCTATAATTTTAAAACGTTTTAGCTTTTAATTTAAAACGTAAATTTAAGCTTTTCAGTTAGCTTCAAGAGTATTATATTTACTAAACTTATTATATTTATTAAATTATTTTATGTACTTTTTACTGCTGAATCCGAAAATGACCTTCATTTTTAACCATCACGTAAGGAAAATTAAATAAATGTTTTACATCTGTTTTATGGTATCAAATTTTTGCTATATTTTAACTCTGACATTTACAATTTGCAAAAAAATTATAATGTGATGGTTAAAAATGAAGGTCATTTTCAGATTCAGTGTACTTTTTAGTACATAAAAATCAATTATCAAAAGTTAAAAAACTCAGCCGTCTCCTCTATTTTATAGTATTTGATTTTTGTTATTTTTTAAATTTGACAATTTATGATTTGCAAAACATCCTGAGATGATGGTTAAAAATTAAGGTAATTCTCAGATTCAGTGCTAAAAAATACATAAAAGTTAAAAACACAACCATCGTAATCTTGCGTTATCTAATCTAAAACTTTTTCTTAAACTTCTTGGCAGTAATCTATCCGAAATTTTTTGTGTTATCCAATATCCTGTAAAATAAATATGAATGGTAATCACCGAAAATCATAATACTATTAGATTGTCATCAGATTTACATCAGTATACATGTAAAATTTAATCTCGATCAGATATTTGAAACTTGAAAGTGAGTTAAATTTCGACTACAAATTTTGAACCGGGAAAACATACATACGATCGTTGAAGTTAAATAAAATAACATAATATTTGTTAAAAGAAATAGTCTCAAATCCTTACAAAATAAAACACATGTTAAAATACAATAATTTTAGCCAATCTGAAACTTAATAAAAGTTAACTCAATCCTAAAACTTTACTATTTTTTTTCAAAGCACTGATACACATGAAAAGTTCTTCGAATACTTTAAGCACTTAGGATATGATCCCTCAAAGCATGGCCAAACTCATTTGTGTTCAGATGCAGAAAAGTGGTATACGTCATGCATTTTTAAAGTTTCATAACTCAGTCAATTTTAATGTTATATGAATGGGACTTTTTCTGTCTGTCTTGTCAGTGTAATAGGAAAATTTTACTAAATATAACTTATAGCACCGGGGGCTGTATAAACACTTAAATTTTGTAATTTTTTAAGAAATGTTTTTATTGACCCAAATCGCTTTTAAAATATTTCTTTGCCTCAAATGAAAACATTTTTGTAATATTTAAACTATATGTGTACGACTAACGGTTTAGGAATTAGCCATTGGACACTGTTGAGAGTGGACACCCTGTATACAGTAGACTCCCTTAAATCCGCGACCCTAAAATCCGCGTATTTTTTCAAATGTAAACAATGAAATCTACAGTTAAGTTGCAGGAACAAAATTCAACATGGCGTCGAAATTAGCGACTACTGCAATGTTTTTTTTTTACAAAATTTTTTGTTAATCATTCTCGCTATTACAGCTGATTTATTACTAAATAAATTTACATTACTTTTGATTTTATATAAATTAGCATATCTATATCAAAAATTCCATACTTCGAAATGGAAAAATCCACGAACCGGAACGCTATTTTTAAATTATCGTTCGCGAAATTTTTTTTTTTAATTATAGACAAATTTATTTCTAAACATACAAAGCAGTATAAGAAAAGCATTCAAGACTCTAAATAACAATGAAAAATGTTACTAAAGTTAAAAGTGCTAAGAACGAATAATGACGTATCGATCTTACAATCGCTCTACCACTAGATGGCAGCATAGGACTTTTGGAATCGAATTGAATCGATTTTATCAGTAATAATTTAATATTTTTCTAAATCTTTATTTTACATAATTATTTTACTAATTACTTACTTTTAAACTAATAAATTATTTTAATATTTTACTTATTTTAATCTTTCACTTTATTATAAGCCTTCATTATAATTTCCCTTGCTTAATTACCAATCAAATTAATGTTTCAAAAATGTAAACAAATCAATGACCAGAAATCTGCAAAATTCTAAAATCCGCACAACCTCTGGTCCCAAGCTGTGTGGATTTGAGGGAGTCTACTGTATACATAAGAAACATTTTTGTTGTAAGATATTTTTTATCAACATTTGCTAATCTTATGATAATTTCAAAGGAGCAAGTTTTTTTTTTATGTTATATTTATATTTTATTATTAAATAACACACAATTGATAGCTTTGCAATTTAAAATTTGTTTGTTATTTAAATTTAAGAGGTCATATAATGTATTTTAAGAACAGAGAAAAATATTGAGATCCTTATTAAGACTATGAAGTCATTCCCATCTATTAGACTATGAAGTGTTTGTTTACAAAGATTGTATTTAAGATCAGGATTGCCACTTGTTTCGGCAATCAAATTTCTTGCGCTTTCCTAAGCAAAAAATTAAATTTTCCCTCCGTAATTCCTCTGAGAATTTTCAAAATTTCAACGGATAAATTTTGCAAAGTACCAAAATTTAATAGCCAATTTACCCGGGGAAAATTGCCCATTTAACCCGGGTTTTTTAATAAAAGCCACCCGGGCTGGATTTTTGACAAAAAACCCGGGTTTTTTACAACCCTGCCACAGACAGTGGACAACTTTAATCTAGATAAATGCTTTAAAAAAAAGTATGTGCTGTATGAATTTCCAGTTTTTAATTATTTTTCATATTATGCTAATGTCATATAGTTTGCATAAATTTTATATAAAAATTTTAGTTTTGATGAATAATTAATTCAAAATTTCTTCATTTATAATAACTGAGATTCTGATGTAAAGTAGTACATCGAAAATTCTCTGACCATTTCAAATATTTAAAAATTCCCCTGACTTTTTGCCTAAATTTTCAAATTCCCTGACCCGTAGGAACCCTCTTTTCCGGTCTGTATGACCAAATGTCGAAATTCTAAAAAACCCTTCCTTTATTTATTTATTTTTGTGCACAGGAGTCAAAATATGATGAAATTGTAATTCTTTTTTTCTGAATTGGCGGTGCCCAAAATAACGATAAAATAGTTAAATTTCATTATCTTTCACCTTCTGAATTTCGGATTTTTCAGGCCTGCAGAACATGAAATAAAGCTAAAATTGTAAAATTAATTTAAAAAAATTTATTCTTTTATTTTTTTCATTAGAATCTCAGAATCCGAATTATTTCCAAAATAATAAACATTTCATCTTTATTTTTCCTCCTTTCCATAGAAATTTTTGGAGTCTGAGGAGACAGCAAAATAATAACTAAATTGTAATGATTTCGATTTCTTCTCAGTCCGCAGATCCAAAATAGTAAAATTTACATCTTGTGTTAAAGAACACTTCGACAGTTGAAATTTTTGGGTTTGCGGGCACGAAATTGTAAAATTAACAAACCGGAAAATATAATTTTTTATATTTGAAGCCCTAAAGAGATAATCAATGCCGAAATAGTAAGATTTTAGCTTTATTTTTCTTATATTCCATTATTATTTTAGCCAACGTTGCCAGCCCGGAGTCGTTAAAATATCCCATAAGTCTGAGTCGGCCATTTTTCCCACCGACTGCACAGCCCTGAATAAAAAAAACACATAATAAACAGAGGTAAACAAAAACTGAAGCGTAGTGTACCTTTTCTCTTAGTATTCCAAATCCTTAACTTTAAAAAAGTCTATAATATTATTTTGTACAGGCTTCTTATAAAAAATACACTGTCCATAAAAATTTTCGCACTTTTATAAGTATCCGAACAATTCATCTGTAACATTTTCGTGAAACAAGGCTCCCTTTCTTATTATAGCGAAGGCTTTTAGCATTTCTTCTTTTGGATGCAAATGATTAAATAAATATATATCATTTTCTTACAATTATCTGAAATAAACTCAAACATCCATCGCAACAGCAACCTTTCCGTTTGAATGTTGTACACGCACAAAAGTAGAATAACTTTCGTTATATAGGATATATTTTTCGTAATATGGATATTAATTTGCCTGTTAATGGTGTTCAAATTCAAGGTTCAGCAGAAAATTTCGTTAAGTAGAAAACTTCATTAAAAGGAAGTGCTACTGTATCTAAATTAGAATAGCAGAAAATTTTGTGCACTTAAAAATGAAAATAGCTTTATCAGAAAATACCCAATTTGGTTTCAAAAAAGCATTGCATAAAAAGAAAAAAGATCTATGTATTCGGCTGATCCTGAATTTATTGAGCTAAATATCCAACAATATTTGGTCTTCTACTGTTCAATATTCTGCAGAAGGGCTGAATACTAAATATTCATTACATTTCTAAAATAGAATAAATTAAATTTTGTCCCTTTCCTCCACTGATTATTAAGTTTGGTGACTATTTTTATGGACTAGCCAAAGGGTAGACATTGCTACTTGAGACAGGCTCTATAATTTTAAATATTGGCCAGGTCGCAAGCACTGGGCATCCACAATATTTTGACAAACTTTGCCTTTATGAGTTGGCAGTGTACACAGAAGTCTTTGGTCATAACAGCAGAATCTAATCCACAATGCTTTGATTACAAACCCAATGTGCTACTGATTTACCCAGTTTATTGATTTGTCCAGGTCAATATCTAAAAATTAATATGGAGCCTTCACAATTAAAGTAGATGAAATTCACTTTTTTTCCAACCAAGTTTAAGATGTATTTTTGCTCTATAGACAATTTATTCAGGGCTGTAACAAATCATGTCCTAAGTTATAAATGTGAGCAATAAAATACGCTAATCTTCTATGATTCTCATGAGTTCCTACGAGAGCTTCAAATATCTCTAAATAATGTTTAATGGATTTTATCCACTTTGATTCTGAACACCTCATGTAACGATGCACAGGGTGTTACGTTAAGTAGTTTCTTACAAATCAAAAACTACTTGCAAGAAACTTGTAAGTTACAAAAAGTAGTTTATGTCAGTATTTTTAATAACATGTGAATTATTTAATTACATCCAATATGAGGAGAGGAAATAAAGGTTTATTTATATTATACCAAGAGAAATAAGGTTCGAAATAAACAACTATTACATGTGTAAAGTTTGTAAGATTTTCTAATTATTGTTACATTACAATAAAGAGCAGAAATGTACAAAATAAAAAAAATAAGCTATTTATGCTATAAAGACCACACAAAAAAAACCCCAGATGCTTAGATCATTGCAGTCTGGACTAAAAATGAAGACGTATGCACATATGTCTTGGTATTGTAATAGAGATTTCATGACATACCACAGGTATGTCCTGGTGCTTAAGGGGTTAACTGTAGTATAAACGATCGGAAATTTATTACATTGGCCAAACTTTATTGGTGTTATTATTAATAATTACCGATTCATCAAATTGACCATAACCTATACATACCTCCCGGATCCAAAACTAAGTACTTGGCCAGATGCTGTTAAAAATAGTGTATGTTCTTTACCACAAGCTACTTCAATAATGGATGACTGAATCTCTAATGGTGCAAGAGACTCGTTTTCCTGTAGTTTTAGAAGACAAATGGTGCCATCTGAAAAATTAAATAATTTTTTTATTATAAAACTAATTATAATTTTTTAACATAAAAATTTACAATACTTTAATATATTTAGATATTAAACTAAAAAATACACATATTTTTTATGTAAAAATAATTGTGATACCATAGCTGACAACTTCTGATTTTTTTACCCCGAGTCAAATAAACATGTTGTGAGCAGAAAATTTATTTAATAAACTGTGCCTTATATTTATATGATACCTATTTGATTTCATTTAAGCAAAATTTCTGGTTCAAAATATGTTTATTGGGCTTAAAGAAATCAGAAGTAGGCAGATATGTGATGTTTATTTATAGTAATAAGAGAGATACTGTATTTCTATCAACAATATACCAATGAGACAGAAAATAAAAAGTTACAAAAATTAACATAAAAGTATTTCTATACGTCGCTAATTGAATTTTGAAAAGTTTTTTTTTTTTTTTAAATTTGTTTTGCATTTTGAAAAAAAATATATATAAAGATAATTCAAAATTTAAGGAAATTTTTCACAATTTTTTTTGCATGCATCATTGTTTCTAACTTAACATTGCCTCTAACAAAACTATAATAATTATATAGATTGGCTGAAAACTCTTTCTCAGATTCTAAATTTTTTATATTCACTGTGTAAGATAGATCCATTTTGCAATTGTAGAGAATTTGAAGAAAGAAACCCTTGAATTTTTTCTTATTTTTATTCACAACACAAAAGCATATCTTGACATTCACAAACAATGAAATATACAGTTCTGGTTTCAGAATCAAATTTCTCTAGTTAAAAATAACACTCTAATTAGTATGCTTTCAGCACATGAAAGCCTTAAATTGCATTATAAAATATATCCCCTGCCTAAATTGGGTGTAGATAAATTAAATAGAATAAAAAAGACAATAATGCAACAGCAGCACCATGCCCCATGTCACACTCTCAGAAAACCAAAGACTAACTGGTGATGTTATAATTATCATTATGACACAGCACAGAATGCATAGTGTTGCCATATGTTAATAAACAGAATAACTAAAATCTTAAATTTGATTCCTAATTAGTTTAGCACTGAACAGCAATGCAGAATGTTAGTGTGCACTGCAGATTATTTTAGACCATGCAGATTAACCTAACAGCTTAAAGTGAAATGCTAAGGATTAAAAATTTGCTAAAATATATTTTTAGAGCTCTAGATTTATTGTATTTTTAGACTTTCGTTCATCAGACAAAACCCTATTCATCTCAGTACTCTGTCTGTCACAAAGTTTGTTCTTGGAAACTGTATAAGTTAGAGACTTGAAATTTTGCATACAGTTATAGCTGAATACCTCTGACCCATGACAAATCATAAAATTTTGAAAAAGTCTCATATTATTTTAATTAAATGAATCCATTTAATGACATCCAACCGTTTATTTCTGCAATTTAGATTTTAAAACAGAACCTTAATTTCAGCTTTTTTTTGCACAGGCTAGATGGTTCAGTGATAACACATTTGCTTGCTATTCAAAAGATTCTTGGTTTGAAGCTGGGCATCAGAGTTAGAAAAAAATTTCCCTGAAATAGATTTCATTATCTAATACATTTAATTATATAGAAATTTTGTAATTTTTTTGCATTTTAAGGCCAAAAGTTGTTGAAAAATATTTTGTCAATTATTTTTTTTTAATTCAAATATCTTTTTTTTTGAGTAATTGAGAAATTTTATTTAAATAATTTGATTCTTTTTAATTTTTAAGCAGCTCTTACTTTTTATTAAGTTTCTTCTTTATATAATTAATTCTCATTAATGACAAGTGCTGCCATCTCATTTTCAATTTTCCACTTTGGACTACATTTCATTGTCTGGTGGATTTCTTTAGAAGAGCTTTTGTATTTTTTTTTTTTTTGCCATTTTAAGGACTTTGTTTCTTTTTTAAACAAAATTTAAGTCATGTAATTAAATACGCTTTTCAAATATACAAACATATGCTGTTACAATTGTCTGAAAAGCAGTTCTTGAATATTTTTAATTTGATTAAAAAAATAGTTTCCTCTTGTAATCATTTTAATATTAATATTTAATGGTGATGCCATATATATTCTTATTGATAAAGAATTAACAATTAGATATAAATGATTTAGATTTTTTAACTAAAGGATAAAGTGTTTCGAAAGGAATATTAAAAGAAACCCTTTGCACAACCTTCGATCACACTTATCCACTTGTTTTATTATCATATTTTACTGGTTGCTACTATTTCTTCTGATAGTAGGCTTCGTTCAGCCTTGTTGGGCAGCAGATAAATTTTGATTTTCTGCAGAAAATATCTGCTATTGAGTTTTCACAAATCATTGCTTTTAATTTTACATTATCCTCTATATATAGCAGAATTATAATAATTACACAGAATAGACAAAAAGCCTTTCCTTATACTGTGTTCACCGAGGTGAGAGAATGAAACTGAACAAACACACATGCAGATTGCTGATGATTAAACACCTAGCACTTTGTCAGGAGTGCCAAACAGACAGTCTGAGTTTCTGCTTTTTTTTCATGTCTGCTCTTTGTTATTGTCTTTCACAGCTAAAATTGACGATGTTTTCGAGGGATGTGGTATTTCTACACACACAAATTAAATGGAGAGTGAAAGAACTTCTTTCTGTCCATCAAAGAAGAGACTAAAAAGAAAAGCCTTAAGTAAGGCAGAAAAAGAATATGATTTTGAACGTATATAAAATGGCTTGAATAGAATCCTGAACTTCCGATTTACGAAATAGGGGACAGAGCTGCTTGTATAAAAGGGGTAGGTAAAGCTTTTATTTTTCAAGTGATGCGAGAGTACAAAAATTACGGTGCATTAAACTCTCTGAAGAAGACAAAATTACATAAATGTGTTTTAGAAAATACAGGCGATTTTGACAGGAATGCTATTAGGAGAAAAGTCCACAACTTCTTTTTTAGAAATGAATTACCCACTATAAATAAAGTTTTGAAAGTTGCAAATAATGACCCTGATTTGCCAACTCTTAAAAGGACAACATTTTATAATCTCCTGAAAGAATTAAACTTTACATATTGATGGAGCAGACGGGACAGTACTCTCATTGATAAAAACGAAATAACTGTGTGAAGAAAATACTTAAGACAAATAAATCTTTAAGAGAAGAAGAGTGTAAAATATATGAATGAAATACTTGAATGCAGGACATACAGTTAGTAAAGTTTGGAAAGATACTTCAATAAAGTCTTCAAAGAAAGCATTTTAATCTGACCTTTCTTCCGGATTAATATCTTCTCCAGGAAAAAGGAAAACAGGTGTTAATAACCTATATCGGTAATGATTCTGGTTTCGTGGATGAAGGGCTTAACATATTAGAATCCAATAAAAATAAAGATTATCATGAAGACATGAATTCCAAAAGGTTTGAAATGTGGTTTGCTGATATTTTACTTCAACTCAAACTACGTAAACGTAATGGACAATGCTCCTAATCATTCTAGAAAAGCAGAAAAAATACCAAATACTTCATGGAAGGAACAAAGAAATTGTCACTTTGCTTTTAACAAAAAATATCGCTTTTAAGGATGGAATGTTAAAAGTGGAACTATTGCAATTAGTGAAGGAAAATAAAAAAGCTCAAAATAAAACTGTTTTGCGATTAATTCCCCTATCATTGCGAGCTTAATCCTATAGAACTGATTTGGGCACAAATTAAGAACTTCATTGCAAAAGAAAACAAAACATTTAAAATGCCTCATATAAAAGATTTGCGAATTCAAAGTATCAGCAGAATTGGCATTTGTTGAAGAATGGAAAAAATGCATTCAAAATGTAACCAATGAAGTAGAAAAACAAATGTGGAATTTAGACAATGCTATAGATAATATAGTCAATTCCATAAGGATTAATCTCCACTTGAATACTTCACCATCATTTTCTGAAAGTGATTTTTGAGGTAAGTATTTTAAAATTTATCAAAAAACATGTACAAAAATTAAAAGAAAAAATAAAATTCGCCAAACCAGGGATTTGGGCCAAAAAGTGTGGCTCCTTGGCGATGTTTCTGAAACCCATTTGTTTGCTTTCATTCTATCATTTCCGTGAACAGACTATAGTTACAAATTGTCTTTAAATCCACTCAGGGGCGTATTTAAGCAGAATTCATTAGGGGGGCGTATATGACGATTTTGCCGACTAACTTAAATATATATATATATATATATATCTTTAAAAGTACGTTTCTTTGTATATATGCATCTACCCAGAGTCCTAAAATAGGCTGATTTTAAAACTCAATAACTTGCAAATGGTGACAGCTATAAAATTAAATTCTTGCAGGAGTGTTATGTAAGATGTCAGGAATTTTTTTACTGTGATTCTCGATTTTAGTTTAAAGTGTTGGTAGTAGATGGCGCTGCTTGCAATATGCGCTAAATCGGAGCCTGATTTTTGGCTTCTCTCTTTTCTCAATATTGATGCATTAAGAAGATTAAATATATGCAGTGGGACCCTAAGAACAAAACTGCATTGGCGACTGAGAGTCATTCCATATATTTAATCTCCTTCTTTCGCATCAATACTGATAGAGAAGAGAAAGAAAAAATCAGACCGCAATTTAGCACCTATTACTAGCAGTGCCATGTTTCGCTGCTATTTTAAATTAACATCGAGAATAGCTGTAAAAAAAAAAAAAAAAAACTCTTGACATCTTATATAACCCTCCTGCAAAAATTTTTTAAATAGTTGCCACCATTTTCAAGTTATTGAATTTTAAAATCAGTCAATTCATTTTAGGACACCCGGTATGTTCTATATAAAATTCAACATTATTAACCCATCGAGATCAAATTGTTCACTTTATAACGTCGAATACTTTACACTTTAGAATATTGAGGAGGATGTAAGGTAGATTTAAAGATGGATACACCCACGGTTCTCGCTGGCTTTTGACGAACATTAGCGATTTGGCGAATAAGAAATAAAAAACAATAGCCAAATGAAAAAAATAGTTAACAAAATAGATTTGGCGTGAAACACTGAAAAAGATATCTCTAACCCCTTATTGTATCCCTTTTTTTCAATATGTTCTACAATAACCTTTTTTTTTTTTTTTTGTAAGTGCTTATAAAATAGATATTCGACTATCTGCTGCAGAACCTATTAAAAATAAATGTATTCCAAATGTTTTCTAAATGTCTAAATATTTCAGACATTCTTTTAGCAGTCTAAATAAAAATTTAAAATGGCTATCTTTGATTTATCATTGTGAAAATTATGCACTAAAAATTGCTATGATATTTCCATTCTATCCGATAGAGAAAAAAATGACCGGCCAATGATACTTTGTATACAACTAACAAATAGTATGGTAAATGACTAATTTCAACAACAAAACTTTTCTTTATTTGGCATTTGATGCGAGTAATTTTGTTTTTATGCGACGCAGACATATAGATAGCGATTAACTGAGAACAAAGAAATAACTATTGCATATTCCTTTCTGTGTCTTTGGCTGTTGCTGAACTGAATTGGTTCTGAGTCATCATCGCTATAAATAGAGCTATGTACAGCAGAACTTCGATTATCCGAAGTAATTGGGACCGACCATCTTTCGGATAATCGAGAATTTTTCAATTTTAAGATTAAGGAGAAATATATGCAATATTTCTTATTATGGTAACAAGTGCTTAATAAAAATAAAGCAATAACAAAATAAAAACAAGAATCAATTACGTGAATTTTAATTTTGAAATTAAGTACCTTTTACATATATCACAAGAGTTTGAAAAAAATGTTTTGTTTATTGCAGTTTCGATTGCCTTTGCTTTGACGTTCTATCACGAAGTTTAATATTATTAGTTCACCAGTATCACTGTCATTCTGCTGCTCCAGCCATGTCAAACCTTTTGCAAAACATTCAAAAGTTTCAGAATAGCTAATTTGATCGTTTTCTTCGTTTCACTCTGCAGCTTACAGGAGCTCAAGTTAAATTCAAAGTTCAAAGGAACTCTAAGAAAGGGGATCAAAAATATTTATATGTACTCGTAATTCGCAAAGGACCGCATGCACACAAGGAATATGACAGTTCAAAAAAAACTTTCAAAATGGATTTTGCACACAAGGAATGTGATAGAAAAAAAAAAAGCTTTAAGAATGGATTTCGGTTAACCGAGAGCTTCGAATAAAAGAGGTTCTACTGTAAATGGCACGGTATGATTGAACATTTAAAGCGACATCAATTGTTCAGTAACGTGGATAAGAATCTCGACGGTATTGGAAAACACACACAAAAAAAGAGCATAAATTGAGTACTCGCAATTTGGCGAATTTGCTTAGTCACCAAATGAAGCATTTTGTTGCGATTTGGCGCAATGGCGAGCGGCAGCGAGAACCCTGGATACACCACACCTTCACTTATGTTACATTGTTCTAAATGTTCTGGTAAAGTATTTTGATATTTTTTGCTGAATGTGCAGATGGAAATCTGCAATTTGGATTAATTAAACAAGTTGAAGTCTTTGGTAAGATGCTACTTGGAACTTATACAGAATCAGCTTATTTACATTTACATTAAAAAGTATTAAATCAAAACTTATTTTAATTACATCTTTGTTCATTCATTGCATAGCATGCATTTTAACCCACCATTTTTTTAGACGAGTCCATCTATTCACGACAGAGCCCAAATCTAGGCATTTCAAAATATCCTTCTCAAATGTAAGCATCATGAGTGTATTCAAGCGTGGATATGTCATTGTTGTTCTTAGATATTTTTCACAATTTTTAATTTACAATGTTCTTTCATTCGAGGCAACTGTGACTGCAGAAGTTAGAGCCAGACGACTGACATGGTTCGCAAGTGGCAGAATGTATCTCAAAGGTTTTGTTTTCATGTAAATATCGTCCATTCTTTCAGCCTCTGCGCAAAAGTCTGACAAAACTTTCAACTCTGTGTGTAATGCTTCCATATCAGGAACTGCCAATCTTTCACGAAAGACCGCTTTCGTGAAACATTTCGGTACAGCTTTCTTAACCAGATTTAGTGTTACATTATTTTATCCAGTGGTGAGATTATGCTGATGCAATAATTAAGACTTTCAGCTATCACCACCGTAAGAGTATTCAGTACTTTCTGAGACTCCATGCGTTAGAACATTAGAAGTTCGGGAGCAAAGAGATTGTTTCAATTACCGTCTAACTTCTTTGGTGCCAATCTTCTTCGATACTGCATAGCAAATTCATTTAATAGATCAACACCTTACATGGTTTAAAAGAGAACTACACCCTATATTTCCCTATTCACATTTTCATTGTCATTGTTGATTGTTTTCAGTGATTTGATACAAGTCTTCAGTATTTTCGTAGCGTCTATTTTAAGAGTCTTCGACTTCATTTTTTCAGCAACTAACTTACACTTGTACTGAACGTTCTTCAGAAAAATCATAGTGAAGCAATGAAGTCAAGCGATAACATTTTCTTTCTTAAACCTCGTGGCTTGATCATTGTTTTGCTAACAGAAGTAGAGGAATCAACCTTTTCAAAATTTGTAGGATACATTCATATGAGATCCAAACCGCTTTCAACGATTCCGCTCGAGCAGTCCATCTCGCCTTAGAAAGATTCCGCAGCAGAAGAGCATTTTGTATTTCTTTGAGCTTGTCTACTAATGGCTTCTTTCGTTTAGTACCTGCTGTGAAAAACACAAGCATCTTCCAGCACGTCTATAACATTGCTGGCATTGTAGCTATGCGAAACGAAAGTGTTGAGTCTGTGACATTGACAAGGAACATAGGGCACAATTCGACCCACGTTTTCTCGACGACGAAAACGTCTCCTAAGTGTCGCTGAATTCTCCAGACGTGCTGCTTGTAAAATTGTATGACTGGAAATGAATCGTATGACCTGTTCTATTTTGAGCTCATTCTTTGTAAGGATGTGCGATATCTAGCATGCAAGGTCGATATTAGTTTTGACGACTTCTTTTAAAACTTCCAAAAGCCGATCGGATTTTTTAAATCTTTGTCGAAATATTTCAGCTCAACAGCTTATCGATCGTAGTGCGAAGCATCTGGTGTCGTATCTGCCATAATTCCATACAATTATACTTCTTGAATATCCTTGACTATCGTTTTGTGCACTGCTGTAGAAAAAATTTCAATCATCTCGTTTTGGGATGAAGCGAAAAGGTAAGTTATATGGTATGGGCTGAAACGTGTGTCCTAAAACATGTCCTCTGTTGTGGATTATGTCTGGAAATTAATTTCACAATTTCTCAAAAGTTTCCATTTTCGTCTTTGTCACTTTCACAAACCAGATCTTGTCTACTCAGCATTCGCGTAATATTCATTAAGATTACTACAATTGCTGTGCTGAATGTAAGGTGTTGCTGTTGCTCTTCCAGAATAATCTGTTTGCAGTTGCTCTCATCGAGTAAGTGATTATGCGTCATCATGAACTGGCAAAATAGGAAACCCCAAATTTGGTGGAAGTTGAAAGAGAAATGTGCGAACTTTCTGTTCTTTTCATTTCCTTAAGCTCTTCATTTTGTGTCCTTTATTTACACCACTCTCAACTGAACCATTTTGTATTTTTTCTCTCCCAGGTACTTCATGAAACAGCAAAAAAATTAGCATTAAGTTCTGTGCTATATTCCAAAAACGGTTGCCCTTTTGTACCAAGCGCCGTTGAAATGTCGCTGTGTATCTTACGGATGGAACCGTTTATCGGATATACGCTGAGTTTTGGCTGATACAGACCTAAACTTATCAAATATGTCTCTGATTGTCTAACTTCATTTTAGATCTTTTTCCTGGGTCATGTTCAATGATGGAATCGTTCCCACTTTCCGTAATGCTAACCTCTCGACCGTTCTTCTCGATATCTTTCACGATCTTACTATAAATATTTGACTCAGATGAACAATTTTATTTTTCCCTGTCAATATCTATGGTCTCCTTGAGGAACAAGAAAACACTTAATTCATCAGATGGGGTAAATTTTTCAATAATCGGCTTGCAATCATTTAAACAATCAACTAAATGATTCAATTGTCGAGCACATTCCAATATACCACGAGTAATATGAATGTCTTTACCAAAGTCGTCATCAACTTCAGTGCTAGTCGATCATCTAGATGTTCAGAACCCTACTAATCCGCTGCGGACTCTCAAAAAGACTCCTTTAAATATTGAGAAACAAGTCTCTCCTGGTTCTTTCTCAATTTATTTTCAGCAGTCACGCGAAGTCGAAGAAAGGAGAGGCAAACTTCAGATTTTTGAAAGAAATTAAGACAAATGCTAAGGATTGCTGTTTTTTAGTGTATCTCTCTATTCTAAAAAAAAAGTAACTACCGCTGTCACCGCCGCCGCCGGTTTTGAATTTTTTGTGACCGGAGGTCTTTCTTCGTTAACATTAAGAAAAATAATGCATACAAAAATATGAAAATCGGTAGTATTATACACAAATGTTTGATAAACACGCTGATGCAGACAGATTTCAGATCGAAGAATTATTTAAAGAGATATTTAATGCTAAAGTTGGACAAAATCGTTCCACTAAAAAAGTTTTATAGGAGCAAAAACTGTTCATAGGAATTTAAACATTTTTAGATCATTTTATGCGTTAGAATTTGCCGGAGTGCAGATTGCATTAATTTTTTTATTTTGACTCATTTTTTCAGGTTTTATTTCTATTTTAAATTCAAATTTTCAGCATTTCTAGAGATATTTTTTACAGATTTCAGAAAATTGTACTAATTTAAACTGTTGCCAACTGTATAAAAAGCGCAAGCAATAATGTTTGCTTCAAATTAAAAATTTATTTACACGTGACTATTATAAACAGGAAAAAAACTTTCAAATTAGAATTAAATAATTATGTATAAAAAGCAGGAACTTATTAAAAATTACGTCATAAAAAGTATACACGACACGTGAATTTTAAAAGAGAAAGGATATTGTAAAATAATAAATTCATTAACATGCGTTAGAAGTCTTAGGAGAAATTACGTCATATTTACGTCACATTATAGTTATTACATAAAATGAACACAAAATAATATTGCAAAAAAGTTTAAATTTAGAAATTGCGCTAGATATTTATTTAATATTTTGAGAGGATATTTTCAACTATTTTTGTTAGGAAAGCGCAAATAATATTTCATTGCTAACAAAAGTACTTTCACGCGATTATTTAAAAGAGAAAGAATAGCTTGGTAAAAATTACGTCAGATTAAAAACGATTAATTTAAAATGTCTCATTTAAAAGAACTTTCTTTTCGCTTTGTTAAAAAATACCAGGAGACAAAGACTCTGTTTACTTAATTCCTTTTATATTAGCTTATTTTGAAATGTTGTTACACGTGTCTACGTCATCAAGTTATTTTTATTTCGACGTTTTATTTGTATTTTTATTAATGTTGTACGAATTTATTTGTTCTTTCGTTATTTAAAATAAAAATTATGTCAATTTGTATAATTTGGCGAGTGGTTTGGCGATTTATATAATTTGGCGAAATGGGTCGACGGGATAATCAAGTAGTACCGCAGCGGATTTGGCGTTAAAATTCCCCAATCAAAGAGAAATGAATAGAAATTCGTTTATAGGGAGATCGCCACTGTTTTTTAAATTATAATTCAATCTTTCGAAATCTTTTTAAAGCCGATCAAATTAGCGTGCATTTAGAGCCTGCGGTGTCTGGACGGGGGTTGGCGAGCGTAGCTCGTAGGGGGCCGAGCCCCCTAGTGTTTTAAGAAAAAAACGTAAAAAATTAAAAAAAAAAAATTGATTGTTTCAGAGTTGTATTGATCGGTACTGACTACTTAGAATTTGCCGACTGTGATCAAAGTTGCCGACATTGGGGGGGCGAGACGCCCCCCTACGCCCCCCCAGTAGCTTCGCCCCTGAATCCACTATATGTAATATAAAAATACAGCGATACCGTGGACGCACTATAGCACGTAAATTACGCGAAAAATCGGACGCGAAAAATAAAAAAAATAGCTCTTACGCGTCCCACGGGACACGTAATTTCGTCAAAAAATCTCGAGAAAAAGTCGATTTTCGTCAAAGGATCGCAAAAAAAGCGCAATTTTCATCCAAATAACGCGGGAAAAACGCGATTTTCGTAAAAGGGCCGCGAAAAAATAGCGTATGTCGTCAAAGGATCGCGAAAAAAACAGCGTATTTCGTCAAAGGATCGCGAAAAGATGGCGAATTTCGTCAAAATATCGCGGAAAAAAGCCGATTTTTGTCAAAGGACCGCGAAAAAAGCGCAAATTTCATCAAAATATCACGGAAAAAACGCAATTTTCGTAAAAGGACTGCGAAAAAATAGTGTATTTCGTCAAAGGATCGCGAAAAAATAGTGAATTTCTTCAAAAAATCGTGGAGAAAAGCCAATTTTTGTTTAAAGGTCGCGAAAAAAGCGCAAATTTCCTCAAAATATCGCGGAAAAAAGGCAATTTTCGTAAAAGGGCCGCGACAAAATAGCAAATTTCGTCAAAAAATCGCGGAAAAAGCCGATTTTTGTCAAAGGATCGCGAAAGAAACGCAAATTTCATCAAAATATCGCGAAAAAACGCAATTTTCGTAAAAGGGCCGCGACAAAGTAGCTTATTTCGTCAGAAGATCGCGAAAAAAAAAGCGAATTTCATCAAAAAATCGCGGAATAAAGCCGAATTCCGTCAAAGGATCTGGAAAAAAGATCACATTTCGTCAAAGTATCGCGGAGAAAACACGATTTTCGTAACAAGTTCGCGAAAAAATAGCGAATTTCGTCAAAGGATCGCGGAAAAAACGCGAATTTAGTCAAAGCATCTAAAGCACCAAAAAAGATGTGCAAACTAAACTTATAGGTAGAACATTCACAAAATGGGATTTAATTTTTTTTATGAGATTCTTAAAAATACAGCATGATTTAAGTGTACTTTGATAATGTATTCAGGGGGTGGACCAGCGAACTCCCCCCCCCCCCCCCGTTCTTACTGCATTGCAATGTCTCCCACCTTTGGAAGATTTAGGATTTCATGCTTATTAATGATTTAGATGTGAATTTCCCTTCCAAGGAAAATGTCTGATTCCAACACAGATCTATGCTGACAAAATAATTCAATGGGAAGTGTAATAAAAGCACCCATTCATTCAACAAAAAGTACCCTTTTACTTAACATAAGTATTCTTTTTTTCAGGAAAAATATCTTTTTCAATAAACCCGTCTTGCCCCTTTTTAAAATAAATGCGAACATCAGTGATACTTGTTAGTGGAACTTGGTATCGTCTACTCTCAAATAAGCAATATTTTACAATTAAAATTGTATCTTACATTTTTACTTTAAAAAAAGGAAAATTTCTCTTGAGATTTTTTAAAAATATCTTATTTGAATGCAAATAATACTGGCTTTAATTCATTATTTATTTATTATTAAAACAATAATTAATGCATTTATTTTATCTTTTCCTAATAAACAAGTTTCATTTATTCCTTTAAAATATGAATTATTATTGATGGGGACCCGCTTTTTTAAAAAAGGGACCCAGATTTTTGGAAATCCTGGGTCCTGGGGACCCAGGATTTTTCAAGTACAGCGACATCACTGAAATATGAAACTTATACCAAAGTTTTGGGAAATTAACCAAGTTTTTTGGTGCCAACCAAGTAGTTGCGTTGTTGGTGTGCAGAAGTTCATGCCTATCATAATATGATTTTTCTGAATGATAGATCAGTCATGATGGCCTAATCCATCAGATATTTTATGGGATTATGTCTAGGAAAAAATCTACAGAACTCCAGATCTTTCATTTCAGCAAAAGCAAATATTTACAGGCACTGCATTGATATCCCTTGGGATATTGAATAATTCATTGACACAACCTTAATATTGACTAGATGTGCTACAACTACCAAGGATGTTTACATACAGACTTACTGGTGTGTTTTCCAGTTGCCCATTAAAATAGGTTAGTTTTACAAGTTTTTCTCATCAATTCCATATCTCTGTTACTTTCTGGAAAGAATAAATCCAGTTTGTAATAAGGGAAAGAT
Organism: Maratus speciosus; assembly: GCA_963932465.1. NCBI lineage: Eukaryota > Metazoa > Arthropoda > Arachnida > Araneae > Salticidae > Maratus > Maratus speciosus. Next base: position 176,182,419 of record OZ010799.1, on the reverse strand, counting down.
TTTTCAGACATTGTGTATTATTAGACAGAACAAAAGTAATTATATTTAAAAATAAATTTTGTTTAAAATGTTTTACATAACTTACCAACATTTGGCGACTTTTTAAAATAAGAAATTTTAGCTTTTAGTAAAAATTTTAATTATATTTCTTACCTATTCTTCATCTTAATCAAGGATGGTTCAAGAACTTAATCTGAAGTAATATAATGCATTGACACGAAGTATAGGTGCAGATTTACAGCCGCAAGCCGCCATGTGGTGACTAAATTTTTTGCTTTGACCATTAACTTTTAAGTCACTATGCGATTTACAGGGATGACCCTTTTCCACCAAATGGTGGATTTCTGCTTTTTTCTTTTATTTTTTAAAAAAATCAAATCCACAGATCCTCTTCCATAATTCCACGGTATTTACAGCTTTTGGTCTTCTTTCTATAGCCCATAATTAAAATATATGATTAAACATAGATGCCACATTTCCAAGAATCTGCAAATTTCCTGCTTTTTTCTTAAGAAAAAAAAATCTGCCATGTATGTGGATTCAAGGGGAAAAAATTGTGTTGATATGCACCGTGCATGAACTCAGCAGCAGCGGGTATACCTGAATTAGTCAGTGATGCAGAAAAAGTGATGTTGAGATGAGAATAATTTTGAGTCTCACTCATTAAATTTTTAACTCTGGGATTATTAAGAAATGTTCTTACAGTTAACATTAGGTATCGGCATGTGATTCTTCCACGAATTAGCATATTTCATCAAATTATTATTTATATTTTTAGCAGATTTCTTCAATCTACTTGTCAATCAATCATGAAAGGGAATATCCTCAATCGATTGCAAACTTTGGGAAAACAGTCAAGGATAAATTGTGCAAATTTTGTTGATGACTCGACAAATGAAACCACGAATTTCACCAATTGCTCATGAAATAAAACCGCTAATTTCCTCAATCAGTCTCGGAAAAAAAAAAAACATGAATTTTTTCAAATAGTCGAGGGAGAAAAACGCGAATCTTATCAAATCGATTACAGAAAAAATTATGAAATTTGTTAATCAGTTGTGTAAACAAGAACAAATGTTCATTTCGTCAACTGGTTGCGGAAAAAAATAGGGAGTTCCATCAATTGGTCCTGGAAAAAATCGTGAATTTCGTCAAACGGTCACAAAATAAATCTGTGAATTTCATCAATTGCTCGTAGATTAGATTAAAACAACAAATCTTATCAAGTGATTGCAGAGAAAAATAAAACTGCATATTTAACCAATCAATTGCAGAAAAAAATGTGAATATCGTTAAATGGTCGTGGAAAAAAAAATAATGAATTTCGTCGTATGATAGTGAGAAAAATTGTGAATTTTGTTAAGGAGTTGCAATAATAAAACATGAAAATCAGCAATCAGTCACAAAAATTGCAGTTTTTTGTCTCCATAGTTATTAAAAAAATCCACTTGCCAACAAAAGTTGCAACGAAGTTTATAATGTTCGATCTTTCTCTATCATCCTTCAATATCACAAATTGTTAAATTTATTTTATTCATATCTAAAAACCAAAAGAAAATAAATCTTCCCTATATTTTTAGATTTTTACAGACATGTTTTTAGATGCAAATGCCCATATTGAGTGTTTATTTTCAGTTACGAAGAATCCTTTTCTTTCTTTTTTTTGGGGGGGGGGGGGGGGAGAAGTTTATATATGAAACAAAAAACATCAGGAAATTGTTTATTCATAAAATGTTCAGGTCTTACATTAAAAACATTTATTCCTACAAACTGTATATATTTATGGTGGAAAGATTCTATAAAATTCAGTTGCTGAATTTAATGGAGAAAAAATAAGTTATTAATTCATTTAAGTTTAATTTAAAATTTACTGTTTGTTACTTTTAAGCTGTAATAGCAGACAATCTTACCGATAAATGATAACATTTTTAACTCAACGTAATTATGCATTAATAGTTATTTTTCTGAGGAACAATGTGGTTTAACCACATAGAAAACCGAAATCTTGACCTTTTAAAAACATACTTAGGACGAAAGATTAAGACCAAAACCCATAACAAACTTTAATATTATTAAATAGCATAGGCGTAACCAGCCTTTTGAACAGGGGGGGTGCCCAGACTTTTTAACATGAACATGTTGGATACAAACAATATCTTATATAGTAAAACCAGCTAAAACGAATCCCATAAAACCGATCGAATTTCCGTTTTAGACAGTTTTCCATCTTAGGAGGTATAATTGTGTGGTATTTCTTTTAAAAAGGGCTCAAACGCGATTTTTGTTTGTGGGAGTGTTGAGAAGGGGTTCAAAATATTAAAACTAAATCTAATGGTAAAAAAAAAGATACGTAAATGTCCTTGCAGCAGTGATATAAGACAGTGACTAAGTGTCATCACAACTGTAAAACCTTTTGGCACCCAACTTCTTATAAAGATTAAAAAAGGCCTTTAATCATGCTGGAAACTTCTATAGGCACAGGGGAACACTGCATGAAATCTAAAATTATCTCAGTCAAAGTCTTGTAGATGAAATTTTGCTGGATGATAAATCTAAGATAATACATGCGGTACATCAGTACATGTGCACGAAATTTTTTCAGAATGTGACTCCATGACTTCTTAGGGTTCACCGGAGGGACCCAAGAAATTTTGGATGAAAGTCTATATAAATAATTATTATAGTATTATAAATAATTATAATATTCATTAATAGCGTAATTTCCTGCCTATAATCCGCGGCTCAAACAATCATGTTTCGACCTAGAAATTTTATTTCATTATTTAAGTTAAATATTTTTCGCGATTTAATAAGTTACGTTTTATGAAACAAGATTTCTGGGTCTGAACCTAATTGTTTGATCCGCAGATTATAGGCCGGAAATTACGGTAATTCAGGTTTTTTACCCCAGAGTGTGTCGAATATATTAGGTAAAGCAGGTCATGATAATATACACTAAATTTTATCAAGATGATAAAAATTATACTATCATGATACGACTGTAATAATAAAGATAGGCGCTTGTTGTCTCTCTGTGTGTGTACGTGCGCGCTCGCTGAGCTCTGAAAAAACAATGTAGCCTGCACCCGTAAGATTTGACAGGACCTGTGTGCCTGAATTCATGCATATAAAAGACAATTTCTGGAATTTTTCAATTAATTTTTTTTGCATTTTGCGGTAATTTTTTCAAATAATTAAAAAAGAATCCGATTTCAATATTTTACCCAGTAAACTTTGTCTTCTTTTCAATAAAGTGTTTTCGAGATTCTTACAGCGATTTTTCAATTTTTTAATGTTACCTTTAGAGGGGTTTTTCGCATTTCGCGGTGATTTTTTTTTTTTTTGACATTCCTAAAACGAATCCGGTTGAAATCTTTTACCCAATTAGTTAGTTTCGTTCCCTGTGGTTTTATAATCTTTTCCGAATTTTTAATTCACTTTCTAGCGGGGGTTTTCGTGCTTTAAGGCGATTTTTTGACATTTTTTGAAGCAAAAAAAAAACTCTGGTAATTTTTGCAATTGCGTGATTAAATTCGAATTGAACAATGTCAAATCAGCTCTTATAAGAAAGCTGAAAATTTAATTTTGCTCGAAATAAAAAACGCAATAATTCAAGATTCGCTTGTTTCGAGACAGAAGAGGTCGCAGCTTGCTCGGGAGTACGTTGCCGAAGGCAGTCCCCCCCCCCCTCCTAGATTTGTTTAAAAAAAAACTAACCACTTCTCTAGTAATGAAGTTTTCTTTCAGGGGTAGGGTTTGAAATAATGCGCGGAATCGCACGATTTGTGCACAGAAAAGGAAAGTCTCTCTTAATAAAAAATGCTGTGCAGTATTTCCCCCTTCAAATTCTTTCACAGACCTGTGATTCTTCAGTAAGTATTTTAAAAAAATTGGGCCCGCGATTTTTATTTCTTTTATGGAATTTCTCAAAATCAATTCATGAATCAGTCCCGAAAAAAATTGAGAATTTCTTCAAACGATCGTGGAAAAATATCGGGAATTTCGATAAAAGAGTGCAGAAGGTAATCGCCAATTTCATTTAACGATTGCGCAAAAAAATTACGAATTTCGATAAAGGATTGACGAAATTTTTTTTCAAATTTCGTCAAAATGTTCCGGAAAAGAGTAGAGAATTTTGTTAATTGGTACGGAAAGATATCGAGAATTTTTCCGAACGGTCGCGCAATACTACCCCGAATTTCGACACATGATCTCCCTGTAAAATTATCAGTTTCATTTTTGTCAATCGGTCGCAACAGAAAATAAATTTCGTCAAAGGATCGCCGAAAGAAAGCGCGAATTTCGTCAAAAGATCATGGAAAGAAAACGCGAATTTCATCAAAGGATCGTGTGCTAAAGAAATGCCAAATTCGTCAAAATATTGCGGTAAAAAATGCGAATTTCGTCAAAGGATAGCGGTAAAAAACACGAATTTTGTCAAAGGTAAGTGGTGAAAAGTGCGGATTTCGACAAAAAATCGCATAGAAAGACGTGAATTTCGTCATACGATTTTGGGGGAAAATTGTAAATATCATGAAATGATCACAGAATAAAATTGCGAATTTGTCAAAATTTACTGCACTGGGCTAAAAGTTTGAAACGGGTTCTTTTCCTACTTTCAAAAGAACGCCGAAAAACGAGAAAAAACTCTAAAAATCGTATACAAATTTTCAGAGGAAAAAAATTACTATATTGACTTGAAAAACTGCAACCATATTCCTTTCAAGAATGTCAAAAAATGGCCACGAAACACTAAATTCACCTAACCAACCAACCTGCAGATTAATTTGAATTTTCTGTGCTATTATTTTTCATTTACAAATGAGGCAGGGTATGTGTCCCCACCCCCCACCCCTTTACCTCGGCTAATCGAAATTTGGAATTATCGTTTCACATTTGCATCCCCTTTCATTTTTTCTTTTTTAATTCTTTCTTGACTTTAAACTACCAAAGCAAGGAGACAAATAGTTTCTATCCTCATCAAGAACTTGCGTTAATTTCTCATGAAATTGCAAAAACATGCAATAGAAAGAACGGCGTTAAAAACATCTCCCACAGACAAAGGACTTCAAAGTGGGATTATAAAGCCACCTTTTTGAATTACTATGATTAATACAGATTCTTGCAAATATTCTAGTTTTAAAAAAGATAAACAACATAATTTTCTTTTAAAAAAAAAGAATGTGGGTTTCTTTTTTTATCACATTTCAAAACTTAGCCGTTTAGTTTTCTGAACTAAACTAATTGAACTCTGCTTTCACTTCTTCTTTTTTCTTTTGAAAATTTCAATTTTTTAAAGTAATTGTGCTCGAGTCTGCGGAAACGGGGGAGTGCCCGGGCACCCCCCCTGGTTACGCCTATGAATAGTAACATGAAAATAAAAAATCACAAGTATGGTGTAGGTATGGTGTAGGTATACAATATGTTGTAAATTTAAAAACTAAACAAACATTAAAATAAAATACAACAATAGACCGTGATCAATAATTTTTCCATACAAACAGTTAACAACATCTTCTTCGACACTAGTTTCTGTTTTCTGATTCAATGCCTCATGATGTTAGATGGGAATCGGTTTGATTTCATTATGACATAACAAAGCTTATGCAAATAAAAGCGATGGCTTGCATTTCCCAGTCCTAAGAGTAGCTGATAATTTTCTCAGGTTTTGGGGTACATTTTAGTAACTCCGCACCCCCATCCCGAGATTTTACGACCAGAATTTTTCCCCCGATTCCCCCTGACACATAAAAAACCTGTTAGAAAATATTATTTGGCACAAAATTAAAATGCATTGTTGTAGTCAGGCTGTGTTTTTCTTTTCATGGGGCAAACAATTAATTGCGTCCTAAGTATTTCTTCCCTCATCTTTGAAGCCAACATTGGTTGTAGATCTGATTATGGAACAGTAGACAAGAAATTTAATATAGAATTAAGAGAAAGAGAAAATTTTTACAAGTCTATTTTGAGAAATTCATTAGAAATAAATTTTAACACATTCGATTAAATATTATTCCGATTTTGTAATAGTTTTAGATAAATTTTTACAAACAATTTAAAAAATAAGATCATACTTTACCATAAAAAAGAACAACAGAGTAGCTATCTGTTGATTTTATATCTCTAACATTTTGCTGTTTGTTGCATGAAATTGAAATCACATCATATACGCTTTTAGAAGAATAGTGCAACAAATCACCATCTTTTGAAAATGCAAAGACTTCATTAACACCACACCTAATATTTAATTCTTTATTATAATCTTTGAATACTTCAATTGTACCTTCTCTGGAATTAAAAAATCCAGCGTGGTAATATTTACTCCCTGCAAGATAATGCAAATGGTCAGATAAAATTTTACTTATTTTATTCTGGAAAAAAGTGTATAATTAAATACTTTTTTTTTTTACCAATTTTATAAATTAAAAAAGACCATCCTAAGTACACATCATCGATTTTGGCTTCAGGTGATGATATAATGCTATTAAATACTTTCGATTTCGCATATTTTAATAAATATTTATGCTCTTTGCACTCGAAATTGAGTAGTTTAGAAAATAAATTATCCCCAAAATATATGTAAATAGTTCTTTCAACTGTTTCCATGATTAAATAGGAAATTATTTTAACAAAAGAGTTGATATTTCTGTTAATCACCTGTTAAAAAATAAACCGTAAACCGAACAAATAGATAGGCAAACGTCTATAGTGTACATGAGACCATTTCGCCAATGAAAATGGCAAATCGGAATCTATAAACAAAGAGTGTGTTCAAGAAGCACGCGCGCAGCGCGCGCGAGCTCAGGAGTCAGGAACATGGAGTGGGTCCATATCATGGATGTAGTGTGTTCAGGTAGTGTACAGGTAGGCACGTAGTGTGTTCAGGAACAGATCATGGATTTGATTAATTAAGGTGCTTGTCAGATACACAATAAAACATATGATATAAATCTATAAAGGTAAGTAAAAATACTTACCGATCCAAGGTAGGCCGCCTTCTTTAGAATCAGAACTTATTAATTCCAGGATAGATTCGGCAATTAAAAATAATTCACATCAAGTAGTCGGAAATGAAGAAACATCTCTTTCATTTTAGATTATTTATATGGCTCACTTATACAAAAAAAAATATTTACATTATATACATACGATGAATTAATCTCGAATTTGTTAAAAACATGTTTGATGGGGAAAAAAACCCACATCTCAAAATCGTTCTTTCGTTCGATCTACAAAACAAAAAGTTTCTGTTGCCAAACGACAAAAATAAATAGTCCTCATTCGAAGGGAAAATGTCCAGGGAGGTCGGGAGAAAATGTCCGTGGAGGTCGTGTTTTGTAATATCCTCCCACCTTTGAGGTTCAGTATAGTGAAACTCAAAATTTCATAAATTTAGTCGTTGCGGCTGTTTCAGTTTTCTACCAGCTCGAGATCGTCGATTGCCATCCTCAGGTATGGAAGACTGGTGCACAGGAGCAGGAGTGATATCCAAAGGTTCAGCTACAGAGACAGGATCTGATGACTCGGGCTCAGGAGCAGGAACAGAGACGCTATCCAAAGGTTCAACTACAGAGGCAGGATCTGAAGACTCTGGCTCAGGAGCAGGAACAGAGACGCTATCCAAAGGTTCAACTACAGAGACAGGATCTGAAGACTCTGGCACAGGAGCAGGAACAGAATCGTCGTCTATAGGAGCAGGAATTCTGTCTACTAAAAAAGGAGGCATTAGTTCATTATTGATTTCAAGAGGATATAGTCTTTTAAGGGATCTCAAAAAAGAACCCGTTTTGGTTTTAACTTTGGCTACCCGGAATTTTCCGTCTTTGCCGGGATATAGTTCTTCAATTTTTCCCAAAGGCCAATTAATACGTTTTGAATTATCGTCCCCAATTAAGACAATATCGTCTTTTTTTAACTCAGTTTCCCTATTTCTACCCGCATTTTCTCGAAGTTGCCCCAGGTATTCTATTCTAAAGCGTTTTCTAAGATCTTCTCGGATTCTTTGCTGATAAGCAAATCTTTTTTTCATTATTGTTGAATCAAGTAGGTCAAATTCAGGAACTCTCGAATCTTTGATATCTTGCAAGAACATCGCAGGGGTAAGAGGGTCAAGATCATCATCATCTGAGATATATGTCAGCGGTCTAGAATTGATTACACTTTCCGCGTCACATAACACGGTGTATAATTCTTCATAATTTAGGCTGGCCTTTCCAAGCACTCTTCGTAAAATACCTTTTAACATTCCTATCATGCGTTCAAAAAAACCTCCCCACCAGGGAGCTGAAGGTGGATTAAATTTCCACTGTATTTTTCGTTCAATAGCAAAATTTTGCAAGCGTTCAAAATTTATAGACTTCAATTCTGATGATGCTTTCACTAGATTTCTTCCGTTATCAGAAATAATAATAGAGGGTCTCCCTCTTCTTGAGATAAATCTTCTCATAGCTAATAGAAGATTTTCCGTTGAAAGTGAAGATACCAATTCAAGATGAATTGCGCGAAATATGGCGCACGTAAAAAGAACTATCCAAACTTTCGAGCCATTTCTTAAAAATAACGGTCCGCATAAATCGAGACCAACACTTTCAAATATTGAAGCATCTTTGACTCGTTCTTCAGGGAGAGGGGCAGTAGGTGTCTCAGCAGGTGAGGCAGTGAATCGTCTACATGTCATGCAACTTTTTATAATTTTTCGAACTGTACGCCTGCATCTTAATACCCAAAATTGTTCGCGCAAAACTGACATTACAATTTGTATCCCTGCATGAAAAAGTTCAATATGTTTTCTTCTTATGAGCGAATAGGTAATATTATGATCGAAAGGCAGAACTATCGGATACCGGAAAGAATGGAAATCTTTTCGCATAGAGATTCGTGTTTTTACTCGAATTAGACCTTCCTCATCAGTAAAAGTCTGTAAAGAGGTATAACATGGTTTAGATTCACTTAATAAATATCTCTGAGCATATTTCAATACGACGTGTTCTGCGTGATTTATTTCCTCAGATGTTAAAATTTTCTCTAAATTTCGCTCATTCGGTGTCTTTCTGATATTTCCAAAAAATCTATACATCCAGGCAGTAACTTTTATCATCTTCAAATATGAAGATGTATTTTCATATAACTCAATTGGAGTTTGAGAGATATTTACTGCACTGACAACTGTCTTTCTTTTTTCAGAGTTAATTATTTCAAAATCGGGATTCAAACTACTTTTTGGCCAAAATTCTTGAGGTTTTTTCAACCAATCAGGTCCCTCCCACCAGAGGGATTGTTTAAGGGATTCCGCGGAACATCCTCGGGAAGGTAGATCGGCTGGATTAAGAGTTCCAGGCACATAGTGCCAATTTTCTGGATTACTAAGAGATCGAATTTCTTTAACACGATTGTATACGAATGGAGCCCAGTTTTCACTTCTTTTTATCCAGTACAGCGCATTACTAGAATCTGTCCAGAAAAAAGTTGGAAGATTTTCTAATTTTAAGTCGGACTTAACCCCTTTAGATAATCGTGCACCAATCGTACATGCGAGGAGTTCGAGTCTGGGGATGGTAACACATTTTAGCGGTGCTACTCTGCATCGTGCTTGGATCAGTTGACATGATGTTGATTTTTCGTTCTCATTTCGTAAATATATGCATGTAGCATAAGCTACCTTGCTCGCGTCACAGAATACATGCAAACTTAAATCACCGATGTTATCTGGGTCGCTTATTAAACATCTAGGTATAGCAATATCTTTAAGTGAGCTCAATTGATTTTTCCATTTCTGAAATTTTTGGGCAAACGGAGTTGGTAATTCAGAATCCCAAGTTATTTTCTTTTTCCACAAATCTTGTAGAAGTATTTTGGGGAAAAGAGTTACTGGACAGGTATAACCGATGGGGTCAAAAATTTTATGAACTTCCGACAATATTTTCCTTTTAGTGATAAGTTCAACATCTTTATTAATTTCCCTTACATCTATGGAAAGAACATCTGAGGGCAACAGCCATCGTAGGCCTAAAACTGGGACAATTTTGTTTTCTAAGGAAAAATCTGGTTTCATTGAGGAGTTAGAGTAACTGTGTTCCCAACCTCTGAGGTCAAATTTAGCTTGGCTGAGAATGTATTTTGACTCTGTTATAAAATTATTGAGTTGCTTTTCATTGTCAACACTAGTGACACAATTGTCAATATAAAAGGATTCTGAAAGTTTAGAAGCTGTTTCCTGCATAGAGGGAGGTGACTTTTTTAAGTGGTGTTGCAAAGTTGCTCCCAATAAATAGGGACTGCATGTAAGCCCGAAAACAACTCTTCGATGTTGGAAAATTTTCGTTTCTTCAGAATTTCCCTCCTTCCACCATAAAAATTTTAAAAATGCTCTGTCATTTTCATTTAAGCAAATCTGTAAAAATGCTTTTCTTATGTCTGATATTACACCAATTTTCTTCAATCGGAACCGATTTATCAATGAAGGGATAAGTTCTACTAAATTGGGGCCTTTCAACAAACAATCGTTAATAGAGGGTGAGCCTTTTTCCCTAGCGGACCCATCAAAAACAGGGCGTATTCGGGTAGTGGAATTTTCTTTTATTACTGCTTTGTGTGGCAGAAAAAATTCAGCTTCCGTTCCTGGAGTTGATTCGACTTCCTCAATAATGCCCTCTTGAAGCCACTCATTAAATACTGCTTCATAGGCAGCTAAATTGCCGGATTTCTTTAATGAATCTACGCAGTTTTTTAATCTACGTTCTGCAATTTTCCGAGCACTGGGGAGAGGGGGATGACCAACAATCCATGGAAGACTAACCTGATAACGTCCTTCATTGTTTATATAAATATTTTTGTTGAAATGTTCTTTTACGGCTTGTTCGAGTTCTAAACCAGACCCTTTGTCACCTGGATCAAGAATTCCTAAAGTGTCTAAACGCCATAAATCTGTGAGTTTTGCTTCATTTACATGTAAGGATAAAACAATTTTTGTGGAATCGTTTGTATCTTTTTCATTAGTTTTACCCATCAATGTCCACCCCAATTTGGTCTGTATAGCAGTTAAATTACTATCCAAGGATTTAATTTTCCCCGTTAATAACTTTCCATAAATATCTGCTCCGATAAGTAAACTTATTTCTTGTGCATTTGTAACTTTTTGCTTCCCTGTATATGCATCGTAATCTGTGAATTTTATCCCATATTTTTTAGCTTCCTTTATCCAAGGCCCATTTTTTATTTTTGGAACCTCAGTACATATTTTGTCTTGATCATAGATATCAAAATTACATTTAAAAGTATCTTCTAAATTACTTAAATATATTTTATATCGCTTATGAAAGTGTGTTTCTTGAATACCACCAAAAAGACCGTGAATCATTTTTTCTTCTCCTATTGCTTCGTATCCCATTCGATTAATAATATCTTTACTCAGATAAGAACGTTGACTACCTGTGTCTATCAAACAGCGTACTAACAAGTGTTTATCTTGATCCTTTGATTCTAAACGGACAGTTAAAGTCTGCATTAATACTGCGCGATTACAAGTTTTATTTGATAATGTCGTGCTTTCATTATTTTCTTGTGATCTGGCATTTTCTTTTTCGGGACATAAAATTTTATAATGCCGTTTAAAACAATTGCTGCATTTAACAAATTTTTTACAATATTTTGCTATGTGCCCTGCATTTTTGAGACAAACAAAACAGTAACCGTACTGCTTTAAAGTTTCCTTTTTATCCTGTAATGATTTATTTTTAAATAACTCACATTCGATCAAAAAATGTTTTTCTTTACATTCCGGGCATTTACTTTGTTTAGAAAATGATACCGTTTCATTTATTAAGCCAGATGCTGAAGGAATTATTTTCGGCGACTGCTTGTCGCGCACTGGCCTCCCAGGCGTAATGTCTGCGTTCGAAGACTCTTGATTAGAAATTAAAAAAGCAGTTCTTTCTCGGGAAATAACTTCCATTTTCAAATAATCAATTATTTCCGTAACTTTTAATTCTTCATCGTTACCACATTTTTTTGTTATTTGTAACACTATGTCAGAAGGTAATAATTTAATTAGAATGGGAGAGAGTAACGCTGAATAATTTTCAATCTCCAATCCGAGAGATTTCAGATTTCTGATTTCGGTCTGGCAAGTGTCCAGCAATTTGCGGAGTGCATAAACGTCACTGGATTTCTTTACTGAATTAAGTGATAAAAGTTTATGAAGGTGTGAGCTAATTACTAATTGTTTCTTACCGAAACGTTCTTTTAGAGTTTCTATTGCAGATAAATAGTTACTATTAGTTAAACTATAACCTTTTATACAGTTAGCAGCATTTGAAGTCAGATATGACTTTAAATAATTGAATTTTTCTACTTCAGACAATTCTGCATTTTTATGAATTGTAGATTCGAATTGGTCCCAAAATCTTTGCCAATCCGAAGGATCGCCGTCAAATTTTTCAATTATTAGCTTGGGTAAATTTATGCGAATGGATTCTAACCCCCGAATTACAACTGTTTCGTCGGATTTGTTTATTGTTGTAGTAGAAACATTCGAATTAGATTTAGTTTCTAATTTCAATTTAGCCCTTTTTACTTTCGTTTTCCAAATTACCAAATTCGAATTATACTCATCACATTTCAAAACTTCAGCTTCTAATTCATCTAATTTACTAGATTTTTGAATTTCAGTATCTAGATAATTAAGCTCTTTTTCTTTCAAATCTAACTCAGCGAGAAACTGTTCTAATGTATCTTCATCGGCACTATTTTCTGAAATTGCCGCTTCTATTCTATTAATTAATTTCGTAGTTTGAGACCTAACAGTAGTGCGTTTTGTTTTATTAACTGCATCCATTCTCTTAAATCAATATTATAACTAATAAAATTTATCAAAAACAAAAATGGTTGCAATTATCGTATATAAACAAAGCACTTCAATAAAGATTCTAATTCAACGAAATTCTTATTCTGACTCAAATATTTTAGGCAGTCGCTGTTACGGGCGCCATTAGATGTCAGATACACAATAAAACATATGATATAAATCTATAAAGGTAAGTAAAAATACTTACCGATCCAAGGTAGGCCGCCTTCTTTAGAATCAGAACTTATTAATTCCAGGATAGATTCGGCAATTAAAAATAATTCACATCAAGTAGTCGGAAATGAAGAAACATCTCTTTCATTTTAGATTATTTATATGGCTCACTTATACAAAAAAAAATATTTACATTATATACATACGATGAATTAATCTCGAATTTGTTAAAAACATGTTTGATGGGGAAAAAAACCCACATCTCAAAATCGTTCTTTCGTTCGATCTACAAAACAAAAAGTTTCTGTTGCCAAACGACAAAAATAAATAGTCCTCATTCGAAGGGAAAATGTCCAGGGAGGTCGGGAGAAAATGTCCGTGGAGGTCGTGTTTTGTAATAGTGCTAATTATAAAGATATTTTGATACAGAAGCATCATGTGCCAGATGGCCGAATGGATAAGGCAGTGAACTCGAGACCAGGGATTCTGGGTTCGAATCCTTCCGAGACCACATTGTGTTACAATTTTTTTTTGTTTTGTTTATTGGTTGTTTTATATTTTTCATAATGAATAAGATATTTTTGATGAAGATATATTTTTTATTTTTATTATACAGAGGCAAGTGTATTTTTATTATAATAATAAAATACTTATTTAAATGTGAGAAAATGAGGTATTTCGAGATGAAAGTTTTACATCTGAACACCTTTTAAATATTCAAAGTTTCGTTTCTAAGTATGTATATGTATAATGATATAAACATTAAGCAAATCCAAATGAAAAAATAATATATATCGCACGTAGGATAATTCCTTGATTTTTTTTTTTTTTGAGTACTTTACAAGTGAATTTTTATCGAGACTAGGCTGGAAATCATATTTTACTTTGAACATTATAAAAATAAAATGTAATAGTTGTAGATTATTTTAACTAAAAATACCTGTACATATATTTTTTAAAGAGATAAAATATATAGGTCTGCTGTCTAGTTTTGTAGTGAATAAAGTATGATCAGAATGTTTATAAATTTTCTACTGAAAGTATAAATAAGTATTTTGCTTATACTAACAGAATTTTGAATGCCATTTATTTCTCATGTTTGATGATGTATTTTGGTCTGTTATCCACACGGTATTGAAATATGCAATCATAAAATAAGAAATATATATATTAAAACCTTCTCTGAAAAACTGTCTAACTAACAGTGCAAATTCCACTGAAATCCATCCAGTATAGTAGATTACAAACAAATCTCATATGTTGATATCACAATCTTGGTTTACTAACAGCATTTTATTTATCACGGAAGATATAAATCAACTGATAAATCATTTTTAAATAAATAAAAAGAAAATTGTTAAAATTTTTAGATCACCAGTTGAATTCTTAAATTGTATCAATCAACCTACCAAACAAAGCACAACCAATAACACATAAGCAGAAAACGCACAATCACGTGATCAAATCGCCCACACAATTTTTTTGAGCAGCTCGCCTCGGCTCGCGCGGAGTTTGCGCGCGGTTGGTTAACTAATTTTAAATGCCAAATGGGCTAAAGTAGATAAAGAAGGTCACGTGATGTTTTTCCCGACTATTTTAGATTTTATCTGAGTGAACATAGGCATGTATTCCTGTTACGAAAACCATGTTTTGGAAGAATAAAGAAATATAGTCGTTGGTTTTACCTTTTTTGAACCATAAAAATAATGAAATAATTGAATTATGTTAAAATTCCTTTCTTCGATAACACCTACTCCATGGCATAAACTTCTGAGCGCGCGCGCGGCGCGAAGTGCGCTTCTGAACACGCTCAAAGCTGAAAACGAATATTTATTTTTATTGGTGCAATGATTGTCAGATGTTTGTGTAACTATTTGCTCATAAAATAGAAAACAAAACGGAACTAAATCGATTAATTATTTAAAATTCGATTAACAAACGCTTCAAACCTTGTAATCGATACGACATCCACACAATAATTTTGATTCTATTTAAGTTTTGAACAATGACATAGAATAGCAAAATAATGATAAAATATTATCGTACCAGGTTAGTGAAATACTATTAAGAAATATATTAAAAAATATAAAAATATGCTATGAAATTAAAATTTATAAAGTTCAAATTCGAATACAGATAATCGATTTTATCTTTATCGTATCGATTTTTGTTATATAAACAATGTCGCGATTTAGCTAAAGTAGATTTTCATCTGAAAGTAAATATTTTGTTTTATTATAATGAAATATATCTAATCATTTTGTATTATGAATTCTCTAGAACTACTCACCAAACATGGTCCACACCGATGTTGCAGTTAGTATGCTGTGGTGTTCATACATCTAAGCTGGTAAAAAGTTTTCTTCAAAGGGTCCTTAGCTTTTGAGAAATTGGAGGTTAACGTTTAGCATAAGTTTTAAATACCTGTCATTTTGCGTTTTTCAGTGCGGTCTTCGTGGTGTTGAGGTAGCATGCTTGCTTTTCGTTCGGTCATTCGGCCAGTGATTTTCCTACACCTTTACCTTCTAACCTTTTTTCTTTTTAAATTAATTTTGTATTTTTGACACATTAGAAGTTTTATGCATAACTATGAATTACTTCAGCTTTGGAATTTTTTATATTTTCCGAAAAACAACAAAAACAAAAAAAGTACATTTACGTTTTTGAATTTTTCATGAAAATTTATATTTTCTGTCTGTTTTTCTCTTCTGACGAAATTCCGAAATAGTTTATGTCTAGATTTTTTTTAAATTTATTATTATTTACCCTTTTTTTATTTTAAGCACAGCTCTGAAATAATATATATTAATAATTTTCTTTTTTAATTTATGAAATTTGAAACGAAAATTTATGTACTTATATGTTAGCCGGGCGCAGGTGATTGCCAAATATTGTTCCCACCATATTCATTTCTTTTAAAATATAAACCTTTCACTCATTTCCTTTAAAATATTAAAAAGATAAAAGAAGAAGAAATAATATTGTAAACTAAAACATTTCAACATCAAAGAATTGTTTCTAATTTATGCACTCAAAATATAAAAGCTACTATTGGCGATTAAAAAAAATGTTATTGGCAAGATTTGCACCCAGCTTATGCAAAAGTACCAACATTTATTATTATTTTGTATAACTTATAAATAATATTTCTTATGTCTGAAATATCTTGCGCTATTTTATATCTTTTTTTTTCGTTTTTCTTCCAAACTGAAATTTTCCATACTAGTGCTGGTTCCTTCTATTATTACAATTTAGTAGTCTTTCAACCTTCTTACGGAACCTTTTCCTGCAAGTAGCATAACTTGAAACCTTCTAATTATTGTCTAGAAAAGATATCAATAAAAAGAAAATTTTATTTATTCTGATATTATTATGAAAATTTAGCAGACTCTTTTTGTAAAAAATATTTTTTTACATATATTGTAAGTTTTATGTCACATCTTCAGATGATTTTTGCATTTGCAGTTTATGAAAAAAAATTTTAAGTATAACATCGATATTGTTTTTATTTGTCAGAATAAAAAAGTATTTTGAAATGTTATTTGCCAATTTTTATTTATGCAAAGGAAAAATGATACTGCATTTGAACTTTACAAATAAATGTAATTATTATATTAAAAAATTATACACAACTTGTAAAAATTTAAGTATGAGTATTAAGTTATGAAACTTTGAAATGCATGGCATATACTACTTTTTTGCATCTCAAAACAGATGATTTTAGTGTAGCTTTCAGGGTTCGTATATAAAGTACTTAAACTTATTTCAAGGTATCTGCGCTTTGAAAGAAATCATACAACTATTACAATTCAGTTAACTTTTTGTAATTAAGTTTCAGATTAGTTAAAATAATTGTATTTTAACATGTTTTATTTTATAAGGATTTGAGGCTATGATTTCTTTTAACAAAAATTATGTTATTTTCATAAGGTTTTATTTAACTTGCAACGATCGTCTTGTTAGTTTAAAATTTGTACTCAAACTTTAATTCACTTTCAAATGTCCAATCGAAGTTAAATTTTACATACTGACTTAAATCCAATGACAATGTAATATTATTATGATTTTCGATGCTTACCATCTTATACATACTTAGAGGATAACACAAAAAAATTCAGATAGATTAAGATTACCATCAACAAGTTTAAGAAAAAGTTTTAGATTAGATAACATAAACCTGCAATGGTTGTGTTTTTTAACTTTATAATTACATTTTATGTATTTTTTAATACTTTTAACAACCATCATGTCAGGATTTTTCGCAAATCGTAAATTTCAAGGTTAAAAAATAGCTAAAAATCTGATGCTATAAAATAGATGTAAGATTTTTTTATTCAGTTTAATTTTATTTAATTCAATAAATTATTCAATTTTTTGGCTTATACTGGGTTTCTTATAGCTAAACAGCTCAGGGATCTGATGAGCTTGGGAGGGGAGGGTGGATCAATTTTAACTTTAAATTTGCGATTTGAGAAAAATCCTGATGTGATGATTTAAAATGAAGGTCATTTTCGGATTCAGTGCTAAAAAATACATAAGAATCAATTTTCAAAAGCTAAAAAACATGGCACAACCCAAAATTATTGTATAATTTTGTAAAGAATTGAGGCTGTTGTTTTTCATACTTTTATTTAACAAAAATTCTGTTATTTTTATCCTCTTACATGTTCAGTACAAATTGTATATTTTGCAGTAATATGTCAAATGATTAAAGATTTCAAATTTATATTGCAATGCTAATTTTACTCTCAACGATTTCTTTAATACAGTAGACTCCCTCAAATCCGCACAGCTCGGGACCAGAGGTTATGCTGATTTTAGAATTTTGCAGATTTCTGGTCATTGATTTGTTTACATTTTTCAAACATTAATTTGATTGGTAGTTAAGTAAGGGAAATTATAATGCATGCTTACAATAAAGTGAAACATTAAAATAAGTAAAATATTAAAATAATTTATTAGTTTAAAAGTAAGTAATTATTAAAATAATTATGTAAAATAAAAATTAAGAAAAATATTAAATTATTACTGATGAAATCGATTCCAAAAGTCCTATGCTGCCATCTAGTGGCAAAGCGATCGTAAGATCGATATATCATTATTCGTTCTTAGCACTACGTGGACCACAGATTATTATCTTATTAGTAATGTAAATTTATTTAGTTATAAATTAGCTGTAACAGCCAAAAGAAAATGATTAACAAAAAATTTAGTAAAAAAAAACATTGCGTTATTGCAAAACATTGCAAAATTAATATCGTCAAAATAATATAACACATTTTTTTTTATTAAACATTAAATTAATTTGCAGAAAGTTTTTGACCCAATATTTGTGTGTGCAGAAAGTTTTTGGTTTTATACAAATCCTGTCTATAAGGACCTATGCGTCCTATAAGGACCAGGGCATCGCATAAAAATTTAGATTCTGTAATTCTTCACTAAATTGTTTTTTTGCTTCAAACTTTTTTTATCTTAACTTTGCACCTAATTTTGACCACTTTTGTAATTGGAAGTATGCAACTAGGACCAACGGTTGCAAAAATAAAGGTCGGTCAGGTTATACATGGACACCATGTGTATAAAAATGTACTATATGTTTATAAAACAATATATATATAAAACTGAATTTATATAAAAGAATATAAAAAGGTAAATAATAACAAGTAAAAAAAAAAAAAAAAATGTAGACATAAATTAGTTTGGACTTTCAATTTTCATCAGCAAAAATGTTAGTTTAAAAACTATAGAAAAAAATATAAATTTTCATGAAAAATTCAAAAACTTAAATGTATTTTTTTAGGAAAATATAAAAAATTTCAAAACTGCAGTAATTCATAACTATGTTTAAAACTTGTGACGAGTGAAAAGTTATAAAAATGAATTTTTTTAAAAAAAAGTCAGAAGTTGGACAGAACCCTGGCTATCTCATCAGTAAGGGAGCATGCTATCTCGACACTATGAAGACCCCATTGAGAAACACAAATAAATATATTTGAAACATATACTGAACCAATAGATATCCAATAGATAATATGCATGTTTGTCAACAAACTGGCTTGTTGCGTGATTACTCAACTTAATGTAGGCAAAAATTCAAGCTAAAATTCTCATATTTTTCATGTAGTTATAATATATTGTATTATATGTAGGAAATAATATGTTATAAATTACTAACTTTGCAAGAATTATTACTTTCTGCCTATACCAAGTTGAGAAGTACATCTTTTTTTGGGAGCATGACGTCACATGCACATTATCTATTTCTCAAAAGCTAAGGTCTTTGAAGTATAAACCCTAAACCAGAAGGGATATAAACTCTGTAACATACTTTAAAAGCATCAAAATCGATGTGCACTATGTTTGGTGTTCCTCTTGTAAGTTAGTTTTACAATTCCCTATATATAGGGTTAGCTAGCTTTTTGAAACAGCACTGAAAAACTGGCGATAAATTAAATTAGAAAAATAAAACTTTGTTAAAATCACCATATATTACAAAATAACACAGGACACATGCTGAAAGAAAAACACCAATCACAGAGGAGTGATTGGTGTTTTCCTTTAAGCTAGCGCCACCTGTCGCATTCTTTGTAAGTTATCCTCTCTGTCCTTTCTGTTTATTTGTGACCTTGTGCGGTCCGCTTTCCGGACATGTGTTTACTTTGACTGATGATGAGCTTTTAATATTTCCAGCCCGAAATGCATCCTGTGTGTTATTTTCTATTTTATGGTGATTTTAACAGTTTTTTTTTAAAATTTAGATAGCTTTTGTTTTGCATTTCAGTTTATAAAAAGAAAAACAGTTGCATTAGTTACCTGTCCCAATTTTTTAGTTAATCTCTTTTACCTTATTTATGCCATTAGTTGCTTTTAGATTAATGACTTATTTTCTTCTACTTCCTTTTTTTTTTTTTTTTTTGAAAATGAAATTTTCATTAAGCTTTTTCAAAATTATTTGGAGGAAATTTTGAGTGATATTTTTGGGGAGAAAAACTGATTTAACTATAGAGTTATTCTAAATGGTGTACAATATTTTAACATACTAGAAAAAGTCAATCATAAACAAACACTTACCAGAACAAATTTAAAGGAAAGAACAACTCAAATAATTTTTTTTCCCACAACCTGTGTTGAGTTCGTAAGGCTTGGTGGTGCTGCGATCGCCAGAACGAAAAATGGCGTCTCAGGATTTCAAGATGACCAAGTGATAATTTCTTCAAATCATTTGATTAAAATCATTTACACCCTGCTTGGAGTTTTGTGAAACTTCTGTGAATTATAACTGAATATATGTGTAGGTATATATCAGAAACAGTATGTAATATTAATTAAATTTTTCTTGTTTATGAACTTGGTACAGGTAGAACTTCTAAAATTCAGAATCTTCGAAAACCCAGAACGCTTCCAGATATAGGTCAAAATTAACATTTTTACCCACTGGCCAGTACACCGATTTTTTTTCACTGGCCAGTTTTTTTAACCACTGGCCAGTAACAAAGTTATGTACGCTCCATACAAAATTGTGTTTTTTCTAACTATCAACAATGTAATTTACTAATATATATTACTTACCGTTCGATATGATTACATTCAACTGAAAAATTTTATTTGTACTATTAACTGCAATGAAATAAATTCACAGGAAATTTTCAGAAAGGTTATGGCAGAGGGAGACCCCCCCCCCCCCCTTCGGCACTAACTAATATGCATTTTTCTGCGACTATTTAACGAATTTCGCGATCTTTTGACGAAATTCACGTTTTTTTCGTGACCTTTTGCAAAATCTGCGTTTTTTTTTTTGTAATCTTTTAACGAAATTTGTGGGGGATTTTTTGCCCTATCTTTAAAAATATTTGCATTTTTTTGACGAAATTTGCATTTTTGGGCGATCTTTTGACGAAATTTGCGTTTTTTTTTCGTGATCTTTTGATGAAATTTGTGCTTTGTCCACAATCTTTTCGTGAAATTTGTGTTTTTTTTTTACGATCTTTTGAAGAAAGTTGCATTTTTTTCACGATCTTTTCACAAAATTTGCGTTTTTTCCATGATCTTTTGACGAAAGTTGCGTTTTCTCCGCGATCTTTTCACGAAATTTACGTTTTTTCCGCGATCTTTTCACGAAATTTGCTTTTTTCACCGTGATCTTTTCTCGAAATTTGTTTTTACCGCGATCTTTTGACGAAATTTGCGTTTGATTTTGTCACGAAAGTTGCATTTTCTCCGTGATCTTTCACGAAATTTGCGTTTTTTCCGCGATCTTTTCACGAATTTTGCGTTTTATCCGCGATCTTTTCACGAAACTTGCGTTTTCCGCGATCTTTTCACGAGTTTTGCGTTTTATCTGCAATCTTTTCACGAAATTTGCGTTTTCCGCTATCTTTTCACGAAATTTGCGTTCTTCCAAGATACTTTGAAGAATTTTGTGATGCTTTTTCGGTATTCTTTGTCGAAATTTGCGCTTATTCTGCGATCTTTTCTCGAAATTTGGGATTTCCGCGATCTTTTGATGAATTTTGCGTTTTTTCTGCAATTTTGTCACGAAAGTTGCGTTTTCTCCGTGATCTTTTTGCGATTTTTCGCAATCTTTTCACGAAATTTGCGATTTTTCGCAATCTTTTCACGAATTTTGCATTTTTCTGCGATCTTGTCATGAATTTTGCGTTTTTTCCACGATCTTTTCACAAATTTTGCATTCTATCCGTGGTCTTTTCACGAAATTTGTGTTTTTCCGCGATACTTTGAAGAATTTTGTGATTCTTTGTCGAAATTTGCGTTTTTTCCGCGATCTTTTCACGAAATTTGTGTTTTTTCCGGGATATTTTGACGAAATTTGCATTTTTCCACGATCTTGTCACGAAAGTTGCATTTTCTCTGCGATCTTGTCACGAAATTTGAGTTTTTCCTGCGATGTTTTGACATAATTCGCGTTTTTTACATGGTCCTTGGGCGAAATTCACATTTTTTCGCGATTCTTTGACGGAATTGGTGATTTTTTTCTATGGACGACTGACAAAATTGATTTTTTTCGGCGACCATATCGAAATTAGCGATATTTTTATGTCCGAATTTTCAGACTGATGACTGTTTTTTTTTTTTTTATCCAGAACCGAATGCCTTAAATTTTCAGAAAATTCTAGACAGAATGACCCCTGTTACTTTCTTTTCTTACGTTCGGGAGAATCGCCGATTTGGATGCCGTAAATTCCGAACGAATTTCACCCCTTTCCTCCCTGGTATCGATCTTTCAACTATCGCGTTTGGCGAGTGGTGCCCATTGAGTTTGGCGAGTGAGGACAATAAAGTTAATCGCCACGTTTTAAATGTTACTCGACACGTGGCGAGTGCTAATTTTGTGCTATACAGTATAGGATCTATTATCCGGCGTCCCGATATCCAGAACGCTCTAAAAACCGGAACGGTAAATGATCCAAAACCGAAACTTAGTAAAAACTTTCATTTCATAAAAAATTGCAGTTTTTTTTTTTTTTTTTTTTTCATATTTTATTGAAGAGTTAACATGCTTTATAAATTGATATTTTAAATATTTTAAACTTTTTCTCATACACCTCAGGTACCGTAATATCCCCTTAATTTCCTCCCCCCCTCCAAACGCGGCAAAAAATCGTAAAGTAATCGGAGAGGCCGCTTACAGGGATTAAAAGTGGCTATCAAAATCTACCGCCTGTTGAAATCCGAAAATGTTTTTAAGAATAGTCCAAAGCCTGCCCTGATATTCAGATTTTTCTTTTTTTTGTTAACAGAGATAATTAAAAAACAGAACTTAAAAAGCGCGAACTTAAAAGCGTACTCTCTCCCTACCAAATTGCTCCCTACGATCCCACTATGACGCTCCCGTGAAAGATAAGAATTGAATGTACGCAATCATCGGACATAAGTTCTCTTTTTGATCCTTTTTATGACTTCGCATCGGCGTAACCTTTAGAAATATGGAAGAACTAACTACATATTTTTAAATTTCGTATATTCTGCTTCAAACGCTAAAATCCATTATAAAAAAAATTAATTTTAACCTTTTGAAAAAAAATATTTTCGAAACATCACTTAGAATTTGAATGCGTTTTCCGCGGTCGAAAACTGTTAGCAAGCTCCGACCTTTGACGTCATCTAAAGGCGCGCCTACAATTCGGCCAATTAGGAGAATGAGAGAAACGTTCGTTTTACCGTTTTCAGCTGCGTCCATCGAACAGTAGAAAAGCAGAGATTCGGAATCGGATAAGACAGAAAGGTGGTACGGCGCTTCGCGCGATATTTTTATTTTTTTTTTTGAAAGGGAGGGGGGGGGGGGCGGCTTTCGTGGGATTTTTTTTAAATATCAAATTTGTTTACAAAATAGGGGAGGGTGGGTTAATGGAATATTACAGTAATTATGCATTTCTTTATCTCCGCGAATTTGCGGAAATCTGCATTTAAAATGTTGATAATTTTGCCTCTTATATTTTTCTGTCCGCTTTCCATGCGATAAATTCATAAACAAAACAAAAATAAATAAAAAGTCAACTTTCAATATATTCCCCTCCCTCCCTCCCCAATTATTGGATGAAGATGCAGTTCAAGTTTGTTTCAATATAGATAATAATGCTCCACTTAGTCATCAGATGACATACAGTGAAATTTGTGAAATGATGACTAAAGATGCATCTGATGATCGTAGTGATGATGATGACAAGAATGAGGAGGTAGAAAAAATATCTAATGAACAAATGATATTTTACACTCAACAATAAATTCAAGGCATGGAACAAAATAAGTAATTTCCATGAACAACAAATAATGTCCTTATATAAAATTCAAGACCAGATTGTAAAAGAGAAACGTTACAAGCAGCCAACTTTAAAAGGATTTTTCCAAAAAACTAATTCCCAAGCATCTGCATCTGAACCCCAAAACTAAATTTTATTTTTGATCTTGTTTATTTGTAAGTTTTATTATAATTTAAAATTATTACTTAACTTTTTTTTTTTTTTTTTTTTGTAAATAAAAATTAAACTTTTCCTTAATTGTGTTTTATTGAATTAATTCAACAAATGTGTAATACAGTATTTTTAATATTATTTATGCTAACCAGTATTTCATATTTATGTACATTAGAAAATATTTGTGGTAGTGTTCCGAATTACGGAAAAACCCCTTATCCAGAATGCCTCAGGTCCCAAGGATTCCGGATAACGGATCCTATACTGTACTTCCAGAACCCCCCTTTTTTTTACTTCTTTAATATTGTCACCAATGTTATTTTTCTATTCAATAGGCAGATGGCGCCATCAACAATTTCAATAAAAGTGAAAGTTAGATCAATAAATGGATTCTTAGTATTTCTTCTACTGATATTTTTTTATCAAATTTAAAATTCTTTTTATAACTTGATAATAAGTAATTTTTTAAGTTGATATGAGATGCCTTAGTACAGAATAAGAAAAAAACGAACTTACGCTTTTTATTATTATTGTAGTTTAGCTTCTAAAGATATGCAAAAAAAAAAAGTTGCTTCATGTTCTAAGTATATTTCTATAAAACTTTTTTTTAAAAGCATGGCAGTTTATTTATTTATTTTTTTTTTTATTTAAAACAGATGGTCCAAGGCATAAAAGTTAGGAATACATGTAAACATTTTAAAAACAATATCGAATTTAGTTTCTTCTTATGATTGGTAGATGGCGCTAAACGACAATCTGTCAAAGGAAAATGGGATCAACTAATTTTTTCTAGCAATTTTCACTGCCTGCTAGTGTATTTTCTAAGCTATTATATAGGTATGTCAGTGAGTTATTTTTGTAATGATCTTATATTTCCTGACATTTTAATTTATTAAATTTTTTATTACTTTGATAAAAATAACTTATTTAATGGATCAATCAAAATCAAATGGGATATATTTAATGGATTAATTAAAAGAAACCATCAGTAAAAAGAGAAAACATGTTTCTCTTTCTATTGCAGATAAAGTTTCACTTTCAAAGGAGTTTGATGAAGGAACACCAGTTAATACTCTTTGTAGGAATTATGAGCTTGGTAAATCCACCATATATGATATCTGAACATGATATTATGGGACTTTATAGAATTAGAGAAAAAGTAATTTCTAACAAGCCCACAACAAACCTTGACAGAAATGTTTAAAAAGAAAAAAAAAATTAAATGATACATTGTTGGGGTGTTTTCTAATTCTGATTTATTTAGTAATTTATTTTAATTTTTACCTTTGTACTATTTAATTGTCAACACTCCATGAATTAGATGCTGTTTATGTAAGTCGTCAAATGCAACTAAATTATTGCATTTGATGACTATAAAATTATTCTTAGTCCTCAAATTTGACGCCTATTTTTACTTTTTTAATGTTTATTTAACGATTAGTAAAAAAAAAAAAAAAATAGTGCACTTTTTGATTTTGTGTTACAAGTTTCAAATGTAGATAGATGCATTATGTGGCTTTTTTTTAATTCTTTTTTTTTCTTTTTTTGATAACTAAATTCAGTTGTAATTATCAACATTGGATAAAATTTTGTTTTTGATTTCCTGCCAAGTTTTAATTTTGTTTTACATGATTAAGTGGATATTTCTATTCATTTCTAAATATAGTAATAATTAAAAATGATTTATATCAGTTTTACAGATTCTTCAATTATTATAATCTTGAAGATTAAGAACTTCAATAATTTTAAATAAAAACAAAATTTGTGCTTTTCTAAAAGTAGTATACAATATGACAGTAATATTAAAATGAATTTTGGAAATTGCAACTAAAAATTTTAATTTGGTGCCTAAGACATTTACAGTAGTCGTCATTTGACACCTGCCTTTTATTTCCCAATTTCCCTGACTGACCATCAGTAAACAAAAATGCAGCGATCGTAGTTTTGTGGCGGTCATAATTATACTTGCCACAGTAAAAGAAAGTATTCTAATTCAATTAATCGTTTTTATTTATCTCCATCTGCTGTAACAGCTCTCATTATTATTATTTTTAAAAATAGAGTATTAGAAACTCTACAGTATGTGTTTCTTATCTTTAAGTGTGGCTTTAATTTAGAATTTAAATTGTTATTTCTCAGTCTCTAAAATCCAGAAATTTCGAAAATCCAGAATTGCAGAGTCCCGAGCGATTCTGAATTTTAGAAGTTCTACCTGTACTTATTTATACGCCTCATCTAAAGTGAATTTGTTTACAAAGTAAAAGTAAACTGTTACTGATATCAAAAAATACTTTTCAAATTTTGAAAGAACATGGACTTGAACTAACCAAATTAGCTTTTAACAAAATAAGTTTTGATTTTTTTCCCAATCAAAATGAGTTTTCACCACTTCATGGTCAAAATATATTTTGACCAGGGCAGATAAAATGAGATTTTTCTATGGTTTTAAAACCATCCTTGTTTAAAACTGTTATGAGTCTGTCAAGATTATCATTCCTATTTGGTTAATGTTCGAGTATGTTTTTCCTAATGTAATATCTTAGTTAGCTTTCACAGCAACTTACTGTGTAGTGGTGCCCATGCTCCAGTCACAGAAAAGTATGTGCTTTTGCGTTCGATGGATACTGTTTCACACCAAATGCAAATGTTGACATGAAAGTTAACAAATACGCCACTCGAAAATATTGTGAAAAGTATTTGTGGAAAATAAATTAGGTAGAAGATAAAAAAAGTAATGCTAAACAGATTAGTTTAATGAAAAGCATACCTATTTTATTAAATACAAAATATAAATTAAATTTATACACAACAAAAATAATACGAGTATTTCATTACACAGTTTACGTAACATTCAGGATTTAACTTAACATTGCTCAGAAAATCTTTTTTTTTTCATACCAGTGGCAGTAAATAATTCAAATATATTTTTGCTTTGGAAGTGTTCATCATTTGGCAGTTGTGTTAGTCATATTAAGATTTTCCCAAAAAGAAAAAGCTGTTTGTTGAAACAGAAATCATGAAAGAAAAAAAAACTATATTTATAAATATTTATTATTGGTTGCTATTGCTATATTAGACAAAAAAATAACAATTTATCACATTTGCCACTTTAGTGGTTACCTGTCTAATGGAAAAATACCAAAAAATATCTATGTTAGATTAAATAACAAAACTTTATGTTAATCACGATAAAACAAAAGCACATGCAGGATGCGTTTCGGGATGGAAATTTTAACAGCCCGCCATCAGCCATCCAATGTAAACACATGTCCGTAAAGGGACAAGGTCAGGAATGAATCATGGCCTTGTCCCCTTATGGACATGTGCTCAGTGGTGTAGTCGTAAAAACAAACAAACAGAGGATATATGCTCTAAGCAGAAGGTATACACTCAAGGTAGAGGGTATATGGTGTTCCCAAAAAAATCCAGAAGGTATACGGCGTATACCCTCCACTACATCCCTGCACATGCTTATATTGGCTGATTACAGATGTTAAAATTTTCAGCCTGAAACGCATCCTGTGTGTGCTTTTGTTTTATGGTGATTAAATACAAAGTTTTATTATTTAATTGTGAGTTATTGCCAGTTTTTAAGTGCTGTTTCATCTATATTAGATGTCTGTAAACTAATAAAAATGCTTTCTTTTTCTTTCAGGAGTGAAACGGTGCCGAATCATGAATAGCTGTTTAGGAAAAATAAGAATTTCATGGACTATCTTACAAAACTTGCAAAGAAATCCCTTTTTACATCAAAAGTTAAGAGCCAGAACATTGTTTCTCGGTCATAAATTTTTTGACCAACAGAACTATGAAAATGTTAAAAAGCCTGGTGGAAAAGTCATTTTTGAAAAAGCTTTTGAACCAATCAGTGACGAAATAAAGCATAAAAATAGGACTTCATTGTATTATTTATCTGCATTCACTTTGTTAATTAGTGGTTTTACTTATATGTCTGTTCTTCTGTACAGAATGTATTGTCAGGTAACATTTATAGACTATTTTTTATGATTATTATTTAAATTATCCATAATCTTCAAAAGTGTACTGGCCATACCTTAAAAAAATTCTATAATATGTTCTGATTGAAGTATATTTTAGTATGTTTTAGGGATGCTCCAAATAGTGATTTTGGCCGAATACCGAATATTCGGCCTACAGGTGAACTAAATATTCAGCTAGCCAAATAGTAACTGTTAGGCCGAATACCGAATAGTAAGTATTCGGCCGAATACTGAATATTCGGCTTGTCGAATAATTTTATATTTCAAAGATTAAAGGCATTAAAATGTTAAATTTCAAAACAATTTTACATAATATTTAAAACAGAAACTTTCATTTTGATAATCAAGAGCTTTTTTCAAGTAAACTTTGTGCTGAAAAAAATCTGCTTTGAGATATTTAAGAAGAGGGTAGTTATAAAACTTTTATAATTAATAAAATTTTAAATATCATGGCTTCTTCTGTGAATTAAAACAAATGAATAAAATTTTCTTAAATTCTAAAACAAGCATTTTAAAATCAAAGAAAAATTGTAAAAAAAAATTGGAAGAAAAATTGTACGGGATCATATATTATTTGTTTGTCTGGAAGAGACTAAAGTAAAAGTAAATAAATACAGTAAAAGCTCTGTTATCCGGCCTTCAAGTAACCGGAAAGCTCAACTAACCAGAAAAATTTGGAGAAATCGTTTATTTTTTTCCCCCATAAACAGTTGAAAAATTTTTACTACTATTTTAGGAAATTTACTGTTAGCATTCTCAAATTATCTCAGCGATTAATTCGGCGTAAAACAGATCTGTGTGTATGTTCATAACAGTGAACATTATAAAATAAAAATATAGCATAAAGAGCTGTCTATAGCTCGTTAGCGTAGAATAACTTCATGTTGCGTCATAGTACGCGATAGTCCGCCGCGCCGGCTTTTTTTTCCTTCCGAAAGAGAGAAGGAGGGGGTGGAAAATGAAGACAAGAGAAGAGAGGCTTGATCTTTCTTTTCTGCTCTTGGCGAAACTAGATGGGGAGGCGTGATAAACGGTAGAAAGCTACGTCTTTTCCAAAAACTGAACTGCTAAGTGAGGAAGCCAGGAGCATGAAGGAAAACTGATTTCTAAGAATTGGGATGGGGATATGGTCATTTCAGATATCCTATTTTCCCCCTAGATGCACAGTAGCCCCCCTCCCTCCCTGGAGTTACTAGAAAATTCCATCTGTCCCGCCCATTTGGGTCTACACATTCAGTTTGACCAATTAGAATTTGACTTAAATCACGCTGATGCTTTTTTTTTTTTTTTTTTTTTTTTTGTTTTGGCACATTTTTACTGCCATTCACTTGTGCTTAATCAGCTAGCCTAGGAAATACTCTCAACCTTTATTAATCGTGTTCTGTCATATTTTTTGTCAAATTAAAAAATGGCAGATCAGTCAAATCCTAATAAAAGGAAATGAGTTGTTTTAACCATAACTCAGAAGCTAGACATTATTAGTCGTTTAGAAAGAGGGGAAAATAAACAACAATTGATGCGTATGAGGATTGTTGAGGATTCAATATTGAATATATTGAATCCTCAACGATTTACGATATTAAATCGCATAAAGAAAAGTTGATGGCATTTGCTTCCTCTGCAGAATCAAGCAAAGCAACGGATGAAAGGAAAACACTGCAGCTGGATTTTCATCAGTTCAAACTTTTTCTCCTCAGCCAGGAGATTGCATCAAAGTTTTGCGTTGTTGAATTAGCGAGGAAAAATATTTTTCATCAACCTAAACAGTAAACAGAAATAATAATAATATTATTCTAGATAAAAAGAAAGAACGAAACGGTACTCTTTTTCCCCCCTTACTTATTATATAAAAAAAAATTGCTTTCTCCGTTGCTAATTGTCCGATTGTGTTCAAATTTTCACCGAATTCAAATAATAAATTATGCCATTTACCTAATTTTTATTAACGTACAATGAGTTTTCAGAAATTTAGAAATCCCCCCCCCCCCCCCCCAAAAAAAAAAAAAAAATTCACTATCTGAGCCACTCCAAGAAGAAAAACAAAAAAAGCTAATGAGTGTACTTTGTTTTTATCATGATCGGAGAAGTCGGGCATTATCAGTTTGCATCTGATAACGTTTTTAGCTATGCAGAAAAGATTCATTATTACTGTGAGGTTAGTTGAGGTAACACAAGTGAATCATACCAAAGTTAATTTTCCAAGCTTCCATGTGCTTTTTCCGGAAAGGGGCGATGTCAAATTATAAATAATACAACTTTATAAAAGATTAATAAATAAATATAGAAATTTGTTTACTTTTATTTTTTATTCGGAAAGAATAACTTTGTCAACTGCAAATTTAATAATAATAATAAGAGTTATTTGATCGACTTCCTAATGGCAGGAAAATAGCCTAAAAATCATTTTCCTGTTTCATTTTTACGTCGATGCCCCCACCCCCCTTCTTTCATGCCAGATTTTGTAGCGCTCAACTATCCGGACTTTTCAAGTATCCGGCAATCGGCGTTTCCCGAGCATGCCGGTTAGTTGAGCTTTTACTGTAATGCAATCTATTCAAATATTATATGATAGCAACTCAGCAAGAATAACTATTCTACTCCCTTTGATTAAGCAAGGAAGTTTTTTAATTCATCCTAGATCGGTGTCTGGAGTGAGCGATCATTTTCAGAGATTGTAAAGGTTGTTCTTAAAATCTTAGCAAGAAACAGATTATTTACTGGACAATGTTCAGGAACTTGCATTTGTACATAATTAATTCCTGTGAAAATCCTTATGATTGGTTAATTTTCTTAAGTAATACTTAACAAACAACAAATAAATAATGTACAAACATTCTTTTTTATTTAAATATATGATTCTGTTTCTAATTGTTCTGAATATCTTTATAAGTTGACTGTTAAACATAGAAGTGGTATAAGGTTTTAAAAAATATGTTTAAAAAGTTTTTTTAAAGTATTCCATTAGGCCGAATGTTTCGATATTCGGCAGGCCGAATAGTTTGCTATTCGGCCAAGCTGAATATTCGGTAACATGGCCGAATACTGAATATTCGGTGCATCCCTAGTATGTTTCTAAATATTATATTCACAAATAGTTTTTTATTTAAAAAATATCAATGAAGTTTATTTATTACAATCTTAAGCTATTTTTTAATGGTAAATTTTCTTCGCCCCCCCCCCCCCACCCCCCCCACCCTCCTACATCTCAAACAAAATATTGAAGAAAAAATAATAAGGTAGAATTGTTCTTTTATTTATTTATTTTTTTAATTAGTTGGAAATAAAGATAAAGAATAGAAATTCAGAATCAACTTTATATATGTTGAAGTCTAATAGTACTTACAACATTTTTCTTTTTTAATTTGTGCAGTGATGCGAATAAATATTTTGCTTTACTAAAGTAATTTTTTTTCTTGAAAAGAAAAAGTACTGTGAATGTGAAATAATTGTATAACTTCCTATAGGCATATTTAAATACTTTTGAAATAGACTAAATAAAAGGTTGTGTATGGCAGTTAGCAATAAATTTTATGCATATTTTGCCACATTATTATAGAACCAGTGTTTCTTAATGCTTTTAGATCAATAGCATCCTTTTATAAAATGCCACATTTGTTTTGGTTTTATTTACTAGAATATATAAATGTCTGTGGCACGGTTCGTTGATATATATCAATGGATATATATCTTGATATATATCCAATATTTATTTTTAAAATATCAAGATTTTTGATATTTTCAAATTCTTGATATTTATTTTTAAAATATCAAAATGTTTTATAGTTTGTATATTTGATATTTATTTTCAAAATATCACAGTGCAAGATAATCCAGATATTTTCTTCTGTCAAAACAAGTGTAAGTGAAATGTTCAACTGTTATTGACTGTGTCATTCTGTAGATAAAAAACTTTTGTCTCTTGCAGTGACTTTTTTTAGGCAAAGAAGAAAAATATCTTTTCCAAGCTTCAAGTTTGAAACTTTTATTTTTAAATGTATAACTAATAGTTATGTCAGACAATTAATTCAGAACAGCCATTTGAAGATAAACTATATTTTAAATAATCATTTATATTACAGCTTCTTTAGAAAAGAATCTTTTCTGATTTTGGTTTAGTTGAGTCTAAATTGTACAACAGGTTAGGGAATAAAAAAATAAGACAAGCTTAGATTTGTGTTAAAATTCTTCAATTAAAAAAAAAAAAAAAACTATTTTGTATTTAATATTTTGCTTTATAAAATATAAAACTTTCTTGAAACTTGATATGATACAAATCCTATAGTTTATATAAGTGCATAAAGCAAATTGTATCAGTTTTCAATTAGTTGATCTTCAATTTTGTTCTTAGCAGGGGGAAAGAAAAGGAAAAGAGAAATACATTTTTAGAGCATTGTTTGATTAAGTTTTCACATTAAATGCAATATTTTGTAGCTTCTTCTAATTTATATTATGCTTGAAAATATTTATTATCAGCAGTAAGTTGACTGTTTTGAAAATATCGGATATATATCGAAAA
This sequence comes from Maratus speciosus, assembly GCA_963932465.1. Classification (NCBI taxonomy): domain Eukaryota; kingdom Metazoa; phylum Arthropoda; class Arachnida; order Araneae; family Salticidae; genus Maratus; species Maratus speciosus. The sequence goes on along the minus strand of OZ010799.1, from coordinate 176,149,956 downwards.
TATCGGATATATATCAAAATATCGGATATTTTTGATATTTTCGAAAATATCATATTTACGAACCCTCGCTCTGTGGTATTTACTTGTTTATTTATAATATAAAAATCAATAATAGTGCCAATAATAAAGAGATGTTAATTAATAAGATTTGTTACAACAAAAGTTACCGAAAAGTTATGAATTGCTAAAGTACCTGTTGGTATTGCTTTTCTCCAGTTACATATTTCAGTATGAATAATAGGCAAAACACTCTTAGTGTCTTAGTTCTTTTACAAAAAAATCCTTTTTTAAAATTGAATATTCCAGTTTTCTTTGGTATCAAGATTGAGAAACGGTATAAAATTTGAAATAAATTATGATTTATTAAAAAAATGCAGCTATTATTTTAATCTTTGATTTGGTCATCTGTAAAGTTTAAAGATTGTGTTTTAGTTTCTGTCTCTTAAAATAATTATCACATAGGAAATGCTGTTTGTTTGAAACTTTTGTCCATATGTAAAATATAGCCTTTATCTGGGAAGATTGAGCAGTCTTTTGATTGGGCCTTTAAATGTATTTATATGGCTCAGCATGTCCCTAATGGAATGTTGCACCAATAAACCCTCTACAACCATTAAATATACTTACTGACTGGTCATTTAAATAGACTAAAGTGGCTGAGAAAATTAATTTTTTTAGTCCAATGTTGCCAAGTTACCAAAAATTTCTGGAGCACAGTCCGAATCTTCAGTAGCAAAGAAATAAATTTTGAACCAGAAAAAATATTTGAAAAATAACAAACATCTTATCTCCTGGTGGTTCTTTTTTACTTTAATTTTTTCTATAAAATTTCCTGTTTAAAACATGTTTAGTTGACCTAGGTCAAGTTGGCATTATGGTCTGTATATTTTTCGATAATTAGGCAACCCTGCTAATACAGTAGTCTTTTGTTATTTTGTGTTTCTTGGAAGACAAGAAAAAAATATGATATAGCTGAAAGCACAATGTAACTGAAGACATTGAAAAAATTAATAAAGGTTATAGCTTTCAAGTTCAAGCAAACATTTTATATTTGTATACAAAATTTCGTTCATATGGATATTACTATTTTCTCAATAAAATTAGCAATAGAAAGTGATACCATTTGTTATATTGACATGTAGATACTTATGATTTTTTTTGAAGATTGATATTGTATTGTAAAAAATAACTTCTTTATAGAGTACTGGTAAAGGTGGTCAAGCTTTTCTAGATGAAGCAGGAGAAAAAATTGCAAGTATGAAAGCTGTTAAAGAACGAAAAGTAACAGTAAATTTTAATGCTGATGTAAACTCTTCTATAGTTTGGAACTTCAAACCTCAACAGCCATACATTAAAGTAAATATTATTTAATTTTAAATTTGGGCAATTAAATAAAAAAATTATATTGGTTATGTTTTAAATTATTAGAATTATTTTCCAGTACAGTAGAACCTCGATTATCCGAAGTAATTGGGGCCGAACATCTTTCGGAAAACCGAAATTTTCAGATAATCGAGAAGACTTTAATTTTAAGATTAAGGAGAAATATATGCAATATTCTGTATTATGGTAACAAGTGCTTAATAAAAATAAAGCAATAGCAAATTAGAAACAAGAATAAATTACCAGAATTTTAATTTTGAAATTAGATACCTTTTACATATATCACAAGGGTTTGAAAAAATGTTTTGTTTATCGCAGTTTCGATTGCCTTTGCTTTGAAGCCGTATCAAGGAGTTTTTAAATATTATTAGTTCACCAGTATCACAGTCTTTCTGCTGCTCCAGCCATGCCAAACCTTTTGCAAAGCATTCAAAAGCTTCAGAATTGCTAATTTGTTCGTTTTCTTCGTTCCACTCCGCAGCTTACGGGAGCTCAAGTTAAATTCAAAGGAGATCTAAGAAAAAGGATCGAAAATATTTATAGGTACTCGTAGTTCGGAAAGGACTGCTTGCACACAAGGAATATGGTAGTCGAAAAAAAAAAAGCTTTCAAAATGGATTTTGCACACAAGGATGTGATAGTAAAAAAAAAAAAAAAGCTTCAAAAATGGATTTCGGTTAATCGAGAGTTTCAGATAAAAGAGGTTCTACTGTATATGCAAATATTTCTTTTTGTTGCTGTTTCAGCATATTAATTATTAAGTAATATCAGTAATAAAAATCAGTATTTAGTTAAAAAATATGACTAAGAACCCCTGATTAATTTTTTTATGCAACATATAAAGTGTGTATGTACGGTGTTGGCTAGAATAAATTTCTGCTGGTCTATGACAGCTATAAATCACCAAAAAAATTTTTATATAAATCATGAGAAATGTTTTAATTTTTTGTTAAAAACAAATCAGCTTTCTAAAACTACCCCTGTTCTGAAACCCCACCAACTTTTTAATCTAATTTTGTACCATTTTTCAAGTAATAATGAAGCAGTTAAATCAAATGTGATGTTTCTGTGTTAGATTATATTTATTATTGATTTCCAGTCATAGATGAGATTAGAAAGGGGAGGGAAAAGTCATAGAGGACAGTTCCTATGAAATGCTGAATATGAAAGCATTTTAGTTGTCTAAAATTATCTAATCTCACACAACTTTTTAAGCAACAATTCTGTTTGTTACATGGCTGCATACAGGGCTCAACAAATGTGCTTTGCAGGCCTCTACTGGTAACTGTGTTTTTGTTACTTTCCAAAATTAATTAACTAAGTTAAAAATAGAATTTTGATGCTATACCATAACTATACTAATAATTATTATTCTTCAATCAATTTCTATAAAATTTATGTGCTTTTTGAAAATCAATGTTTTAATAATGTGTGTGTGGAAGGGAGGAGGTACAAATGTCTTTTGTCAGCATCTATACATTTTAGTTGCCTACCAGATTTTTTTCCTACTTGTAGAGGTTTCACATAAAGTTGAAAATAATTTAAGCAACTTACTACTCTATACACTCTAAAAAGCCCTGGAAAAAAAGAAAAAGAAATCCTAAATTTATTTTATGTATTCATACTCATGTGTATTGGAGGAGACTGGGGATTATTTGTTCAAGCATAACTTCCAAAGAAGTAAGTCAATTTGGAAAATCTGTATTTATTTAATTCTTACACACACCAGCACAAAATAGCCATTTGCTAAAATATGGCTCAAGAAATAGTGCTCTAAAAATCCTTTGCAGATTAAATGGAAAAAAAAAAAAAAAATAGCAGGTCTTTATAAACATGCAAAACTCCACGAATACACAGATTTTTCATGCATTTGATGATTGCAAATGCATGAAATTCAAAAGTATAATTATAAATAGTTATTTATAAAGTTACTTTTAAAATATATAATGGCTATAGGTCTAAATATTGTTTGTTTAATTCTCATTGTAATTGCATTATATAGAAAATGTCTTTTGAAATTATATTTTACAATTTTTTATGTCACAGTATGGAATATTGAGATACAAGCCATTGAATTTTATATAACTAATATGCTTTGTTTAAAATACATTGTTTTCTTGAATCTTGTTTACAGTTTTAAGGATATTACAAGCATTTTTTTTTTTTTTTTTAATCATTAAGTAAGAAAATTAAAATAATTTCACTGTCTGAAAATGTTTTAGGAACTGAAATCTTATATGTAATATTTTCATATACTATAAGATTATAAAATTATTTTGTATGCTTGATTTTCTTAGGTAGTACCAGGAGAGACAGCATTAGCATTTTACTCTGCCAAAAATCCAACAGATAGACCTGTAACAGGAGTTGCTACTTATAATGTTGTACCTTTTGAAGCTGGAAAATATTTTAATAAAATACAGGTATTTTATTTTTAATGATAGAACAAATTACTATATACATATACTTTAAATAAGCTGAATAAATTTGCTTAATAATGTTATTCATCTAGTATTTAAATTTTTATTATAATTAGTTTAAGAGCTCATGCTAAAGTTCATACCTTAACAACTTTTATTAAAATTTAATTTTCAATAGATATTTAAATAAGATCAATACGATATTCTAACAGTTTTTACTTTATGTGTTTGTACTCTCTTGTTTATGTTTTTCTATATTTCACTTTTGAGTGCGTGTTTACTTTCCCACTTTCCATTAAGATATTCACAAAGCAGTGCAACTTATCGTTGATAACTAGTGTTGCTATGTTCACTATCAAAAAAAAAAAAAAAAAAAAAAAAAAACAGGACAAGGTCTTCTAAATCAAGACATAAAAATACAGTAAATCCTATGAAAATGGAACCTCTCTATAATGTAGTCCTGTCTTAAACATAAAAAAATCACCTAAATTCTCTCAAATAACGTATGAACAAAATACCAATACAATTACAACTGTTAAGATGGAAACCTGTCTAACACGGAATATATTTTTGGCCACTTGAAATTCTGTCTTAGTAGGTTTTACTGTACTAAATAAACACAATAATTAATCTCATACAGCAAAATCTGTGAAAGTAGAATTGGTAAGAACCGAAAGAAATACTGTTTTGGAAAGATTTCTGATTGTTCAATTATAGTTGTGTGGTGTTCCTTGTACAAGGACTATGAAATTTTTTACAAATGTAAGACAAGATTCTGTTATAAAAAAGTTTTGTTTTCACAAGTTTTACTAAACAAAGTGCAATAAAACCTGTAAAAACAGAATCGATAGGGTAGATTTATATGGTATTTTTTTCAACAGAATCATAAAAATATTCCGTTATAGACAGATTCTGTTTTCACAGATTATACTCTATTGCGTTCCACTCAATTCAGACTAATGAATAGCATGGTACCAAAAGAAATTTAACCCATCAGCACATGTGCCTACATTTCTATATTGGGTGCACAATGTGATTGGAATAAATTTTATCCCAGCACGTGTACTGACGTGTTAAAAGAATTTATGCATCTTGAAGAATCAGGAATTTTGGCATCCTGTGCAGTGGTTATGTGGGACGGTTCTTGGAACTCCTGAAAATTGGGACATCTGGAAATACTACTGATAACAGATAAGTGTAGTGCCAAGACATAATAATAAGTTCTTTGGTTCTATGTAACCTGGATTAATTTTCAGGCCAACTTTTAAAGGTTTTATTAGATAGATGTGCAGATAATTCAATGGAATTTACCACCAAACAATTTGATTTTGACTCAAATAATGATGAAAGTTTGAAGGAACAAATTGCTGTTTATTTAATGAGAAAATGAGCCAATACAAATAACAGATATAACATAGCGTTCCTTTCTCCACTTAATCAGTGTTAATGAACCGTATTCAGGTGACATCAGACGCGCCGGTATGTTGATCTGTTATTCTACCCACTGCACCACCAGAACACCAGTATACGCCGGCACAAACACCGCTAGCAGACGACTTTAGCCTTGACCCAGGCTAAATCCATACATTTTAACTGAAAATGTATTCAAGAAAAGGAAATTTTCTCGCAAACAGAACAACATTTTGAATTTGTATTACAATATATTAAGAATATGCTACTACAACAAAGAATTGTTTTGCAGTATTTTTAACAAACAAGCATTAATAAATCACACTCCATAGACTGCTATGCTAAACACCGCCAGTAAATACCACCAGCAGACGAATTTTAGCCTCGACCTCAGGCTGCGTGCATAGGGTCCATTGTTTTGAGCAGCTGGAAAATCTTAGTGCAATTACAAATGCAATTTTGGAGCTGTTAACCACTTTTTAAAAAAAATGATTAGCTTGTCTTAATTTTTAAGATTACTTCATCTTAGTTTATCAAATTTTAGATAAAAGATAAAGTTTCATATTATGCCCATCAACGTGCCCTTTTTTATGTCAGAATCTCATAATCTTGTATTGAAATATATTTCATTACATCTTATTACCTATGCAGAAGGTGTTTATCTTTTTTCCACCCTTCAAAATGTGACTGTAAAATAGAGAAATAGCTGTTAACTGATATCCTTCATCATAGTAACTAAATAGCTTATCCACAAAATAACAAGTTGGAAATTGCACATCAAACATGGCAAATGAGGTGTTTTCGTGCTATAACTAGTTTTATAAATAAATATTTTTTGCACCGCATATTGTACTGAATGTATATTTTAGTGCATATCAATTTCATTCTGTTCGAAAGGCTGTAACAGCAATTTTTTCCAATTGGCCGTAATGTAATGGAAAACAAAAACTTTTGACTGTCCTTGTAACTAAACTATACATCCGATTTTCATAAAATTTGAAATAACTCGACAAAATTTTGCAACAATTATATATTTAAAATTTCAGACCTTTCAGTTGGGTAGTTTTTGCTCTGTTATATGTGGATGGATGGACAGACAGGGACTGAACGACGACTATAGGTGCTAAGTATTTATATAATTACACACACCTAAAAATGAAATAAGCACAGTCAGCGTAGAAAAAAAGGACTAGCCCTTTCAATGTATGCTTTTAAAAAAGCTTAAGGGGCATATAGAAACTGTATCAGACTATGAATTTTTCAATACTAATGCTCAAATTTGATATTTAAATTTTTTTTGTAAATTTTACCTTTAGATACCAAACGGGAAATGATTTGATGAAGTAATTTAGGAATTATGGCAGTTTTAAATTTTGAGCTCCTAATGTAAAATTCTTTTTCTTTTGCAAAAGAAACTGCAATGTGGATAGTTTTTTAAGCTCAAAAACTACTTAATGTAATGAACTGTAATTTTGGATTCCTGTGTTTAAAGCTTCTAGATATTGATTTTTGTTAACATTTTTCTAGGTTACAATGTATTTTTTTTAATATGAATTTCAAAATACGTAAATTATTAAATTAACATTAGAAAAAAATATGTGTTGCAATTTGTAAAAACTTTAACCGAAATCAGTATCTAGATGCTTTAAATGTTATATTTTCTATAATGGTGTGTTTCATGCATTAAGGGTGTATTCCAATCCAAACTGCTTATTTTCTGATTCATTTTTGCTCTCAAACACATCAAACTGGGAAATTCTTTTATTTAGAAACTACATAATGTGCTGTGCTTCTCGATTTTTTGATAAATGCAGAAAATATTCTAAAAAATGCTGTCAAAGTTGGTGTTTTGAACCGAATTTTCCGAAGCAGGAGATCTGGGAATGAAAAAAATGGTCATACTGAGAAAATAATTGTTTAACCCCCTCACTGCCAAGCCCGTGTTAATACGTTCACTAAGCTCCAAGTTTTACTGCAATACAAGCAATATTTAAAGTAACATAATTCTATTGATTTAATGTATTTTTTATACATTGAACAATAATTAATACTTCCAAGGATTGCATTCATATTCGTTATTAAGTTTTTTTTTATAAAATGTTCAAAGAATCATTCTTTTTAGCATTTAAAAAAAAAAATGCCGAAAAAACATCACAATTTTGCCCTTTTCCAAGACAGTCAGAGGGTTAAAAATCAAATTCTAGTCAATTGAGCAAAAAATAAAATCACACGGCCTCTTATACATCTCTTCAAAAATCACCTCAGCAAGTTTCATGTTTTTACTTTTAAAAATGAGCCTGAAAATGTCTCAGAAAATTTCGAGATGTTGAGGGTGGAAAAATATTTTTTCGAATACACCCTTAAAAAAACTCCTAAATGTAGCTTTTGTTTTTTTTCAAAATTGGCTTATGTTTTTTTAAATTTCATTAATGTAGTAGCTAACAGTCTAGAAGCTTTAAATGTTATATTTACTAGAATGGTGTGTTTCATGCATTAAAAAAGCCCTTAAATGCAGCTTTTGTTTTTTTTTCAAAATTGGCTATGTTTTTTAAAATTTCATTAATGTAGTAGCTAACAGTCTGTTTGTGCTTATGTTAGCCTGATTGTGAAACAATGCATGTTTTCAATGTTCAAACTACATAATAATTTTATATGAAATTATATTATTATTATATCATTTTTAAAGAATGTTAAATTTCTTTATAATACTTTTATGGATGTTTAAAGATTATATGAGGGGTTCACAACTATAGTAGGCCAAGTCCATTTTGAAAAAAGATGAGATAATCTATTTGGAAGGTGCATAAAATCTGTTTTTCTCTACTCCCACCGTGAACCAAGCCTGTTTTCACATACTTTCTCATATATGGCATCTGTTTACACGATTGGTTCACTGTGGTAGTGAGTGAAACAGATTTTATGCCCTTTCTAAATCAGCCATACTCAACCCGCGGGCCCGGTGACCTTTTATATGCGGCCTAAGACACATATTCATTAATTTTTATTTTAAAAATTAAGATGTGCATAAAAAATAATGACCTTCGCAGTTGTTTTATATAATTTCATGGGCAGACAAAATCTGTCCTGTTATTTATACTTAATTTAAAATTATGTTAAAATTTCTTAAATGCTGTTTTCTTAGTCAAAAATACTTTTTAAATGTAGTTGTATTTATGCTACAATAATGTTTATACATTTCTTAATCTGCAACACTAATCAAACATTATTGTGAATTAATTAATGCACTATATGTTTTTATATAAAAAATAAAAAAATGTTTTTGGATTGGACAAAGGCTTGTTAGAGAAAATCTCCTGATTTTTTTTTTTCCCCTTTAGAACCTGAAAATTCTGCAATGTCATATTATTACATTTTATAACTTATTACATAGCTAATACTGTTGTTTAGGATTGAACATTTGCCGCAGAAAAAAAGGTACCAAAAAATTTTAAAACTACTATTTCCAAACAACAAACTTCGAGGCATATTTCTACAACATTTGCAACAATCACAAAGTTGATTGTTTAGAAATAGTGACGTTAATATTTTCTCGGAACATTTCTTCCGAGACAAACAATCAAACATATTGATAATATTAACTTTGTTATACTACTTATGTTATCTTGTTATTTTAATTACTTTTTTTTTTTTTTTTACCCTTTTATAAGTGTGTTGCGGCCCGCCTAGCATCACAAGCTTATGTTTATGACCCTCGAGAAAAAAAGGTTGAGTATGGATGGTCTAACTGATACATTTAAAAAATTTATTTTATTGGATTTGAACCAGAATTTTTTTTTCTTAAAGTAAGTTAAATAAAAGCCATGGCGAACCAAGTTAAATAAATATGTTAAATAGTTTTAAATAAGAATTCTGGCGTAATAAAAAAAAAAAAAAAAAAATCAAGGTTGAATAAAATTTCAAAGGAGTAGCAATGTTAAACTTTAGTCACAAAGTCGATGTCTTGATTTTCTGGGATTCCAAGCAGTGTTGCCAGATTGGGCATTTTGAACAACCAGGGGAATTTTTGGGGGACAAGTAGTTTGTGGAGAAATGTTTGGGCATTATCAACACTTTTGGAGAAAAACTTGGGAAATTTTTTTTCACTATTTCACATTAGTTATACAGTTAATTAGTACATAGTATACAGTTAATTTTAGTCACCCAACAACACTGGATCTGCATTGAACTCAATTTTGATTTGAAAAACAAAAATAAAATACAGAAATCACAGATATCAATCATTATTCTTGTGGTCATGCTCATCGTTTACAACATTACACTTTACACGTATCACAGGTGCATCACAACTTGCCTTGCACCACTTGAATTTACAAATCACTAAGTGCGACAGTTTTCTCTAGTCATCGCAAACAGACACACAAACACATATGCGCATTTCTTTTATTAGTATAGACAGATTATTATACTAATAATTTGTCTATACTAATAAAAGAACAACAGAAAAAAAAAAAATTCTTTTGTGTTTCATGGAATGACAATAGAGCTTATTGCAAGGCATGCAATTCTAAGTAGACACCTTAGTTCTCCTTACAGGAAACTTGAATTAAACCTTCAGATTACTAAATCTTCAGAACTTATCTGAAACATTCTTTTCCCGTGCATTTTGATAGTCTAAACCTTGAAAAAGTTAACTTCTTAATTTTTTTTTTTTTTTTTTTTAGAGTTTCTACTCTTAATATGCTGCTTTTCAGGGTTTAAGGTTTGTGACGGAAAAAAATTGGTACCAAAAATTTGTTACACCAATATTTTCAAACAACAAACTTTCCCATACATTTCGACAACATTTGTCATAGAAATCTACCACGAAGTTTATTGTTTTGAAGTAAGGGTGTTAAAGCCTTTTGGTAACATTTCTTCGACAAGTGTTCAACCTTACTGATAATATTAACTTTGTTATATTACTTAGGTTATCTTACTATTTTAATTGTTATTTTTTTACCCTTTTATATATATGTTGCAGCCCGCCTAATTTTGCAAACTTATGTTTGCAGGCCGTGAGAAAAAAAAGTTTGAGCATTGCTGTTCTAAATGAACTATGCCTTTTTTTTTTTTCAAAATGGACTTAGTCTGGGCTTTGTGAGCCCTCATATATATATATATCAGCAGTAGTAGAATCTCTGGAGGACATTGGTATAGACAAACCTTACATCAATATTGTAAAGAAGACTTACAAGAAAGCAACAGCAACCATCCGCTTGGACAAAGGAAAAGCAAAGATTAAGCTTGGAAGAGGGGTAAGACAAGGAGACACCATTTCGCCTAAGCTTTTTACGGCTGTCTTAGAAAATATTTTCAAGAAGCTGGATTGGGAAAACAAAGGGATTAGAATAAATGGGGAATATTTAAGTCATCTCTGATTCGCTGACGACATTGTAATTTTCAGTAACAATCCTGAAGAATTGGAAAATATGCTAAAAGAGTTGGAAGAAGCTAGCATTAATGCGGGATTAAAAATAAACTTGGAAAAGACTAAGGTGATGTTCAATTCATTTCCATCAAAAAAGAAAATTGTCTATAACACTGAAATTAAAGAAGTGCAAAGTTATGTGTACCTTGGGCAGGAAATATCATCGGATAATAGTATCATGAATGAAATCAATAGAAGAATAAGAAATGGATGGAGTGCTTTTGGGAAGAACAATATTATTCTGAAGAGTAGCATGCCCCTTTGTTTGAAAGAAAGGTATTTAACCAATGTGTTTTGCCTGTGCTAACTTATTCAGCAGAAACATGGACGCTAACAAAACGGATGGTACAAAGATTACAAACAACACAGAGAAGTATGGAAAGATGTATGCTAGGTATAACTGGAAGAGACAGAAAAAGAATAACCTGGATAAGAAGTCAGACGAAAGTTTTTGAGATCATTGAAAGAATTAAACAACTAAAATGGAAATGGGCTGGGCACATTGCAAGAAGACAAGACACTAGATGGAGCACAAACACCCTACAGTGGTATCCCAGAGATGTAAAACGGCCAAGAAGACGACCTCAAGTAAAGTAAGATGGAGTGATGAAATCAGAAAAGTAGCTGGTGTAAATTGGAGGACTAAGGCACTAGACAGAAAACATTGGAAAAATCTGGGGGAGACCTACATCCAGCAGTGGATTGAAAATGGTTGTTGATGATGATGATATATATATATATATATTGGTTTATATTCGGTTTATAATTATCTATATATAAGGATTTGTTTGGTTTTGCTGATAATAAAACAATTTTTACATTCAAATGCTTACAACTGTTTATCTTGTGACAATTGAATCATAAAAGTAATACTAGATGGCAGCACCAAAATTTGTATTTTTTCGATAAGTTCTAAATTTTACTTTTTCCAGCTACATTTCAGTTATAATTTACTACACCAGGGGGGAATTTTTAGCTAAATTTTGACGATATTGTTAAACAGTTTTTAATTAATTTAATAGTGCATTTTAAATATGTAATTACTTTCTATTTATTTTATTTTATATTATATTAAAAGTTGTTTAACATTTATTTCAAAATGTATTAACTGCATCCTATGGTATCAATTACTGTGATTTCTTAACTGTTTTATTCACCTTAATCTTTACGATATTTTGGGTGCCATGTGCGCGTGGATTTATTCTAAAATATTGAAATATTAATCGGTATGGTGTTTATTATTTCTATTTTATATCCTATAAATATTTAAATAGGTTTTATTGATTTTTCCATTTCATATTATTTGTTTCTATTCTGTTTTCATTTTTAATCAATTCACTTGATTTTAATGGTTGTTTGGGCACAGGGGAAAATAACTTTTAGCTTTAGCTTATTTTTCTCACAGAAAACAACCATTTTGCTTATATCATTGAATTCTGTGCCCTTGACAACGTAATTCAATATATAAGCATTTCCATTATTTGTCGATGTCCACTTTCTTATTTTTCTTCCATAATAATTCTTATAATAAATTAAAAATATTTTTTTATACTTACAGCTTTAATTCATAATATTACGGTTTTTGAAGGTGGTAGGTTATGTTTAATTAATGGTTATATATATATATATATATATTTGAACATCTATTACTGTTGTTTTGAAAAAAGTAATTATTTTATTATTGCTGTGTACTAGAGTTCGGGCTCACTTTTCGAAGCCCGGGCCTGCCCGAGCCTGGAACATTTTTTGTCATTAGAGACCGAGCGTGATACCAAAACAGTAAACCAAAAAAAAAAAAGTTTAATGAAAGTTTCATAAAAGTTGTTCTAAATGTAATATCTCATTTTTTTTTTACAACTTTGTACACCACAATAACTGTTAATCCCTAGCACATAATTAATTTTATGACATTTACATTTAATCTTATCAAAAGATAACAAAGTGTGTTTTAGAAATAAATGAATGAATGAAATTTGCGGAAATTGTGATTTATATGACGAAGGATCGAACAATGTTTTTCTATTTCCTATAAAAGGTGTACACCTTTCGTAATTCTCGTGTTCTTGAAAATCAGCTTAAATTAAAAATTCAACATGTTATCTGAAAGATCCGATGCATTTTATAGGAAAAGAGAAAACACTGATCAATTGTAACGCTCATTGACTAATAACAAAAAATATTACTTTTTTTGCCTAGATTGTCAAATAATAAAATAAAATAAACGACCCAATTTAAAAATATTCTGCTATTTATTTGTCTTGGCACCTTTTTCGATGATGCATTATCAATTATCCAGTGAGCGTCAATGATATAAATCTGCAAATATTGCAAATTTCTTTTAAAAAATAGCTGTGATGTTGTAACATTAATCAATCATCACTTATAATAATTAATTTTACCCAATTTAAACCAAAATTCTCCTTTTACAAATATATTTTTTAACTGAAACTTCCTTCCGTTTTAAAAAAATATATATAATATATCTTTATCTCTTATACAGCTAATAAATATTCCTTTTAATGTTTACTAAATCATCAACTTTTAACAAAAAAATAAATAAATAAATAAATAAACTTTCTCACTGTCATTAACAAACAGTAAAATTAAATGCTTTTATTTCCGTTCAGGAATAAATAAAAATATTTTTTTTATCATTTGCTTTTCTTTTGTACAGTAATCTTAACTGTTACTGATTCATCGCCATAAATCTCAGACATAATCTGCAAATATCACAAATGTTTAACAGAACACAATAAACTTTGATGATTATATATTAATTAATATATGATTACTTCTTATATTTAAAAAAAAAAAAAAATTCCCATACATGAATAAATAAAATTTTCAGGTTTAAAAAAATGAACCCGAGCCCGAAGGCTGGTATGAAAATGGGACCCGAACCCGTGTTGAGCCCTGAAAATCATTTATGTATTATCATTGAAATATTAATGATTATTTGCATGAGGAAAATAATTAAAAAATTATAAAAATAAACTACTGAAATTTACATATGACAGAATTAAAATGTTTTGATGTCATAAAAATATAAACAAGGTGTGTTCTAAAGTTAAAGAAATAAAACAATATTTGTAATGTTTAACATACTGATGTTATTTTTTATTATTTATAGTGTTTCTGCTTTGAGGAACAACAATTAAACCCAAATGAAGAGGTCAGTATTGCAATACCTTTTATCTTTTTAGTTTATGTGTTTACCAAATTCTGTTTTTACACAGAGATGTATTCTTGAAGAATACATATAAAGAAAAATAATGTAAAAAAGTATATTTTGTTTATGGAACAATAGAAAATTATAGGAGATAAATATGGAATAAAGTCTTACAATGACCATGGTTTTAATAGAACAACCATTTAGAAGCATTTTGAAGATATCCAGTTATTCCAGGAAATACAGGCTATATAACTGTCGGGGTTCGATACAGGTTTTTTTTCTTCGGACAATGCATTATTTTTGGGAAATTTATTATACTTTTGGGTAAAAGAACATTTTGTAACGAAAGATAAAATCCAATTACTGAAATTTCAACCAAGCATTTATTAATAACTTCTTTAAGCCTTTCTGCTAAAGTGTTTCTTTCTGGTGAGCTTGTTTTGCTTGCAAATTACACATTTTAAAACCCAATAAAAATAATTATTGAAAAGTATGTCTTTATGAAATGGAATTTTGTGAAGGGGCCTATTTTATGAAGGGGTTTGTTTTATTAAAAGGAATTTTGTGAAAGAACCTGCTTAATGAAATGGATTTTTCTGTAAAGGGAGCTCTAAATAGGCCTGAATTTTGTCTGTATGAGCCCTTCACTGTAGTCTATCTCTATGACACTCATGGAGTGAAGACAGCATTTTGGTACCATATTTATTAAAACTCATCCACCAATTCCATTTTATAAGAAAATAAAGAATCTTATATTGCCCATGACCAAAAACATTTCCTTCATTTTGTGCATGCCAGTGACCAGGAGCCACAAAAATTTTGATGCTCCAGCTCTGCTCCCAGATTAAAATACTGTGGCTCCGGCAACCGTTCCAACTTGGCTCTGACTTCGCACTTTTGAGTTGCAGATTTTAATTTACACAGTTAATTTTTTGCTCACAAATTCTTCTGTTACCTTCATTAAAGATCTGACAAAATGCATCTTTCTTCTCATCAAACTTGAAATGCTTGTTCAGAAATTCTGAGCTCTTTTTTAAAAGTAAAAGCTAAAACTTTTACTTTTAAAGGGGAAAGTTATGTGGAATTTTAAACACAAAAATCTTAAATTTCTTCTACACTTTTCAAACGACCAAAATTGTACAACTACACACATAAACAACAGGCGACCATATTTGTTTTCAAAAGTGTTGCCAATTAGCTCAAGTAGAAAGTAGAAGTGAAGTAGTGTTACCATGTTTTTGTGAGAAATTTTCCATCTCTAATAATTAAAAAAAACTCCTAAGAAATGATACAATTAAAATAACTGAATAATGATGTAATTAAAGTATTTTAAGCCTGAAAATTTAAAAGATTGAAAAAAAAAAAAAGATTTAAAAGAATATTAAAAAAACTAAAGGAACCCTGGAGCAGGAGAAAATTAGAGCTCCAGCTACGGGTCTCCGGTGCATGCTATTAGATAATTATTAAAGTACTAATTCTGGACTTCTGCTTATGAGTATTATAATGTGTTTTAATTTATAATTTATTTATTCATATGTAGGTGGACATGCCAGTATTCTTTTATTTGGATCCAGAGTATGCTGAAGATCCGTTTTTAGAGAATATACACGATATTGTACTGTCTTATACTTTCTTTGAAGCAAAAGAAGGCCTGCAGTTACCATTGCCTGGATTTATGCAAGGGAAATAAGCATGTAAAGTGATCTGTATTTTACCTGAAAAATATCCTATGCATCTTATGCTCTGTACATTAAAATAGTCAATGTTTACCTTGTATGGTGGTTAATTCATTAAATAATCTCCAACACAATTTATTTAAATTATCATTTATTTTTTAAATTGCTTAAAGTGGTAGATTTATAACTGCAGTCAAACCTGTTTAATGTAATATCAATTTAACCCTCTGAGCGTCTTGAGAGCTTTCCTGCATTTCCATAAAAATGCTTATAAAAATAATCTTATTTAAAATTTTCTTTCCCTGTTTGTTTCTAAAATATATTTCATGCCCCCTTTCTCGACATACAATTCTGTTTAAAAATTTTTATCTACAACAGATTAAAGTTGTTTTTGAGAAATGGAAAAATATGTGAAAACCGCTAATATAACTAATATTTCAATTACTGTGATATTTTCTAAGTGTCTTCATTCGTTCTAATTAATTGCCATGTTAAAAATCTCTTGTCATATGCAATACATATTTTCAATAGAAGCTCTGTTTATAGGAGTATTTTCAACTCTGTTGCTGTGGAATCCTTATTTCAAACACTCTATTTCAGAAGTTTTTGTACTTCATTAAAGGGATTCTTCACACGCCTGAAAACAGATGCTCTGTAATGTTAATCCTATGGGCAGGTTATTTTCGAATTTATCATTTCAATTTGAATATTTTTAAACGATTTTTTCTGAATAGGATAGCTGAGCTCAATCTTTAATATGACTCTTTTTCACTTTTTCGATTTTGGTAGTAGATTTTTTTAAAAAAGTTACTTTCACTTTCGAAACTGAAAGTACATTAAAAAAAAAAATCTGCAACCAAAATCGAAAAAGTGAAAAAGAGTCATATTAAAGATTGAGCTCAGCTATCCTATGCAGAAAAAATCATTTAAAAATATTCAAATTGAAATGAGAAATTCGAAAATAACCTGCCCATAGGATTAACATTACGGAGTGTGTGTTTTCAAGTGCATGAAGAATCCCCTTAAGCAAGATTTGCAACAGTTTTTTTACCCTTTTTTTATTACGTTTTTAGTTTTCTAACATTTAAATTGTTTGAGCGTGTGTGGGAGGAAGTTTTTATTTTTTCCTACAACACAGATTTCCTTATTATTATTCATATATCTCCATAGCTGCCAAACTCAAACTAATCTTCCGTAATACTTGCGTTAATTTGACCCTGGTTTAATACGTTTCAAACCAGAATTTTTTTTAAGAAATGAAAATAAATATGTATCATGTAGAAACCTGGAATTAACTAAATAAGCATCCATGAAATAAATTTACTGGTTCGAAATGTGGCTATCCTGGGTTAAATTAATCCAGACATTACGGAAGATTAGTGGAAGGTTGGCAGCTATGTATCTCTACAACATATGACCAGACTTGTTGCACTGATGTTTACATATTGCACATTAGTTGATATATTTTTGTAAGGGTTGTGAAGAGGATTCAGTGGGGTTCGTTTACTTGCAAAAACTCCAACCATATTACAGGAACTATGAAAATTTATTCAACATTTTAAATTTAAAGTTACACAAGAGATCTTTCTCATAATTAATTAAGAGTGAGAGAGAGAGTAAATATTTTACAAGGTACGCCTGGGCGTGACCCACAGACCGTGAAGGTCTTACATCCTTTTTCTTTCGATATCAAAAAGTTGAGTGAGTGATTTCACAAGAATCATATCACACTCGTCGCTACACTTCGCCAAATTCAAACATTGGCACCCTGAACGAACTGTGGACAAAGGTTTTATTCGCGAGCCAAATGATTATCCCAAAACTCCAGCAACCCCGATGAGAACAATGAAACGCGTCATGGAAAATGGTTGCCAGTCCACAAATCCTGGGAATCATTATCTAAGCGAAATGATTACGTTAAAAATGCCCGCAACATACAATCGCAAAATGCCAAGAAAGGTATCTGGTAAAACCAACTGACAAAAAGATTTAACCTCCATGCAACGTGATTTTAAAAACTGCATCGCATTTCGATGTGAGAGACTGCAGAAACATCTGGGAGGTGTTCATATTACAGACTGGCATTCGCTTAAACAAGTGTTACTTAAAATTACATACTGCAGACCGATGAAAGGGAAAGATGCAGACTCTCGCATAAAATACATTCCTTTCACATTCGTTGTTAAAAGATTTTCAACGGTTCCATCTTAGCAGTGATAAGGAAGCTTTTCTCTGCATGAAATTAAATGAAAAGATATTGTTACTAGCAGCTGCAGTGGAACAGACAGATAAGGGAAAAAAAGAAAAAAAAAATGAATCTTTGAGCGGCGTGAAATAAAGATGTTTTTAGAAAAAGAAAGAAAACGCATTAATAAAATCTGGATGTTTTTGAGAAATGAATTTAATCACCTATTTCATTATAGGAAAGAGGGGGGGGGGGGGGGGAAGGCTAATATGATCTAAAAGTAAGAAAGTTATGTTTTAAATTAATTTTGAACAAAAATGATAGCTATGGGACAGAAACGCTGTCACAAGGGTAGTTTTGACTCTATAGTTTTTTGTGGGAATCTTTTATTTTCTATCTACATTAAAGTGTCATTGTTGCAATTTTAAAAACATAAAATAAGGTATGGCCAGCTCATTAAATCATGATCCCACCAGTATTTTCCTTTCATAAAAGAATAATCAATACATATTTTATAATTTAAATATTTTTAAAAAGTATAGTTTCTGAGAAAACATAATATAGTGAAAATATACTTTATATTCTTGCAGCATGCAGCCTCCTTTTATTGACTCAGTATATCTTCTGCCTTCATGTAAACATTTTATCGACTGGCCACTGCTTTCTACTAGTATAATATATAAACTGAAAGTGTCAAATTTGGCATGTTAATTAGAATATTTCACTCTTTCACACATCAAGTGGATATCAATTTTGACAATGCACTGCTCTCTTGGTGCTAAAACTTCTGTACTTTTTTGCAATAAATGGGCACTTAAAGATTTGCCTGTAATACGAAGTATAAGGAAGGACAGCTGAACTTCTTTTAGGAAATGTTAAACTTGGGTTCTAAAGGAAAATTAGTACTTTTTGACTAACCTACTTCTGACTAATTGTTAACTAATGGAGCTTTTCACCTTTTTAACACTTTCCAACAAAGTTGAAAAGTGTTTATGACTTCGGTTTGTCTGGCTGTCTGTACACGCTCTAACTCTCTTAAATATACTCGGATTGCCCTGAAATTTTTGGATGTTATTGACGTTTACCATAGCATGATCCCTATTTCAAATGAAGTTTTTAGCATGTTTAGTTCATCTACAGGGATAGTCAAAAGTATTCCGTTGCATTACAGCCAATGGGAAAATAACCTTTCAAATGATTTTTAATGATGTTACATGCATCCAAACATAACAAAAGTGATATGCACTTATGAAGTGCACTAAAATATGCATTCTGTAGAATATGCAGTGCAAAGAATAGTTATTATTCATTTACAGGGCAAAAGAATTCTGTTACATAATGATATGGGGGGGGGGGGGATTGTTTGTGGCGTATTTTAATTATGTTAAACTATTCCATATATAATTAATTTGATATACGTCGCTGAGGTTTACTATAAGTTATTTCATGTATAATACGAAGTGCATAGCATTTACAGGGACACACAAAAGATTTCAGGTATTAATGTATCAGAAGTACTGTACATTAGCGCTGATTGCTGGAAATGCATTTTCAATTATGATACACACTTTTATGTTTTACTGTATTTATACATACTATAATTTATATACAGGGCTACGCAAAAGAATTCGTATGTGTTACTGGGTATGAGTGCAAATTGCTTAAAAGTGATTTTTAAATGAGTTATGCATTTTTACACTGAACTGCACTTAGTTTATTAAGAAATGTTTGTAGAATATAGATAAAATGATATAAAGGGTCACAAAATGAATTGGATACATGCCACTAAAGATTACAATTTCTGGAAATGTGATTTCGGTAGTTTTAAAGAGTATTTTAGTTTGAATTAAATTTTAGCTAAATAGTGACGTGTAATAAAGATACTAGGTAAACTACAGGGCTGTACAAAAGTATTCAAGTATGTTTCCATCTATTAGTATAAATTTCTGAAAGAGAAAGTTCAACCAGTTATGCATTTTCTTGCTAAACTAAATTTTCCAGTTATATAATATATATATCAGCATAAAGATAAAATACAGTGCTGTTCAAAAGAATTGTAATACATATTTGGCTATGAATGGTAACTGACGAAATCAATTTTTTAAATGTTTACTAGTTATCTTATTTCCCTAAATAACGAAGTTTAGTTAAAGCTTTGAGGGAGTGTTGGAAAGTGTTTTATAATCTACGCTGTACGCATGATTTTTCTTTCTTGTTAGTGTTTTCTTTAGATGTAAACTTATGGTAGTTTTAAATTCTTGAGCTAAAAAAGTGACTTTTGTTGATAATCTGCTACAAATTCTTTGTGTCTGTTTTTAATTAGTTGATCTTAAATTTTGTTACATAAAGTGAAAATAAAAAATAAAAATGCATTTAGAATATTGTTTTATTACATTTTCATGCTAAGTGTAAAATCTTTTAATTTCTAATTTATAGGTCTGAAAATATTTAAAATCATCAATAAGTTGACTATTTTGAAAACTAGCTGATCCGCCCGGCACTGCCCAGGCCCACGATAATATTCTTAAATAAACCTTAAATTTGTATGATTTTATATTTGCTGTGCACACACTGCTCAAATGATTTATCAAACAGCTGCCAGATAAAAAACATTTGAAAAATTAAAATTGTTAATGAATGTATATTCGTTAATTGCAGTGGGATTTCAAAGAAAATTAGATATTTGGATTTGTCGTTAAAAAATACACATAGGTGTGTTAATTTCAAATCGATAAAAGCAATATTAAAAAATATATCTCTACCTTGGAACAAAAAGGGCCAATGTCCAAAATTGAGAAATTTGAGTTAAATGCACGAATGAATTCAGGATGCGATATAAAGTAATTGTTAAAAGGGCTAAAGTCCTCCCAATATTAGATCATTGAAAACAAAATATTTTGTCGAGGCCAATATTACTTGCTGTTAATGTAAAAATGGCCAATTTAAAATGTAAAAAAAAAAAAACTAAATCAATGTAACATTAGTAGGGATGCACCGGATATTGATTTTGCCGGATATCGGATATCCGAAGCTCCTTTGCCTGCCGGATTCGGATATCCGGCACTAGATATGTTTTTAGTTATATGGTGAATTATTTCTTTATATACGCCATCTCAGAACAATAAATTACAAACATGTTTCACACATCTTTAAAACATTTTGAATGTATTGAAATATAATTTAAAAAAAACTATATATCTTTGAATATCAGGGCTTGAAATTCAGAGTTTCCCACCCAACATTTAAAAATGCAGGGGAGTAGAACTGTTAGAAAGGGGAAAAAAATATCTTTAAACCCCGTGATTTTTTATGTGCCACTTTAAAAGAATTACATTTATACAGACATGACAAAATACCATTGAAATAGTTTAAATTAACAACTCAAGATAATTATCCAAAATTTTTATTTTATTAAGGAGGCAAACGAACAAAAGCAAGCTTTATATATACCATGTCTATTTTTCAATTTTCACCTAATGTTATGGGCAATTAACAGTTGGATTGCTAAATGAATTTCTTAATTTAGATTTTATTCCATTTTGCGTGATTTAGCCTCTTTCACAAGTTACACTTTCGACAAACAGCACAGACCAACTTTTATAACTTTAGAAATTATCAGAAACGCATGGTTATGCTCTGTTAAAAACTTTTAGAAAACTTTGCAAAATCTGATATGCATTCAATTTTAACTTAGTTGCATGAATAATGCATATCGGTGATTCTATTGTCAATATCCTACGGTGAATGCATGTCACTTCTGAACTAACTTGTTTTATTATATCCTTAATGGAATTATAGTCAAAACTGTAATCCCTGGTATTTTCGTTAATTGAACTGTGTTCTATGCATTGGAATTTTAAATCCATATCCAAAGTTTGAAAAGGAAATAGTCAATTGATTTTTTCTATTACACGATAAAAGGTTGATTTCAAAAAGTCATGCCTTAATTTCTATGACCTGCAAGAATCAACTAGTTTGTTATTTCTAAACCTGTTTTTTTAAGTTCAACCAAATTTCTTTTTCTTCCATGTGTACCACAAGTGTAATCTCATTTTGTTGAGTGCTGACTATTGGCCAGTTTGGTAGGGCTCAGTCTCCGGTGGCCATTACTGCCCTTTTAGTTATTTCCTATTTTGGGCATAGGGAAAAAACATTGCAAAATACATAAATCGGTCATAAAAAAAAAAATATCGCCGATTTCGTCAATCATGGTGAAAACAAATAAAAAGATTTGTTGACCGGTCGCAAGAAGAAAACTGAAGTGCATGGGAAATGGGCAGCGGGAAAATATCACAAAATTCGTCAACCGATCTGTCATGAGCAAATATCGTGAAATTCCTCAGCCGGTTGCAGAGAAAAAATGCGAAAGTTTTCAATCGGATGCAGAAAAACAATCGTTACTTTCATCAGTATGTCGCAAGAACAAACAAGGAAATTTGCCAATCGGTCACAGAATAAAACTGCTATATTTATCAATTGATCTCAAGAAAAAAAAAAAATTATGAAATTCACCGATCGGTCTCTAGAAAAAATTGTGAAATTCGTCAATCGGTCGTGGAGAAAAAGTGCAAAATTTTTCAGTTGGATGCAGAAAAACAACCATGAATTTCGTCAATCTGTTTAAGAAGAAACTGTGAAATCTGCCCATTGATAGTAGAAAATATCACAAAATTTGTCAGTCGGTCCTGAGACTTGATCGTCGTTTTACAAAAAAACATTTTCGGAAAGTGATTTTTTGGAAACAGGAGACGCCCGCCCATAATAGGGCATAATAAATAGGACACGAATCCTGCCATCCCTTCTCAAAATTCAAGCCCTGATGTAATGTATATTAAGAATATTGCATAAAAAATGTAATTTAAACATTAATATATTCTGTTTATTCGTACAATGAAATGCTGATAATTGCTACTGGATTTGAATAGGGGATTGACTATATTGATAATTGCTAATAATTAATTAATTTGTACAATGAGATGCTGATATATCGTTCAACAAATTTTAACCAATTAATATGCGTATAATTGTAGAGTATTTTCACAAAGAAATACTACATACTTTCTTTTTATAATTTAAACATAAAATATCTACTAATATACCCATGATTAAAGAGTTATTTTCTCCAAACATAGGTTTAGTTGATGCCCTTTTTCTGTTTTAATTATTTAATATTGTTTTTGCTCTAAGTCATGTTTAGTTTTATTTTAACTTAAATTATTTTTATATTTATAAGTAAAAAGAAAATTACTTTTAATTTTTAAATATTTATAATGAAGTTACGAAAACAACTAGTTGGATTTGCCAATCCCAAAACTTTCTTCTATCTCATACATCTTAATATTTCAAAAAGTAGTTCCAAATGTTAATACTTCAATATTATTAGTTCAATATTATACCAACTTTGATTTTGGTCTAAAATTTCTGCTCCAGTCAATTAATCAGAATAAGAATAAGTTAATCTCTATCATGATATTTATTAAAATCAATAATTTTTTCGTTATTCTGTTGTACACCAGCTGTTTGTGAATAGCCAGCTTAGCAGGATGCGAAGTTCCCTTCGCTTCATGAGCCGCCAATATACAGTACCAGTGATGGAACTCATTTTGGAGCAGCAAAAACGCTCATTTCGGAGCACAAAATAACTATTTTGGAGCAGCAAAAATGCTCATTTTGGAGCAGAAAATAACTTGGAGCATCAAAATGTCATTTTGGTATTCTTTGACGAAATTCACGTTTTGTCTGGAATTCTTTGACGAAATTCGTGTTTTTTCTGCGACTCTTTCACAAAATTCGCAATCCTTTGACGAAATTTGCGTGTTTTTCACAATATTTTGACCTCATTTGCATATTGTTCACAATCTTCTGACAAAATTCGCGTATTTTTCGCGATCTTTTGACAAAATTTGCGTTTTTTGCAATCTTTTGATGAAATTTGCAGTTTTTTGCGATCTTTTGATGAAATTTGCGTTTTTTTCCGCGATCTTTTAACGAAATTAGCTATTCTTTGACAAAATTCACGTTTTTTTCGCGATCCTTTGACGAAATTTGCATGTTTTTGCGACCTTTTGATGAAATTGGCGGGTTTTTTCGCGATATTTTAACGAAAGTAGCGTTTTTTCACGATCTTTTGACCGTGGTTTGTTCGTTTTTTGACGAAGTTACCTAACCTTTGGCAAAATTTACGTTTTTTAGGTAGCTTTCATTACAAAAAGCTACCTATTGCAGCCGTTCGGAGGAAAGCGATTTCAAAAAATTTTGGTATATTTTCATCGATCACGACCCCCAGACCCCGAAACCACCCTCCGTTCAAAAGTTGATATATATATATATATATATATATATATATATATATATATATCCATATATATATATCTGACATTTGTCATACTGTAACTCTCAAATTTATGAACCAATTTGGATGTAATTCGGTATGTACATAGTACATACTAATGTCTCGACCGAGTTCGTTGGCCAGCTTCATCCGCCATTTTGTTTCAAAATGGCGGCCATTTAAAAAATTGTTAAAAATTTTAAATTTGAAATGTGGTACCAAAGAATTGAAAATGCAAAAATATTTTTTTCTTATGTATTTGACCTTTATACAAAGATTCCGGAGCAGTTTTTGTTTCGTCTATATCTTAAAAAACGGCTGAGTTATAGCATTTTGAATTTCTAGCGTGGCTGACATTTTGAAACGTCCTGATATTTGTCACGTGATAACAGGCGTATTTATGAACCGATTTGGATGTACCTTGGTGTGTACATAGTACATACAAATATCTCGACCGAGTTCGTCGGCCAGCTTCATCCGCCATCTTGTTTCAAAATGGCGGCCATTTAAAAAAAATTTAAAAATTTAAAATTTAAAATGAGATACCAAAAAATTGGGAAATGAAAAAGATTTTTTTCGTATGTGTTTGACCTTAATACAAAGATTCCGGAACAGTTTTTGTTTCGTCTATATCTAAAAAAATGGCTGAGTTATAGCATTTTGAATTTTTATTGTGGCTGACATTTTAAAAAGACCTGATTATTGTCACGCGATAACAAGCGTATTTATGAACCGATTTGGATGTTACTTGATCTGTACATAGTACATACCAATGTCTCGACCGAGTTCGTTGGCCAGCTTCATTCGCCATCTTGTTTCAAAAGGGTTGCCATTTTAAAAAAATTAAATTTAAAATTTAAAATGAGGTATTAAAAAATTGGAAAATGAAAAAATTTTTTTTATGTGTTTGGCCTTGATACAAAGATTCCGGAGCAGATTTTGTTTCTGAAAATTTGTTCTTTTGTTTATATCTTAAAAAATGGCTGTATTATAGCACTTTGAATTTCTAGTATGGCTAACATTTTGAAACGATCTTGTATTTGTCACGCGATAACACCCGTATTCGCCTATTTCCATGTAAGAAGGCATGTGGATAGTATACATCAATATCTCAGCCAAATATAAGTTACTTTAAATAAAAGCAGCTTGGATAAAGCTGACTAATTTCGCGAAATTCTCATTCATAATGATTTAGTATTGATAAAAATTAGTATTGAATCTCCTATATTCGGTTTCCACTAAATTGAGCTTCGTGTGTTTGAATAATATAAGTTGGCTTTTTTAAAATAAGGAATTTGAAAGCTACCTCTTCCTCCCGGCACTGGCCGGAAGGACTTTTTTTTCGTGATCCTTTGACGAAATTCGCGCGTTTTTCGCGATCTTTTGACGAAATTTGCGTGTTTTATTCGCAATCTTTTAATGAAATCGCGTTTTTTTCACGATCTTTTGACCGCGTTTTGACGAAGTTAGTGCTCCTTTGACAAAATTCACGTTTCTTTCTCGATCTTTTGATGAAATTTGCGTGTTTTTCGCGCTCTTTTTCTTTATCTTTTAAATTAATTAGCGTTTTTACACGAACTTTTGGCCGTGTTTTGTTCGTTTTTTGACGAAATTAGCGATCCTTTGACAAAATTCACGTTTTCTCGCGATCTTTCGACAAAATTTGCGTGTTTTCCGCGATTTTCTGGCGCAATTTTCGTTTTATTCGCGAGATCTTAACGAAATCACGTATTTTCGCGATCTTTTGACCTCGTTTTTTGACAAAATTAGCGGTCCTTTGTTAAAATTAACATTTATATTTTTAGTGATCATTTGACAAACGTCGCGTGTTTTTTCGCGATCTTTTGACCAAATTCGCATATTTTGGCAAAATTCGGATGGAAAATGATCAATTTGGCTGAAGAATTATTATCGAATTGGCGCAGTTGGGCGCAATTTTGTTGAAAAGTGATCGTTTTGGCGCAGAAATTCACAGCATTATCGATTTGGCACAATTGGAGCAGCTGTTCCATCACTGCAGTACAAAAAAAAAACTGCGAAAAATTGAGAAAATTTTACAAAAATCTGTTACAGTGCCACCTTCTGGCAGAATATTTCCAAATTCAAGGAGAAATTGCTGGCCATAGTAAAAAATATACACACAAAATTGGTCCAATTCTATGCTTAGCTTCATACACTTTTCAATGGTAAAATAACGAAAATAACACAAAAATCTGTATTATAGCGCCCCCTTCCAGCAGAATATTTTCAAATTGAAGGAGGACCTGCTGGCCATACCCAAAAACATCCCCCCCCCCCCCCCGCCAAAAAAAAAAAAAAAAAAAAATTGGTTCAATTCTATACATAACTTCATACACTTTTCGATGGTACAAGAATGAAAGTGGCACAAAAATTGCTATTACAGCGCCCATTCTGGCGGAATATTTCCAATTTAAAGGAGAACCTGCTGGATATAGCCAAAAACAAATATAAAAAATTTTGTTCAATTATATGGATAACTTCATACACTTTTCGATGGTACAATAATGAAAATGGCACAAAAATCACGATTACAGTGCCCCCCCCACCCTTCCAGTGGAATGTTTCCATATTGAAGGAGGGCGGGCCGCCTGTCTATAGCCAAAAACATTCAGAAAAAATTTCGTTCAATTCTATGCATAACTTCATTCACTTTTTGATGGTACGATGGCGACACATGGACAGACAGACCTTTTGTATAAACATGTTTTCGGATATCTGACCCCTAAAACATCTAAATCCGTCGAAAAAAGGAAATCGAAAAAAATTCTATTACAATACTTTCTTCTAAAATTAGGCCTGTTTAAGTGTTAAACTTAAAAGAAAGAAAGAAAATTAATAAAGTCATACTTTAATAAACAACTTCAAATTTTGTTTACATTCTGAAAGTAAAGGTACAATTTTCTAAAAGAAGTATACGTAAATTCTTAAATTTATTATAAAGAGTTCAAATATCAATGTTAGGAAAGCTAGCAATTCTTTAAACTTTTGAGAATTACCTTTTACTCATGAATAGTGAACTTTCATATTTTACATTATAAACAAAATTGTTCGACATTGTTTGGGGTCAAACGATTGCTGTTATCCTTGTATATTCGCTTCGCTGCATTCTGCCGGATAACCGGCAGAGAAGTCGGATATCCGGTGATTGTGATTCGGATATCCGACGGTATTTCGGATATTGAAAAATCAGCCGGATATCCGTTGCATCCCTAAACATTAGATTGTAGTGAGAAAAACATTACTGAATTGAAAGGTACAACTTTGAAAAATAATAGTACAGAAATCGTAGCAAGATTCTTAAAATTCCTCAAACTTAAATTGGGTTTTCTGCCATTTGAGAAAAATGGACATTGGCCCTTTTTGTTCCAAGGTACAGATATAACATGCCTTAAAAATTCCAAGTGTACTTTGAAATGTGGCAACCTGGCGAACAACAAATTCTGGTAAATCCTCCCCAGACCATTCTCAGCCTTAAAGAAGAAACTGAGAAGGAATTTTCTTTGCGGCCAAATTGAAATCTATGCTTTTTCCTTCTGCAAATTGCTAGCCTGGATAAAATTTCAGGGGGAACATGTTGATTCGACAGTCGTATGCGAGCCTTGCATCAGGATTCAATTCTAGTCAGCTTGCTGTTTTGAAGAAAGAAATAATTATTATAATTAATTTTTTAATTGGGCTGCTTGATGAGTTTTTAATTAATATCCCAGCTAATTATTAGAAATTTAAAATTCTGAGCCTTAGGTGCATTAGGAGAGGCCTTGGTCTAACTTCACAAAAATTTTTAATCTTGTATGTGCTGTAGATTTCGCTAGCTATCGCAGACATACAGCATGACACTTTCTTTTATTAGTATAAACGGATGTATATAAAAAATACTGGATATATATCAGAATACTGAATTACATTTAAGTGTAAGTATAGTTGCAGTGCGTAGTATTTAACTTCAAAATCTACCTGTGCCTGTAGGCTGATCTGGCAAGGATACTTTTTAGAATAGAGAGAAACTTTTAGAAATAGACTTAAAATGTGGCTAAGCTTTCCCTTTATTCTACATCTCCCAAACACCATTTCTCCCCCTACAAACTAGAAGTTTCTTCTTGATTTTATACCAATAGAATTCACTTTACAAGAAATATAAAAAATGCACAAAATTTACAATATATATATATATATATACACCATTATACCATAATTATGAATTCATTTTTTTATTCTTAAGCATTCGATACATTTGTATAGCTCTCTGTCTTTCTATTTCAATAATTTTTCTCTTCTCTGTAGGCATATCTTTCCACTTAATTGACAAAGGTGTTGGATTCTTTTTGCTTTCCGTGTTATTTGAGTCTAAAATTTTCTTTAGGAATAACTCCTTCTTTCCAGGCTAAAAAATAGATATAAACAAAAGTATAAAAACTATAATTCATAGTTTTAATTTACAATTAAGTAATAATTTATACTAAAAGTTCCAATTTCAACAAATGAAATATTGATACTTATTTATGTGACCATTTATGGTAGGTTTGCTACTCATAGGAGAATAAAATTCCTTGACTTTTCCAGGTGCATTTAAAAAAAAAAATTATTCTAGCAGTGTAGAGCATAGTGAACACTGCTTGGGGTAAAACAAATATTGTACTGCACGAAAACATTAAAATTTTCTGAATACAGATGACATTAATTCAAAGCTCTATTTCACAACCCCCCCCCCCCCCAAAGAAAGAAAACCCCTTACTTTGAGGACTACAATTGGAATTTTTCTCTTTAATATGATCATTATAACAGGGTTGCTACTCATACAGGAGAATGAAACTCCTTGACTTTTCTAGGTGTATTTCAAGAAAATTCTATTCTAGCGATATAGGGTGACCGAGCCAGTAGTTGATCAAATAAGGTCGGTGCTACGTGTTTTTTATTATATTTCCTTCCTTTTAGGTTTTAGAAGTAAACTAATATAATTGCTACAACCCTTAATGAATGCCCTATAATGGGCAAAAATGAAATCTGCTGAAATTAAATAGCAACAAAAATTATAAATAGTTTCTTTGATTGCCATTTTCCCAGTAGTTGATCAATCGAAGAAATCAGTTGAGAATTTAAAAATTAATCTTTAAAATATCATGCTTAAGCTGTGATTAACAATAATTCATATAAAACTATTATTTGAAATAAGCAAGATGGAAATGGATTATTTTAATTTATCGTAATTGTCTCCAACTTATCAAAAATTAAATTTTTACATTTTCTAATAAAAAAATCCATAAAATGACTTCTCTTACAGCAGGCAGCTGACAACAATGTAACAACAGGTATTTCAACATTCAAACAAAAATATTATGTCTTGGTCTATGTGTAAAACTCATTTCCGCCTGAAATGGTGTAATATGTCAAACATTTTATCAACTATTGGAGGGATATCAACTACTGGCGCGGTCACCCTAGTATGTAGTAGGCATGTTTTAGGTAAAACAAATATTGTATCAATCAAAAACACTAAAATTTCCTGAATAGAGTTGTTAATAATTAAAAGCTCCTTAACCCCCAATCCCCCCCCCCCATGCCCCTCCCAAAACAATAACAACCTTGCTTTGTTTACAATTGGAATTGTTCGTTTTAATCTATATCTTTTTAAATATGATCATTACAAGCTTTCAAATGAAGTTTCCTACAAACTTGTTACACAATATTCGTGCACTGAGTCATCGTTCATTTCCTCAACTGCATTGCAAAATCACTAATGTTCAGATAAACTTTATTAACAGGAGGCAAAGGGAAAGAGGAAGCAGACATCTCAGTCAGGAAATGGAGGCTTGTGATAATTATTTATTGTTACTTGAAAATAACTTCTGGAAAAAGTTTAAAAATCTGTAATAATGAGTTTTAAAATTTTAAACTATTTGCTATGGTGGATAGGAAATGGGTGGGGTGAAAGTGGAAATTTCTGAAAAAGGGTAATTTATATGTATATGTATATATATATGTAATATATAGCGGGGACCCGTCATCGGGGGTGCTCTGACCCGGGGTGACTACGGGCACTTTCGAGCATCGCGGCCCGCTCCGGACGGCCGGTACTGTGCAGGGGCGAACCGTGGCTGGTTCGTCGAATGGCATGGTTTTCTGGTAGTCGTGGCCATTTCCTGGTGAGTAAATATGAGTCCAAGTAAAGGAGATTGGGTTCGTTTGGACCTGGTTTTTATTGGGCCTTATTCTAATTACATATGATCCTTTAAAGCCAAGGTCCAGATGACTTGAGAGTTGACGCGGCCCGATTTCCCCCAAGTGCGCTGCCGGGGGGGCGGCAGTTATTTTAGCACTTCATTTTAGTAAAAAGACACGGGTTTTTCATTGTCCCGTCTTAAATATCAAATATTTCCGCTAGAGTGCGGTACTACAGAAATAGGAGGTGATCTAATTTCATAGGCTAACAATTATCCAGGCATTATGACGTTTTATGGGTTCGGCATCTGGGATCTTTAGCCTCACCACAAAAACGGAGAATTGCGTTTACTTCAGCATTTTTATTCTTAAAGATAGATCAATTTTGAAGCCTGAAAGTAATAATTGTAGGGTAGGAAAACCAAGTTAACAGGGGCAAATCAGACTTAGACTATGGCATTTCAAAAGTTAAATAAAATTTGGGAGTTTTAATTTTAGTACTTTTACTTTTAAACTTTAAATTTTAACAAGGTTTAAGTTTTAAAAAAGGTTTAATCTTTATCATTTCATATCCCCCCCCCCCCCCCCACTAAAACAAAGATCCGCAGGGCTCGCCTGCAAGACCTGTGGGTCTTATCCCATTTAGCTAAGTTAACCCAATTTTTAAATTAAAAGAGCAATTTTTTTTTTTTAATTTTTTTGTCTCTCAAGCCAACTGGACCCATTTACAGCAATTATATTACACAGGTGATTATCTGTAGACCTGGAAATTGACAAATACATAACATCAACACAAATACTTACTAAAATAATAAAGAAGTTACTAAATACTACATATGCTGCTTTCTTGATGCAAATGCTAACTGCTAAATAACACGTACTGGACAATCTCGAGACATAGTATTAATAGAAATAAAGATGGCTTACAATATGAAAAAAAATGTTCGAAGAAAATAAAATGTCCGGTGGTTGTTTACTAAAGTCCATCTCATAACCACTTTTTAAGTTCTTGCTCATATTGTAGCCTGTAAACATTTTTTTATCATATTTAACTTATAATTATTAAAATATATAACATACAAAAATTCAAGATATAAAACACAAACTGCATAACGGGCAAAAATTCAAAAGTAAAATATTTAAAAATACACATTCTTCAAATACACCAAATATCCAAAAAATATCAATAAAAATATGAATTTAATAAATGCAGCATTTTCAAAAATTGTTATTGAGACAAAATCCCTATAAAATATAATACAATAATAACAACAACAAACAATGAAGCTTTCGTATTATTCTGCTTTTCTGTTTTTGCAGGGCTTAGCTGCTTATGTGGTGCAGCCTTGGGGTTACATTCATGATAAAACAAAACTAAATGGTATAAAAATGAAAACTACAGCTAAGGTGCTGAATTTGTGTGGTGTAAAAATGAACTGGGGAAAAATAGACATACACCAGGATAAGCGAGCAGGTAAGTTGCTGTGTGCAGACTAAAAATGGACTTCTTCAGTGGCGTCAACAACCCACGGTGGCTCTCCCTAGTTCTATCTGCATCTTTGCTTTTCTTGACCCATTTTAGTGACAAAATTGTTCTAAGCCAAAGGGATTTTACTGAAATATGAGACAAGGCAACAATTCTTTTTTTATTATTTTTTTTTTTCTATAGCTAGATTTATTTTATATGTCCAGACTTCTAAAAAATCATCATTGGTTACTCATGTGCTCCTCATCACAAAAAGAGAATTGCTACCGGTTTACTATCACTATTTTGGCCTGAATCTGACTGAGCATGTCTTTCTATATGCTTACGTGGACTGTTAAGCATGACACTTTATTACGCTAAAAACTTCATTATACATTCTGACTTGGTTCATGAAAATATTCAAATATTCTGAAAATGCACTATAACTGGTAAAAATCTACGGTATGTGTAAATACTTGGACATTATCCTTGTACCTTCAAAATATTAAAGTATACTTCCTCATAATAACAGTGTAATAATATAATGAATAATAATAGTAGTGATAATTAAACACACATACAAAAAAAAAAATAATATTATAACTCTAGCAAAATTGTTGAGTCGCTGACAAAAACAATTCTCAAGAGATTCCTTAAAGCTTAAAAGGAGGAACAAACACTAAAGTATACAATTTTTTGCATGATTCCTGATTTTCCAGGAGGTTCCTACTTACCTGGATTATTATATTTAAAATATAAAATATTTTTACATATTTACAACGTGGGCTTTTCACTTTGATTTGTGCTATGGGGAAAAAACGGCGCGTGACCCTCTCATATTCAACTAAACCTGACTCTTATAGGTGATCGTTTTCTGGATCATAAACATTACAATATCAGGAATGTATAAAATATGACTATGTTTTAGAAAAATCCTAAATATAGTAAAAAACATTTCAATTATAGTTACTTAAATCGTAATTCTATACATAACATAATAAACACAATATATAAAATTCAAAATTCTTAAGAAGATCTATATCTTTTTATAACAAAAATACACATTTGTA
Source organism: Maratus speciosus (assembly GCA_963932465.1). NCBI lineage: Eukaryota > Metazoa > Arthropoda > Arachnida > Araneae > Salticidae > Maratus > Maratus speciosus. The sequence goes on along the minus strand of OZ010799.1, from coordinate 176,117,239 downwards.
AAAAACTAAAAAAGAATGTTGTAAATAATAACTTTCATGCAACCCAAAATTCAAACTAGTTCTAAAACTGTGGATTATGTTCAAAAACGGAATTAACCAAACAAAAATATTTTTTTTTTTTTTTTTTTTTTTTTTTTTTTAAATTAAAAACAAACATTAAATTCTTACCTCCTGTATATGACATATCCTTTTAAAATTCCAATGCACGCAACAACAGCAAAAAAATAAAATAAAATTACGCCCCTGTGAGCGCGAAAATATATGTTATCTGAGGTTTCTCATACGCACACACACGCAAAAACAAACAGATGTCATAAAAACTTTAACACACTAATAATAAAAAGTCCTGCGTAAAAATCACTCTTTTTCTCTTCTTTTAAAAGTCTGCATGTTTCATGCGATGATAATAGATGAAAAAGCTGACCTCTGTCCTTGAAAACACAGCTGTTCGTGTTTGACCCACATCTGTGGATCCGCAAATGAATGTTTCTTTTTCAAGTAGAGAAAGGGCTTTCCGATCTCCGAACGTAAAATCGCGCTTTTTGAAATTGTCTTAACAGTTTAGTTGGTTATCTTTGCAAGAAAAAAAAAAGTTTCTTTTCTTTCTCACTCGACGGGCATGTAAAATTTCTCCATGAGTCAAAACTTTAGCCTTTTGAAACCACAGACAGTTCATGCGTCGATGTAAGTTGATGTACTGTTATTGTGGGACTCGTCGCGTCCCGCTCGGTTTTCTGGGCATTTAGTACGCCGTTGAGTTCAAAGGCGTGGGATTCCAAGCAAACGACTATCCTCGGCGAGTTTTTTGTCGGATTTCAAAGGCAGATGAGGCAGTCTTTCGCTGGGCTTTTCTCCGTAATATCCAAACTCTTTTTGCCTTGTGAAAATGTTCGTGACCGATCGCAGATCTCGGGAATCTTCCTTTTCGTTTTAATAGTTTATTCACAGTGTTTTTCAAGCACGATGGAAAGTTTTCAGACATATTTCACTTAGGCTTGGGATTTCCATGGCAGGACTGTGCTACCGACTTCCTGTAATATATAGCGGGGACCCGTCATCGGGGGTGCTCTGACTCGGGGTGACTACGGGCACTTTCGAGCATCGCGGCCCGCTCCGGACGGCCGGTACTGTGCAGGGGCGAACCGTGGCTGGTTCGTCGAACGGCATGGTTTTCTGGTAGTCGTGGCCATTTCCTGGTGAGTAAATATGAGTCCAAGTAAAGGAGATTGGGTTCGTTTGGACCTGGTTTTTATTGGGCCTTATTCCAATTACATATGATCCTTTAAAGCTGAGGTCCAGATGACTTGAGAGTTGACGCGGCCCGATTTCCCCCAAGTGCGCTGCCGGGGGGCGGCAGTTATTTTAGCACTTCATTTTAGTAAAAAGCCACGGGTTTTTCGTTGTCCCGTCTTAAATATCAAATATTTCCACTAGAGTGCGGTACTACAGAAATAGGAGGTGATCTAATTTCATAGGCTAACAATTATCCAGGCATTATGACGTTTTATGGGTTCGGCATCTGGGATCTTTAGCCTCACCACAAAAACGGAGAATTGCGTTTACCTCAGCATTTTTATTCTTAAAGATAGATCAATTTTGAAGCCTGAAAGTAATAATTGTAGGGTAGGAAAATCAAGTTAACAGGGGCAAATCAGACTTAGACTATGGCATTTCAAAAGTTAAATAAAATTTGGGAGTTTTAAATTTAGTACTTTTACTTTTAAACTTTAAATTTTAACAAGGTTTAAGTTTTAAAAAAGGTTTAATCTTTATCATTTCATATATATACAGTAGAACTTCGATTAATCGAGGTTTCTGTTAACTGAGCCAATAACAAAGTCTGATTTTTTTTACTTTTTTTTTTTTTTTTTTTGTGAATGAGCCTTGAAAAAGACCACCTTTTTTTAGTTCACAGTCCATGCTATTATACAGGTTCTTCTGCCCCCAAAAGTACTCAACTCCCAAGAAACATTTTACCCTGAGAAGTCAACAACGAACAATGCTTTGTTTCTAGTGGCCATGTGAACTTTCGTAAATTTTTCAATTTAGTTTTTAAAATTTATTACTAGTGGTTGATTTCTTTTTTAAATTTGTTTAGCTGTGAAACATAACATATATTTATTTTTATTATTTAAAAAACTTTCTATTGTTTTTGTATTTTAAGAGATGTTAAATTCGCAAGCACGGCAAGTTTTTACACACAGTTTCTATTAACTGATATTTCTGATATCCGAGGTACTAACGGATATATATATATATATTAAATGTGAAATTTGCCAAACCATGGAAGATTCTCATTTCTGGTAGCACAGTGATCAAACTTTCTTGGAGATTACAATGAACGTTTATCAACTTCCCTGACTTTTCCAGATTTTGGAAAAAATATTGAAATTTCCTGACTTATTTGGCCAATTTCACAATTCCACGACTTTTCCAGGTGGTGTAGCAACCCTGTTATAAACTTTCAAATGAAGTTTTGTCAAAACTGTAAAATGCTATATCATATTTGTGTACCACCAATGTGTCATAGCCACCATTCACTTCAGAAATTGCATCACAAAATTGCTAAATATCCAGATATACTTCATTTTCAACAAGAGGAAAGGAGGGGGGTGGGGGGGGAGGAAGCAGGCATTTCAAGTGGGGAGATGGAGGCTTGAGGTGATTATTTATTTATACTTGAAAATAAAAAAAAGTGCTGGAAAATTTTTAAAATCTGTATTAATGAGTTTCAAAAATTAAACTACAGTAGACTCCCTCAAATCCGCACAGCTTGGGACCAGAGGTTGTGCGGATTTTAGAATTTTGCGGATTTCTGGTCATTTATTTGTTTACATTTTTTAACATTAATTTGATTGGTAGTTGAGCAATAGAAATTATAATGAATGGTTACAATAAAGTGAAACATTAAAATAATTAAGTAAAATATTAAAATAATTTATTAGTTTAAAAGTAAGTAATTATTAAATAAAATAATTATGCAAAATAAAAAATTTAGAAAAATATTAAAAATTAAGTCATGTAAATAATAATTAAGATACAATACTAAATGCACATATAAATAAACAACATAAATATAAAATAATATATAAATATACATATAAATAACACTAAATACAAACATACAATACTAAATATACATAATAATGAGGAAAAATAATTTTTTTTTACAAACTCTACTTATTTTTTTATTTTATATTTTTGAAACATGGATAAAATGGTTGTTTGCTTTAATTTTTTGTTTCGTTCTTTTGTTATTGCATCCTGAAGCTGCTGATGATTCATTATCTGTTGCTCAGATATAAAGCTCTGCTGCTTCAGGAAGCTCAAATATTTTTCTCCTATGGCTAGACCTTCTTCAAGATTAATTTTTTCAACGTCTTCATCAGATTCAGTAGTTTCTGATGAAGAATCTGCATCAATATGCAGGGCACTGGAAATTATTTCTTGGTCAGATTTTGTTTCTACTGTTGGGATGTTATCGTCACAAGAAATCCAGTTTAGAACTTCACTGTCATCTAAATTATTAATGACGTTACTCAAAGACTGCTTTCCAAAAACCAGTAAATCATTAGTTTTAGCTTGGGCAGCACTGAGATGAAACCCATCAAATGTTAAATCATCACTCTCAGATTCTATGAACAACGATAGTGGCCATAAATTATGCCATGCATGTATCAAGGTGTCTTGCGACATAGCATTCCAAGCATCTGCCAAGAGAAAAAGACATTCTTTTAGAGTGAAAACTTTTTTAAATCTTTCAAGCATATCAGCTGATGGATCTAAGCTTAGCAACTTTTTTTTATAATTGCACTTCATTGCACGTATGATCCCTTGATCCACCAGCTGAATGAGAGAAGTTGTGTTTGGCAGAAGAAACTGTACTGTTACATTTTCTTTGCTTAATGAAACAGGATGCACTGAGCAGTGATCGAATAATAACAGAATTTTACTATCTTTGTTCAGTCCTAATTTCTTACTATGTTCAAGTGCTTCAGGAACAAAATTGTTCTCAAACCATTCATTTATTATATCTTTAGTAACCCAAGCTTTCTTGTTAGCTTTATATATAACGGGAAGTTTGATATTTTTTAATGCACGAGGTTTTGCACTTTTCCCCACTACCAATAACTCACACTTTTGGGTGCCAGCAGCATTGCTGCAAACAAGAACGGTGATTCGTTGCTTATCTTCTTTAATGCTTGACGGATTCTTCTCATCAGCAGTTGCTAAAGTTTTTCGTGGTAAGCTGCACCAAAAAAGTCCTGTTTCGTCCATGTTGTAGATCTGCTCTGGACTCAATTGTTCTTCTTTGACAAGATTGGTAAAATCATCAATAAATTCTTCTGCAGATGAATCTCCAGATAATTTTTCTTCACATGTCTTTAGATATTTTATTCCATGCCTCTGTTTAAAACGAGTTAACCACCTTGAAGAAAAAGTATATGGAACTTCCATATTCAACTTCTTATGAAGGTCTTTGGCTTTTTCACAGAGAAGAGGCCCTGTTATAGGAACACCTTCACTTCTATGTTGTTTGAACCATTCATAAAGCACCTTGTCTAGATCACCAGATCTGGCTGCATGCATTGTTTTTCTTTCTGCAATACCAGAATTGCTGTCACTATTCATATAAAAATTCAAAATTTTTTCTTTTTATTTCTTAATGTCATATACTGTTCTAGGGCTTATTCCATAAGATTTAGCCAAAAAACGAACAGAAGAACCAGAATTCAGTTTTTTAATAATATCGACTTTGTGCAGCAAAAAAGTAACATGAAGTCAAAGTGACATGAGTCAAAGTGACATGTTTTCTTTTACTGAATTTTTCATCAGGAAAATCGGGATAATCAATATTGGTAGAATTTCGCAAGAAACGATAGATTCAAAATCGAAACTAAAACAAGAGGGTTTCAACAGTTACAGTTATTATGCAAAAGCTACTGTTGCACTGTACTTTTATTTTGGATAAGCAAATAATTTACACCAGAATTTTAAAATAACGAAATTTTATGCCATGTTTAGCCAGATTTAATAAATGAAAAAGCTTGATTAATTAAAAAATATTTTGGAAAACGATCGCGATCGCCGATGATATTAGTGCCATCTTTATTTATTTCAGAAATAAATGCGTATTTTCTTTAGGAAAAATCTTGAGTTCAGTCATATTAATCAGAATTGCATATTAAAATACGTATGTAAAATTAAAAATAAATAAATAAAAATCATTAGATTAAAACCAGTGTTGAATTCAGGAGGTGGCCTGGGGGGGACATTCCTCCCCGGAGCAATGAGATGCTCCCCCTCGGAAGATTTGAGATTGTGTTTTCAATGGTCAAAAAGTGCAATTCCCCCCCTCACCGGAGCCACAGAAATCCCTCCCGGAAAAAAGTGTCTGAATTCAACATTGATGAAAACTGACATAGATACCTCTTTCACGCTGCGATCTCAAAACGAAACTAAAACTTATTTGCCATGTTCCGTTGCACTCCACGCATTTCCTCTTTCTCAAGATTTTTCTCAGTCGCCTATACGCACAGATAAGTTTTTTGGAAGTAAATTCATATTTTTCTTCATAAAAAAGCTTGCATTTAGTCGTATTAATCAGAATTACATATTAAAATGCGTACGTAATATTGAAAAAATAATAAATATTGAAACACAAGGAAACGAACGGAAGAAAAGTAAACAATTCCACTACAGTTTACACTTGCTAATATTCTACAGAAAATACAATAAAGGGGAATTTTTCAAGTCTCGAAATGTACTGGAACAAATCGGAGCGATATTCCGATTCGTGAAATTATGATAAATAAAGTTCCGATTTGTAAAATTATGGTAAATATCGTTCCGTTTCATACTTTTATTAAAACACTGTTGCTGTTTAATATAGCTTATTGCGCTCTGTTACTGTTTTCATTGTTATTTAGAGTCTTGAATGTTTGTTTTTATATTGCTTTGTATGTTTAGAAATAAATTTGTCTATATTAAAAAAAAAAAATCGGCAACAATAATTTTTAAATAGCGTTCTGTTTCGTAGATTTTTCCATTTCGAGCCCTGGAATTTTTGATATAGATATGCTAATTTATATAAAAATCAAAAGTAATATAAATTTATTTAGTAATAAATCAGCTGTAATAGCCAAAAGAGAATAATTAACAAAAAATTGAGTAAAAAAAACATGGCGGTAGTCGCTGCTTTCAGCGCCATCTTGAATTTTGTGCCTGCACCTTAACTGTAAATTTCATTGTTTACATCTGAAAAAATACGCGGATTTTAGAGTCGCGGACTGGAGGGAGTCTACTGTATTTGCTACTGTGGATGGAGGAAAGGTTGAATATTTCAGAAAGAATTCAGATGATGCAAATTTCTGTCATCATTTAATAATTATCATCATTCAATAACTAAATAACACTGTTTTGTCCAAGATTTTGTTTATTGCCTGCAAATTTATCTTAAACTTTTACAAATTAGCTTATTGAAAATAAAACAGGCTTATATAAGACAGATGAAAAATCTTTTGAGTATGTCCTGATGTCATGTTTTTGTTTTCCATTATTGGCCATTATCATACTGTTTAGCAACATATTTTTATAGGAAGTGGCCAACAGAAAAATAAATAAGTACAAATGTCATTATAGTTCATTCAATAGAAAGAGAGACATTAGGTCAAGATAAGGATTGCAAATTCTACCCAGGGAGTTCCAATTTTGAGCTTTTATCACTGATTTGGTAATTTTATAAAAATAAATAAATGTTTGCTTTTCTAAATCTATTTAGGGTTTTTTTCTTTGTTTATATCATTTAAAATGAATAAAGAAAGTTTTTTTTTTTGTATAGCAAACCAACAATTCCCTCTTAATTTGCCACTGGTTGATTGCAACAAAGCACAGAAGGAAGTGGGCATTTTAAGTGCAGAGATGGAGATTTATGATTATTTATTTATTGTTATTTGAAAATAAAAAAACACTGCTAGAAAGTTTTAAAATCTGTATTAACGAGTTTAAAAAAAAAAAAAAAAAAAACTATTTGCTCGAGAGGATGTGCTGAATATTTCAGAAAGAGGGTAATTCAGATGATGCAAATTTCTGTTATCATTTGAGCTAAATAACACCGCTTAGTCACAAATTTTGTTTATTATCCACAAATTTATCTGAAACTTTTACAAATTAGTTAATAGAAAATAAAGCAGGCTTATACAAAACAGAAGAAAAATCTTATGAGTATGTTCTGATGTTATGTTTTCCATTATTGGTTATTATCATACTGTTTAGCGACATATATTTTTATAGGAAGTGGTTAACAGAAAAATGAATAAGTACCAATCATCGCCTGAGAGCAACAGTAGGACATCTAGTAATAATAAAAAATGAGATGTCTGACTTACTGCTATGAATAACTGTGTTTGCAATCTAGTGGAACAACTTCTGAAATGCAAAGTTATGTTTAATACTATACCTCAGATGTGTTTTATAAAAATTCCCTACTGTTCCCCTAGATGCAGTGAAGACACAGTTTTTTATAGCAGTAAGTCAGACATCTCATTTTTGATTATTACTAGAGTTCTACTGTTGATCTGAGGCGATAAAACGTCATTATAGTTCATTCAAAATAAAGAGACACATTAGATCAAGATAAGGGTTGCAAATTCAACCCAGGGAGTTCCAGCTTTATGCTTTTATCACTGATTTGGTAATTTTATAAAAACAAATGTTTGTTCGTTTAAAAAAAATCTAAGTGGGTTTTTTTTTTTTTTTTTTTTTTTTTTTTTTTTTTTTTTTAAATAGCAAACCAACAATTCTCCCCTTGTTTGACATTGATTGATTGTAGCAAAGAATCAAAGGTTAAAATTCCCGGTCGCCACCGGCCACAGGGCGATTAAATGTAAAAAATCGGCGACTTTATGATGTGCATCTGATCGCCAAAGTGGCGATTTTTATTTTTCATGTAATAGTACATGTCAGAAATGCCACTTTTCCGATTTTTTTATATTTTTTAATCGATCAGCGATTTCCGCGGAATCGTAAAAGAAAAAGAAAATCGCGGTGATGTTCACATTGAAGGCATTTGGCTCCGAAAATTAAAAAAAAATCGGTCATCAATCCGAAATTTCGGACATAAAAATATCGCGAATTTCGACAAATGGTCGCCGAAAGAAATCAATTTCGCCAATCGTTCCCAAAAAAATCGTCAAAGAATCGCGGGAAAAACGCGAATTTCATAAGAATCTCGGAAAAAGACGCGATTTCCGTCAAAAAATCGTGGAAAAAACGGAAATTTCGTGAAAGGAATGCGTAAAAACCGCAATTTTCGTCAAAAGATCGCAAAAAACCGCAATTTTCGTCAAAAGATCGCGAAAAACCGCAAATTTTGTCAAAAGTTCGCGAAAAAGTGCAAATTTTGTCAAAAGATCGCGAAAAAACGGTAAGTTTTGTCAAAAGATCGCGAAAAAACCATAAATTTCGTCAAAAAATCGCAAAAATGCAAATTTTGTCAAAAGATCGCGGAAAAAACCACAAATTTCGTCAAAAAATCACGAAAAACCGCAAATTTTGTCAAAAGATAGCGAAAAAACCTGCAAATTTCGTCTAAAGATCGCAAAAAAGTAATTTTCGTCAAAGGATCTCGAAAAATCGCAAATTTTGTCAAAAGTTCGCGAAAAAAGACGCAAATTTTGTCAAACGATCGCGGAATAAAATCGCGAATTTTGTCGAAAGATCGTGAAAATAAAGTCGCGAATTTCGTCAATTGATCGTGGAAAAATTGCGAATTTTATCAAGAGATCGCATAATAAAATCGTCACTTTCGTCGAATGATCGCGGAAAAAAATTGTGAATTCTGTCGAACAATCGGCGAAAAAATTGTGCATTTTAGCAGGAGATTGCGTAAAATAATTGCAAATTTCTTAAAACTATTTCAAAAATTAATTGCGAATTTCGTCAAACGGAAAATATTTTAGGCCTATTTTCAGAAAGAATTCTGATCTCGGGCTACGTAGTGACGTATTGGAGATGTGAACCAATCTTTGACCTCGGTCTTGTACGACATCGTTCGATAAATTCTTTCTTTTTTAATGTAATAACTGTTAATTGTTTTTGTTGGGGTAAGTAAACTGATACTATGGATAGTTTTATTTTTATATATTTTAAAAGATGTCTTCGTAACATTAATATTTTAAAAACATTACTTTTAAAACTATTTAAAACTACAAACTACGATAAGTGGCCACTAACTTGACAGTATAAATAACATGATACTAATAAACATGAAAGGTTTTGGTTTTCTCGCTATTACAGATGTATTTGAATTTCTGATCTATTAACATATGAATGATGTTCTTATACAAATATTTATTTACAAGTGTGTGTTTAAGTTACAATGAGTAAGGTAGGTTGTATAAACATACATGATCCAACAAACATAGAAGATGGGTATTATAATATATTTAGTAACTAATTAATAATAATTAACACAACTCTTAATGGTGAGGTAGCTCGTAGACTTATAAACATTTAATATTCATTTCACAAACAATCACATCACTTACAATACGTCACATGACACAAAAGAAAAGAACATTTCTCTGATATTTATTCCTAATGAATTGTGGAGAGCTTTGCTGCTGCCATCTAGACAGAATAAATTGAAACACAAACATGATAGGTATAGATTACATTTTAAACATTTTTCAAGTGCAAGGTGTTGTTTTTTAGCACCTACAAAGAATACAAAAATTGAAAAAAATGTCTATAAATCCCTTTTTATGTGTGTGATGTTTGTTCAGTGCAATTTAACCCTTTATGTCCCAAATTATGAATTCATGAAAATTTAATCTTCTAAAGCATTTTTCGTGAATTTTTGAAACTACATTAGAAGATTTACACAATCATTTAATAAATTTTAGAAGGATTTTGCCCAATTAAATTAATTACATTTGAATTCATAGGGATTTTGTGCAATATTTATAACCACACTCAAAATCTTTAATTTAAAATATTTTTTTTTTAGCATTTTGTAGAATTAGAAAATGTACAAATATAATTTTCTTACAACAGAAATATTTCTGAACTGGCACCCCTCCAATCTTTCAACATTAAGAAAGCTGAAAAGATGCAAAGGTCAAAGAACTCATCCATTTAAAAATATTTTTGTTTTGTGCACCCCATAATGCTTTTGGAACAAGATAAAGTAAAGTATCTATAACTCATTGTAAACTGTATTACTACTAATCGATGCATTAAATGATTTTTATAACAAGTTATTTTAATGGTACTTTAAAGTACCGTTGGGGCATAAAGGGTTAAATGTTTTATTTCTCTCAGGCAAATTGTACTGTATTTATATATTATATAACAGCACTTACTATACTTTTCCATGACTGTAACATATACATTATTTGCGATTGTAAGTATGTCTAATAAAACTGTCACTACTTTTCCAAATCTAAAAAGCTTTATTGGTTTAAAAAGAATGAAAAGTAGACAAAACTTTTCATTATGACATTCATTTATTTATGATAGCTGCAATTGTAGCACCGATTAAAATGTGTCAATGTTCTAATAAATATTTTTATGTAAGTTTGTAAAAAATATGATTCACGATTTTTCTCAATCACTCACATTTTCTTGTTGCTTGGTTCACAGTTTTATGATTAGCAAGTTAGGCTGACTCATAAAATTTTAAGTTACATGCAAACTCTGACTACAATGAAACATCATCATGCAATGCCAAGATATGTGAAATGCCACAACTTACAAAGAAAACATGCAAAAACAACTATTTATAAAAGCTTTACAAGTGTAGAAAAAGGTACAATTGCACCTATGGGAAAGCAACCAACAACCCATGGTGACATATCACGAAATTTCACTACGACAGGCGTAAAACATCAAAGACAAAAGATTTTTTTTTCTTTAGATCCATTCAAAATCAGTATCAAAAGAAAGAATCTAGTTGAGGCAATTATAAAAGTGAAAATAAATTTATATGCCTTTAAATGAAAAGCAAAATTACACTGAAAGAATATAAACTGCATTTTTATAAATCCAAATAGTTCAACTTATATTTGTTTCTGCATTATATTAGGATTTTATCAATAGAAGTTAGAAAGTAGTAAGTTATACTTAGCTCCAATCTGGCAGATTTGGAAAAAATGAAGTGCAAGTTATAATAGTTTATCAAGCCCAAAATATTTCCCCGATTCTAACCTTAAATGTATCCAAAGCCATTTAAAATCTGATGTAAAGAGATAGTAGGCATTAAAATAATATTTTCTCCAGAAAAACTTTTGAAAAAAAAAAAAATAACTGTAAGTTTTATAGTACATCTGCAATTACATGTACAGTAAACTCTCTGTAAGGCAGACTCCGTGTAAGATGGAAATCTGTCTAACTCGGAAAGATTTTCAAGTCCCTGCAAATCCATAGATATAGAGTAAAATTTGTCTAAGGCGGAATATTGTCCACTACAGAAAATTTTCTCGGTCCCGATCGATTCCGCCTTAGACAGAATTTACTGTAGTAGTTAAAGATGACCTATTATTTTTATAACTGATTCATCCAAGTTATTAAATAAAAAACAATTTTAGATATGTACTATTGATAAAGCAATTTAATGAGCAACTTTTAAATACTGACAATTGAATTGACATAGAAATACAGTTTTGTTTTAAAAAACTTTTAATTTCAGAAGGATTGAAAGAAACCATTATTAACCCCTTCAAAGCGAGCATCTTTTACAGAGTTTTTAATCTTTTATCACTGATTTTTCAACATCGAAATTTTTGCCTAATTAACCAATTCACCGGCGGCAGGTATGGGGAAACAGTGCTTTTACCCCCAACTTATCTCGGGGCAAATAGTGAAGTGGTCGGGAAAATCGGGAAAATGCCCAGATAAATAAGGCAAAATTTACAATAAAAAATAACTGGTGGGTGTGCCGAAAATAAAATTTAAGGTGCGGTATTTAAAAATCAAAAAGTGGGTTTCTTTAAATGGCAGTAAAAAAGGAAAATAATAAATAGATGAATCTGATCTTACTTAATATAATGATGATTGAAGGTAGATATCTGCACGGCCAAAATTTCCAGGCCCGGTCCCAGCCCAACCCATAGAAAAAAAAAATTTGACCCAGCCTGTAGAAAAAGTAATATTGGCCCGGCCCAACCCAGCAAAAAACTTAAAAGTTCGGCCCGAGTAAATTTCTACAAAACATTGATTTTTACATCAATTTCTTTAAAAATTTGTACGAGGAGTTCTGACCAAAAATATTTATCTTAACTTTTTTTTTTCATGTTTATAATCTTCACTTTTATAGAAGTGCCGCAGGTTGCGATATATATGTATTTTTAACGAATCTCTATTTCTTGTATGTAAATGTTTCAATTATCATTAATACTGTTAATCCCTATTCCATATACTGAAGTGTTAAAAATCTGAAAAATGCTATACAGTAAAATCTTCTAAGACGGATTTGCATCGAAAAAAAAAAAAAAAAAAAAAAAAAAAAAGCGTTATGGATAAGTTCCCTTCTTAGCAAGTGTAAATGTATTATATATTCTTTTTTTATGTATTAGCATATTAATTTTGCATGGCTCAACACATTTTTCAGTTTAAAACACGGTTACCATCATAGGCAGGTTCCCTTTCACACATTTTACTATATTTTAACTTAGCTATATTTTAATAATTCTACTATTCTTTAAAAAGAATAAATTTTAATATTTAAGTGCAGAATAATGGCAATTTAAAAATGTATGCATTTTTTGCAAAAATTTTTGGGCTTGGCCTAATTTAACTGACCTTTGAATGGGCCAGGCCACAATGATTTTCATATGGGCTGGGTCAAAACTAGGAATGAAAATTTTCGGCTGTGAAGACTAGGAATAAAACCAGTCCCGGCTCTATACAGAAAAAATAAGTTAGTTCCAGCCTGAGCCTTCAGAAAAAAGTATGGCCCGTGCATATCTAGAACACAGAAGCTTGTTTAAGGAAGACAAGTAGATATGATAAATCGAACTTTATTAAGCATACGGAGAGGTGGAAGGTCGAAGAAAAGATTTTTAACTAGTCACCATGCACCCAGAAGCAGAATTTTCTGCGTCAGTCTGCAGCAAACTACAATTTATCTGCGACCCAATAAGCTTACTATCATAAGAAATAACAGAAACACTTAAAGTAAGCAAAATTTCCATTTATAAAGAAAATATAATATAAGGATACAACAAATACCATAAATCTAGAAACTTAAAGCAAATTTCAACTATTTTTTAAGCCCAGCATTTCTTTTTAAGTTGTTGGATTAATCTGAAAGGTTTAAAAAGGTTGGATTAATCTGAAAGGTTTCTGCAGCGCACGCTGCCGTGCTGCACTGTTTCTGCTACTGGGACCATGCATGGCAAGAATACAACTTAAAATGGACACCCATGACGATAATGATGCAGACTGATGCTGGCTGAATATATTCTTTAGAGAATGGCTAGATATAAGTAAAGTCAAATTGAAATAAGGAAAATCAAATAACATCGGCGATTGAAGAAAAACTTTTATGGATTGAACTATCACCTTAGAAGAACATCGTAATTATAGAATGGTGGTTCTTGCTTTTTCGTATCAGACACTCAGCTCGAATTCTAAAAAGGACAATTACATTGTCAAAAATATACTAAGAGATTGTGCTAAGATTCTGTTGAAAACCTAGCTGCACTTGACAGATATACCACACAAATGGAGTTTTCAATAGTGCCAGCAAATTAACTTTAAATCTATTAGTTAAATTAAAATGACGCGAAGAATTGAAGAACAAATAAAAACAGACAGATTCTGAAACTACGGCATTATTCGCTCAGCAAACACATACCCCTTTTTAGGACATAGCCATACATCATTACAATACACGCTAGTCTAAAAATAGATCATATGACGAAAGAGGAGAGGGGGGAAAAGGCTGAAATAAAACTATCTGTTATCTTTCGGCGAAAAGAAAAATAGTGCTTCGAAAACAGTGCATTGCAGATAAATAAACACCAAAGGTGCGTAATAAGAATGTCGCACTACATTTGAAAAACAAATGCGATTATCACATCACAGTGGGAATAATCACGTTATCTGAGCACCTTTTGTGTCATGTATATGTGATTCTCGTCCCCAAGGGATTAATATTAGCTTCAGACAGTTAATGTTGATGAAAGATTAAGAAAAGAAAATAAATGGAAATAGAAAGTGTACAATCAGGGTGACCAAATTTTTGACCTTTTATTTATTTTCCCCGACTTTTACAGGTAATTTTCCTTTACTTTCCCATATGACATTTTTAAAAAATTTAATTTTCTGTAATATACGAAGGTGACTGTCAAAAACTAAATTAACTAATCATACAATTAAACTTTATGTTTTGATTTGTTAGCATAAGAAAGAAAAGTTGTTAACAGGAAACAATTTTATTTATGCTGATAAATATCAATGTTTGTTAGAGATGCAATTTTTAAAGCATGATCTTTCACAAATTTTGTAAAAGTTCTAAGAGTACTCTTTCTTTTCCATGAAATCATACCGTTAACGTTCAATTTCAAAATTGTATTAAAATTTTCAGGTTTCAATAAAAATTACCTGACTTTTCCAAAGCAACTGATCATGCTGACAATTCCAATGTGTTTTTACAAGTTTGGTAAATCTATTTTTATTATTATTATTCTTTTCCAAATGAAATATGATATCAACAGTTGCAAATTTCCAAATGGGCGAAAAAAATCTGGGACAGGATTCGAGCCAGGGATGTCTTGGCTGCAGCCGCCAATGCTCTACTTACTGAGTCATCCTGGACGAATCTGGAGGACTAATTCATCCAGCTAACCTTTTAACGATCACAACATCTGGTCTGATATCTGAATCAGCTGAACAGAATAAAAAATTGTTTACCAATTGAATAATTATGTCAAAATTCAATCTAATATCACATCAACGACTTTGATTCAATAATTTATACACACTACTAACATGCGGGTAGTAGAAATTTTAGTAATTTATTTCATTCTACTGATGCATCCTTTTGTTTAAATCCTTTATTTCTATTATAAGTAAATAACTGAAATATTCCTGATATAATCCAGAATAACTAGCATATCTTAAAAGTAGACATTTTCCAAAATACTATTCTAAAATTATCAACTTAATATTACAGTTTTATACAGACCACAAAAAATATGACAATCGCTTAAGTCTATGAATATATTTTTTAAATTTTAAAATGCTGTAATAGGAAAAAAAAAAATTACCTTAACTATCTCTGGAGCTTTTCTTGGTTTTGCAGTAAATGTCGGAGGTGCCATAACTACTTCGCCAAAATTTATTTTTTCTAAAAAGAAGAAGCCATCATAAATATGCATATTCTTAACAAAATACATGACAATTTTAATAAGCATAAAGTAATATTAAAGTTTTACCCCATAAAATTTATGGACTCATTAGAAATACCATATTTCTGAGAGTGTAACATTAGAAGCAGATTTGTACTCATTTCTGAAGCAAGAAACATATAAATATTCAAAAGAAAAAAAAATATTTTTTATAAAGAAATCCAATTCTGTATTACTTATTTATTTTTGAGGAAAATACATTTCTGAATCAATAAAAATAAATTTTATAGAACGAAAAATCGAAATTCTAAAAGTATATCCAATAGCTTTTTTTCCCTTCTCAAATTTAGAAAATAGGTATACAAAGGACAATGGACCTATGATTTTTATTAAGAATATGTAAATCACTTATTGAAACACCTTACATTCTCAAATATTATACTATGAGTTATGACTTCTGTTTTAAAATTAAAAAAGCATGAACAGTCCTTTAAAATAGTGGTCACAAAATCCTCAAGAAAAGTTTGGTGATCCATGGAAAAATCTGGACATTATTTGCATTTTTTAAATTTCATTAATTATAAAACAAATAATATTGTAAGAAATTTTTATATTTATGAAAATAAAACTGTTTAGTTTTAAAAATTGAACTAATAGTTGGAATTTATAATTGATAATTATATTAATAGATGTACTTGTTATTTACTAGCAAAAAAGGTAATTTTCAATTTTTGGCCCATCATAAAAAATTAAAACTCGCTGAGAAGTGAAAAAGCAATGAAAATTTTGATTTAGTTTTCAACTGTATATTTGTGAAAAAATATATTTTAATTTTGTAATGTCAATTAAGATTTGAGAGTCTAGGCTTGAAATAAAAAACTGTTCTCTGCCATGGACAGGGTTCATACTCTATTTGAATAACAAAATTCCCTAACTTTTCCAGGCCATATTTCCTACAATTCCCTGACCAAAATTCACGACATTTTTAGAAATAGGAATTACAATTCAAGATCTTAATGATTAAACTTACACCTGAAAATTAAAATAACGTATAAAATTGAAACTAAAATCTATATCATTTGACATTTACAATATTATATATATATATATATATAAATACAGCTCAGATGGATTCAAAGTAACTTTTTATTTACATAACTGAATTTACGCATATTAAACATTTAACTTTTTTTAGACTTCTACTATCATGTTATTTATTTGTGTTGTTTCAAAAGCAGTTTGTTGTGTAAAAATTTCAATTTTTTGTCTTTTAACATTTTAACTTCAGCTACAGCTTTCTTTTATCTGTTTTTTGTTTTTGTTTTTTTGTCTTGCTTTATAATTTTCATTATTTTTCTTATATAATTATTCATGATATCTCATCCTAGCCCCCTTAACATGGCTCAACATTTCTTTCGCTTAAGTACTGACTATTTGGCGACAAATTTGTATAGCTAAAACATCTTTATGTTAAAAATACGAATATAGCAAAAGTTCTCCTTTTAAGGGGAAAATCGGAACATTTTGTGGACGCACCATGTACTCGGGAGAATGTTGACGCATGATAGTGCATTAAAAAAAAAAAAAAAATCTCTGACTTTTCCAGGTTTTAGAATTTTTTTTTAATTTTCCCTGACTTTTCCATGATTTTTTGAGCACTTGCCATTTTCTCTGTTTTCCAGTCGCGTAGGAATCCTGCATGGAGTTAAAAATCCATAAGCCTATTCATAACAAGCACAAAACAAATATCACACTAAAAATGCATAATACTTAAATAAGCTTCAATTATTTTGTTGCAATTAAATGATCTTTAAAAATTTTTATTATGCGTAAATAAGCAGTTACAACTTTATTGTATAAAATAGGTACTTTTTATATTAATACAATAGAAGTTCTATGACCATAGTTGTATAAATGTATTTCATATTTATGTCACTTAACAACTCATATTAGGGGTCAGTGAGATTTAAAATTACAAATTTAGTGGTCCAAGAGGTCAGAAAAGTTGGTGATCACTGCTTTAAAGGACACAAATTCTTCCTAAACAAATCCTGGATATGTTATATAGAAGTCTGAGATCAATCTATATTTGATATTAACATATATTAAATACTGATCAATTATTTTTCTTTCAAAATCTAAATATCATAAATATATAGTGATGAATCAGAATTTCCTCCAGGCAGTTTCAGGGGGGTGCTGCACCCCACTTGCCCTTTGGTTTACAAAATAGCACCCCTCTTGCCTCTCATTAAAAAAATTATCACCCTTCTTGCCCCCCAACCAAAAAAATTGCACCCTTCTTCCTCTCAGTAAAAAAAAAGTGCCCTTTCTCCTTTTTGCATTAAAAAATTTGCCTTTATAGTAAAAACTAATTCAATGTTATCTTGAAAGGTTTTAAAAATCAAAAGAATAAATTTAAAGATTAAAAATTTGCTTTTAAGAATCTAAGTGCCCTTAAAATCTGAAAATTGCCCTAAAAAATCTGAAAATTGCCCTTAAGAATCCAAAACATGCCCTTTAGAATACAAAAAAGTGCCCTTTCTCACTGGCAGCACCCTGCCCTTTTTTAAACCAAGGGGAAACTCAGGATGAATGATTAAGTATGCAGGTAATATAAATAATTTTTGTACTGAATCCAAATAAAATCTATAAATTTATTATCCCTCATTAACTCACAAAACTTAAAACATAGAGTAAGTTTCGAATATTGGGTGTTTGGGCTTAATTTGCACACCAGCATTTTAGAGAAGAATATTCTAAGATTTCATGTTACCTTTGTGTAACTCAAAAGAAGAATCTTCCATTTTCATTTTCTTCTTTTCAATTTCTTTTTCTCTGTACTTCTTCCGCTTTCTAAACAAAACATAAAATTTTTATTTAATAAAACACATGTGAAATAAATTGATTTTAATATAATCAATTTAAAAAATAATACAGTAGAATATAAAAGGACTACATGTGGTTATTCTCTATAGTGAAAGCCTAAAATTCTCTCTCACACATACACGTCCCACCCTCCTCACTCTTTCATGTTAACCAGAAGGTAACAGAGATTTTTAACTGGAATTTTGTTGACATAATAGAATAATATTTATTACACAAATTCTGAAATTGAATAAAGAAAGCACACTATATTTACACAAACAAATTCAAGCCCCTTTTGCAATTCCCTAATCTCTTCCCCAAATAATTCAGAAGATAAATGAGTTTTTTAGCTGAAATTTTACTTGTATACAATGGCGGATCAAGGGGGGGGGGGCGATCCCCCCCCCCCCTTGGGCTAAAAAAGGGGGTTGCAAAACAACATTATGCATCTTCACGGGAAATGACTTGGAGCAAAGCTCAAGCCCGGCGCGACCCGACCCGGGTCGCACCAGTTTAAATCCACGAGACTCGGTCTGGGTCAGGTCTTCTCTCTTTTAGAGCCTGTCCGTACCCAGATCTTAAACTTTTTTGCAGATTCGGGTCAGGCCAGGCTACATTTTCTTCTCCAGGTCGAGCCTGACCTGGACTTCGTTTTCCCTAGAGGTCTGTACTGGCCAAAATTTCCTGGTCGGGGCTCGTTTCTGAATAAAAGTTAAACGTTCGGTCCATGCTAGCCTGTATGATAAGCATTATTGGCCCGACTGCGACCCGTGGACTCCTTTAAATTCTTCCCTTCGAGTCCAAGTTGGTCTGGCATATTGCTTATTTGTTATTCGTAAAAATTATATTTATGTTGTACATTTATTTAGCGAAATCTTTAGAAATTTAATTTGATTTGATAAGTTACAGAGATGCATTTTTTAAAATCTACTTTTTTTTCTTTGTAGAGCTTTAAAATTATCATTTTCTTTTATCATCCGTTTCTTTTATTCTAAGCTGATTTTCTTACTGGATTTTCATTTTAATGTAATTATCTAAGTCATACTACTTAGTGTTTACGTACATAATTGCCTAAATAGACATTAAATATTGTTGTTTTTCTGTATTCATGAATTTCGAACATAATCTGAAAATAAAATATGAGCATAAGTAAGCGTACCTTATGAATAATTTGAATTGCAAAATGCAGGCAGGGCCGGAGTCGATTTTTTAGCTTTTATACCGGGCCGGGCCAATAGTTTTTTTTTTATGTGGGTTAGACCTGGGCTTGGGCCTCAAAACTTCAACCCGGGTAAACATCTAACTGACATATCGAAGCCAGCTTTAATTTTTTTTAAATGCTTCTTTCAGCCATCATCCCATAGCTACTGAATATACCGGTTGTCCTAAAATAGACGGACTGATTTTAAAATTCAATAAATTGCAAATGGTGACAGCTATTTAAAAAATACTTGCAGGAGGGTTATGTACGATATCAGGAACAGGAGTGATTTCCAAATTTTCCGAAAATGTAACCCTCTCGCTGCGCATCCCGCGATTTCCTCGGCCAAAGTAACAGCAGCATAATTTGCGCAATCCGCAATTTCCGCAGCAAATCTTTTTTTTTATGATCTAATTCTATTAAAAAAAACACCTTCACAAAGATGTTGGACATATTTTAACTCTAAGATATATGCAGATTTGAAATGTGCTATGAAATAAATGGGTAATTTTTAAACCTATTTTGATTTTTAAAAAATTACGCAGGGAGAGAGTTAAGGATCACGGGAAAAATGCGAATTTTGTCAAATAGCCGCGAAAAACACGAATTTCGTCAAAGAATCGTGAAAATAATGCAAATTTTATCAAAGAATCGCGAATTTCGTTAAAGGATCGTGGAGAAAACGCGAATTCCTTCAAAGGATCATGGAAAAAAAAATTGAATTTAGTCAAATAATCACTTTAAAAACGCGAATTTCGCAAAAGGATCTCTGAAAACACACGAATTTTGTCGAAGGGTCGAAGGAAAAAACGTGAATTTTATCAAAAGGCTGCAAAATTACACTAATTTCATCAAAGGGTTGTGGAAGAAACGCAAATTTCGTCAAAGGATCGGGGGGGAAAACGCGCATTCTTTCAAAGGATTGTGGAAAAAAATCGAATTTAGTCAAATAATCGCTTTAAAAACGCAAATTTCGTCAAAGGATCACTGAAAAAAGACGCGAATTTTGTCGAAGAGTCGCAAAAAAAAAAAAAAAACACAAATTTTATCAAAGAACTGCAAAATTACACTAATTTTGCCAAAGGGTTGCAGAAGAAACGCAAATTTCGTCAAAGGGTTGAAAAAGTGCAAATTTCATCAAAGAGTCGTGGAAAAAATACAGTGGTCTCTTTAGAAACAGCACACATACATACATGTATGTTTATTATTATAGGTATAGTTTTTAACCTGAAATAATATACTGACCTAATATTTAATGACCATTGTTTGCAGCGATATCTATCACTGCTTTTTTAATGTAAAATCAAGAATCCCAGTAAAAAATTTCCTGACATCTTACATAACCCTCCTGCAAGATTTTTTTAAATTGCTTTCACAATTTTCAAGTTACTGAATTTTAAAATCAGTCAGTCCATTTTAGGACACCCAGTGTGTTTTATAATAAGTTTCAAAGCATTCTTTACTGAATTACAACTGATCTTAGATATAAAGAGACAAGCAGTCTTATACCGAATTAGTATTTTTTACATAATCCTGAAAATTAGTATTCCTAAATATCCTCCGTGTTCATTATGGAGCTTTTTCTGTATACAGCTTTTATCTTCAAAAATATTTAGACTTTCTTTTCAAAAATCGACTCCACCCGAACCCTTCTCGCAAGAGTGAAAACCCAGTCCGAAACTGACCCAAACCCGAAATAATGTATGTCAATCTGCCCCAAACACAATGCGCTAGGCGCAGCTAAAAAGTAAAAGTCAACCGACCCACAGCAAAAAGTAGAATTCAACTCGACCAGCAGCAAAAAAAAAAAAGAAGTCAACTGGACCCAAACCCGACCCGCAGCAAAAAGTAGAAGAAACACGACCCGCAGTGAAAAAATTAGCCCTGACCCGCACATCAGATTGGAGTTTCCAAATTTCTAAAATTGCCCCCCCCCCCCTGAAGACTGTCCAGATCTGCCCTTGCTTGTATAATAAAAAGTACAATGAAGATTCTGAAATTTCACATCATATGACAAAATAATTAAGTTTTTTAAACACCGAAAATTTAATTTAGTGGTTCTCAAGATTATTGGGTCCACTTACCCTAGAAGGTATAATATTTGTTGCCTATAATAATTGTCAAAGAATTATATTTTTTTAATTAACAAAATAATTCATTTTAAACTGCCAGATACAAATATGTTTTTCAAAGCATAGGTTCTATTTCAAAGCAAAAATAGGTACATTTTTTAGCCAATGATAGTACAAACTGTATACTTGAATAATTGATTTCTTATGAATCCAAGAAACTATTTAGCAATATACAGAAAACAGTAAACAGTTGGTCAAAGAAAAAACAGCAGAAAAGGACATACCATACTATTTTATTACCGAAATGCAAGAGGTACCATTTTACTGGGATTTGTTTCTTCTTTCCATATAGGAATGCAATATTTAAATTTCCTCTACATGTTAAAATTTGTATAAATTTTCATTTTCAGAATGGCAATACCCACTTTGGAGACTTTATTTGAGTTCAATGAATGAAATAAAACCAGCAAAGAATATATAGTTTATGCATTTTTTATGAAATATTTATAGAGTTAGAATCGATTAATGTTTTAGGATGCTAATTGTTAAACCAACATCACAAACTTTAATTTATATCTTCTTAAAAAATCATCAATTGAAATGACTTTTTTAAACAGATACATTCAATGTACAGAAATATAATCTAAGTATTCTTTGATTCAAAAACATTTTTAACTATGAAGATTATTAATTGATTCATAATTAAAAAAGATGACTTACAGTAACTTTTACATAATAAAACCAGCATTGCCAAAAGTATGGCTATGTATGTAAAAGTATGGCAATCTACAACTCATTCCTATAATTAGTTTTCGAGATGTGGAGAAATTTTACTTGTTGATGGTACAATGGTGTCCTCATTTGTTATCGTGTACATCATTAAAAAAAAAAAAAAAAAAAAAAAAAAAAATAGACAGTAACAAGAAAATTTTATAAATTTTGTATTTAGGTTTTTAATATAATTTTTTCAACATCTAACTGAATGACCCTTGTACTTTTTCTAAAAAACTTAAATAGGCATACTTTTTGCCTAAAATTATATAGAATTGCTGTCTTAGGCATATTTTATATTTAGTTGCCACCTGAGCATCTTCAGTAGTTTACTGGAAGGGGGAGGGGATACACTGAGAACTTGGGATTTTTTAACACTTTGAGAATTGTTGATTTAATCTATTAACTAAGTAATTGCTAAAAATTTAAGCCATCTAATTAACTAATTTTTAACAGTTCATGCCCTTTTTTACCACCATCCCTTCATAATTTAGAAGATAGCTGAGATTTTTAACTGAAACTGGCTGATGTAAAAAAATAACTGTTGCAGAACCAAATCAGCTAACCAGTGTTCCTGAAGTATTCTTCTCAGAGTAACAAGAAAAGCCGCCAATTCGATGCCTGGCTCAGACCAGAGCGCATCTCAAAAAACACAGAACTGTAATACTGTAAATCAGAAACATGAATCTTTCTTAGAAGTTTTTAATTAAAAATTTTAAAGTAGAAAGTTGTTACGGATTTTCGAATTGTAAATATTGTGTACTTGTCAAATTCATATACATACTGCATCATCCATGTATGTTTTTGTTAGTTCAAACCTTTCATTAACCTTTAACAATTATTGCTCTTAGTATTACAATTCAATTAAATCAAAATAAATATAAAAAGAAGTCAACTGCCACCAGGAACTTTTATGAAAGTATGGGTATGACTTTTTTACTTTTATCTATTTTGAATATAAAGAATTGAATAAACACGAAGGTAAAGCATAATTATTTGATATTAGAATATTTTTAAGAATTTTAAAACACAGTATAGCATTTTAAGAAACATTAAACTTTTCAGGATATGTATGTGGGTATTGGCCAGAAAGCATACCTTCTTAAAAGATGGTGTAATGATCTTAAAATTTACCAAGCATTTCTTCTTCCCTACAGTTATTATTAACCTGTGCTCCGAGGTGGAATAATTAATAATAATTGCGTGAAAAATGAAGCACTTGCTAGATTTTAAGGTAAATTTGTGTTTCTTAAGAAGGAATGACTGCATCGATACTTAAAACACCCATGCTCATAAGTTTAAAAAGAGAACAATAATCATCATCATATAAATTTTAAAATTGTATAGAGAAAGCACAGTTTTTGTTTCTTACAAAAAGAACATCATGTACATGATTTTAAAACATTGATTTCATGCAAAAAACATAGATTTTGTGCCATATGAAAAGAACATCATACACTACACCACAGAAAAACCAATTTAAGCCATTTCTGAACCTCCTCTAACTTGAAGATTTGTAATCTAAATTTTGCTAAAGTAAAAAAAAATAATCATTATTGCAGAAATTATGACACAAAAACCAATTTAAGCCATTTCTGAACCTCCTCTAACTTGAAAATTTGTAATCTAAATTTTGCTAATGTAAAAAAAATAATCATTATTGCCGAAATTATGACACAAAAACCAATTTAAGCCATTTCTGAACCTCCCCATAACTTGAAGATTTGTAACCAAAATTTTGCCAACACACACACACACAAAAAAAAATCATTATTGCAGAAATTAAATTTCGCATTTTTATTACTTATAGATATAGATTTTGAGAAATAGAACTTTACAAATTATTGACTTTGCCACACACTATGACAGATCAACAAAAATAATTGAAAAAACTTTGACGTCAAACAGTGGCATGAGAACAGTCATGAAATAACATTAAATTTTTTTTTTCAAATAGTAAATATGAATAATTATTTAACCAAGGATATTATTTGAACTGCAAAAAATCCAGGATTGCTTCTTTTTTTTTCAGTTTTGATCTTGAAAGCGGATGCAGAATTTTAAATCTGCAAAAAACAAAAAACAAATCTGCATTCAGATTTTTTTTTCTTTTTCTGAAACAGTACATAAGAATATTATTTCAAACAAAAGATACCTTTATAACTGAGATAGTACCAAGAAAAAATGGGTATTTTTCGTATTTCAATTTGGAATGCCAATGTGGAATTTTAAATCTACAGAAAAAGTTTAAAACAAAGTCGGTATTCAGAAAAAAAAAAAGAAGATATATATATATATATATATGTATATATATATATATATATTTTTTAAAGATACCCTTTCGACTGGGAAAGTACTCAAAATAAGCGGGTATTTTTTATATTTTGATTTGGGAAGCAGATATGGCAGTTTAAAAATACAGAAATTTTTTTAAATATGAAATTGACATTTAGATATGCATATTTTTTAACAGTATGTGTTTACTATTTTGAATTTGTTTCTTTAGTATTCAGTTTCGATTTTAATGTGTACTTTTTTTTTTGTACGTAATTATGGCTAATATGGCTGAAATTCCAATATTCCTAATTAAAAAAAAAAAAAAAAAAAAAAAAAACATGTTAGTTTGACAATAGTTCAAAAAGCAGAGATCATAAAAAAGCTTGACTCTGGTTTATCTACTCGTTTTTTGGCCCAATCGTATGGAATAAGTCCTAAAACGGTGTTGACATAAAAAAAAAAAAAAAAAAAAAAAACAGAATTCTTTTAAAATTTCTATATGAAAAGTGACAGCAATGTGGGCATTGCAGAGAGAAAAACAATTTATTTTTAATATTTTAATCTTTTTCTAATTATTTATTATTTTAATATTTTACTTTATTGTAAGCATTCCTTATAATTTCCAATGTGCTTAACTACATTTAAATTGCTGTTTAAAAAACGTAAATAAAACAATAACCAGAAATCCACAAAATTCTAAAATCCGCACTGCCTATGGTTTCAAGCTATGCAGATTCGAGGGAGTCTACTGTATATATATATTTATTTATTAAATTATGTGCCAACTTGCAGACCACATGAAATGGAATTCAAGCAACTTAACTCTTTAAGACCTAAAGAGTTTTGGTAGAAATTAAAAGTCTTGTTTTTTAACCCTAATTAACAAGATCATATTTAATTGAAAAAAATATTAAAAATTTTTTTCAATGTCAGGTTATGTCAAGGGAGGATCTACACAATTGCGTGGTGCAGGCTCAGCTTTAAATCACAGAAAAAGAGGATTTTCCTTAGGATCACCTACACCAGGGACGGCGAACCTATGGCACGCGAAATAGGGTCATAGGCTTGTGAAATAAGATGAGTTGATCTTATCTAAATTTGATAAAATGGAAATTGAAAATTTGAATTGCGGCTAAGTAAATTCCAATTTAATCAATAGGCCTCAGAATTTAAGACAATATTTGAAAACTATCAAAATGGAAATATTAGGCATTGCTAAAAATGCCGAATATAAAATTATGCCAATTTAGAATTTATTTCAAAGCTGATTGAAGAAAGTGGCTTTTATATTTTAAGAGTTTTTCTGCCTACCCATGCCTCTGAGTCTTTATTTTCGCAAATGATTAATAAAAAAACTACAATAGAAACAGTGGCGTAGCTACATATTCGGCGCCCTGGAGCAAGTAAAGTTTTTGCGCCCTATTGTCACTCGAAAAAGTTCTATGTATTTTTGTTTTGAAGTTTAAAATTTATATACTATTCTTAATTCGATTTAAAGTCTTACTTTTATTTGAAAGTCAAAGTATTTCAGCAACGTGTTTAATACAGATAATTAAAAATAAATAATGAGTAACGAATAAATTATTCTGTAAGTACTGAGATATGTTCTGCGAATAGGGTGGGATTTTTGTTTTAAATGTGCCAATGGGTCAGTACAATCTTCCACCCTTAATATCTGTTTTTCTTTTCAAGGCTTTCGAAGCATTGTAGAATACTAATTTTTAAAAAAAACTGGTCAAGTTTTATTTTACATTCCGAATATGGATAAAATACGTTTTTCTGGTTTTAGTGGCAGAAAATTCAAAGTAACATAACTCGGTAAGTTTTGGTAGTACAAAAAAGAATATATTATTTTACCTGTTCAAGTACGGAGTAGATTTTTCTAAATTTAACGTATAACCCAGGAACGGAATAAAACTGTAAACTTCGTAACTTTTAAAAAATAACTATTTTGACATAAAAGAGGATGAAGAATAACTTTGAAACTTTTATACTATTGGAACTATAATTCTACAGCGAATGGTTTAGAAAATTAGCCAATGAACAACGATAAAAATTGACACCCGGTTTCTCACTGGCTTATGACTAATCTGAGCAATTTGGTTAATCGCTAAAGAAAAACTAGCCAAATTCAAATAATGGTAGTAATAGATTCTTCGTAAAAGACTAAGAATATCAAAACACAAATAATGAGTTACACGGAAAAGGTCTAAACGTACAATAACATCATTAAGAGTGCCGTCGAAACAACAAAAAAAATCTCTTGCAATTTGGTCATTTCAACCTTTAGTTTTCTCATTTTGGCGCAGTGGCAGTCGGCAACGAGAACCCTGATTTATATACCCTTTATATTTTTGATTGTATAATTGTTGATTGTTTGATTGTATATCCCCTTATATTGATTTATATATAACCCTTATATATTACTCAAGATTCCAGTTTTTACATTCCATAAACGTACGACGCAAAGAAGGAAATTGGAAAGCATAGTAATCACAATAAAAATAAATGAAAATAATGGTATATTTTACATTTTCAAATACACTGAATCAGTTTTCACAATTTTTACAAAGATTCAATATGTATGCGTGTATTTTTTAATTTACTCACGTTTTCAGATTCCCAGAGTACGATTTAGTGTGTTTTTGATGATGTCGGTAGAAACGTTAAAGTCTGTCGCTAATTTTGTCATTAATTTTCGAAGTTTCGAGTGGCCGCATGGTTTGGAATCTAAACTTTTTATCAACCATTCTGCGACGATAACTGATGAACATTTTCTCTTATATCTCAATTAAAATATTTTTATTGCTCACGCTTATATCCTACAACAACGTTTCACCACGCAGACAATGTCTGCACTATAAGGGGTTCACTTTACTACCAGTAATTTCAGAAGAAAATTAATTCTCCTTGTTTAATCGTAGAAAATCCTACAATTAAAACAAATCAAATTTTATATATCAATATTCTGATAGAAAAGTGATTATGAAACTCTGAAGAGACGCTACTGCACGCAGGGTCGGACTCGGTCACTGTGAAATACGCAGACCTTGCATTTTTGGAGAGCACATCACTTTAGAAACTCATTATTTTACCCTCTAAAAACCTACAATATCCATTAGCATTCCAGTTTATCTTTCTGTAAATGCTTTGAATTTCGGAACTGTAGCCGAACTTGCAAGCGTCTTTACAGAAAAAAAAAAGAAAGTCGAAACAGTGTAAAATAACTGTTTAGACATCAACGTCATATATGCTATGGGAAAAAAAATTAAATGTAAATGAGAAATTTTTAAAGAACGCTGCCACTGGTTTAACATTAGCTTGAGAATTACTAGTGTAGGATTCTAAGTATTCAGAATTTTAGTACTAAATTAGAATGCTAATTAAATCTATTTTAAACTTTTTTTTTGCAGCGGGAGGATAAAACGTCTTAATGCTGCTAATAATATTGAGAAACGTGCAAATATTTGATTTTGAAGCGAAATATCTTTAAAATAGATTTTTATACAGTAAACTGTCTAAAGCAGGGACGCCATTTCAGAACTTTCTTGGGGAGGGGGGGGGGGGGGATCATCTTCCCTCCGAATGAAAACCGATTCTAAAATTCCGTTTTAAGCAGGTTTTCATCTTAGCAGGTATAATTTCAAGATACTGACTCAGGTTTTCCGTTTAAGACAGTATTCCGTTATAGACAGTTTCCATTTTTTACAAGTATATATATCTAAGGCTTTTAAAACCTATTTTCTACAGTAAACCTCTGAAGAGCATAGGCACATTACATTTACTGCAAAACTTGTGAAAATGAAACCTGTCAAAAAAAAAAATAATAATTCTTTCGGATACGGAAAAAGTATCACGTTTCCTTGAAAAAAAAAAAAAAAAAAAAAAAAAAAAAAAACATAATTATACTTGCTAAGACAGAAAAATGTCTAAAATGGAGCTTTTTTCCTGACCTTTCAACTTCTTCTTTGCAGGTTTTGTTGCAGGGGTGGGGAGCCATTTCAAGATATCCTTGGAGGTGGGGGGGGGTGTACAAGTGTGATTTTGTCCACTTAACGGCTATCAAAACCATGGGATTCTTCCATGAATATTTTTCAATTTTGGTGGAAGACTGCAATATTTTTTTCTTTTCTTTTCTTTTTTTTTTTTTTTTTTTTTTTTTTGCGGAACTACGCGAAATCATTTCTCCAAACGACCGCGGGAAAAAGTCGCAAATTTTGCCAATTGAACTTTGAAAAAATAATCAATTTGGCAAATTAGTCGCAGAAAAAATATAATTTCCTAAAAGGACCGTGGAAAGATATTGCAAAGATCGTAGAAACAAACAGCGATTATTGTTAATCGGTTGCGGGGAAAAAAACGCAGATTTCAACATTCGGTCATAGAAAAAAAAAAATCAAATTTGCCCATCAGTCGTGCAAAAAAAATTGTGAATTTCGAATATCTATCAAGGAAAAAAACGAGAATTTCATCAAAGGTTTGAGATAAAATCACGAATTTAGTCAAAGAATCGCGCAAAAAATTCAAGAATTTTGTCAAACGATCGCACAAAGCAATCGCAAATTTTGTCAGTCGGCTGTGTGAAGAAAAAAATGAATTTCAACAAATGATCGTAGAAAAGAATCACGAATTTTGTCAAAATATCTCGGATAGAAATAGCGAATTTTGTAAATCAGTCACAAAAAATATCGTGAATTTTGACAAATGGTCACGGAAAAAATTTCTGAATTCCATGAATTGATCACGGAAAAAAATCGCGAATTTCGTCAAACGGTCAGGAAAAAAAATCGTGAAATTCAATCGGTCACGAGATAATCAGCACACAAACATGGTCAACACGTCAAGAAGTTTGCAAATTTTGTGATCCATAGGAATAAGAAATTTTCACGTGTGATTTCCTGTCACAGCGAAAATTCTAGCCCTCGGGAGCACGAGTTTTCATTTGATCTAGTTTGCATACGGCTGGAAAGCAATAAATAGAATTTTTTCTCGCGTACCTTTTAAAAATTTGCCAAAATGCGCATTAATAAGAAATGGTTCACCTTGAGAATATTGGAATAGCAAAGACTGTAGAAAATATTTTTGATAATTATTAGTTTACAAGCATAAAGTGTTTATTTATTGCATGTGATTTTATTGTAATAAAATCTGACAAGTTACTTTAGCTTTTGAGCAATTTATGAAACAAAAAAAATTGAGTCTGACCTGTGATGACATATAGGGATGCATCGAATATTCGGTATCTATTCGGTATTCGGTCATGCTACCGAATATTGGTTAGACTGAATATCAAACTATTCGTTCTGCTGAACATTCGGCTTGGCCAAATATAGAACTATTCGGCCTGCCGCCTATTCGCTTTGGCTGAATATTGAACTATTCGGCCAAACCGAATACTTAAAAATATCTTTTGAAAAATATTTTTAAAAACCTTTAAACCTTTTAACTGTCAATTTATAAAGATATTCAGAATAATTGAAAACAGAATCATATTTAAATAAAACAGAATGCCGTTACATTATTTGTTTGCAGTTTGATAAGTGTCACTTAAAAAAAAAATAACCATTAATGATGACCTTCATAGAAATAAATGATGCACAAATCGAATTTTCTGAACAATGTCTTGTAAATAATCTGTCTGTTGTTTTTTCGCAAAAAGAGTGTTTCTAAAGAAAATGGGAAAACTTTCAGATGTGATAATAGACGTCAAGACAGACCATTTTTGCCCAAGAAACCAGTATCGCAATCCACTTAATCAGTCAAAATAAAAAATACATTGTATCTCATCTCACTTCAAGTCAAACTTAGATTTTCATTTGTTACTTTAACGATAATGAAGATATCGTTAAGTATATTTTAAAAAGAGTTACTTTGATTTCTGAACATATGATATCATGAAAAGTGCCGCAAATTGTGTGTGTGTGTAAAGTATACTTGTAAAGAGGTCTTGCTCATCAAAATGGAAGTATCTGTGTTAAATATTATGAAAAATTGTTTTAAAATTTAATTTTTTAATATCTTTAAACTTTGAATTCGGCCTAACAGTCAGTATTCGGATACCCAAATACTCGGTATTCGGTTTACCTGTAGATCGAATATTCGGTCTTCGGTTACCTGTAGGCCGAATATTCGGTATTCAGTTTACCTGTTGACCGAATATTCGGTATTCAGTTTACCTGTTGGCCGAATATTCAGTATTCGGCCAAAATCACTATTCGGTGCATCTCTAATGACAAATAAATTTTCTGAAATATCAAATTCCTTGGGGGGGGGGCACGGCCCCCCAGCCCCCCTCAAATGGTGCCCCTGGTCAAGCTCTGTGCAAGACATATTTTTGTCTCATACAGAATGTTCTGTAAACCCTAGCAACAGGGTATAATCGAAGGGGTGCAAAAGAGCCTTCAAATTGGCTGAAAATTCTTGGAGAAGATCATGTCGCCATTGGTAACGAACAGAATTACAGAATATACATTATATCTTTAAAGATTTAAATGGTCCTGTGAAACATAGATATTTTCGAGAAAAAAAATGCAATTCTCCTTCTTTGGAAAGCGAAACAAAAATCATTAATAAAAAAAATGCTTCAAAAAAGTACATTTTTTTAGATTATTAAATAATTTAAGACTTTTCAAATCTAATGCTTGTAGCAAATTTTGTAACTATTAGCTTCACCTAGGTGAGGTCTCAACTTTATCCGGTTATAGAGTGCACCGACCAGAGGCTGATTATCCATTAGGCTGAGTAGGCTGAAGCCTAGGGGCTTAGAAGAAAAGAGGCCCCTATGCTAAGATTTCTTTTTCACATTTAGCTAACATTTAATGTAAAAAAGAAATGATGTGCAGTATTCTTTGTTTCACCCATTTATTGAATCTTGAAAATTATTAATTGTAGTCCAAACACTACACTTTTTACTTCTTCTCTATTCATAAAAAGAAAGTATTGAATTCTTGAAATTTTTCGGCTTTCAGTTTAGGAAAGATTTACACAGAGAAGACTAGTAGCCATGGCGGCTTAGGTAAGATTTTGATAGCACCTCTACGAATGATATCTTTTAAAGAAGATTTTAAATTTTAATCAAGCATTTGTCTAATCGTAACTCCTTACATTTTAGCGCTATGGTTAGTCACCCGACCTCACCCCAACACCTCCCACCTTTAAAGCTAGACCGAAATACACGTATTTTGGGATATCCTAAATATGATTTGATTGTATTTGAAAAAATTTATATGTGTTAAAATTGCGTGAGTGGTGCTGTAATTAATGCATAAAATATCAAGAAGTTAGATCGCTGACGATAGAAACATACTTCCAACTGCAAAAAGCATAAGTACATACTTTAGATGTGACATTTGTTTTAAATGGGCAAATATACATATTAAAATACGAAATTTTTTATTTTATATGGTCCCTGCAGGGGTAGTACTGCTCCTAGGTGATATTGCAGGATATACTTTTTTCGATATTTCAGGACAATTTCAAGTCACATTTATCCAGCATACTACTTTTATTTCCGCAATCGTTTGCAGAAATTGATTTTTTCCGCAATCTTTTGCCGAAATTCGCGAATCTTTTCTGCGATCGTTTGCGAAATTCCCGATTTTTTCCGCGATCATTTGCCGAAATTCGCGGTTTTTCTCCGTAATCTTTGCCGAAATTCGCGATTTTTATTCCGCGATCGTTTACCGAAATTCGCGTTTTTTTCTCGCGATTGATTGCCGAAATTGGCAATTTTTCCGCAATCGTTTGATGAAATTCGCGTTTTTTCCGCGATTTTTTCTTCGATCGCTTGCCGAAATTCGCAATTTTTTTCTGCAATCGGTTGCCGAAATTCCCGATGTTTTTCCGAGATTGTTTGCCGAAATTCTCGATATTTTTCTGCGATCATTTGCTGAAATTCGCGAACTTTTTCTGCGATCGTTTGCTGAAATTCGCAATTTTTTTGCAATCTTTTCCGAAATTCGCGTTTTTATTCTTCGATCGTTTGCCGAAATTCACGTTTTTTTTTCCGTGATCGTTTGACGAAATTCGCGATTTTTTCCGTGATCGATTGCCAAAATTTGCGATTTTTTGCCGAAATTAGCTTTTCTTTTCCGCGATCGTTTACCGAAATTCGCGTTTTTATTGTTCGATCGTTTGCCGAAATTCGTGTTTGCATTCTGTGATCGTGTGCTGAAATTCGCGATTTTGCTCTGTAATCGTGTGCTGAAATTCATGATTTTTTTCGTGATCGTTTGCAAAAATTTGCGTTCGTTTTCCGAAATTCGTGTTTCTTTTCTATTGTTGCCAAAATTCGCGATTTTATTACGCAATTGTTAGCTGAAATTCGCGAATTGTCTGTGCGATCGTTTGCTGAAATTCGTGATTTTTTCCCGCGATCGTTTGAGGAAATTCGCGATTATCTCTAAAAATCGTTTCGTGAAATTCGTGATTAATTTCTGCATTTGTTCGGCGAAACTTGCGATTTTTTTTACCCGACCTTTTGACGAAATCGCCATGTTTTATCCGTAATCGTTCAACGTAATTCGCGATTTTATTTCGCGATTAATTTCTGCAATTATTTGGCGAAATTCGCAATATTTCCCGTGACCGATTGATAAAATTCGCGCCTTTTTTTACACGACCTCTTGATGAAATTCGCGAGTTTTTCCGCAGTTGTTTGACGAGAGTCGCGACTTTTTGCTCGAATGAATGGCCGGAATTGCCGATTTTATTCATGGAACGTTTTTCGAAATTCTGTGTCTTTTACGCGCACATCAACGTGATGTTTTTTCGACTCCGTGGAAATAACTGAGCAACCTATTAACGAAATTCGCGATGATTTTCCTTCCTGTCCTATTGAGAAATTCCCGTTTTTTTTCCCTATGACCATTTGACGAAATTTATGAGTTTTTTATCATCAGGTGATAAAATCTTTCACTATTTTCTGGCTCATATTTTTTTTTTCTCGCGTATGCACTTATTAATTCCAAAACACTGATTTTGTGGAATTTCGCAAAAATAAATGATTTGCGGGATTGAGTGGGAATATATTTATTTATTTATATATATATTTATATTAAATATTCGCGGAAAAATCGTGACTGTTTTTGCTATAGTACAAACTCTTGAAATTTCAGGACAGGTTACCATATTTTAGGAAGTTCATTTTTCAAGAATTTTAGGAATTTTAAGACAAGTACGGCCCCTGGGTTCCTGTGTCCTAAAAGAATGTTGTCCTCCATCTAAAAAGAGCATTTAAAAAAACGCATTCTTTTTACGACTAAAACTTATCAAATTATAATATTTTGAATTTTATGAAATTTCAATGTTTGTCGTTTACCTGTTCTAAATAATACTTCTTTCCGTTTCTAGCGCTAGAAAACACTGAAATTACATAAAATTCATCATTTGGTAAGTTTTGGTTTTAAAAGAATAGTTTTTTATTTTATTTTTATTTTTCTGTTTTGTTCCTCTTAGATAAAAGACATTTATCTAAATATAACCTATAAGACCCAGGAACTGTATCAAAATTAAATTTAGAATTTTATTATGTAAAAAAAAATACTATATCTAAAAACTTTATTTAATTTCTATACTTTTTGTAAATGGCAGTACGTTTCCTTCATCATCGGCTTAGGAGATAATAGAGCAGACATGTATTTTGAATCATCTGGTCTATATTGCTTTGAAGAAGAGGAGGGGCCCCGCAAAAAAGTCAAGCCTAGGGGCCCAAGTTGTGGTTAATCCGTTTCTGGCACCGACGGGCCAGTCTAAGCCTACCAAAATATGACTTAATTTAGTAAAATCCCATTTTTCCTTATTTTGTTTTAATTTATAGGCCTTATTTCAGCACAGGTAAAATGAAAATTATGTCATTAGAAAAATGTTTAAGTTTTATGAATGAAAGTGCACGCTTTCTTTAAAACTCGAGGTCTTTATTACCAGTAAAAATGTTTCACCTTTGTATAAAATTAGAATCTAAATTTTTATTCCTTTTTATACCGTTTTGAACTCACAGTATTTCTACAAACTGTTTAGAAAGTTTAGTGGAGTAACTCCAGATTGATATCAGATTGTGGCGGGGGGGGAGCCTGATTACGGCCTAAGCAAATTCACATTACTATTTCCGAAAAATATGTTTTGCCTTATTTAATCCTAAACTTCTACAATTAAATAAGGTTTAATGCTGAAAAATACTTTTCGAAAAAAGAGGTGTAAATTTGCATAGGCGATAATCAGATCCTAGGGAACACGAAATTTTTCTCTCTTTTTGAAGGAAAATGTTTATCAATTCTGCATTTGAGATTTGCCATATTTTCAAAATCTCAAAAATAATACGCACAAAATTTAATTTGCCGCTTACCCCCCCCCCCCCTCCCATCTAAATGTTGTCACCGTGAACTGATGTGGAATATGTGTAAATCCGGTTCTTATTATTGTTTTGTAATCTGTATTGATGGCCATGTATAGTTTACCTAAAACAAAACAAAACTTCAAAATTCTCGTTTTCTTATTTTTTTTTTCTTTGTAACATTGTCAATGATTTTCTTCAACTTGACAAACTTTTTTTTTAAATCTTAAATTAAGTAAATAGCTAAGGCATTGCTGTTACATCGTAAATATAGGTTTCTGACTTCTTTGGCTTACATTAATTCCGTACAGTAATCATCATGATAAATTTCTAAAATATTTTGAAGATAAATGTACCAGGAAAATTGTTTGAAAATGGTGGTAGCCAATAAAGTGACCAATGTGTATAACCAGGACCAAGTGACCCTGTAAATAAGTTTTGATTAGTTTAAGATTTGAAAATCTTCAACTGTCGTCTACATAAAAGTTTCAGAAAAAAAATCAGGCATGCTGAAACGGGTGTTGGAGAAGTTACTCGACGCTGCAGTATGGTATGAATTACAATTAAAACTTCGCGAATAGAAGTAATTTCTTTTAACTGTGTATAAAAACATGTTTTAAATCGAAATAATTGAGGTTAAACACAGAAGAAAGTAACACACAAAGACACAGTACTAAAAACATAATAGTGAGGTTAAACAAAGTAAAATAACATAGACATAAGTAAAATAGCATGCAGACTGTAACAAGATTTATCTATAATATCTGATTAATAATGAAAAACATATGCAAATATTTTTAAATTTTTTTATTTTACTCTTTCTAATTTTGCGCCCTTAGGATTTGTGTGCCTGGAGCAGTTTGCTCCAACTGCTCCAAGGTAGCTACGCCCCTGAATAGAAAGCACTTGTCAAATAACTCCAGTTCATTTTGCATTCAGTTAAAATTAACCTGATTTTACGATGCAACAACAGAAATCACATTTTTTTTTTTAAATACATATTTCTAAAATATATTTGTTTTTATATTTATTATAGTGTATTAACCATATCATATTTTTAAATCTTAATAAAAGAAATATTACTTTAACCTTCTAAAAAATTTGTTTTTTAATTGGCACGTCATGACCATGTAAAGTTATTTTTGTACAATTTTGACATGCGGCAACAAAAAGGTTCGCCAACCCTGACCTATACAATTGTGTAGGTCAGGTCTTAAAGGGATATGTGGCCTAGGCTGCATAGTGGATGTAGAATCTATAATTATCACTGACAATTATACATTACTTTCCTAGTGAAAATTACAGATACCAACTTACAAAAATTTCACTAGTAAAAATGTTTTATAAAAATACTTTAAAATAACTAGATTAATAACAAACATACTCTTGCTTTCTTTCACTAACTTCTTTAGCTGGAGTAACGTACTGAGCATTTCCTTCTTTATCAATATTGACAAGTTCAATACCATACTTTTCTTCTACTTTAGCTTCAGCTATTGAAGTATCAACCATTCTTTGCAGGCGATTGAAAAATTTTTGTTCACTTTCATTCTTCTGTTGCTTCACAACACTTGGAACTTTTTTCACTCCTTTAGAACTACCATGAACGTCCTCATTAATGCTACTTGTTTTCACTAAAAATAGTTAAATAATAACATTCAATATTTATTTAGAAAAATTATAATACTTTCGAAAACAAAGACAAATATATTATTTCTTAATATTCTCTTTTCGTGTACTCTTCTTAAAGGATGTCTCTTTTTTTCTTAGTTCTCAAAATATTCCTAAAATCTATGCTTAATTTTATATGCTTATCTAAGATTAATACGAGAAATAAAATTACGTAAGATTTAACAGTTGTTGTGATAGATAAGATACTGTTATTATACTGAGAGAATACAGATCTGTAAATGATGAAAAGACCATGGCAAAAAACTATCAACGATTGTACAGTTGCATATTAACATTTATGTTGTCAAAAAATTTATTTACTATTGTTTATTAATTTATTTGATATATTATTGTTATACAAGGTTATTCTTAGATTATTTATTTATTTATTATTGTAATTACTATTTAATATTGTTAGAATTATTAGTGCAACATATTCTGTGATATAAGATTTAAGAAAACCAAAAGAACTCTTATGAACTCTACAGATTCAGTATGGGCTAAAAATCAATTGAGGACATATAATTTAGTGAAGATACTGAATAAATATGGTCATTGATAAAAAGAGATGGTGTTGAAAAAATGATGTGTCACTGTTGCTAATTAATGAACTTACATAAATATTGTTATATTATTCACAGAAAGCAAAACTTATGCTAATTTTGAATATTAGCCAAATATTATTATAATTGTTTTTATTATTGGACATGTACTTATTACAGCAGTTTCCACTTAGATGCAATTTTTTTTTTTATTTTTAATAATAAATTTTTTTTTCTCTTTCAAAATGAAACTAAAGCTTTGAGCAATGCGATTTGGTGACCAAGTGACGGTATCTTTAAGCCGCTATCAGATTCACCGACTTTTCGAGCAACCAACTTTACAGACGATTTTAACCTCAACTTTTTCCAGTTGAAAGGGAGAAAAAGGTTACAATTGTCTTTGCTAAAGTTGGAGGAAAACCCGGGAAAACCAGCACTACTACTACCAGCTGTCAATATTTATCGCATTTTCGTATCAATCGCTTATCTCTGATTCGCTGAAATGTTGAAAGGTGGGGGGAAAAGTTGCGGCTAGGACAGACTTTTTTGAGATGCGGATAAAAAGTTGGGGATATTGCTGTTTGCTATCACACTGGGTGTTGAGACAACATTTCGCGAAAAGTTGGAGGAAATAATTGTGTTGGCTCAAAAATTGCTGGAAAAGTTGGTGAATCTGATAGCGGCTTTATAAAGATGATTGTATAACAAAGAAACAAAAATTGTAAAACGAGTATCTGCTTTCTCTCAATGAACTCGCAGGTCATCAGGACCTACTAGTTCATTCATCTTTTGAGGGGAGGGATTTTATTACATTATTAGATCTAATTCCGTGATTTCCTTATCTTATTCTAAATTACTACTTTATATTCACTAAATCCTTATTCTTAAATAATCACTAGTGTTGACTCTAAGACGCTTTAGCAGGGCGCAGCACCCAGTGGCCCTTTTTATTTCTTTTTTGCACCCGGCTTAGCTTCCCTTTTTAATACTTCCTATGCGTCCTGTGGCAATTCAACTGATCCCAGGAAAATATCGCAAATTCTACAGACTCTAAACAAGCCAGTTCAAAATACTTTTTGTGAACGAAGCACAATTGTACCTTCTGAAAAAAAAAATGCACCCTTTTTTATAATATAGTGTTCCCTTTTTGAAAAAATGTACCCTTTTTTTTAGAATAGTGTTCCCTTTTTGAAAAATTCCCGCCCGGTGGCCCTTTTTTTCTAGAGTCAACACTAATAATCACTATCATTAATTCTGTTAAATTCCCTTTAATTTAATGTCTCACTTGTCTCAATTACTTACATATTACGCTTTTAGTATTCTTAAATTAAATGCTCCATTTCTGCTCTTTTTTCTTTTAGAATGTTCTTTTAGCAACCATTTTATTTTCCCGCACATATTCCGGGGTTATTCTTTTTACCTTCAAGTTCATCCACTCGTTCTGTCAGCACTATTTCCATGGCATGGTATTCTTAATTATTAATTGGTTGAGAGCGCGACCTACGTCATATTTGTATTCCTACACTTGACGCACAAAAAGCCGATGCTCGCTGTGTTTCAGCAGATTTTAGTCGTATTTCCATTTTTTATACCACCCCCTGGTCACCGTCCACATATTCGATTATCTACAACTTGTTCATCCCTAAATTACTACTATGAAGTGATGGCTAATATTCTTGGCGGAAACTGCACCGCCAAAAGATGTTTAAATAAAATGATGAGCTGACTTTACGTTTTGTCTCAATTATTTCTGGGGAAACTTTCACGGAAAAATGTATTCCATGGCCTTCACTCTTCGACTGATACAATTTCCATATGATCATATAACGTCAATGTCGTAGTCTTTAACACGACAGGATTCCAGTCTTCGTTATACTAGTACAATTGGATCAAATTTACCTGTTTTGACAACTTATACTACTCTATTACTGCTGGACGTGATCCACTACTGATATCGTGACAGCCAGTTACTTCATTTCAACTAGAAAAATCTTCCAATGTCACCATAATGCAACATATATATAAGGAATATTAATATGTTCGATTAAATTAAAAAAAAAAATTAAGATTGAAAAAAAGTGGCCACTAAATTAAAAAAGGTCTATTAACCACTATCTCGACTACTTCTAACTAAAAATTTCAATTTTCGAATCTAGCTTAGTATATAACTCTAACATGAAAAGTAGTAATCATTACCTATAATAAAATCATCTTTCATCACCTTCTTCTTCTTTTTTCTTTTCCTTTTCAATTTATTAGATTTTGCTAGATTCTTAAGATTTATAATTTCTGTGGTACTGTTTGGAACTTCTTGATAATCTTCTTTAGTAGGTGGCTCATTAGGCAAAAATCTCTTACTGAAAATAGAAAGAAAAAATGTGAGTTGCTTGTTACCACATTAAAAATTAGATGAAAAGCTGTGATAGGGTTCATATTCTATTTGAATAACAAAATTCCCTGACCACAATTTATGACATTTTTAGAAATACGAATTACAATTCTAGATCTCAATGATTAAACTTATACCACAAAAGAGAACACATTGATATGTTAGTAAGAATAAAATGTAAACACCTCTGAAAATGAAAATAACCTATAAAATTGAAACTAAAAATCTATATCCTTTGATATTTAAAATATAAAAAATGATAACACATAAAAAACAATTTAACAAACAAACAAAAAAAACCTAAAATACAACTAAGAAGTATTCAAAAGTAACTTTTTATTTATATAATTTCAATTTACATGTATTAAATATTCAATTTTTTTTTAGACAGTTCTGCTGTCATATCATTTATTTGTATCATTTCAGAAGCAGTTTGTTGTGCAAGTTTCATTTTTTTGCCTTTTAACATTTTAATTTCAGCTACAGCTTTTTTTTTTTTTTTTTGCTTGCTTTATAATTTTCTTTATTTTTCTCATTTAACTATTCATGATATCTCATCCTAGTTAACATAGCTCAACATTTATCTTGCAGAGGTATTGCCTATTTGGCAACAAATTTGTATGTATTAATAATACTAATTATTATTAAATATAGATGAATTTTTCTGTCTGTATGTAATAATATTTCACAGCACAAACATACATTTCAGAAATCTTATTTTTTTTAAGTGTAACAAATACATTATGATATCTGGCAAGTAGTAATGAAAATATTGGTTTTGAATTTGTAAATTTCATAATGCACCTGGTGAATGGTTGTGCTAACTCTAACCCAATAAAAAGGTTATTTTTCAATTTTAATCACATCCAGAATAAACTATGAAATTATCTTATCTTAATTCAACATCTGTAATCATGTTTTGAGTTCTAAATTAATAAAAATTTTTTAAAACATTTTGTTCTATTTTTAAAAAAAGGTAATACAAATTAAAGTATAACACTAAGTACAAATTTGCAAACACTTGAAAATGCTGTATTCAGTATTGTTAAATGTTATTGTGGTAAATCCTTTCAAATGTTGAACTAAATTTATCATTTAAAAAAATAATTTTTATTTATTTTACGAGTCAAAATGAGTTTTGACTACTGATGGTCAAATCATATTTTGACCAGGACAGTTAAAACCTGTTTTATACTAACTACAGCACGTAAATTACGCGAAAAATTGGAGACGGGACGCAAAAAAATAGCTCTTACACGTCCCATGAGACGCGTAATTTCGTCAAAGAATCGCATAAAAAAGTCTATTTTTGTCAAATGATTGCAAAAAAAAAAAAAACTGAAAATTTCATCAAAATACCGTGGAAAAAATGCAATTTTCGTAAAATGGCTGTGAAAAAATAGCATATTTCATCAAAGGATCACGAAAAAGTAGCAAATTTCGTCAAAAAATCGCAAAAAAAAGCCAATTTTTGTCAAAAAATCGCGAAAAAAAATGCAAATTTCATCAAAATATTGCGGAAAAAAACGTGATCTTCGTAAAAGGGCCATGACAAAATAGCATATTTCATCAAAAAATTGCAAAAAAATAGCAAATTTCGTCAAAAAATCACAGAATAAAGTCGAATTTTGTCAAAGGATCTCGAAAAAAGATCACATTTCGTCAAAGTATTGCTGAAAAAACACGAATCTCGCCAAAGTATCGCGGAAAAAACGCGAATTTTGCCAAAGCATCCAAAGCACCAAAAAAGATGTGCAAACCAAACTTATAGGTAAAACATTCATAAAATGGGATTTAATTTTTTTTTTTTTTTTTAATGAGATTCTTAAAAATACAGCATGATTTCAGTGTACTTTGATAATGTATTCAGGGCGTGGACCAGTGAAAAATCCCCCTTCTTACTGCATTGAAATGTCTCCCACCAGTGGCGCACCCAGGATTTTATCTTGGAGGGGGCCGAACATTCGCGGCGAAACAAAATAAAATTAGTTGGGGCAAAATTTCTCTTATTTTGATTACAGTAAGAAATTACAAAGAGACACTAATTAATCATAAAATTACCGTAATTAAATTCAGCATTAGTTAATTGGTTATTTATTTTAATGAAAATTAAAATTATTATACTTAAAATTTAATTAATAATTTCAAAAAATTACTAATTTTTGAATGTGCAGAAATTAAACATTTAAAGGGCTCATAAATAAACATTTATAGAATTTCCTACTTATATCTATCTGATTATCAGACATATTGTAGTTTAAGAAAAATATCCAAAGTAGTCTTGGCGAGATAAATTATTGGATGCAAATTTTTGGGCCAGCTCATTTAAATTTAACCCGTCACTCAGAATTGTATGGGAATTAATAAACTAATAGAGAATTTAATCTCTTGTGATTCATGACAGTAAATTCTTGTAGAGGCATTGTCTCTAGTCGTGGAAAGGGTGGATGCCCCTACTGCCCCCGTGGCTTAGCAGACTATGGAGCTGAGTTAAACGGATAAAGAAATAACTTCAAAAATTCCATAAAATTCAATTAAAAATATTGTTACACAATAAAATCTATTTTTTTTCCTACAAAGGTCTTGAATTATTTCAGTCGCAGTTATGTTAATCTATCTGTGTATACATTGGTGGATAAAACTTAAGGATCACTGTCATTTTCAACGATTACAGCTAGAAATAGATCCCCAGCAGCACATCTAAAATTCCATGAATGCGGAATGTACTCTTTTTTGTGAAATTTCGCAAATTTTATACTTTCGCTTTTGTCGATCACGTGACAGCAGAGATGAGAGATTTTAGGCAATCGGTGGGTGCTGTGAGTTGTCGTTAGATGTAAATATTGAAGGAGATGGAGTAAAAATTGCTTGAACATTGAAATTTTGGAAATGTCTTCGAGGCATCTTTTAGATGATATTACTCGTGGTAGAATAATCAGAAAAATGGAAGGACGCAAAATGAGAGATGTTGCCCGTGAATTTAACATCGCACACAGTATTGTTTCTAGGCTATGGGCGACATTCCAAAAGAGTGGAATATGTACTAGGAGCATGGGAGGAGGTAGTCCTAGCAATACGACGTCCCGAAAAGATAGCTATATTGTTATTTCGGCAAAAAGGAATCGACGCAGCACAGCTGATAAATTAGCAAATCAACTTTGTGCTGCCACAAGAAGTAAAATATCGCGGAAAATGTTGCAAGACGTTTGAAAAGGGTGGACTATACGTCCGAAGACCTGTTATGTCTGTCCCCCTCTCCAGACGCCAGCATAGCGCCTGTTTACAGTGGTGTCGTATGCATCGTAATTGGACTGATGACGACTGGTCTACCGTGCTCTTCTTACATGAGAGTAGATTCAGTCTATCGTCTAATTGTAGACGTAAACTGATATGGCGCGAGGTTGGTAGGGCTTACTATTGTGAAAATATTCTAGAAAGAGGATGATATGCGACTTCAAGTATCATGGTGTGGGTAGGCATCATGTTCAATGGTTGCACGGATCTTTATGTGCCTGACCAAGGGTCCATGACCGGTAGACGGTACATTGAAGACGTCCTGCTACCACATGTTCAATTTTTTCGAGGGGCTGTTGGCGAAAAGTTGCGTTTTATGGACGATAATGCACCTTGTCATCGCACACAATCAATACAAGATTGTCTTGAGGCCGAAGATACCCATCTCATAGACTGGCCAGCACGTTCCCTTGACTTGGATCCCATTGAAAATGTATGGGATGCCTTGGGGAGACATATTGCTGCTCGACAATTTCCTCCCACAAACAAGGAAACCCTCATCTGTGCAGTGAAGGAGGAATAGGATAACTTGCCTCAACAGCTACTGAATCATGTTGTTCTGAGTATGCCACGGTGTGAAGAAAGTTGTCTCGCATTACACGGTGGTCACACCCCTTATTGATATGACACTGACGATTGTTAATTGTGAGTATTTTGCTTTCTTTGTACAGTCATGTTTTCGGACAATATTCACGTTTCAGAAAAAGAACCTCTGGTAATACCCTGTATACATCCTTTCAACAAAATTTTATATTAAATCCTGTGCAACATTCTTTTAATACTATTGCTTGCTTCTCGACTCACAATCTCACATAGAATCTCATTTAAGTGTACATTTCTTCATGGTCCTTAGGTTTTGTCCACCAGTGTAT
Source organism: Maratus speciosus (assembly GCA_963932465.1). Taxonomy (NCBI): domain Eukaryota; kingdom Metazoa; phylum Arthropoda; class Arachnida; order Araneae; family Salticidae; genus Maratus; species Maratus speciosus. The sequence goes on along the minus strand of OZ010799.1, from coordinate 176,073,599 downwards.
ATAACAATGCCAGCCCATTTAATCTTGATTCTGTCATTGTGGATCTTAAGTAAGTTTTTAAATAGTGTAATGTCAAAAATTACCTTTTGCTGAGACAGGTTGCGAACGGGAAGCGTTACAAATATCTTTAGTTATTTGTAGATGTTGGGGTACAACATTTTGTCCCATTTCGAAACTGCTTCAATGGCATTCTTGCATCGAGTTATTGAAAGCTATTTTTAAAATTTTCTGTAGATGAACTTGAATTCGGCATTCAAAATTTCTGAATTTGTAGAAAGCAAATCATGTACATAAAATTCACACAATTGACGAAAATCTTTCATTTCACTGGCTGTTGGAGCCTTTTTTCCATTATGTAGAAAAAAAAAATTCAAAATGTTGCGGTGCCGAGTGAAACTTTCATTAACTTGAGTGAACGTTTGATCAACGAATGGAATAAAAATATTTTTCCTGAAATGCTCTTCTATAGAATTAGCTGAAACATTGGATCTTTGTGTTTGTTTTGATGCAGTTTTTGGCATTTTAATGTCAATATGAAAGTTATTAGCTTTCATACAATCTTCATCATAAATATCCTTGAAATAAATATCTAGAACTTTACGAATAGTACTTAAGTGAGACACAACATCGTCAATGAAATTTAAGGCAATTAAAAGGCCACTGGGAGATATTTGCAATAATTTAGACAACGGTATGCAAATATATTCTATAAGCTAAATAAAGAAATTAGGAAACCAAATTCACACAACAAATTTTTCGAAAGTTTCGCCTTAGAAGAAGATTCTCCATCTTCCCAAGTTGCGGTTGTTTCAAAGCTATCAATCACTGCATCATATAATTCTACCATGGTCATGATGGCTTCATGGCATCCCAACCACCTAGTTAGTCAAACTTTTTGTAGTTTTTGGTTATTAATTTCCGTTGTATGTTTGTCAATATTGTTGATGAGGACGTCTTGTCTATTAGAAGTATTGAAAAATTGTGTGTCATTTCAATTATGACAATGCAGTTTCTTATTTCTGTCATAGATACAACATTTCAAAAGCTAAATTTAAACTATGTGAGGCACAACGAACATATAAAGTTTACGATGAACATATAATACTGATATGTGAGACTTAAATCCATTAAACTTTCCTTTCATTGATGGGACACCATCATAACCTTGCCTATAGGTAAATAGGACAAACCGATGTCATACGATGTCTTTAATCCTTCTAATATTTTGCCGAACAAGTTTTTTCCTTCTGTGCTTGCTACAGGAGTAAATTGTGAGAATTATTCACAAATTTTGTTATCATTCTCTTCATCAACATACCAGACACACAAGGAAAGATGTTCAGTAGCAGAAATGTCACAAGTTTCATCAGCAAGAAATGATAAACATTTCGCCGAATTAATTTTTTTCTACAAAACGGTTCAAGATGATATTGTTACACGCGTTTATACTTTGGTTTTGAACATTCCAGCTAATAAAGGTAGGGTTTTCGCCGCATCGACTCTTGTTCTAGTAAAGTTCGAAAGTTGCCTTCATTGGCGATTGCCTCCTGCTCAACCGCACACAATTACAATCTTTATAATCGGTTCTAATCGTTTCTGATTAACTGCAGCTTGTAATGCCTGACCCACATCAATTTGTCGATCGACTGAAATATATTTTCCATCTCAATTATTCTGTAGCTTTTCGTAAGTTGCAATAGCACTGAAATGATATTCTTTTTTTTTCGTTGATTTATTAAATTTTTCAATGATTTTTTCCAATTATTATAACCTTGCGTCACCAACTACCCAGCTACTTCCGACTTAGATTTTCCAACGTTAGGAGGTGCAAAAAATAAGCAATATTTACAACCTGCACTTTTTCAACTTGAGAATACACGATCCAAGTATATATTTTTTAAACCATGTGTATTGAAAATTTTGTTTGTGATTTGCAGCTGTAGCATAGATTACGGGAATTATTGCCAGTATTGAATATTTGTTCTTTCAACAATACGATGTCTTGATAATTGTTATCAGCTAAGGAAATACTATTCTTCTAGGTTATTCCATGGCTTTAACTGACTTGTGACTAGGGAAACCGAATCCAAATCTGTATTTGTAGCGTTAATAACGTCATTACTACTAGCATTTAAATCATCCTTTTTTAGATTTTGAAATAATTCGATTTTAATAAATTAATCTGTTTACGTTTTTCAGCAATGATTTGAAGAAAAAATCTAAAAATAAAATAAATAAAAATAAAATAAATATTTTACAAATTTAATTTGCAAATGTCACTAAAGAGTTTCCGTGAAGATTACATATAACAGGTGAAAAACTAGTTTGAAGATTAATATATGATAGTCTATAAAGTTACTGCAAAATAGCCCTGTAAAATACAAAATAAATTTTTGTATAACTTTGTGTACTCGCATATAACTCTGCATAGTATATAAATATTTTACAGACATACATACAATAAACCCAACTGGAGTGAAAAATTAGCCAGAGCCTGGAATTGAACCCGGGACCACTGTATACAAGACTGCTGCTCTAACCACTGAGCTACTCTGGCCTACATGGTTTATTAGTGAGAAATTGCAGACTCGGGCATCGGCCGGAGTAGCTCAGTGGTTAGAGCAGCAGTCTTGTATACTGTGGTCCCGGGTTCGATTCCTGGCTCTGACTAATTTTTCACTCCAGTTGGGTTTATTGTATTTATTGTATGTATGTCTGTAAAATATTTATATATACCTTTAAATGATTCAGCTTTAATCGCCAAAAGGATGTCATTTTTTGGCGGTGATAGATTTCTTGGTAACTTTCTGTTTTTATTCTCGCAATTTAAAAAAAAAGTTTTCTAAAACTGCATGAATTAATGGGGGAAAAAACTGTTGAAGTTCTTTTTTTTTAACTGCATGGTAACATTGCAATTTTTTTACAATATGTTTAAGAATAGCCAGCCATGTTATGTGAGTCACCAATGATATATAGAAATGTGGTCTCAAGCGAACGCGTTTATCTGGTTGGGCATCTTTAAAATTGGCTGGGGAGACCCGCGTACTTATAGAGCCCCAGTTAACTTTTTACACAAACACACATACACAAAAAAAAACCCTTTGGTCTCGTAAGTATTTTAGATATTTTTCTAGTGTTTTCTCCCTTTTCTTTTGGAGGGGGCCAGGGCCCACTCCCTGGGTGCGCCACTGTCTCCCACCTTCTGAAAATTTAGGATTTGATGCTTATTAATGATTTAGATGTGAATTTCCCTCCCAAGGAAAATGTCTGATTCCAACACAGATCTATGCTGACAAATAATTCAATGGAAGTGTAATGAAAGCACCCATTAATTCAACAAAAAGTACCGCTTTACTTAACATAAGTATTCTTTTTTCAGCAAAAATATCTTTTTCAATAAACCCGTCTTGCCCCTTTTTAAAAGAAATGCGAACATTAGTGACACTTGTTAGTGGAACTTGGTATCTTCTACTCTCAAATAAGCATTATTTTACAATTAAAATTGTATCTTGCATTTTTACTTTTAAAAAAGTAAAGAAAATTTATCTTAATATTTTTAAAAAATATCTTATATGAGTGCAAATAATACTGGTTTTAATTCATTATTTAATTATTATTAAAACAATAATTAATGCATTTATTTTATCTTTACCAACTAAACAAGTTTCATTTATTCCTTTAAAATATGCATTATTATTGATGGGGACCCGCTTTTGTAAAAAAGGTACCCAGATCTTTGGAAATCCTGGGTCCCGAGGACCCAGGATTTTTCAAGTACAGCGACATCACCGAATAAATAAAAAGACAAAATAATGCTATTTTGGTGCCAATTATATACCCCGATACGTATATGACATCTTAGCCAAAATTTCTAATTTGCATGAAAATATAACCTTCCATCAACCATCTATGCTTCCTTAAAAGGCACAATAGAGAAAATATCAAATTAGTAAATATTAATAAAATGTTGGCATGTATTTATGATGCTTAAATTAGTGGCATGAAATTTTCCAGTTAGTTAAAATTAAAATTGAAGTTAAACATTTCATATGTACAATTTAAATCGTAGTACTTGGAGACATTCAAAACTTGGAACAGATGTATTATAATCCCGCATCCACCATCTTGGATTTTTTTCTTGGCGTGAATTAAAAATTGTTTTTAATAAATAGTTATAATTATTATATTCCAGTTTTTTCAATATTATATTAATCTATGAACAATATTTAACCATTGGTGATATTTACTACAGTGGAACCCAGTTAAGACGCTCACGGTTAATACGCGATCCCTTGAACATCGCCCATAAGGCTAATGTAAAAAGATCACGTTTAATACACGAACGGTTATGACGCGATCCCGCTTAATACGCGATAAATTTTCGGTTCTTTGAGAAAAAAAATCATGCTTAAGATGCGAATTCATTGATCAAGATGCGAATTCTATCTTTCTTCTCGAGTGTTAACGATTTAGAGGATTTATATTATTCAGATAAAAAACACTGTTTCCGAATATTATTTTATTTATTTAGCAACAGATTAATTAAGGCGAAAATTACTAATTGGAAATAGTGATAGATGTTTGAATAACGAAAACACCCCGTTAAATTAGCAAAACTGCAATTCTTCTTTGATCCCACCTCCTAACATTCTTTGTCTTTTGCTTCGTGTACGTTTTTACTGTAGTAGAGAGAGATAGACGTATTCAGGTTACTTAGATACGTCACAAAAATTATTATGATTAGAGTTGTTCATACGTGTTGTTAGAGATGTTTTAAATGTACTTTATATCGCTACTATGTTTTATAATGCATATTGGCAACAAAAAATGAAACTCGCAAAGAATAAATACGACTGCGATTGGATAATTCTCTTATGTTTACTTTACTTTTTGCCAGGGTTGGCATTTTTGCCGGCAAAAAGGTAGTTTTGCCAAGACAGTGGCAAAAACTGGAAAAAAACCTGGGCAAAAATGGAAAAAACCGGCAAAAATGGCAAATTCTTATTTGTCTTTAATCTATAAGCTAATAAGGATAATAATGGTATAAACAATTAAATTTAATAACATATCATGTAATATTTTTATTTAATATGCTAATTAATTAGTATAATTAAATAATTTCCATATTTTAAAACTTTGTAAAATAGGTGGGATTCAGTCTAATACTTAGGGATATCTAATTCAGCCATAAATATTTTTTTAATTATCAAAAGGTTTTATATAACTTTGCTACTTTTGTTTTATGTAATGAGTCTTAAAAATATGTAAATATTTAAGTCTGTGGTACTAATTTATAATTATTTATCTGACGAAACTAGTCTGTTACAGATGAAAAAGTAATTAAATTAAATTGAAAATTATATATTGAAAAAAAAACTCTGTGTCTTGTGTCTTGTTAGGAAATTAGAATTTTTTTTTCTTCCCTCTTACACTCAAAGAAAAGGGGGGGGGGGGGGAGAAAAAGTTATCCAGCAGTCCATTGCCAAATGATCACAAGACAGATTACAAAATACCAGAGTGCACCCTGATTTGTAGTTGGTCAATGGAAAAGTAAGCCTGCAGGTACACAGGTTTTGTAAAAGCTATTGTACAAAGTATTAAGTTTCTTTTTTCTTTCATGAGGTATTTTTTTTCTCTTTTTCTGGGAAAAAAATTAAATGGACAACCTATTTTTGCCACCACTTTGGCAAAAACCTATTTTTGCCGGGACGGTTTTAACCAGGTTTTTTCCGCCTATGGCAAAAACTTACCAACCCTGCTTTTGCTATATCAATATTTTATAAGGATAGTTTTTCTTATTATATTGATAATGAAGAACAGATTATAATGGTACTCATTATTACAAGTACTAAATATGATTTTAAAAACTGGGTTGTGCTTCAAAGATTTAATATTATTTTCTTTCTGTTTAAAAAAATGAGTCTAGTAGGAAAATTATTTTTGGTTGCAACGCATTAATCGACAATAAATTCATGTTGAAATCTATATTTATTTTCCGTTGTTATTCCAGTTTGTCCTATAAAAAGGAACAATATGTTAAAGTGAAATACAATTATATTTCAATCTGAATATATGTAACAGACTCAACTTTCGACCGTAAGCATATAAATGAAGCCCAATACCTACAACATTATATAAATCACGTTTAATATGCGATCCCGCTTAGTACGCAACTTTTGGCCGCTCCCTTGAAACGCGTCTTAACCCGGTTCCACTGTACTTAATGAAAAAGGAGCTTTCATGCTATAAAAAAATCCGAGATGGCGGATCCGGGATTATCTAAGCCCAAAACTTTAGCATCATGATTCTTACTTTATGAAGGACTCTGATTTTAATTTCGTCGTAGGCATTATAAATAAACTACAAAATAAATAAATAAATACTATACTTTTTATGTATAAACCCAAACAGGCTTTATTATTAAAGTATCCCATATTTAAATTTTGTCAAGGAAATCATTAAAATAACAATGCGTTACCCAAATTATCGTCATCTATTTTAACTAATCTGATGAAGAACTGGACTGTTTTTCCGTTCAAAACGATCGTTGTTTTTATACTTTCAATTTCCCGGCACCTTATCATTGTTGTTTTTTTTACTTACAATATGGTTGTTTTACCACCATAGATTTCAATATACTAAAGAAGTATAAAATCAGACAAAATGTCAAAATATGTGTTAAGAATTACATGAGAAATGATCGATATTAAATGTTTATTTCAATTTTTTTTTCTAAAACTTAACTGGGAACTTTTTGTAGTATCGGGATCTGTATGAAATTAGAGACCCCAACGCCGGATAAAATATATTTTTGTAATAAGACGACAACAGAAATCATAGCTATGTACAAAGAAACTAATTAAACAGAGGAAATAAAAATTCACTTCTTTTTAGATATTGGTCTCTCTCCGCTGTAACAAGGATCCACAAATTTCAGCTTTTTCTGCTTCCGACTTTTAGGAATTCTTTTTCCCATATTTATTTGATAATATACAGATATACAAAATTTAAGACAAAAACAAAAAATACACGTGAATAAATATTTTTGTGTTGGATGGTTAGCTGGTTGAGTGAGAAAACAAGACCAGACAGCAGACACACAGGTCTGCACTGTTAAAAATATCATGAAAAATTACCTCTTTATAAAGGCTATCTATTTTCTGACCAATGAGAACGCTACGATATTTTTAACAGTGTGGTGTTCAAGATGCGAGCAAGCTCAAGAGGCAGGAACATGGAGTGGGTCTTAATCATGGATGGAATAAACGTTCAGGAACAGATCATGGATTTGATGCTAATTATAAAGATATCTGGCGCTAATTATAAAGATGATCTGTTGCAAATGAAAGGTGAACTCACAGACTTCTCATATAAGTAGACTCCAATCTGGTAACTTTTAAAGCTTCTCGGAATCTCTCCCCGGATCCTGAGTTGAACGAAAATGAAGTCCGAAAAAAAGACATCTTTTTGGCGATGAAAGAGCGAAAACATGTTGGATTCAAAACCTGGCTGAAAGAGCAATGGAGTTTGGACTCTACTTCTATCTTTCCTCCGAGGGTGAACTAGATGGCTGAATGGACAAAGCATTGAACTCGAGACTATAGACTATAGGTTCGAATTTTTCGCGCCACAAATTGTGTTTGTAATATTTTTCATAATAAATAAGATATTTTTGACAAAAATAAATTTTTATATTAATAATACACTGCACATGTATTTCTATTATAATAATAAAATACTTATTTAAATACGAAAAAATGAGGAATTTCGCGATGAAAGTTTTACTTTTGAACTCCTTTTAATATTCAAAGTCACATATGGGTAGTTCTGAAATTAAGTGGAAATTTCACTTTGGTAATTTGTAAAAAATAAAATTCAAATTGTTGTGTTTAAGTTATTATGTTTCCAACATTTTCTTAATGTTTTAAAGATAAATAAATCATAATTAGAGGTCAACGTTTAAAATTTTTTACTTAAAATTAAATTTTATTTTTCATGTAAACATGGAAGTGACAACCTTTAATAGTAATGATGAATATAAGTTTTATTGTCCATTTTCTAGATTGAAAAATATTTATGGTTGCGATATTAGGTTGTTTTATGTTATTTCAATGAAATACAGATACTCAAATAACACAACAAAACAAAAACTGAATTACAATACAGGTAAAGAACACATACTCTTGAGTAACATGTTGACAAAAAGGAACAAAACTCAAACTTAATTTTTTATTAAATAATATTGCAGTTTTGAGGGATTAAATCAAAGGTATATTGTAACCGGTTGTTCACTTTGGCTGTTCAACCGCACAAATCAACACTTCATATCTAATGATTGCTTCTGGCTCTTTACTGAAAACAAATTTGTTCTTGGATCCCGAACATCTTTGCATAAATTTAACTTCTACGTAATCTTCATTCGTTATTTGTTATTTGAGCTTTGAGGTAGGTGCTGCGGCTCCGGCCGGCATGACCTCAAATGATCAGATATACCCAAACCAACGAAACATAAAGGACCAGTTCACCACCAGCAACAAAGTGGGACAGCCCACACAACAAACCACGAACTGATAACCCAACAAGAGGACAAAAACTACCCCGAAAAACCCAAAAAAGACGCACCCTAATCAATAAACCAGGGGCAACCTAAAACGAAGGAGCCAAACAACTCATCCAGACAAGCAGCACCAAAATCAAAAAGACAACACAGCTATTAAGAAAGAGTTATGAAGCAAGCGAGAAAGGATAAACGGTTGGTTGATTTTTGACGGCCAATTATCTGCGCGAGGGATATGGGCCCAGGGGGGGAGTGCCCTTCGTGGGGGTCTTTCTAAGGGAACCTAACCCGTATTAACGCTTGGAAATCAAAGGTTCGAAGAAAACCACGAAAACTCCGAACGATTAGGCCGACGGGCGCGATTGGGACCGAGCCCAGCACCTCCCGTCTACCAGCTTCGAGATCAGAACCTCTCGGCCACTGGTGGGGCGAAAGGATAAACGGAAAAAGGCGACTAAAAACGCCCGCTCCCGAGGAAGAGATTGATGAACAGACGAAAACAATGACGATTAGAGTTGATACATTCCCAAAGTCCAGTCATCAGGAAAGAAATTTACAGATGCCATTGCCATGGCATCCCGTAGCCAGAGGCGGATTTTTAAGTGAGGGGCCCCTCTAACTAGAACTTTTTGGGGGCCCTTCCATCTTGAAAAATTGGGTATATTTATAATATATACTAATAAAAGACAATTTCACTCTGTGTTTGTGTATTCGCGATGGCAAGGAAAATCTACCGCATGTACAAAATGGAAAATGTTTGTGAGGGTAGTAGTCCAAGAGCTGTTAAACATTTTAGGGAAGGTATTTGAGGCAACCTGAAAATTTGTGCAACACTTCTTTTGTAATGGCTGAATACAAAATCGAATGTCTGGCTGAAGGATCGTGGCACAAAAACTGTGCCAGACACGTGTCAAGTGCCATTTTTTGACTACCCAAAAAAGGTATTTGAGGCACGCTGAGAGTGAGACAGAATAATATTTATATTTAGAAAAAAATATTTTGAAAATGACAGACACTTTAGTCGGCCCAAAATCTGTGCCAGACACGTGTCATGTGCCATTTTTGGCAAAATTTTCTTCAAATCAAATTTAAAAATTCTAATACCATTTTTGACATACGCGGATCAATACGGACAACTGGTGCTAATTTCACCGCCAAAGATTTTATATTTTAGAAATAATAGCTGTAAAATACAATCAGTCGTTTCATAAAATGGTTTCATAAATTTGTTTCATTAGAATTTTATATATATATGATAGATCTTTTTTAAACACCAATTTAATTAGCTAATCTGCATATAAGTTTGTACTTGTGTGTGTCTTAATAGCGAATGCCATAAAAAAATGGTCCCAAAAATGTAAAAGTGCTACTTTCACAACTGCGACTAGCAACACATCCGCTGAAATTGAAAAAAATTGATATTGGGGAAAGCCATGGGGGGACATTGTCTTTGACAGTCATAATATATTTGATTGTCGTGTGTCATTTTTGATCTGGATGTGGAGAATTTTATGAGAGAGAAAACGTATGAACACTTAAGATGCAATAATAAACTTCTGCAATAATAAAATATTTATTACTAGCTGATCCGTCCGGCGTTGACCGGGCCCGTTATAATAACCTTAAACAAAATTCAAGTTTGTATGATTTTATATCTTCGGAAAATCCGTGCCCCAATGCCTTCGGCATCATACAGTTTTTCAAATGAACTTAATTTTTCCGGGGCCCCAATGGCTTCGGCAGCGTCGAGTGTGTTCCCAACAAACCTCTTTCCATTGGCATAGCCAGGGTGGGTGTCCAAATGCTCTGGATAGCAGTGATTTTGTAAAGTTCAGTTCGCCTTATCTAATTGGAGAATTTTCTGCTATTAATCAAGACGAAGAAAACATTAAAATATTAATGGCATCTAGAGCATTTGAACCCCCTCCCTGGTTATGCCACTGCCTTTTTCTGAACGAACCTGTGACCTGGGTTAACGCTGTCTGAGGCAGCGTATACCCGAAGTGCTCCGTACCGCCGAAGACAATCGAAAATCAAATTGCATGACCCAAACCCCGTAGTTATCGGGAACACAGAACCCGAGATTAGAATACTTTCCCCTAGCGGGGGATATGGAACTAAAATCTGTATAACAATCTTAAGCTAAATTGAATGAACCAATGGACCCTATTCAGGTGACGTCAGACGCCAGAGCTGGCGGTATGATAATCTGTTATTCTAGTTACTGCACCGGCAGAATACCAGTATGCGCAGGCGCAAACACCGCTAGCAGACGACTTTAGCCTTGACCCAGGTTGAATGCATAAGTTTTTACTGAAAATTTGCAAACTTAGGGAATTTTCTCGCATAAAGAACAACATTTTGAATTTAGATTACAATATATTAAGTATATGCTGCTGCATCAAAGAATTCTTTTGCGGTATTTTTAACAAACAAGCATTAATAACTCACACTCCATAGACTGCTATGCTAAACACCGCCAGTAAATACCGCCAGCAGACGAATTTTAGCCTCAACCTCAGGTCGCGTGCATAAGGTCCATTTTCGATGAAATCGAGCCATAAAAACTGAGAAAAGAATGTGCCGTTAACGTTGAAAATGGTGATAACAAAAGTTCAAGATAAACTTTCATAATGCAGAAAGTAGCTTAAATATAATCTCAGTTGAATAAACCAATTGCCATTGAAATAGGGCAGATAAAACCCGAGAAAAGAATGTGGAAGGAGCGCCCTCCATCTATAAATTTATCGAAGTCCCTTTAACATTAACCCAATATTTAATTTACGGATGAAAACCCCCACCTCTCTAAAGTTAACCACTTACCTTTAACAGTAGCATTATTTTTAATTTACGACTGTAGTGAGTAAACGTAAGTTGATGCCGAAAAGAAGATTAATATTCGAAAAAGTTGGTAGCAAGGGTATAAGGAAATATTTAGTAGTTTATAAAGTGGCAGGAGGACCCTAGAACTATATTAAAGAAAATTGCAAGAGAATCGGATCAAGGGCCTCTAGAAGGCGATTAATATTCAAAATTGGTGGTAGCTGAAGTCTGAGAAATTTTTTTGTTGTTTAGCTGAAAAAACTAAGAAAAAAAAGAAGTTAGAAAAGAAAAAGCTAGTGAATCGGACTATTTTTAAGGGAGTTATAATAGGGGGATCAAAAGGTGCCACGGTGATAGTTGAGAGTAGGGTCCTAAGGTGAAAACATGTTAAAAGGTCCTAGTATTTAGCTTTTTAGATCTCCAATTTGTCGAAATTAAACATAACGTACAAATTAATCTTTTCTAGAATAAAATTTTAAATAAATGCGCTAAAAATAAGGGGAAATACTTAAAAAGGGCCTCATGCATTTTTAAGGCCCCTCATATTTTTAGGTAGGTAGAAATCATAAAAAGTTGTTAGAAAAAAGCTAATGAATCAGACCATTTTTAAGGGCGCGATAATAGGGGGCCCAAAAGGGGTCAACTGATAGCTGAGAGCAGGGCCCTGAGATAAAAACATGTTAAAAGGTTCTAGTAGTCACTTTAGATCTTTAATTAGTCGAAATTACGCATAGGGTATAAATTAATCATTTGAATAAAAAAATTAAAGAAATGCGCAAAAAATGAGGGGGGTGGAGATACTTAAAAAAGGGCCCTAGTGCTCCAATAAAAATATGAGGGTGTTGACCCGGGGACAGGAGTCCAAGGCTCAATTTTAAATTTATGCATTGAGAGTGACAGAATTGGAGGTGAAAATGCGTGGCGCACAAAAAGTTCAAGGGACTCCGGACCGGGCCCCAGGGACTTAACTGGAATATAGAAATGGGGGAATAACTAAATGGAAAAGTTCCTTTTAACAAAGATCGGATTAAAAGGGGGGGGGGGGCAATTATTAACAACTGAGGACACGAAAACTTCAAGGGACCCTGTACCACGTTCCAGGGGGCCACAATCTTAACTCGAATGTAGTTGGTTATAAGGAAATTTTTTAGTAGTTTATAAAGTAGCCGGAGGAGCAAAGAACTATGCAGAAGAGAATTGCAAGAGAATTGGATTATTTTTAAAGAAGGGCCCCAAGAAAGACATTAATATTCAAAATTGGTAGTAGCTGAAGTCTGAGAAAATTTTTTCGAGTTCATGTAGTAGTTGGAGGACCTAAAAAGTTGTTAGAAAAAAAAATCTAGTGAATAGGACCATATTTAAGGAAGCTATAATAGTAGATGCAAAAGAGGCTAACTGATAGTACAGAGCAGGGCTGTTAAATGCAAACATGTTAAAAGGCTACTTTGCACTTTAGATCTTCAATTAGACGAAATTAAGCATAGGGTATGAATTATCAGAATAAAATTTTAAAGAAATACGCAAAAATGGGGGGAGATGCAAAAAGGCCTTGGGGCCCCAATAAAAATGTGAGAGTGTTGGCCCGGGCACAGGAATCCAAGAATCAATTTTAAAGTTATGCATTGAGAGGGCGACACAATTAGGGAGTGAAAAATGCATGGCAGACAAAAAGTTCAAGGGCCTCTGGACCGGGTCCTAGGGGGCCAGGTCTTAACTGGAATGTAGAATCTGGGGAATAACTAAATTGAAAAAGGGCACCAAAAACGAATATTGGATTAAAAAGGAAGAGTTATTAACAATTTAGGGCACAGAAACTTCCAGGACTCTGTATCGGTTCTCAGGGAGCCAGGATCTTAACTGAAACGTAGAAAGGGGGATAACTATATGTCGAAAGGTCCCAAAAAACAAAGAAAGTCGGATAAAAAAGAGGCAAGCTATTAAAAATTTAGGGCATAAAAACTTAAAAGGCTGAGGGGGCCCGGGTCTTAACCCTTAAATGCCTGAGTTTTCAAAAATCATTTTAAAAATGTTTTTCGGCTTTCTTTTTATAAAAAAATCATGGGAAAAATACTTTAAAGAATCATATTTTGTTTTAAGTATGGTTTACGGCTAAAAAACTGTTTGTTACTAATCGGCAATACTGGTGTTTAATTGAAAAAGTAATTTTCCTCGATGAAATTCTATAATATTAAACACACAAGTGTTTTGAGAACTACGATAAGAAATAAATTTTACTTGCTCACTGCGGAACAAAATAGCGTATTTCGCAACCTTCCAAACAGAACAAAAAGAACATGTATCAACAATTGAAAAAATAAATCTATCTTTATTCTTAAACAGCACAAGTGTTGCCATCTAAATGTTGAAAATCGATTTAATAATATATTCAGAATGCATTTTATCGTCAACATTAGGCATTATAGCTTCAATATTATTCTAATAGTATTTATAAGCCTAAATTGGGTATGTTGCCGAAGAGCAACACTCGGCATTTAAGGCTTAAAATATTAAAAAGCTGACCCTCAGATACATCAGGAACTGATTTAGACTATCCTCACTGAAATGTTCAGACTTCTATGTGCGGTAGATTTTGAGAGCCATCGCACACAGACACACAGAGCGAAACTTTCTTTTATTAGTATAGACTAGCAGACTCGCCCGGCGTTGCTGGGGTCCGTAAATAATAACCTTAAACATGTTAGAAAATGTTGGTACTTGAAGTCTAAGGTAAAATTTCATAATACAGAAAGTAGCCGAATTATAATCTAAGTTGAATGAACCAAATCCCGTTGAAATTGGGTCCTTAGAATTCGAGGAAAGAATGCGCCCCCAAGCGGTGAAGAATGCCCCTTCCCCTTGTAAATTTCACGAATTACTTTTAACATTAACACGATATTTAATAAACGGAGGAAATCCCTTATCTAAAGTTACCTTTAAACTAACGCGATTTTTAATTTACGGCTGTAGTTTGTAAACGTAAGTTGATGCTGAAAATTGAGATTAATGTTTGAAAAAAGTGGTAGCTGAGGTATAAAGAAAGACCAGGCCCTGGGGACCAGTGTCTTAACTGGAATGTAGTTGGGTATAAGAAATTATTTTAGTAGTTTTAAAATAGCTGAAGGACGCTAAAACTATGTTAAAGAAAATTGTAATAGAATCAGATAGTTTTTAAAGAAGCTGCAACAAAGGCCCAAAGAAGCAAATTAATATTCAAAATTGGCGGTAGTTGACGTCGGGGAAATGTTTTTGTTATTCATGTAGTAGCGGGAGGACTTAAGAAGCTGTTTAAAAAAAGAAACTAGTGAATCGGACCATTTTTAAGGGACCTATAACAAAGGGCCCAAAAAGGGCCAACTGATAGTAAAGAGCAGAGCCCTAACATGAAAACTTGTTAAAAGATCTAAGTTCTTAGAATTTTAGATCTTCAATTAGTCACAATTAAGCATAGAATAATATTTTAAAGAAATGCACAAAAAATTGTGTAAATGTTTAAAAAAAATGTTTAAAATGTCTAGGGCCCCAATAAATATATAAGGGTGTTGATCTAGGAAGAAGAGTCCAAGACTCAACTTCAAAAATATGTACTGAGAAGGTGAGAAAATCAGGGGGTGAAAAATTCTTGGCGCACAAAAAGTTCAAGGGGCCCTGAACCGGATCCTACGGCACCCTAGGGGTCCCAGGATCTAAACTGGAATTAGAAATGTGAGACTAACTAAATGGAAAAAGGATATCAAAAGCGTAGATCGGATTAAAAGGAAGCAATTTTTTAATCTTTTATTTGCACAAAAACTTGCAGGGTCCTGTGTGGAACCACAAGGTGTCAGGGTCTTATTTGGAGAGTAGAAAGGCGAGAATAACTAAATGGAGAAAGGTCCCCCAAAACGAAGAAGATTGGATAAAAAGGGGGCAAGTTATTAACAATTTAGTGCATAAAAACTTAAAAGGGCCCAGGGGCCCCGGACCTTAAAAAATTATAAATCTGAGCTACAGGTGCATTAGGACCTGTCTTGGACTATCCTCACCTAAATTTTCAGACTTCTATGTGCGGTAGATTTTGCTAGCCATTCGCACACTGACAGACAGAGCGAAACTTTGCTTTATTAGTATAGATAATCAGCAACAAAGTAAAAATTCACTTAAAATAACAGCTTTATGACAACTGCGTACCAAATGTGGGGCCCCCAAAATCAGGGGCCTCAGGTTGATGACCCATGATTTAATTAGTCCCTC
Organism: Maratus speciosus; assembly: GCA_963932465.1. NCBI lineage: Eukaryota > Metazoa > Arthropoda > Arachnida > Araneae > Salticidae > Maratus > Maratus speciosus. The sequence goes on along the minus strand of OZ010799.1, from coordinate 176,057,989 downwards.
AATCTGCATAATTAAGTCGTCATAGAACGTCTCTAACAGTGCTCCTTTTGGCTCAGACCCAAGTTTCCTTTGAATCCCACCCTATCCGTCCACAAAAGATCATAGTCCTCATAATTCATAAATTAAAAAAAGATGAGGGAAAACTAAAACTTTTCTGGTAGTATCAAATGATAGAAAAAATTATATTTATTACTTGAAAATGATATTGTAATAATAACTGAAAAATTAAAAAAAGAACACTAAGAAAATATTTTTATCAAAACGTCACATTTCTCTTTGAACTCAAAAGAAGATTTGGGGGCCCCTTGGGATGCGGGGCCCCTCGCGATTGCGACCATCGCGACCCCTTAAATCCGCCCCTGCCCGTAGCATCGTTCTTTCAGCATCAAAAGCAGGGCACTTGAAAACGTAATGGAATTCCGTCCCATCCTCCGTAGAACAAAGAGAGCCCGTGGGAGAAATACTTAACTTGAAAATATATAACTTTTTGTCAGTTACAGCCGTTTGTGTCCGGAAACGAGCAATAAAAACATCCTCTTTACTGTTATGCGTCCACTTATAAATATTCGGACCAAGATACGGCGAATCGACTGCATATTTACAATCATCCCACCAGCTCTGGAAGCTAGCATGAAGCTGATCCTTTAAATGCCTCTTTAAGTCTTCAGGGGCCACCCCACTATAAGTGCTAACCGCATACGGGCCATTTCTTGCCAGATTATCAGCTTTCTCATTAGGAGGGATACCAACATGGCCAGGGACCCAGATCAAGGTAATCCCACATACAGAACCACGGACGCTGCATAAAGACTGGAAAAGGTGTAAGATGACAGCTGGGGACTTATGGTTAATATGTATTAAAGCTTCAAGGGCAGACTTGCTATCCGACAAAATAAAGTAGTTGTAACTCTTGATAAGAAAGCGCTGGACAGCCAGATTAAGGGCTAGAGCTTCTGCAGTAAAAGTAGAGTTTAAATGATGGGTGAGGTAAGCGCAGGATGTATCTTCAGTAATATTAACAGCAGCAATAGAAGTTTTAAAATCGTCTTTTGAAGCATCCGTGGCGATAAAACAAGAATTTGTAAGATGACGGAACTCATCCATGTACAGACTGAAACACTGACTGATGGCGGTGGGAGGGAGGTTTTTAGTTTGAAACGGCAACTCATCAACTATGATTTCACACACATCTTTTAAGCTCCCGCAAGGCCAGTGAGAGGTAATCAGCATATCAGGAGTCACAATAGCATGGTCTGTAGTCCAAGAGAACCCATCAGGAAAAAAATTGGAGCAGGGACGACCAAAATTAACAGCAGACGTACACCGGATGTAAAAAGAAGAGGTAAGATAGCTTCGTCGAAAACTAAGAGGAGCTTGGTTGGATTCACGATAAAGCTTGAAGATGGGAGCCCACTTGGGCAGGCCGGTCGCAAAACGGAGGGCCGCATTATACACCACATCCAGCTTCTTTAGAGAGGTCTTTGCGGCAACGCCGTACACAGGACACGCATAATCAATAACGCCCCGAATAAGGGAATTGACCAAAGGAATGAAATGGGCGGTTTTCGCTCCCCACTGAGGACTGGCTACAGCTTTTAATAAATTAAGGCGCTTCATACATTTTTTACATAAAAACTCAATATGCTGATTGAATGACAGGTTGTGAGTAAAAATGACACCCAAGATCTTAGTAGTATTCTGCCACGGGATGTCTGATCCATGAAGACTGAAATTCTGCAGGGGAGAATCCTTTTGCCGAGAGAAATTTATTGCCGAGCATTTATCAGGCCGGAGCTCAAGCTTCCAATAAGTGCACCAAGCATTGATCCTGTTAAGCATCTCCTGAAGTTTCAAAAAAGCATCTTCTAAGGAAAGATCTGAAAAGTAGAGAAGGATGTCATCGGCAACAATGATTTGAACAATGATTTGAACCCCCGAATCAACAGCTTCGAATAAATCCCACAGGAAGATCATAAACAGGATGGGCGAAAGGACGCTGCCTTGCGGCACACCACGAAAAGAGTTCACCAGATGAGAGAAAACACCTCTCCACTTAACCTTGATCTTCCTAATCTCGATCCACTTTAAGATCCACAAGGCCGTTCTTCCAGCAATGCCCAGGCTAGCCATCTTGTAAATAAGAGCATCCCTCCATACAGAGTCATACGCCGCGTGGATGTCAAGCTTGAGAGCGATGATGTACTTCCTCTCCGATCTGGCACGCTTAATGTCTAAGTAAAACAGCTTCAAAGCCTTCGTGCAATCGCTATTGGGAAGAAAACCAAAGTGTCGATCATTAAAAAGATGTCTAGGCATAACCCAGTCGAGAATCTTCTTGAGGAGGATGCGCTCCATAACCTTGCACCCCACAGCCGTGAGAGCGATGGGCCGGTAACTGATAAGAAACCCTTTAGGTTTCCCAACCTTCCAGATAGGCAGGATCACCGCAGTTCTCCAGCATTCCGGAACACTGCCCGACATGAAACTATCATTAAAAAGCCGAAGCAACTTTTGTTTGTTTCCAATTGTAAGAGCTTTATAAACACGAGCCGGAATTCCGTCTTCGCCAGGGGTGGTATTCTTCGTGTCCTGAATTGCACTGTTCAACTCTTCGAACGTGATCGGGTTGTTCCAATGCTCATCCGAACTGCTAAGATCAAAAGGGATACTACAGAACTCACGGGTGCTTCGAAATTGCTCGGCAAAGGCATTGGCTTGGTCAGACCTGTCGAGAAGCTCTTCAGTCTCGTCCATCAAATAGAAATTTGTCTCCTCAGAGCTACTCCTCTTGGCTAAAGCCTTGATGATTCGATAAATAGTACCTTTGGCGGCCTTTTCACATATATCGCCCCAGTAATTGCGAGCCTGATAATTCATGTAGCGCTTGAGCTGAGCAGCATAAGACTTATACGATTTCCAGCAATCCCTCGATAAGTTTATTCAGGCTAATCTCAGGAATTTCCGCTTTTGGCCGAGGAGCCACGCGCAGCGTGAGTCCCACCAAGGGGGGTTATCCCGCCGCTGAACCCTATGCTTGAAAGAATTATGAGAAAGAACATCTCGAAAGCTCTTATGGAGGTACTCAAATGAGGTGACGTCATGAATATCCAGGGTCCGATTAAAGCAAGACTCGACTCCATCCCAATTTGTAGAAGTATGCAGGTAGTTCGTAGTAACATGGTTAATTTTATGGATGATAGGCCAGTGATCAGAGTCAAACAGATCAGGGTGAACGTATGTGTCCGTGAGCCGAAAAAAATCAGGGCTTGAAAAAGAGAGATCAATCAATGATGCGGAGCCAGAATGAGTGACGTGAGTTGGATGATTTGTATTAAGAATGCAAACATTGTTGTTGAGAAGCCAGTTTAGAATCTCTTCAGAGCCCGAAGTATTACAATAACTGCCCCAGGCATGATGCTTTTGATTAAAATCACCAAGTATCAGGAAGGGATGCGAAATCTTATTGGTAAGCTGCTGGAGCCACGCTTCACTAACTCTACCCTCGGGAGCGTAAACATTGACGATAGTCACCCACCGTATTGCCATCCAAACCCTAACCCCAAGGACCTCCACCCCCTGAGTGCTAAGAGAGCCCAAATCGAGCATTACAGAGTTAAGTTTACTACTCACAGCAGTGAGCAGACCACCACCCCTGCCAGCTCTGTCCTGACGATAGATCACCATACCCGGGTAGGCAAAAGAATCATCCACTCTAAGAAAGGATTCTTGAAAAACAAAAACATCGGCCTTCGAAAAGGGGGAACACTTCAACCAATGGACTTTATTTTTAATGCCTCTCAAGTTCCACTGAATCACAGCAAAAGGGATCGAAAACTGCACCATAAATAAGCGACAAAGAACACCTGGGAAACACACAAACAACAAAAAGTCCAACAGGCGAACACCAAAAAGAGCAGCACAAAAAAGGAAAAAAAACATAGAAGGAGGGGGCGCTAAACCTGTTCCATGTCGTCGCCACCAGACTCTTCTTCAAAGCCCGATTTCAGAACAAACTCGTTCCCGCTCGTTTTACTGTAAACCTGTTCCCGACAGTTCACTAAGGATAGCCGCGGGGCCGTCACCTTTTGTTTTTGAGTTTCTTCGGCCGATCGGAGGGAGAGCTGCCCACCGTATCTTTAGAAGCACCAGCAGACCGTGTATTGGCCGCACAGGCCGCCGTGAAAGACTTTACCAATCCTTCCATGGTTTGCATGAATAAGTTCGTTTGTTGTTGTAACACACTAAGGATGCACTCTTGGGTACGCTGAAAAAAGAGTTCCATCGATTGTTCGAGATCTGCTTTAGTTACATATGTGGGGTTCAAGGTTACTTCAGAGTTCATTTTAACAGAATCAGCATACGTTTTTGGATTAGAAATCTTTGCATACAGTCTACGAGCTTCGGTGATTGATAGATGGTTATCAGATTTGTATTTTTGAAAGTCCATTTTCCTTAGTCGGGCTGGACACTTCAGATCAGACGCCAGGTGGGAGGCTTGACAATTAGGGCACGTAAGCTCGGCAGTACTGCATGTGGCAGACGCATGTTTACCCCCACACTTCCTGCAGGTGGTTTCATTCGAACATTTGCTGGTAGCATGGTTAAATTGCCAGCAGTTAAGACACTGGCGTGGTCTGTCATAAAAAAGTCTAATTCTTTCGGTCATATAAAACAACTTGATCCTTTCAGGAATAAATGTGCCGTAAATAGTCACTAAAACAGTTTCCGTTAGTTTGGTAACTCCATTATCCTTTCTGGTAAAACGCCGCAAATCCTTAACCTTCAGCTTATTTTCAGCTTGAATTTCCTTTCCCAACTCTTCGAGACTAATACTCGTATCGATATTGTGTAAGACAAACCGCGACGTAATAGTTTCCTGTAGAATATACGCCTTGACCTGCACATTAAGTAATTTGTCAATACCAGAGACCGCCTGAGCGCATTGAGCATCCGACGTCTCGACTAACAATTTATCCGTCCTGGTAAAACGAATTTTTAAAGGCGCATTTGGACCAACTATTTTATCAAAATCAGCTTTTAAAGCCACAGGCCTATTTCGAGGAATCTTACCCTCAGTCGCTTCAAGAAAGACGCAAACACTGGAGACTCCATTTGCGAACGCATAAGTAACCTGTTGCGAAGGACTACTAACTTCTTTCACAAAGATTTCTGTGTCACTAGCACTCGCATCTGTAATAGTAAAAATGGACGACATACTTTACGATAAAAACAACACAACCAGTCCTCGACCTGCGAGACAGAGAAAAAAAAAATAAACAACTCTTAAACACAGCAAAAAGTAAACATTTACAAACGCGGAAAGCTTACCACGCCACACAGGGCTGGAGACCACGTTGAACGAAAAGCAATAATAAAAAAAGAGAAAAAACTACAACCTGTAGCTCTAGAGACACAACGGGGACACCACAACTTGAAGCACGGAGCAGGGCCGACAGCAACCTACCTCGACCACGAACACCTCGCGAAAAAAAACCGTAATCTTCAACTGAGGTCGCATTTGCTAAATACAGCTTAACAGGAGCTAACTGGAATATTGTGCATACTGTGGTACTTCTTTATTATTTTTTCAGAAAGAACAAAGATAAAAGTTTTTAATTTTATCGGAGTCCAAAGGCTTTCTTTAACTTTTGAGATCTCATCTCTCTTCAAAAATTTTCTCGATCTGAGTGGTCAATGCTGAACCGAATTCAAGACATTTTGTGACTTTAGGAGAAACATTTTCGACTTTCAATATTTTTGTATCCTCTCTTTTGGACGGTTTAATTTTTTTCTTTGACTTATGTTGAGTTGATATCTTTTCTTATATTTATCTTTTGACACAATTTAAAGTTAAAGATACTAATTTAATGATATTAAGTAAAAGGTTACATCTTAAAAGTTAAATATGAATATACATCTCACTTCATAGCGCGGGAAAAACTAACGACGCGGTACATCAACACAGTTAAAAATCAAAAGTCTCGGTTACAGTTTATATAATATCTGACACCGCTTCTGGATCTGTGATCCCTAAATCAATTAAATGCTTTTGCATCTTGGGAGATGCCAGTACTTTAGTAAGCTGATCTGCCAAGTTCGCATTGCTTTGCACATATTTGAGCTGCAAAATATGGCTCTCAACCAGGTCTCTGACATGGAACATCTTTAGATCTATGTGTTTGGACCGATCGGATGTAGTAGGGTTTTCTGCCAGTTTTATTGCCCCTTGATTATCAATGTTAATTGTTACTGGCCCTTTCACAAAATGCTGATCTATCTCTTGAAGCAAATTTACCAGCCACGTGCACTCTTTTCCAGCTTCACTTAATGCAATAAATTCCGCCTCCACTGTACTAAGAGCAGTACACCTCTGTTTTCTACTCATCCAATTCACAGCTGATCCACCAAATTTCACAATGTATCCACTAAATGACCGTCTGTCTGTAACATTGGATCCCCAATCTGCATCTGTATAAACTTCCAATGATTTGTTAGGCTTCTTAAATTGTAAGCTCAAATTCTGGGTTCCATTTAAATATCTCAATATATGCTGTACACCCGTCCAATGTGTCTTTGAAGGTTTCTGACAAAACTGACTCAGGTAAGTTGCAGGAAATGCTAGATCTGGGCGTGTGTGGGTTGCTAAGTAAAGCAGACTACCAACAACATGGCGATACTTTTCTGCATCTTTTTCCTTCAATTCATCTCCTTCTTCACACATTTTATATTGAAGACCTATGCTGAGTGGAGTTTTTGCAGTCTTGCAATCCTGCATACCAGTATTTTTCAACAAATTTTTCACATAGTTTGACTGGTCAAGTGAGATTCCATCTTTAGTTTGTGTTACACGGATAGATAGAATGTGTTTTGCTTCACCTAATCTTTAACATCAAATTCCTGTTTGAAACTTCTCTTCAACCTTTCAATTTCTTTAAGCTTTCCATACAAAACGATATCATCCACATAAATTGCAACAATGAGCTCACACCCTCTTTTATAATATACGCATGGTTCTGCTCGAGATCTTTGGAGTCCTTGAGACTTTAGGAAAGTATCTAAATGTCTATTCCAGAGGCGACCTGATTGGTGAAGACCATAAATACTTTTACGAGCTTCCAGACTAAGTCCCTTCTCTTGACCTCTTCCAAGTTTGGATTGACTGGCAAATCATCTTTCAGATCTTCGACAAAAATGTAGAAATGCTGTGGTATTTCCATGTACACCTCTTCATCTATATCAACTATTAAGTATGCAGCTGTAATATCTAAATGATGTACTTTCCATTCTTTTTCTGCAGCAATACCAAATAAGATTCTGGTTGTTTTTGTCTGAACCACTGGAGAATAAGTTTTGTCATAATCCAATCCTGGTTTTTGAGTATTTCCTAATGCAACAATCCTAGCTCGATACCTGACTAATTCTCCATTTTCATCATATTTCGTCTTGAAAACCCATTTTCCTTTTATTGTTCTTCTGTTTTTTGGTCTTTCAGCAAATTCAAAACTATTGTTCTTTAGTAAATTTTTGAACTCTTTAATCATAGCATTTTTCCATTTTTCACAGTAATTTCTTGCTAAAGCTTCATCTGGAGTTTGCGGATCTTCTACATCTGATTGATTACACTTTGCAAATTTACTTACAATATAATCTTTAGTCTATACTGGGGGTACAACTGTTCTACCAGAGCGGGTCATCTGATCTTCTATGACTGATGTTTCACTAACACTACTGTCGCCGATATTGATACTTTCATTATCACTTTCAGCTTCATTTGTAGTTTGATTATTTTCATCGTCTTCATCTGTAGTTAGATTATTTTCTTCGAGATTTTCTGGATTACAATCAGTTTCAAGAGCATTCCATATTATATCTTCTAGTAACAGCTTCTTTCCCTGCTTTACTTTGTTCAATTTAAAAGGAAAATTTTCTTCATCAAAATTTACGTCTCGACTTATGGTTATTTTATTTGTATCTTCTTGCCATAATTTGTAGGCTTTTGCACATTCACAGTGGTGGAAAATTGGCGCAGAGGAGGAGCCTATTGACACCACTAACTTTTAGTAGAATTTTTCGTCTTATCTAATGACAGTTTTTATTAAGATGAAGAATACCATAAAATATTAGTGGTGTCAATAGGCTCCTCCTCTGCGCCAATTTTCCACCACTGCATTCATCATAACCAATAAAATTATATGGGATACCTTTAGGAGAAAATTTATCAGTTCTTTTTCTGTTCATTGCCCATGCTCGACATCCAAAAACCTTTAAGTGTTCTATCACATTTTTCTTCTTTCTCCATAATTCCAAAGGTTTTGCATTATTATTGGCACTTGTAGGACATCGATTTCTTACATAACATGCTGTGGCCACAGCTTCAGCCCAAAAACTCATAGGCATTCCAGATTCTAAAAGCATACATCTAGCCATGCCCACAAGAGTTTTATTTGCTCTCTCAGCAACTCCATTCTGCTGCGGCGTATTAGGAATTGTCAACTGTCTCTCGCTGCCTAACTTTCTAAGAGTCTGTATGAATTCTTTTCCCATATATTCACCACCATTGTCAGACCTCAAAAATTTTATTTTGGTTTCATGGAAATTCTCTACTTTTCTTCGGTAAATATCAAATTTTTCTGGCACTTCTGACTTATTCTTCATCATGTACACTTCAGTACAGAGGCGTACCCAGGATTTTATTTCGGGGGGGGGGGGGCTGACTTAAATTTCCATAATATTCTAAATCTTACGAAACACGTTGAATTGTGTTTTACACAGAAATCCTTTTTGCCAATAAGGCCGTAGCCAGAGAAGGGGGGGGGGGCTTTGTTCCAAATTTTCCGAAAGTTTGAAAAATTCGGTCATCAGTCCGAAAATTCGGACTTTAAAAAAAATATCACGATTTTTTACAAATGGTCGCCGAAAAAAATCAATTTTGTCAATCATTCGCAGAAAAAAAATCTCCAGTTTCCTTAAAGAATCATGGAAAAAACCTGAATTTTGTCATAGAGCCGCGGATAAAATGCGAAGTTTGTCAAAGAATCGCGAAAAAGAAGTCAAATTTTGTCAAATGATCGCGGAGAAAACGCGAATTACGCCAAATGCTCGCGGAGGAAACGCGAATCGACGAGTCAGAATGATCGAGGAGTAAATGTGAATTTCGTCAAATGATCCCCGAGTAATCGAGAAAAAAACGAGAATTTCGTAAAAAGGCCGAAGAAAAACGCAAATTTCATCAAAACGACGAGGAAAAAACGCGAATTTCATAAAAAATCCGCAGAAAAAAAGTAACGCAAATTTCGACGAAAGATTGTGTAAAAAAAACGCGAATTTCGGAAAATGACCTTAGAAAAACAAGAATGTCGTCAAAGGGACACAGAAAAAAATGTGAATTTTGTCAAAAAGGCCGCAGAAAAACGCAAATTTCATCAAAAAGACGAAAAAAAACCCGTAAATTTCGTCAAAAAGCCGCGGAAAAAACGCAAATTTCGACGAAGGATTGCATAAAGCAAACGCTAATTTCGGCAATTGACTACAGAAAAAACGCGAATTCCGTCAAAGGGCCGCAGAAAAAACGCAAATTTTGACAAAGTATCGCTAAAAAAACACGCATTCCGTTACAGGGAAGCGGAAAAACGCGAATTTCGTTAAGGGATCGCAAAAAAAGAAAAAGCAGGGTCACAAAGAAGGGCCATAGAAAAACGTGAATTTCGTCAAAAGGCTGCAGGAAAAAGCTAATTTCGTCAAAAACCCGCGAACAAAACGCTAATTTCGTCAAAAACCCGCGGGAAAAAAAGCAAATTTCGACAAAGGATCTCGAATAAAGCGTGAATTTCGTCAAAGGGCCGCAGAAAAAACGCAAATTTCATCAAAAGGTCGCGGAGAAACGCGAATTTCGAAAAAAGTTCGTAAAAAACACGCATTCCGTCAAAGGGTTGCGAAAAAAAGCTAATTTGTAAAGGATCGCAAAAAACGCGAATTTTGTCAAAGGGACACGCAAAAACGTGAATTTCGTCAAAAGGCCGCAGAAAAACGCGAATTTCATGAAAAAGACGAGAAAAAAAAGGGAATTTCGTCAAAAATCCGCGGAAAAAATGCAAATTTCGACGAAGGATTGTGTTTAAAAAAAACGCAAAATTCGGAAAATGACCTCAGAGAAAATGCGAATTCCATCAAAGGGCCGCAAAAAAGCGCGAATTTCGTCAAAGGGCCGCAGAAAAAGCGTAAATTTCGACAAAAGATCACTAAAAAAACGCGCATTCCGTCAAAGGGAAGCGAAAAAACGCAAATTTCGTTAAAGGATCGCAAGAAAAAAGAAAAAAGCAGGATCACAAAGAAGGGCCACATAAAAACGTGAATTTTGTCAAAAGACTGCGGAAAAAAGCGAATTTCGTCAAACAGCCATGAAAAAAACGCAAATTTCGATGAAAGATTGCGTAAAAAAACGCGAATTTCGGCAAATGACCTCAGAAAAAACGCGAATTTCGTCAAAGAGCCGCAGAAAAACGCAAATGTCGACCAAGGATCGCAAAAAAATACGCATTCCTTCAAAGGGAAGCGAAAAAGACGCGAATTTCGTTAAAGGATCACAAGAAAAAAGAAAAAGCAGGGTCACAAAGAAGGGCCACAGGAAAACGGGAATTATGGTACTTTCGTGAAAAAATGCTACTTTCGTAAAAAAAAAACCGCGACTTTCGTCAAACAGCTCTGAAAAAACGCGTATTTCATCAAAAAGACGAGAAAAAACGTGAATTTTGTCAAAAAACCGCGGAAAAGACTCGAATTTTATCAAAAACCCGCGGAAAAACGCAAATTTCGTCAAAAAGGCCGCAGAAAAAACATAAATTTCAAAGGATCACGAAAAAAATACGCGAGTTTTGTCACAGATCCTCGGAAAAAACGCAAATTTCGGCGAAGGATTGCGTAAAAAAACGCAAATTTCGGCAAAAAGTCGCAGAAATACGCGAATTTCTTCAAAGGACCGCGGAAAAACGCAAATTTCATCAAAAAACCGCGGGAAAACCGCAAAAAACCTTCGGAGGTGGAATGGAGCTGTAACCTCATAACCCTCGTCCCCATCGACTTCTTTGGGTGTATGCTGGGGCATCACTGTGCACGAATATATAGGATTAACCAGAATAGCTGCATCGTAGAAAAAAAAAATTAAAGATTTATCTCAAAAGAAAGGGAAAAAACAGGAGGTTTTTTTTTCATTTCATTTTTGATTATTTCGAAAGGGGGCCTGTAAAACCATTAGCCCCCTTCCCCTCATTGGGTATATTGTAATGTAACTGTGCGCTGATATGAAACTAGCCAGAAGGCCTAGTTCGTTGCATTGCAGAAAACAATTGCATTACAAATTTATCTCAAACAAAAAGAAAAAAAAATCGGCACTTTTTTCATTTCATTTTCGACTATTTTGGACCATCACCACCTTTCTACTTCTTTGGATATAATGTGGTATCACTGTGCATTAAAATGGAACCAAAGAGAAGAGAGCGGCTAGTCTGTTGAATGATAGGAGAAAATAAAATACAAATTTATCTCAAACAGAAAGAAAAAAGCAATATTTTTTTTAATTTCATTTTCGACTATTTCAGGAGGAGGGGTCTGTAAGCCCATCAACCGTCTCTCCTTCTTTCCCCTTCTTTCGGTATGCTGTGATGTCATCGTGGACAAATATGGAGTTAACGAGAATGGCTATTTCGCTGTAGGGCAGAAGAAAAATTACAAATTTATCTCAAACAAGAAGAAAAAAATCAGGCTTTTTTTCATTTCATTTTTGACTATTTAGGAAGGGGGTAGCCCATTAGCCCCTTTCACCTATTTGGGTATAATGTGGTGTCACTGTGCACTAGTATGGAATTAAACAGAAGAGATCGGCTAGTCTGTTGAATGATAGGGGGAAAATACAAATTTATCTCAAACAAAAAGGAAAATATCAGCACTTTTTCATTTCATGTTCGACTTTTTTAGGAGAGGGCTGTAACCTCATTAGCCCACTTCTACTTTTTTGGATATAATGTAATGTCACTGTACACTAATATGGAACTATAGCGAAGGGAGTGGCTAGTCTGTTGAATGATAAGGGAGAAAATGCATATTTATCTCAAACAGACAGAAAAAATCAGCACTATTTTTTTCATTTCATTTTCGACTATTTCGAGAGGCGGGGCTGTAATTCCAACAGCCCCCTCCCCATCTTTGGGTAGGCTGTGATTGTGATGTCAATGTGGACTAATATGGTATTAACGAGAATGACTATTTTGCTGTATAGCAGAAGAAAAAAATTACAGATTTATCTTTAAAAAGTAAGGAAAAAACACTTTTTCATTTAATTTTTCGACTATTTCTGGTTTTTTTTGGAGGGGGGGGGGAGCTGTAACCCCATCAACCCCCTTTCTCTTCTTTGGTGCCAATATGGTCTAACATGGAACTAAAACGAGGGAAGCGCATAGTCTGTTGAACGATAGGGGGAAAATGCAAATTTATCTTAAACAGACAGAAAAAATTCAGCACCATTATTTTCATTTCATTTTCAAGAGGAAGGGGCTGATATTCCTTCAGCCCCGTCCCCATCTTTGGGTATGTGATGTCAATGTGGAGTAATATTGTGTTGACAAGAATGCCTACTTTGCTATATGAAAGGAAAAATTACAGATTTATCTTAAAAAAGTAAGGAAAAAACACGTTTTCATTTAATTTTTCGACTATTTCGAGAGGAGGGGGGGGGGGGGGCTGTAACCCCGTCAGCCCCCTTTTTCTTCTTTGTTGTCAATGTGGGCTAATATGGCACTAATGAGAATGGTTAGTCCGCTGTATGATTCAAAATTTAAAAAAAAAATCCACAAAAGAAAGACGCAAAAAACAGCACTTTTTCATATCACTTTCGAAAATTTCGGGGGGGCTGTAGCCCCATCAGCCCCCCCCCCCCCTTGGGTACGCCCATGCTTCAGTATATCTTGTAAAGTCATCAATGAATGTTACAAAGTAATTGTTGCCACCATTTGATGTAGGTTTAATTGGTCCTACTACGTCTGAATGGATAAGTCGAAGCGGCTGCTTTTCTCGTGTTTCACTTTTCTTCGGGAATGGTTTCACTTTTAATTTTCCCAACATGCAGATTTCACAATTTGAAATTTTACTTTCTTCTTTGACAAAATTTTTGTTTCCCTTGAGTAATCCTTTTACTGCTGTTAAGTGCAAATGTCCAAGGCGTCTATGCCACAAGTCAGTTTTCTTACAAGTAGCTTGATGGACAAAGTTTTGTATTTCAGGGGATTTTAAAGTAACTTCTTCATAAAAACAATATAAATGATTATCATCTCTTGTGCCCATAGCAATTTTTTCTTCATTTTTCATGATTTCAGCTTTATTTTCAGAAATTCTAATATTCATTCCTTTTTCAGTGATCTTTGTTGCAGATAATAAATTTCCACCCAATTCAGGAACATATAATGTGTCAACTAGAATAAATGTTCTACCTCCACTCTGTGTAGATAATGTAAGTTCAAAACTTCCTCTACCAGCAGAAAACAAAACTCCACCGCCTGCAACTTCAATTGGGATTTTTTCCTCTTTAAAAGTGATGAAATTTTGCCTCTGAGAAGCCATGTGATCTGTTGATCCACTATCCAATATCCATACATTATACATTATCTCTATTAGTTTTGATTGTTTTTAAAAGCACATGTTGATTATTTTCATGGGAAGTAGCAAATTTAGTTGAAGATTTTTCTTCTCTTTCGTTTTTACCTTCATGTGTACAATTTTTGGCAATGTGCCCAAATTCAAGACATCGATAGCATCTTAAATTTTCTTGTGATCGTCGATTAAAATCAGAATCTTTCCTTCCTTTATGAGGAAACCGTTTTTCATTTTTGTGATAACGTTTCGTCATTAATGCTTTGTTTTCATCATAATTTTCATGATTCTCCTTAGAAAATACTTTTGGTGAAGCGATACGACGTTTTTCTTCAGTTAATTTTGATTTTAAAGATTTCATTGTCAAATCGTCATTATCCATTCTTAAATTTCTTATGAGATATTCATACTCTCTAGGTAAGCCTAACACAGCAAATCCCGCTAATGCCTTTTCTTCAAAACAAAACCCGGCATTCTTAACTTTGTGGTATAAAGCATTTCGTCTTGTCAAATAATCGGCAACCAATTCATCTGGCTTCTTTTCAGTCATTACAAAGTCCTTTACCAACAAAAGTCCGTGAAAAGTATCAAATTTAGTAAATACCTTTTAGAGTTTCCCATATATCCTTCGCCGTTTCACATTCTGCTATATCGTCCAAGCTCGCGTCATTGACAATCATATAGAAAATCGATTTGGCTTTGTGATCTAACGATTTGTTATCAGCCGTCATTGCAACCACTAAATCCTGGATCGATCGCATTCCAGCATCCTTTTGCTTCCAATAAACCTTGAGCTCTCAAGCTCCAATGTCTGTAATTTTCAGAGTTCAACTTTTCGATACGATATTCGTCAGCCATCGTGTACGGTAGAAAATTAAACTCGAAAAACGTCAGCTTTTACTTAAACACGTCTTGTTTAACTTAATGCGCAGGGCCCTAAACGTCCTGAGCCCATAACCTGACACAATTTAAAGTTAAAGATACTAATTTAATGATATTAAGTAAAAGGTTACATCTTAAAAGTTAAATATGAATATACATCTCACTTCATAGCGCGGAAAAAACTAACGACGCGGTACATCAACACAGTTAAAAGTCAAAAGTCTCGGTTACAGTTTATATAATATCTGACATCTTTTTCTCTTTTATATTTCAACTTTTCATAAATTTCATTTTTAAGCTCTCTTTCAAACAATTTTATTCTTCTGTATGCCTTTGTTTTGTTTCTGTTAACAATTTTTCGACCACTTTTTACCCGACTAGTACCTGCTCTACCTATCACATCTTTAACATTCGCAACTGGATTGTTTGGTAAACGAAAAAAAAGTGACAGGAAAAAACGTGACCGGAAAAAACGTGACGAATAAAGGAGAGCGGAAAAACGTGACAAGGAAAAAAAGGGACCGGAAAAAACGTGACAAGGAATTGTTAAATATTGGACTTCTCGATAAATAAATGCTAAAAACTAAAGTGCAGTTTTTCCGATGTCAGTTTTTTACAGCGTAGGGGAGGGGGGGGGGGGGGGGTTACAGAGTTAATGGGTGAGTTAGACAATTCTAAGATTTGGTCAAAAAAAACATAATTTTAACATTTCATTAAGAGAAGTTTAACATGACTTCTACAAGGGACAAGCTGGTGCTTACTACGGGGGGGGGTGGGGGGGGGTATTAAGGAAATACAATTTATTCGCGAACGCGAATACAAATATTTTTCGTCGATGTCTACAAAT
The DNA here is from genome assembly GCA_963932465.1 of Maratus speciosus. Lineage (NCBI taxonomy): Eukaryota > Metazoa > Arthropoda > Arachnida > Araneae > Salticidae > Maratus > Maratus speciosus. Next base: position 176,042,622 of record OZ010799.1, on the reverse strand, counting down.
GCTAAATTAACATCACTATTCGATATTTGATATTCGCGAACGGTAATACCAATATTTTCCGCTGATGTTTAAAAATGCAAATATAGAAAAAATTCCTGAATATTCGCATATGAAAATTCACATTTACACCACTACTTAATTTGGACATTATGTGAATAAGAATGCTTTCCGTTGATAATTAGAATACAAATATTAAAAAATGATGTGAATGTTCGCATACGAGAACGCTCGTTTACATAACAACTTGATTTTCGACTTACGCATGTATAATATATAAACTTTTTTTTTTTTTTTTTTTTTTTTTTTTTTTGTAAATTTTAAAGAAGTCAGTTATAATAGATACGATTGGAAAGTTTTATTTTTTATTTTATTTAACGCTATTTGAATTTTTTGTTTATTAACATAAAATTATATTATTAATGATAACAATTTTTAGACTTTCTGAATCACTTATCAATTTATAATTTTTTATGTCCTGATCAGTGGCATTAGTATTTTCAGATATTAACAGAATAAATAAATAAAAAATAATAATAAATAAATATCTTTGTTAAGGCACGCCTAAAATTAGAAATTAGCATAGTTTGTTACTTTTTTTGTTGTTGTTTTTGTTATATTAAACAATTGATTGAAGTCGAATTTTTTGCAATTTTTGGTTTCACCATGGAATTTCCAGATATATTATTCTACACATTTAAACTAAACAAAATAAATTAAAATTAACATTTTTATAAGATACTGGAATCACAGGAAAAAAGCGCTCATAGGAAAAAACAAATCGGATAAAAGATCACTGGAAAGTATTGTATTTATTAAGTTGTATACATAACAGAAAGTATAATATAAAGTTTGTTTTTTAAGGAATTTAATATCTGTTTTAAAAACATAGTAAAGCTTATATATTTTTTTAACGACATGAAGGCCATCATTAAAAAATAATTAATTTATTTTTTATACGTATATTTGTATACATAACAGAAAATATGAAGTTCGTTTTTGTTAGGTTTTGAGGAATTTAAGATCTATGTAATTAAAAAAACGTGGTAAAGCTTAGTTTTTTTTTTCTTTTTTTTTTAACGACATGAAGGCGATATTTAATAAATAATTTATTTATTTATTACTGACTTTGCCCAAATGACACTTGCGAATTCATTAAAAGAGTATGGGTATTTGTTTCAGAAAAATTCTTTTCGGGAATTTAAATGCAAAATTTACTGTTATCTTTATTTAATTAAAAAAAAAAAATCTATAGCTTACTTCAAAAATATAATTGAATAAAAATAAAATATTTTAAACTAAATAAATATGGCTATTAAGAAAAAATGTACTCACATTTTGAACTTTAACGAAAAATCATGCTTTCACCCATGGAACCCCTCAGGTTAAATCCTTAATCCTTCAACAAAGAGAGTGGTTCCCCTTATTATCGACTGACAATCATTCAAAATATTTTGCTTTCTATTTGATTGTAACAGGCGTTTTGAAGATTGTAGTTTGAAAAGAATAATAGACAGGTATGTTGGCGAAGTATACATTGGAATTTTGAAACTCACTTCAATATATATATATTTGAGAGTGATAGAAGACCATAGTTTTGGAGATTGTTTTTTTTTTTTTTTTAATGATATTAATCTGACAGACGAATATGATAAAAGGGTTGTTTCTTCAGTGATATTTTTACGTGCCATCTATCGTGTTTTATGAGATATTTTCATGTAAATAATGAGAGACGGTGTTGATTTTAGATATTTCACACAATTTGAGATAGCGTATAATGAATAACTTTGAACCGGATTATTGTAACAAATACTCAGCTGTATTTATCCTTTTTAAATATTCCCTGAAGTGTCATATGCTACATTTCCAAAGACCTCACAAGTTTAAAGACTGGATTATTTTTTGTTTAACTATTGCAGATTGATGGGTAATAATTTAAGAGGTGGGTTGGTTGTGTTTATGACGACCAATTATCAACACGAGGGATATGGGCCCAAAAGTTGGGGGTGCCCTCCGTGGGGGTCTTTATAATGGAACCTAACCCGTATTTACGCATGGAAATCTATGGTTCAAAGAAAACCACGAAAACTCCGAACGATTAGGCCGACGGGCGCGATTGGGTTCGAACCCCGCACCTCCTGTCTACCAGCTTCGAGAGCAGAACCTCTCGGCCTCAGGTGGGGCAATAATTTAAGAACTCACATTGTTTTAAACTTGTTGTAGATTTACAAAATGTACAAATGCCATGTTCTTACAATAGAACCCCCCCCCTCCCCCGCCCCAATCATTCAATGCCAAGAAAGCTGAAAAGATGCAAGGGCAAAAGAAATCATCATTTTAAAAATACTTTTGTTTTGTGCAACCAATAATGCTTTCGGAACATGATAGAGTAAAGAATCTGTAACTCATTCTAAACTGTAAACTGTATTACTACTAATCGATGTATTAAATGAATTTTATAAACAGTTATTTTAATGGTATTTTGAAGAACTGTCGTTACATAAAGGGTTAATGTATTATTTAATTACTAAGTTTCATGTTTTCCATTTCCACGTTCGCTAATGCGATTATGAAATATTTTTTACTATTACTGGGAATATTTTATGTATGAACATTCCCAGAACTTTTTCTCGATCAGTTTCCAAAGAATTGATCAGAAATATAAATCTTAATTTTCCCATGCGTTTTTTCCCGCCTACCAAATTAAGTTTAGGTACGTAAAGATAAGTGAATATTAGAATAGATGATGAAAGCATTAAAGTGGACATTTATTTTACAACAGTGATGGAACAGTGGCGCAGCAATTGAGCGATTGTCACCGCTAAATTTTTATAGTATTCTTCGCCTTCAAAAATCTCAGAAATTCTGTAATGAAGTTAGATGAAGAATACTAATAAAATTTTGCGGTGTCAATTTATTCTCTGCTGCTACACTGTTACAATCAAAAAAAAAAAAAAAAAAAAAAAAGCGTGCTTACAACTATAATTTTGCGTGGTTTCGGAGTACAGTTTAAAAGCGGAAATCTATAAGTCAGTGGTGTAAAAAAAAAATTTCAAATATTTTTATTTTTGCAGCTGAAGATAATTTCCAAACTACTCTTTATAACACATAAAGATATTTTTCTCAACTATTTGTATACAACCTCAACTGATTTTGAGAATTGATATTTTTAATGTATAAAAAAAAAAAAATTCAAATACCGTATATACTCGAGTATAAGTCAACCCCCCAATTCTTAAGCAAAATTTTGAAAAAAAATTGAATTTTCGTGTATAAGTCGAGCCACATTTCTGGTAGTATGTTGAAAAATTATTTGTAATCGAGGATAAAAAAAAATTATTAAAATTTCATTAATAATTTTTACTAATTAAAAGTTTACTAATGTAAACTTTTTTACGTTTCTAATTAGACTTTTTTAATTCAACGTTTTAAAACTGTATAATTATGTAAAACCGAAGAAGGTTAAACTATTTTGAAAACTATTCATATAAATTCAATGATGCTTAAAATGAAAAAATTCTTTAAAAATTTATTCAAGTCTTATTTACGAGGGTAAACAACTTCTTAAACTGCTAAAATATAGTACTTCTTTGTATTGTAGGACTTTTACAGAACAATTACAGGGACATTATCATTGAGCTTTTTTTTGTCAATCACAGGGAAATGACCATTGTCCGGTTTTATCTCTCATGTGGTTACTTAAGGCTTTTTTTTTTTTTCACTTCCTCGGGTATAAATCGACCCCCTCCCCCCATTTTCAACTCCCAAATTTTGTCTAAAATACTTCGACTTATACACGAGTATATACCATATTATTTACAAACACGGTAAGTAAGAAAAATTAAACAAGCAAAAATTAAACACTTCTAAAATTGCTTCAGTATTAATTACCAATGTATTAGTTCAGCTACTTAAGGAGTCTCAGGACTCTTAAAGCTTCAAAATTTTAATATTTTTAGATGTTAAATTCCTATCTTTTCTGAACATTTTGATATAATTATTTCTTTGAAATTCCCATTAGAACAAAAGTTGTGGCTTTTAGAATTACACCCGCCCAATAGCTGAAGCGACGTTTCCGAAACTTTGAAGTCATTTTTCTCCAATTGACGTTTTTGGGCATAACGCGCACGATATCTCAAACTTCTGAATATTTTTATATAATTATATCAATACAAAAACCCTTAACGGGTTAAAAGTTTGTGACGCAGCACTTTATCTTATGCTCTAAGAATTTTAAATATGGAACTTAAAAATATTGATATCAAATTTTGAGTGACGCTATGCTATTAATTATAATCTCTCTATATATTATTTATTTTATCTTTTTATTTTTTTATAATCGCATGTGCAAAAATTATGTTCAATTTAAAAAAATGTATAAAAGTTTATTCATTGATGCTTTAACATTTACACCTTTCATAAATTCCAAGTATGAGTTTTAAAAGATATGATATCAAAATTTTAGTGACGCTTTGATGTGGCTTTAAACGATTTGTTTTGAAATTAAATTTAAATTATTTTTGTTTTGGCTAAGATATATTCACACATCTAAATAATAGTTTTAATTTTCCAATATACTTTAAATATGTCACTTTCACTAAATTTATATAATGCATTTAAATGTATTTATTTGAATAAATTGATTTATCCTTTGTCCAATGCTATTAAAAATTTAAAATAAGATTTACGTAAATAATTTTTTTTTGCCTCATAGTACCCATTTGAATACATTTCACTTAGTTTGGATACAATGACGCAAAAAAATTATTTACGTAATCTTTTCTAAATAGTAACATGTTCTGAATTGTTCTTATTTACAATAATACTTCATTACCACAAATACCATATAAGGGAGCTGGCTACTTTTATATTTTTTAAAAGTAAATTATTTAAAGCTTTCTTTTAAGCATATTAACTTTAAAATTAAATAAAAACAAGTATCTAACTTTTGCAAAAAAGCTGTTTTATCTTATTTATCTATAAACTTTAATTACTAAGTAAGGAAAAATATCATGATGAAAAATTTTACTTTTAGGAGCTCAAAACAACCAGTCAGGATAAAATGGTTCATTTTGAGCTAATCGTGATAATTTAAGTATATAAAGTAGGATTTACTATAAGTAAAAAATATGTCCAAGACTGAAATCAGTCCTGAGACTGAAGGTCTTGCACCCATGCCTGTAATCAATTAGCCTAAAAGAAATGCTTCAGGTTTTTTTTTTCTTCTGTTTTTCTTTTATTACAGAGATAAACGGCAATAAGAATTTTTTTCCCCCTTTAGGTTTAATTTTATAAAAATAAAATACTACGATGCTTTAATTTTTGAAGCTGAAAAGAGTTATATAAGAAAAAAATAAACGAAAGATACCCATATTTCGAAAAAGATGTCATTTTAAGTCAATTTTCGTTTATAATGTTATTAGAAACGATTCGCAAATGAATCATTTTATAAATGGGATTGGAAATCTTAATTTTGATTTCGTCATACCTTTTATTTACTGAACTTTATTTAAACTTCTTTAAAAATGAAAGATTTTGTTTAATTTCTTTAAAAGAAAACTCAAAACACAAAATTAAATTAGTAATCTATACTCACATATCACAAGAAATACCTATGCCACACATGAACGTTATTTTGTAAGGAAAACAGTTATAAGTATTGTTGAAAATAAAAACAATTCAGAACATTATACTAATTAGAAAGGATCGGATGCAAAGAATGCTGTCTGGATAATTAGAAATTGTACTCACTTTCTCCCCTTGGAATACCATTTCAAGATCTCTGATATTTCTTATTTCTTCAGTCAACTTCGCGTATCGCGTAGTGATACATGGCGAAGTCTTATGGCGAACGCGATGAATTTTCATTTCGATACGAGAATTTTCGATAAATATCGAATTTCGATACGAGAATTTTTTTAAAAATGTGAAATATTTTCTCCTTAAAAAATGTTTACTTACTATGAATAACAATGAAATAAAATACATATAATTACAAAATACTGCTCCATTTTAAAAAATCAGTCTAAGTATTTTAAAGCACATAATAAACTGTTTTTGTAGTTTAAAAAAAGATTTATTGCCAAAATTCAGATTTTTAACTGTGACCTAAACCGCGCAAAACCGATGTGCAACGTTCTGTCTGCTAGCCCATAGAATAACATGTAATCCGCGATCCTAAGAAGTCCAATTTTTCATGCGGATTATATAAAAATTAAGAGTTTTCCTAGATACTAGGTTAGTATTATCCACTTCATTAAAAACAGATTCATTTTATATATTAATGTTTTTAAAAAAATCTAGACCGTTTCGGAGAAAAAAAAAAGACAAACTTACACCATCGAAATTGCTTTCAAAATGGGTTTACAGATCTGAAAATATACTGCACGTAGAATTGTAAAAAATTCAGAATAGGATTAGACTGCAGATATAAGACTGTTTAAAAAAAATCAGAACAATAGGACCTATATTTGCTGAGTTGCGGCTTTTCGCATTTTCTTTGATGTCGAGTTAGCTGTATATATGAGTTCCGCCATCTATGAATTCTACGATACGATACGATACGATTTTAGGCTTAAGGCTGCGTCACTCGGAATACTACCGTCTTCCATGATAAGCCAGCCGTACAACAAAACAGATGTATCGAATTTCTAAGCATCCCGCATTTTTTTTTTTATATACCTTCGTATAGGGGAAAAAATACTTTTAAATTCAATTTATTTAAAAACTGCATCTCAATTTATTTTTGAGATATTGTTATTATTACTATTATTATTATGTTGTAGTTTTTAACTTCATTCCTTTAACGTTGGCAATCCATTTCTATAGGAAGTAAAGGAAAAATAGTTGGAAAATAGTAGATTAATATCTTTTTGTTGCCATTTTCCTATAACAACTGAAAAAAAATTATAATTAAAATGTGCTATTTTGAAAAAAATATAAATGAATGATTTCTGATAAAACATGGAGCTATTACAAACTATATTCGATTTTAAATATCTATATTAATGTTGCAAACAAATGAAGGCATATGAATCATCAGAAAGCTGATTTTTTTTGTCAAGTTTCTTGAATGACGACATTACTTTTTGTTGGATTTGTGTGTTATTCTGTGATAGTGACGCCATATGTATACTTTTCTGTAGATGTTGTTTAAGACTGGATGATAAATGTGGAATTCTTAAGCGGATGCGAGTGACGTTATTTTATATAAAATAAAAGCGTTTGTTTTAAGTCTTAAAACTGAAATGTGTTTTGTACTATCTATATTTGTATACATAATTTTTTTAATCGGTGGCGACACTAAATTCCAAACTAGTATGTTGTGGTCATCACAAAACTTTCTTCTATATAAATTACGACATTTAAACGAATTACAAGAAATTACATCCATTTAGCACCAATTTATATCAAAGTATATCTGAATTTGACGTTTGATGAAAATTCGTGCATTAGTTCTTGAGATAGAGCTATGATTAAAAAAAATGCAGTATAGCAGCGCCACCTGTTGAGCGATTTACACCAAATGTATAAAACTTTGTAAAGGTCTAACTGAATCTGAAGTTTGATGAAAATCCGCTTATTCGTTCTGGAGATTGAGCTATTGCGGAAATCGTGAAAAATACTACATAGCAGCGCCACCTGTTGAGCGATTTACACCAAATACTAATAAGCACCAATTTATAACAGGGACTAACTGAATATAAATTTTTATTAAATTCCGTGCATTAGTTCTTGAGATAGAGCGCCCACAAAATTTGTGTCACATACAGGCAGAGAGACAGACTCACAGACAGACATTTTGTAAAAACAATTTTTTCGGGATCTGACCCCTAAAACGTGTAAATCCGTCGAAAACCGAAAGTTGAAAATTTTCACGAATCCAGTACTTTCTTCTTGTAAAGATAGAAGAAAGTAAAAATCAGAATTCCTGTTTTCTAGTTTTTGATTCCCCCCCCCCCTCCACGCAACGGGATTCTTGTTCAAAGTTCCAAAAAAATATAGAAGCAGATATATTTCTACATTCTCCCTAACAGTGGTCACTTCTTTTTATCCGATTCTTTTCCAATCTACAACATTTCTACAAATAGTGCCTAAATCGAAACCTTCCATATTCTAGAAAATCATATCAAAATTAGAAAATTTTAGCAACAACAAGAAATATTTGATCACATGGTCAAACAATGCTTGTAATAAATAACGGGTAAGGAAGAAATTTATTTCAAGAGTTTCATGTTTTTCTACATTTTGCTTTAAAAATTTAAATCTTAGTATCTATGATATTACAATCATAAATTTATTGTATATGTATTTAACTTTGATCTGGAAACGTGATTTATGCCACACAACATCATATCACACACACACACACACAAAAAAAAAAAACACCATTAAAAAAAAAAAAAATCTTTGCTTTAATATAATCGTAGATTTTCTATCATTAAAAGAGGTGAATATTACTTTTTGTAAATAACAGTTTGATAGCATTTCTCGTAAAAAGTGTTTCCAGTTAAGGATTTTTTTTTTTTTCGGTTACAAGGCCACCGATCAGATAGAAAAATTAAAATGTAGTCTAATTTATAATTCGTATATCGCCAACGAATAAATAGCTTTCCAGTTTTATGCACTAAGTATGCGTACACTGCCAAAAATTTCTCTTTGCCGTTGTTAGAAATAATTATCTTTATATCAAATTAATATAAAACTTCAAAAACTAAGACTATTTCTTAAAAATCAATACAATTAAGAATACTATTAAGAAATTCTATAGAGATTACTATTAGTGAAATAATGTAATAGAAAAAGAAGAATATTACGAAGACTAAAAGCGAAGGACTAGAAGTAGAAAATCAAGCATTATAAAGTTCTTTAAAAAATACAAAAGAAAAATTGTTTAACTGAACCTTTTGTGACAAATCAGGAGGTTTTCAGGTTATTTCAACATTTATTGCATTCCACAGGTGCAATAAGTTTCGTTAAAATACATTCATGGATTTTGATATAGTTTACAAACCATTTTTCTCTCTTTAAATACAAAGGGAAAGGAGTCTTTCTATTTATCTGACATAGCTTGTCAAAATTACAATGTTACATTTTTGTTACTCAAACCTAAGTCCTTTTGTTGCTCAAACCTAAGTCCTTTTGTTACTCAAACCTAAGTCCTTTTGTTACTCAAACCTAAGTCATTTTGTTACTCAATCCTAAGGGATTCTAGTTTACCCCTGTTGTCTATACCAGCCCCACCCCTAGACAATAGTTAAGCATAGGATAAAACCATAAAGAAATCCCTGTGTAAAATGTCATATTTTGATGTTAGTAGGCTAATCTCAAAATTTTATCTCATATTTATTTATTTTATTACACCCACAAATCTGCCCCTTATATAAAAAAGCAGGATAATGAAAAAATTCCTCTAAAGGATATGCCTCTTCGCTTCGTCTTTATTTTGTTCCCTTTACAATAGGGGTGTACAGTACAACCTTTTTAAGAGAAGGTCCACCTACAAAAATGTTTGGGTTGTCGAGGGTCACTTCAGTAACACAAACAGAATTGTATATAGGGAAGGTTGAAGGGGGGGGGGGGCAAATTTTAGCATGATTTTTCATTAAAGTTCAAAATGTGAGTACATTTTTTCTTAATAGCCATATTTATTTAGTTTAAAATATTTTATTTTTATTCAATTATATTTTTGAAGTAAGCTATAGATTTTTTTAAAAATTAAATAAAGATAACAGTAAATTTTGCATTTAAATTCCCGAAAAGAATTTTTCTGAAACAAATACCCTTACACTTTTAATGAATTCTCAAATGGAATTTGGGCAAAGTCAGTAATAACTAAATAAATTATTTATTAAATATCGCCTTCATGTCGTTAAAAAAAAAAAAGCTTTACTACTTTTTTTTAAATTACATAGATATTAAATTCCTCAAAACTTAAAAAAAGCCGAACTTCATATTTTTTGTTATGTATACAAATATATGTATAAAAAATAAATTAATTATTTTTTAAAGATGGCCTTCATGTCGTTAAAAAAATATAAGCTTTACTATGTTTTTAAAACAGATATTAAATTCCTTAAAAGACAAACTTTATATTATATTTTCTGTTATGTATACAACTTAATAAATACAATACTTTCCAGTGATCTTTTATCCGATTTGTTTTTTCCTATGTGCGCTTTTCTCCCGTGATTCCAGTACCTTATAGAAATAATTTATTTGAATTTATTTTGCTTGGTTTAAATATTTAGAATAATATATCTGGAAATTCCATGATGAAACCAAAAATTGCAAAACATTCGACTTCAATCAATTGCTTAATATAACAACAACAACAACAACAACAAAAAGTAACAAACCATGCTAATTTCTAATTTTAGGCGTATCTTAACAAAGATATTTACTTATTATTATTTTTTCTTTATTTGTTCTGTTAATATCTGAAAATACTAATGCCACTGATCAGGACATAAAAAATTATAAATTGATAAGTGATTCAGTGTTGCCAGTAGGCTACTTTTTTAAAATTCAGATTTCTTGATTGCAACCACTTATTTGGAACGGTTAAATTCCCTTTGTTTTAACCTTAATTAATATGTCATTAAATAAGACGTACTTTACAATTTCAAAAAAGTAGTGTCAATCCAGAATCTGAATTAAAAAAAAATAGTAGCCCATCTGGCAACACTGAAGTGATTCAGAAAGTCTAAAAATTGTTATTATTAATAATATAATTTTATGTTAATAAACAAAAAATTCCCATAGCATTAAATAAAATAAAAATAATAAAAATAAAACTTTCCGATCGTATCTATTATAACTGACTTCTTTAAAATTTACAAAAAAAAAAAAAAAAAAAAAAAATATATATATATATTATACACGCGTAAGTCGAAAATCAAATTGTTATGTAAACGAGCGTTTTCGTATGCGAACATTCACAACATTTTTCAATATTTGTATTCTAATTATCAACGGAAAGCATTCTTATTCACATAATGTCCAAATTAAGTAGTGGTGTAAATGTGAATTTTCATATGCGAATATTCAGGAATTTTTCCTATATTTGCATTTTTAAACATCAACAGAAAATATTGCTATTACCGTTCGCGAATATCAAATATCAAGTAGTGATGTTAATTAGAATTATCCTGCGAATTTTCAAATTTTTTCAATATTAGCATTTGTAGACATCGACGAAAAATATTTGTATTCGCGTTCGCGAATAAATTGTATTTCCATAATACCCCCCCCCCCCCTCCCTCGTAGAAAGCACCAGCTTGTCCCTTGTAGAAGTCATGTTAAACTTCTCTTAAGGCTGTTCTTAACTGCTTTGCTCAACAAGCCCAAAACGTTTTGACACATTTACAAATTCATTTTTTAACGGAAAGATATGAAATTGGAAAGCCTGGCCATGGAAGCGATTTGGAATTGAGCTGTTTTTTCCATTTTTTGATCAGTCAATTACCTATACAGTTATTATCGAATTTAACCACGTGACAAACACGTTTTTCGCCCGCTCTTGGGTGCTCTTTCTTCCTTCGCGCGGAAATTCGGTTCAAAACGCCCACTTTGACACTCTTTTCTGAAAGATCTATTGCGTTTGCAAAAAAATGGAAAAAACAGCTCGATTACATAGTTTCTCAACAACAACACCAGCTAGTTTCATGCATTTTCGAACAAAAATAAATTAAAACTTATGTCAGAAAGTTGCCCTTTCGGATTTAAGAACACCCTTAATGAAATGTTAAAATTGTTTTCTCGGACCAAATCTTAGAATTGTCTAACCCACCCATTAGCTCTGAACCACCCGCCCCCCCCCCCCCCCCCCTACGCTGTAAAAAACTGACAGTGGAAAAACTGCACTTTAGTTGTTAGCATTTATTTATCGAGAAGTTCAATATTTAACAATTCCTTGTCACGTTTTTTCCCGGTCCCCTTTTTTCCTTGTCACGTTTTTTCCGCTCTCCTTTTTTCCTTGTCACGTTTTTTCCTGTCACCTTTTTTTCCTAGATTCGGTTTGAATATGCTTTTTGAATCATTATCTGTTTCTGGAGCAGTAGAATTTAAAATAACTTGTAATTTTTCTTTATTTGCATTTTTCTCTCGACTTTTCCTTCTCCTTTGTACCCAATTCTTTCTTTATGCACACTTCTGTTGTTCACTCAATTGAGAAATAGCTTTAACTTTTTCTTCTTGTTTCATCTTGTAATATCTTTTGCGTTCTATTTTCTTACATTCATCACACAATTCTGGATTTTCTTTAATTTTATCTCGTGTTTTCTGCTCTGCTTCTCGTTTGATTTTTCTTTTCTTCTGTACAGAAATCTTTTAGCTTTTTGGTCGAGCCATGATAACTAAAAAATATTTTAAAATATTAATGTGCAATTAGATAAAAATAAGTAGAGTAATAGATAAATAGAAAATACAACACTTTAAATGTATGACTGCAGACTGCCATAGTGTGGCTATGTTATTTAAATATATTAAATATTAAACAAATATTTTGTGTGTTTTTTTCATTTATCAAACTGCATAGAATAGAAAAACTGAAAATTTCAATTTAGTTCTATCTTTTTTTAAGTTTAGGAGATCAGGAAATTCAATAAGAGGCTTTAAGATAAAGTTTAATTAAATCTAAAGTTTAACTTCCATTGAAAGAAATACTGAAAGGCATTAGTAAATCAAACTTATACAAAATTAATTATTTTAGAATTAAAAATTTTCAGTTTCAAAAAAATATTTTTATTAGTATAAAATTATCCCCAAAATAAAAATATAGATTCAATAATTAAAAATATACTTTAAGCACCCTTAAAATCATGGAAGACGGTAGTATTCCGAGTGACGCAGCCTTAAGCCTAAAATCGTATCGTATCGTATCGTTAAAATCGTATCGTATCGTATCGTTAAAATCGTATCGTATCGTATCATAGAATTCGTAGATGGCGGAACTCATATATACAGCTAACTCGACATCAAAGAAAACGCGAAAAGCCGCCTTTTAATAACTCAGCAGATATAAGTCTTATTGTTCTGAATTTTCTAGAACAGTCTTATATCTGCAGTCTAATCGTATACTGAAATTTTTACATTTCTACGTGCAGTATATTTTGAGATCTAAATAGCCATTTTTAAAGTGAAAACATTGGTATGATATCGAGGAAGTTCCTAATTTGAAAATCTCCGAAACGGTTCTAACCATTATTTTTAAATTGATACATAATATAAATGTGATTAAGGCGAGTAGAATAACACTTTTCTTTTTTCTGGGAAAACTCTCGTTCGTTAAATAATTCGATTTTTTTTCTCTCGACAATGACACGGGCGATTTTTTAAAAATCAAATAAATATGTTTCAGATGAACCAAATAACAATTTAGTTGTTTCCAGCAAGACTCTTGTTCGTTTTATAATGCGCATGAAAAATCGGACTATATTTCTTCGCCATTCTATGGAAATTTCACCGAAAATGCATGACACTGTATTCATACACATGCTTTCTTTTGGGGAGAAAAATTCTGTCTTCCCACTGGCTGAGTGGTTAAGGGCCATCGTCTACTGATCTTAAGATAGGCAGTTCGATACTCCCTGATACGAGTTTTCACATGTAAATGTTTTTTTTTTTTTAAAGTCTGCTAGTTGACCATTATTCTCAGTTCCTTTGTAATTTTTTAATTGCTATTAAGTTAAATAAAATTACAATTATAATGACGCCAATTTGATGATGTTATTTCTTGGCAATTTTTCAACAATAAAAATATTACCATAAATTTTATAAATATATTTAATTTCAATCACTTTACAAAAAATATACATTAATAATTATTATTTGAATATAAATCACACGATCAGAAACGTAAAAAAATAATTCATTTCAGCTCTTCTTTTTATAATATCATTTTTTATTATTATGTCGGTCAATCAATATATAATCACTGACATCCATAATATTATTATTATTATAATTATTATTTTCCTTGCATAAAAACTATTGAGATGTCATAATTCTCTTATAATAAATAATTTAGTTGAAATGTTTTATTTATAATTATCAATGAAGTTTGATAACCCCGAGACAATTGTTTTTATTTAACTTTGCAATATTTATAGTTTACATAATAAGCATATCAGAATTCTGGTGTTGCCATCTTTTGACGCAATTGCGTACTACATTTTGTCTCTTATTCGGGAAAAAAAGAACTAACGCTCTTCGCCGCTTTGAAAGAATCTCTGGTGACTAGAGGTCTATTTCGCAAATATTAAGAAAATTACTGCATACAAAAATATTAAAATGGGTAGTATTATAGAGCAATGTTTGATAAAAACGTTGAAGTAGACAGTTTTTAAATCGAAGAATTATTTTAAGAGATATTTAATGTTAAATCTGGATAAAATTGTCTCATTAAAAAAGTCTCATAGGAAAAAAAATATACATGGGAATTTAATCATTTTCATTCAATTTAATCATTCAATAGAAACTCGAATTTTGCAGAGTGCATTTATTATTTTTAATTTGCCTAATTTTTTGACGGTTTATTTCAATTTTAAATTAAAATTTTCAGAATTTCCAGAGATATTTTTTACATATTTTAGAAAAGGTTATTTTAAATTGTTGCCAATTGTTAAAACAGCGCAAAGAATAATATATCCTTTAAATTAAAAATTTATTCACACGGGACTATTATAAACAGAAAAAAATCCTTTTAAATTAGAATTAAATGATAACGTGTTAAAAGCAGGAAAATATTAAACATTACGTCATAAAAATTGTTTTTACACATGCTTACTTAAAATGAAAGAAAATTATAAAATAAACAATTATTTTCAAATTAGAATTAAATGATTACGCATTAAAAGCAGGAAAACATTGAAAATTACGTCATAAAAATTATATTTACACGTGAATATTAAAAGAAAAAGAAAATTTTTAAATAATAAATTCATTGATATGTGTTAAAAGTCGTAAATGGAGGAAATTACGTCATATTGGCCAAAGTGGCCAAATAATAATATTGCTGTTATATATTGTTATTATTAATATTGTGTGGCAACATATTATTATGATTGAAGGGATGGCAACACTGTGTGTTGTTGAGTTTGTATGATATTTGCTAGCTGAAGCTAAGCAGCATGTTGAAGTTTATCTTATTCAATAAATAATGTTATACTTAATAAAGTAACTAATAATTTCAAAAATAGAACATGGCGTAGTCGAAATTCAACGGACGCGGATATTTGAAAAGTTAAGTAAAGCATGGCAAATGAATATTGTCGACCACCGGTAGGCTTAAGCCTAGAAGGCAACGTGGCTGAGAACTGGAGAAAGTTCAAACAAAGTTTCACTATTTATATGAAAGCTTCGGGTCATGATAAAAAGGAACCTGACGTGAAAGTTGCCATACTACTGAATGCGGTGGGTGAAGAAGCTATAGAACTTTTCAACACTTTCGAGCTGTCAGACGATGACAGAAATAATTATGACAAAGTCTTAGAAGCATTTGAAAAACATCTCAGTCCAAAAACAAACGTTGTTGTCGAAAGATTTGTGTTCAATAACCGCGTTCAAGACATCCATGAAAGTTTCGACGTATTTTTTACTGACCTAAAAAAGTTAGTGAGGTCATGTGAGTTTGGCGTGCAAACTGACAGCGTTGTTCGAGATAGAATTGTCCTCGGAATCGCCGACACCGGATTGCAAGAAAGATTATTACGTGAAGGTGGAGATTTGTCTCTAGCTAGAGCTGCAGAGATCTGTAAGGCTGCAGAACTTGGGAAAAAACAAGCCCAGGCTGTACAAACTAGAAATGTAGATGCTGTTACTAAGAAACAGGCGCCCTTTTACATAAAAAATAGATTGTCTTCCTACAAGAACTCTGGAGGTGAGAGTACTTCACAGTATAGTCAGAACCATGCATCACAATTTACTTTGAACAGTGCTTCACAAAATATTCAGAATACTGTTTATTTATGCAAGAAGTGCAACAGGAAACATAAAAGATCAGAATGCCCAGCTTTTGGCAAGCAGTGTTTCAAATGCAACCAATTTAATCATTTTTCTTCTGTGTGTAGAATGCGTTACATTCAAGATGTAACCTATAGTGAAAATAAATCGGAAGAACAGTATTTTTCTTGTTCTGATTCCCATAATGATTTTTTTATCGACTCTGTAAGTGTTCTTGAGGTAGGTAAAGTGACTGTAACAAATGAATGGACTAAGGATGTATATATATGTGGTCGTAGTATTAATTTGAAATTAGATACTGCTGCACAAATTAGTATTTTACCTTTACATGTTTTTTCTGTTTTAAATAATGGATTTAAATTTGAAGATACTAATATAATATTGGAAGCTTATGGTGGCTCTAAAATTAAACCTACAGGTATGATTAATTTAATGTGTAATGTTGATAATAAGCAGGCTAATGTGAATTTTGTTATTATTGATAATATTAAGGCAAAGCCTATTCTTGGATTAGAAGCATGTGTTAAACTAAATCTTTTAAAGTGTGTTGATAATGTATCTATAAATATGAATATAACTAAGTTTATTGAGAATAACATGGAAGTATTTACAGGGGTTGGGAAATTTGAAGGGAAGTATGCTATTAAAATGAAAAAAAATTCAGTACCTATTGCTCGTCCTCCTAGAAGAATCCCAGTTAGCTTACGTCCTAAATTACAAGAAAAAATAAAAAAGCTAGAAAATCAAGGAATTATTGTCAAAGTTGATAGTCCACAGGGTTGGGTGAGTAATTTAGTTGTGGTAGAAAAACCTGATGGCTCAATCAGACTCTGTTTAGACACCCAAGATCTAAATATAGCAATAATTAGAGATCATGTTCTAATACCTAAGGTTGAGGAGCTTGTTTCCAAATTATGTAACAAAACATTATTTTCAGTACTTGATCTTAAAGATGGGTTTTTTCAAATTGAATTAGATGAGGAAAGCACCGATTTGTGTACTTTTAGTACCCCATTTGGATGTTATAAATTTTTGCGACTTCCAATGGGATTATCGTGCGCACCTGAAATATTTCAGAAAAGAAACGAGGCAAATTTGGGGGATACTGAAGGGGTTTTAATTTATTTTGATGATCTCTTTATTGCAGCAGATACTCCAGAACAACACGATGAAGTTCTGGCTAAAGTTATTAAAAGAGCAAAAGAATTGAATGTAAAATTCAATAAAGGTAAAATACAACTTAAGGTACCTGAAGTTAAATATTTAGGGTATGTGTTTAATTCTAATGGTATGAAACCTGATCCTGACTATGTACAAGCAATAATTGATATGCCTGAACCTACAAATAAAACTGAGCTTCAAAGGATATTGGGTATGATCAATTATCTCAGGCAGTTTATACCCCAGGCATCCACAACATCTGCTCCTTTAAGAGAGCTTCTAAAAAAATGTAACTTGGCAGTGGATGCCTGTCCACACAAATGCTCTTAAAGCATTAAAGAGTAAAATTTCAAATGCTCCTGTATTAGGAGTATTCAACAGTTCTAAACCTGTAGTGATACAAGCAGATAGTTCAAAAGATGGGTTGGGTTGTTGCATGTTGCAGGGTGGGAAGCCAGTTGCATTTGCTTCTCGCAGTTTGACAGAAACAGAAAAAGGATATGCCCAAATTGAAAAGGAATTTTTAAGTATTGTCTTTGCTGCAACTAAATTTCATTATTTTATTTATGGTAGACAAGTTGAAGTGTTAACTGATCACAAGCCATTAGTTTCTGTTATGAATAAAAATGTAGGTAGTGTAGTGTCCCCTAGGTTGCAACGAATGAAAATAAAATTGTTGAAATATCAATTAAATCTTAAATATTTACCTGGTAAGTACGTGTATGTAGCTGACTTATTGTCAAGATCATTTATTGTAAAACCCATGAAAGATGATGTGGAAATGACGGAAATGGTTCATAGTTTAACTAAACATTTGCAAATTAGCGAGTTTAGGAAAAATGAGTTTAGGGAGGCAACACTTTCTGATGTTGGTCTTGCACATGTTTTGAAATTTTTTGATGAGGGTTGGCCCACCAATGGTAGAAATATCCCAACTGAAGCTCAGGAATATTTTAAATATAGGGATAATATATATATAGAAGAGGGACTGGTATTTTTAAATGACAGAGTAATAGTACCAATAAACTTAAGAGCTGAAATGTTAAAATTACTCCATGGGGCTCATTGTGGAATGGAAAAGGCTAAAGCTAGGGCCAGACAGGTTTTATTTTGGCCGGGGATAACAAAAGATATTGAAGATATGGTATCCAGATGTAAAATATGTGAGAGATACAGGCCCAGAAACATAAAGGAGCCTTTGATACATCATGAAATCCCAAACTTACCTTATGAAAAAATCGGGATAGATATTTGTGAGTTTGGGGGCTACAGTTTTCTCGTTATCGGTTGCTATTTATCCAAATGGTTAGACATAATAAAGTTATCCAACAAAACAGCAGATGAAATAATACCAAAATTAAAGGCAGTTTTTTCCAATCATGGCATACCTAAAGAAATTGTTTGTGATAACATGCCATTTGACAGCAGTAAATTCAATGAATTTTCTCGAAAATGGGGAATTGAACTCACCCACAGTAGTCCCAGATATCCAAAATCAAATGGATTTGCTGAAAAAATGGTGGGTATTGCCAAGGGTATTCTCCGTAAATCTGGCACTGAAACGGATAAAATCAATGAAGCATTGCTTGAACATAGAAATACACCTATCAGTGGAATGAATGTTTCTCCTGCTCAGATACTTATGAGCAGATGTCTTCGAACTAAATTACCTGCAACAGTTTCTATTTTGCAACCAAAAATAATGCAATTTCAGGACACATTAAAAATAAAAAGGGATAAGAGTGAATTTTATTATGACAGACAGACCAGAGAACGGCCAGATTTTAGTGAAGGGGAAAGTGTTCTTTTGAGGGTCAATAATATTTGGGAACCAGCTAAAATTGTAAAAAAATGTAAGAATCCTAGATCATATTTAGTAAAAACTGTAAGAGGTAATATATTAAGACGAAATTCTTTTCATTTAAGAAAGCGAAAAAATTCATTTCAAGATTTTTATGATAATATTGATACTCCAGAGATAACTGACATTCAAAGGGAAAGGGGGAATATTGTACATCCAAACGATTTGCAGAATCAGAGTACAGAAAATAGTAACAGTGGATATGTAACAAGAAGAGGTCGTCTTGTAAGACAACCTTATCGTTTCAGAGATTATGTTGTGTAATGTTACAGGGAAGGTGTTATATATTATGTTGTTTTATTTATATTGTAATTTGTGGTGGAGGTGTTATATATTGTTATTATTAATATTGTGTGGCAACATATTATTATGATTGAAGGGATGGCAACACTGTGTGCTGTTGAGTTTGTATGATATTTGCTAGCTGAAGCTAAGCAGCATGTTGAAGTTTATCTTATTCAATAAATAATGTTATACTTAATAAAGTAACTAATAATTTAAAAAATAGAACAATTGCAAAACAGTTTAAATTAAAAAATATATTTATATGAGAGATTTATTTCAAATTTCGAGATGATATTTTTAACTATAGTTGCCAATTTTAAGGTAGCGCAAATAATAATATTATCTTTCTAATAATAAAAATATTTTCAGTTGAATGTTAGAAAGAGAAAGGAAAGTTTGGTGAAAATTATGTCAGATTTAAAACGTTACATTTAAAATCTCTTATTTAAAATCATTTTCTTAGAGCGTTCTTAAAAAATACCATAAAGCAAAGACTCTGTTGACTTAGTTCCTTTTATATTTGGTAATTTTCAAATGTTTAACTAATCTTATTTAATCAAGCACGGAAACAGCAACTAACATCAGCTGATTCGGTCTTGAAATCCCTCAGTAAAAGGGAAACCCGTTTACAGTAAGATCGCCATTGATTTTTTAATTATACAGAGCAGCCTCGATTATCCGAGCTAATTGGGACTGTTAGTAAATCGGAATCGGAAATCTCGGTTAATAGAAACTGTGTGTAAAAACTCGCCGTGCTTGCGAATTTAACATCTCTTTTAAAAAAATATATAGAACGTTTTTTAAATAATAAAAATAAATATATGTAAAGTTCTGTTTCACAGCTTAACAAATTTAAAAAGAAAATCAACTACCAGTAGTAAATTTTAAAATGCAAATTGAAAAATTTACGAAAGTTCACACAGCCACTGGAAACAAAGCATTGTTCGCTATTGACTTCTCAGGGTCCAGTGTTTCTTTGGAGTTGAGTGCTTTTGGGGGCAGAAGGGCCTGTATAGCACGGACAGTGAGCTAAAGAGTGTGGTTATTTTTAAGGCTCATTCAAAAGGAACAAAAAAAATCAGACTTTGTTATTGGCTCGATTAACAGAAACCTCGATTAATCGAAGCTCGGTTAATCCAGGTTCTACTATAATTCAATCTTCCGTAATCTTTTTAAAGCAGATCAAATTAATGGACTTTAGCACAAAGTCACATAGCTGATAACTGCCATGCTTGTTGGCCACCTTTTTTTCAAAAAGTTTGCTTCACCTTATTCAATTAATGAGATATCTCCGATAAAATAAGTCACATTTTCCCGTTCTAAAATACTGGTATCCAAAAATCGTAGCATGTAACTGACACTACAAGTACTCATGGAACTAGACTATTTTAAGTCTGATTTTTATTATAGACTATATAAAATTATTAAAAATATATATTATGATAGGAACTAGCGGGCTTCGTCCGCTATTTACGTTACGGATATAAAAATCATGTTTTTTTTTTAGGGAAAAAGAAATAAAAACCTATTTGACGATAGGTTTATAAAGACACATTTTGTATTTGTTATAGTTCCGGGGATGAGGAGGGGGGGGGGGACTATTTTGATTAAATATCGCAATTAGTCCACATGGCAGATATAATTATGATAGACACTAGCGGGCTTCGCCCCTCTATGGCGCCTTATGGGTCCAGCTTCCATAACTCAGAAACTACCTTTCGGACATCAATGCAATAGATTCCAAACGTTATAATTAACTTAATAATCACCCTATATAGCATTAAAGTAAATTTATGAGTACTGCATACTATTTTTTTATCGTAATTTCTGAAGAGAAAAAATTATTTCGGTTCCATTCTTAGGTACTGGTCTGAAAAATTTTGAAAAAGGGGGGAAGGAGGGGACATGAGACTGCTGTTTGTCAAACAACACAACGGGGTCTGGCTTATTCAACTTGGTTTTTGATGACTTCAATTGGAAGGTGGTTTGTTTAAAAGAGTCCCTGCCCCATGAAAATTGGAACTATTGGTGCACCATCTATGTAAGGATTTAATAATTATAAATTAACATTTTGGATTTATTAATTTAAGGATAAAGTGTTTTTAAAGGAATATCAAATGAAACCCTCTGTGCGATCTGCGATTATACTTACCCACTTGTTTTTATATACAAACTGCTATAAGGAAAATTGTAATAAAATAGTAAAAATTAAATCTGCATTAAATTCCATAAGTATCTTTTTTTTAAATCATTTTATCACTAACCTCAAAAAAGTAATGATATCAATGCAAAAACCCTTGACGGGTTAAAAGTTTCTGACGCAGCACTTTATCTTATGCTCTAAGAATTTTAAATATGGAACTTAAAAATACTGATATCAAATTTTGAGTGACGTTATGCTATTTCTTAAAAAATATATTTGTATTTATTTCATCATTTTATTTTTGTTTTATTTATAATCGCATGTTCAAAAGTTATGTTCAACATGAAAAGCTGCATAAAATTTTATTCGCTGTTGCTTTATCATTTACATCTCTCATAAATTCAAAATATGAGTTTTAAAAGATATGATATAAAATTTAAGTGACGCCTTGATGTGACTTTAAAAGGTTTGTTTTAAAATTCAATTTAAATTATTTTTGACTTGGTTAAAATATTTTTTTACATCTACACAATACTTTTAATTTTCCAATTCACTGTTAAATATATCACTTTCATTGAATCTATACTATGCATTGAAATGTATTTATTTCAATAAATTGATCCTTTCCTTCCAAACTATTCCTTTCCAAACTATCCTTTTTCATACATTTCATGTAGTTTGGACACAATGACGCAAAGAAACCATTTACATAAATCTTACTCACAATTTTGAATAGCGTGACACAAAAGATAAATCAATTTATTGAAATAAATACATTTCAATGCATAGTATAGATTCAATGAAAGTGATATATTTAACAGTGAATTGGAAAATTAAAAGTATTGTGTAGATGTAAAAAAATATTTTAACCAAGTCAAAAATAATTTAAATTGAATTTTAAAACAAACCTTTTAAAGTCACATCAAGGCGTCACTTAAATTTTATATCATATCTTTTAAAACTCATATTTTGAATTTATGAGAGATGTAAATGATAAAGCAACAGCGAATAAAATTTTATGCAGCTTTTCATGTTGAACATAACTTTTGCACATGCGATTATAAATAAAACAAAAATAAAATGATGAAATAAATACAAATATATTTTTTAAGAAATAGCATAACGTCACTCAAAATTTGATGTCAGTATTTTTAAGTTCCATATTTAAAATTCTTAGAGCATAAGATAAAGTGCTGAGTCAGAAACTTTTAACCCGTCAAGGGTTTTTGCATTGATATTGTTTACATCAATAAATGTCACATCCATGGATCAATATCACCTCCATGCTACAAGAATGGCATGGAGGTGACATATCTGAGATTAGGCCTAATATTTCCTAAACTATGCACAACATTGACATAATGCTACTTGGATACAAAATTAACTAAAAAAACTTAAAGCTACTTATCAGCCGAGTTCTGCTATTTTTAAAACTGACCTAATTAATTAGGCCATGGAGTTGACATCCAATTAAAGTACACTATGGTAATTAAAAGTTACAAAATTAAAACTAGATGAAATAACAACTTACCATGCTTCAGAAATATTTCATCCAACAAGTAGCTTCCTGTAGTTAATTTGCATTCCAAGTTCTAGATTATGCAGCCATCTAGTAACTTTTTAACTATAACTATAACTAATATGTCATGCAAGTAGGGCTGGGCGATGTCTAGAATTAAGTATCATGATAAATCGGCATCTTGATATCATGATATTCCGATATATTGATTTAGGAAAGTGACTCCCGGGGGGGGGGGGCAAAATGGTGGGCGGAGCACCGGAAGTGCAGAAAATGATTAAGCGGTCTCAGGCCTTTCCAACGATATGCCACATGACGGGTGTCGGCAAAATACAGGAAAGTGCCTCCCAGGGGGCAAAGTGGTGGGCGGAGCACCGGAAGTGCATAAAATGATTAAGCGGTCACAGGCCTTTACAGCAATATGTCACATGAGGGGTGACGGCAAAATTTAGAAAAAGGCACTCCCGCAGAGGGGGCAAGTGGAGAGAGGGACGCCGAAGGTGCATAACATGAATAAGCGGTTACAGAGCTTTCCATCGATGTGTCACATGACGGGTGTCGGCAAAATTTAGGAAAGCGCCCCCTGGGGGAAAAAGTGGTGGGCGGAGCGCCGAAATGCATAAAATGATTAAGCTGTCACAGGCTTTTTCAACGATATGTCACATGACGGGTGTCGGCAAAATTTAGGAAAGTGCCTCCCAGGGGGGCAAAGTGGTGGGCGGAGCACCGGAAGTGCATAAAATGATTAAGCGGTCACAGGCCTTTGCAACAATACGTCACATGAGAGGTGGCGGCAAAATTTAGAATAAGGCCCTCCTGCGGGGGGAGTGGGGAGAGGGACACCGAAGGCGCAAAACATGAATAAGCGGGCACAGGCCTTTCCAACGATATGTCACATGACGGATGTTGGCAAAATTTAGAAAAGTGCCCCACCCCCCAGATGTGGAAGTGGGCGGAGGGTCACCGGAGGTGCATAATATGAATAAGTGGTCACAGGCCTTTCCAACGATATGCCACATGAGGGGTCTCGGCCAAAGTAAGAAAAGTGGCCCTGGGGACCTGACTATATAATTATTATTTCTTTTGTCTAATTAAATCCACTGTTGCAAATAAAATGTTATATTTCATTTCTTTATCGCTCTGATTCACACATTGATTAATAACAAAGAGCAAATATTCATCAACACCGCTGAAACCTAAATACCGTAATAAAATGGAAGCCATGGTGCCTGTAGCATACAACGTATACGCTCAGATTCAGCTTATACCGTCTATACCGTAAAAAAAAAAATATATATCACCTGCTGTCAGCGATCGCATCGAAAACTGCATGTATGATATTTATCACCCACCGAAACCATCATTAGTATCATGAACACCGAATCCGAGGAGTCGGTATTTAATATTACGATTTAGGCTGGGAGGAATCGCACCGTTAATATCAAGAATACCGAAACCGAGGAATCGATATTTTTAATACCACGATTTAGACTTGAGAGAAGTCACTCCGTTAGTATCATAATAATCGGAACAGACGATTCGGTATTTAATACCACGGTTTAGACTGGAGGAATCTAGAGAACTCGAACCGAAGAAGCATTGCTTAATGTTGCGGTTTAATAAAGAACCATGAGAATCGCGGTTTACATCACGATTATGATATTTATGATATACCGTTTTGTAGGGTTTTTTAATATCGTTATCACGATTTGCATTTTATATCGATTTTATCGGTATATCGCCCAGCCCTACATGCAAGTAGCTATAATTCTAGGGACTGAAGTGTCTTGGTCTGTAAATTTTTTTAAATATAAATTTTCAAAATTTTCTTTTAAAAAGAAAATAAAGTATATCCATTTTTTAATTTAATACATTTTATACGTTTCTTTTCCTTTATCTTATGGGATACATTCATGTTATAAAGTAAAAACAGGAATGGATGGACATACCATAAAGGTGGCATTTAGTATGATTTAGTATGTATGGTGAAAGCGACTTCGGCGCTTGCCCTTTGGTCAAATCTGCTACTTCTCCCCTCTCCCTGTATTTTCATGGCCCTTTAAAAGTTTTAATAAAGGATTATAAGTCCTCTAAAATGTTATTGGAGTTTTTAATAGGTGCTTTTGGACCTGGATATGGAAAACTACGCCACAAGGTCTAATGCCCGAAATTTAATAAAAATTTATATTCAGGTAGTCCCTGTTATGAATTGGTGCTGATTAGTTTTTGGTGCAAATCACGCGACAGGTGGCGCTGCTATGCTGCATTTATCACGATTTGCGCAATAGCTCTATCTCAAAAACGATTTTCATCAAATATTTCTGCACGGATTTGTATCAAACTTCAGATTCAGTTAGACCAGTGGTTCCCAACCTTTTATTGGTCATGCCCCACCAAAGCATCTATAAAATTCTAATGGCCCCCCCTCCCCCTCACACTATAAATTATTGCTGTTAATTATTTAAAAGTGAACTCTATTCACATGGTGGAGGCGTAATAGAGCCACAGAGTAACAGGCGTAATAGAGTTCACAATAACTATTTATTTCACATTTTTTAACTTATCAAAGAGGTGATTCTTCTGTCAGAAATGTGTTTTTAACACAATTTTGTAAATGTACTGAGCCTTCGGCTCTGTGCCAAAAAGACTTTTGTTGTACTTTTCCAACTTCCCTCAATGTTAAAGAAAAGTGTTATACTGTCCTGTCTGCATTTTTATCTTCACAAAATATCTTGAAACGAGTCTTAGATTTAGCATTAAAATGAATAATATTCACATATTTTATAATTCATTTTTAAAACTTATTAAGAATTGGTGAAAAGGTTTTGACACAAAATTTTCTGCCGATGTATAACACAATACACAAGAAGCATTTCAAGATTTTCATCTCTATCAAATTTAAGAAGCCATTATTTTCCATCCCACCACGTTTTCTCTGTTAATCGGGGCATTGAAAACCAGAGTGGACTATCCCACATTTTTCTGAAAATTGAGTTTGAATTGTCAAAGCATTGTATGTCACACCATCTATGTATCCCAGATAGCATTTTTAATTTGCAGAAAATTTGCAGCAGTCTTGCTTTGAAGACCTGCAAAGTTGCAGCAAGCTCAGCATGACAAGACTGAAAGTTCATAACAAGACTGCAGCAAGATAAATCAAACGCCGAAGTCACCACACTTTGAACTTGCAGCTAACTTGTCGTGCAAGTTAAATTCATGCTGCATCAAATTTATTGCAAATAACGGCAAACAAGTAATAAAAAATACTGCGAAGTAGTAATCTTTCCACGCCCTACTATCTGTTTACAACTGTTACACTATAAGCTTAACCCCTTCTGTCCATAGATCCCATCAGGTCTATTGATACGAAAACACCGTCAGAAGGTGCAGGCATCCTTTTCATCACCATAAACAAGTTAAGGTAACATTTCCAATTTTCAATACAAGTCATTTTTAGTATTTGATAAGTACAGCGTTTAGAAAAAGCGGTGCCAACAGAATAAAATTTATGCAATTGCTGCGTATGTGCTGATTGTCTATTCTCTCAACAGAGGGATTTTTTGCTTTCGTCACTTTAGTGAATTAAAGACAGTCTTGCCATCAGTTTCACAACAAACTACTCATTCAAGTGGGGGATGGTATACCTTGCGGAAAATTTGCTGCGAATTTCTCAATTCAAATTTGTCACTGCAAGATAATGTCAGAAAAAATCAAACTTGCTGCAGAAATTCATGCCATCTGGGATAATATGGATTTTAATAATTTCGAAACTATTCAAGTGATAAGGCTTGTTTAACAGACAGCTCAACTTATTTTGTACATCAAGCTGACAGTGTAAAAGTGGATCCAGTGGCTTGGCCGCTCTCGCGCTGCCAATTTAATGCCCTATGATTCCTGAAGAAGTTTTATCTCATCTGGCTACTTTAAAAACTAGCTTAACCCTTAAATGCGCGATTTTTTATTTTGTTTCGAAAAAAATATATATGATTCACTGAAAGGTTTATTACACAGGAAAAATAATGAAAAAATTCAGATACATTTTTCATATAATACGTCAATCTTTTCTTCTGTTGCACATCTGCAATACAAGTAAAAACTACTCTCGTGTGGCAGTTTTGCGTTAAAATATTGCAAATTAGTAAATATTTTAACCCTTAACCGGAAACGTACATCTGTGAGATGTTTGCGTCTACATATCTGCCCTTAATATTTTCTCTCTCTGACATTCCAAACTTATTTTTATGCTGTTATATTAAAAAAATGGTCCTGTTAATGCATTACTATTAAAGATTAAATGTTTAAGTTCACTATTTGGTAAATTATTAAGTGTTCTGTTTGTGCACGGGGTTTTCACGTTTCCGGTTAAGGGTTAATAAGCATGTCTCCAAGTACCTTATTTTATATATTTATTTTATAAAGCTTAACCCTTTTATTCGCATGATAGAATACGCTCTAGAAATTACGTAGTCTAGAGAATCTCACTGTACACCAGAAAGTTTCAGTGGTTAATTTCGCTTTATTTAAATATGGAAAGTCTGTTATTATTTAAAGCAAATACTGCTATTTTAATTTTCTGGTGTGAATTAGGTATATACGAATAAAAAAGAACTATTAAATTCAAAACACTGTTGTTTGCATATATGCAAAGCTGCGCACTAAAGGGTTAAAAGAGTTTGACAAAAAGTTGCTGAAAATTTTTGAAAGCACTTTTCTCGAAATTGCAGTTGGTGAGGTTTGCCCACTCTGGTTCTCAACGCCTCAACTGTTTTCCATGTATTATCTGAATTTAAAATGTTTATGTCATCATATAAATTTATTCACTGCGTAAGATGAGCATAGATATTTACTATCTACCCATTTTATTTGTTTTTCTAATGCTTTTTAAGATTTATAAAGTTGGTAATATATCGTTTTGATATTTCATATATTTTTTAGGTTAAATATGTTCAAGACAGTTAGATTTATGCATTACTTTCAAGTAGTTTTATGTGTGAAAGTTTCTTCATGTGACATAGAGCAGAGCGAATAGAACTAAAAAGCTCATTCAATAAGTAATTGAAAGCGTGACGGAAAATTATAAAATTTAATTGTTACCAGAAAAATTATGGAGATTTTTGTGACTGAAAAAAAAAAAAAAGAAAAAGAAAAAAACAAAACAACTGTCAAACTATTTTTAAAGATTCTTCGTATACTTATTCTGGTGCAGATTCTATTTTAAGCATTTGTTCAAGATATATTTTTTAATTTAATTAAAAAAAAACTTATTTTTTAAATTTTGCTTGTACTTCCATTTATTTTTAGTCTCCAACATTTCTTTTAAAAGATAAAAAAAAAAAAAAAGACAAAAGGAAATTGATAGCAAACGTGCGAGTGAGAAATTTCAAATTGTCCCCCAGTGGGGCATACGCCCCACGTTGGGAACCACTGAATTAGACGTTGACATAAGTTGTTGCTGATTAGGTTTTGATGTAAATCACTCAACAGGTGGCGCTTCTATGCTACATTTTGTAGCATTTACACGATTTTAGCGATAGTCATATCTCAAGAGCTAGTGAACGGAATTTCATGTCTTTAGAATCCTCATGGTGGGCCTAGATTGCTATTTAATTTTGGCACTGCGATAGCGAATTCTGAAGTTTTAACATGTATGAGATAGGAGAAAGTTTTGTGATTGGCACATTTGACTAGCTTATTTTTGTCATATTCAGAAGGAAAGATCTTTTTATTCTTGAAACACTACTGTTTCTTGGATTTTCCAACAACTAATGGTGTTACATTTTCACTCCGTCTAAATTTCTGTATAACGAAATAGTCAATCGCAGTTTTGGTAGTTTCTCCCCATGGTAGTTTTCACTCTTTACTGTCTTTTCGGCATTGAAAACGTTTTTGCTAGAAAAGTCTTACATCACAGGCGGCAATATGTTGTTCTCTGGCCACTCTTGAACTGTCTTAGAATCGACTCTAGGCACTGAGTTCCATATGTAACAGGAGTTCTCAGTCGGCGTTCAGAAGTTTGCAAGGCAAATGGCCGAAACTAAGGGGGGGGGGCAGAGGGGGAACGTGCCCCGATAGCCAGAACGAAGGGGTGTCAAAGGAAGGATTATACCTTTGAAATGGATCATTTTCTTCTGATGGACTGAAGGCTTCCATTATTATGAAACAACCATTATAAATGAAGTGTTAGGTGAAGATGGAAGAGCAGTCGTAAAAAGTTAGAACTCTGATTTTCTGATCAGAATTGAAAAAAAAAAAATGGCCATAATTAAAAAAAAAATTATGGCCATTTTTTTTCCTATTCTGACCAGAAAATCAGAGTTCTAACTTTTCGACTGCTCTTTCATCTTCACCTAACACTTCATTTATAATAGCTGTTTCATAATAATGGAAGCCATTAGTCCATCAGAAGAAAATAACTCAGTTAAAGCAGAAACTCGGTTAATCGGGGCTGTACTGTATATTTCATTTTAAAAGGGATCTTTAGAATATTTTTGTTGGTGTTCAGAAGGCAGACATGACCCCCCCCCCCCGGACCTCTCCCCTGGATCCGCCATTGTAGATTACGTAGTTCAGTATTACAAATTTCAAATTTTAAAATAAGTCGGCTATTAGAAAATTAGTAAAATTCTCTTCGTAAATATACTTTGCAGAGGAGGGGGTGGGGGGGGGGGTGCCAAAATCCGTGTTTGCCTCGGGTGCAAAAAAGGCTAGTTTCGCCCCTGAATGAAGCATTCAAGGCAAAGGTAAAAAATACTCCATGTTATTAGAGAGTGTTTTAGTTTAAATTAAATTTTAGCTAAATAGTGGCGTGTAATAAAGGTACTATTGGCTGGCTATGGATGGTAACTGCTGAAATCAATTTTTAAAATGTTTTATGCGTTTTCTAAAATGTTTACTTAGTTATCTTATTTACCTTATTTTTCTAAATAACGAAGTTTTGTTCAGGAAGTGTTGGAAAGTATTTCATAATCTACGCTTAACGCACGATTTTTTCTTTCTTGTTTGATTTATATTGATCATAACTTTATTATTTTATGTTTGATCCTTTATACTTCAACACGAGTAGATTGAAAGAATTTCTATTTTATCATCTGAGTTGTAATTTAAGGTAGGTCATGTTTATTATAAGAATGTCTTTAGGTTGATTTATCATTATGTACTCTCATGAGTCCGGGTGGGGAGTGTGTGGAGAATTACGTTTTAACGCCGATTGAGCGATGAATGGATGGCGGTAGCTCTATTGTTTACGAGGGATTGTTCGCCTCCTGGGCTCATCTCTCTGTATGAGTAGGTGTGTTGATAGAATGATTTTTAAGAACATGTTTTCGCATTTAACTGTACATGAATGTATTATAGTTTAATATAGTTGTAAATATGTCTTTCAATCAAAGGAAATAGAAGAAATGATATACCGTTTTGAATTAATTTAGTAAGTGTCAATTGATCTAAATTAAGATAGCGACTGCTAATAAAGAAATCCACTTAACCAGAACCGCTACTAACAGGGATACAGCTATTGTGGAAATCGTGAAAATACAGTAAAGCAGCGCTACCTGTTGAGCGATTTGAACCAAAAACTAAACAGCACTAATTTATATCAGGGACTAATTGAATATGAAGTTTGATCTAAATTCGTGCATTAGAACTTCAGATAGAGCTATTGCGGTAATCATGAATAATGCAACATAGCAGCGTCACGTGTTGGGGGATTTTCATCAAAAAGTAGTTAGTATTAAATTATACAAAGGACTTCTAAATCGGAAGTTTTATGAAAATCCATGCATTAGTTCTTTAGATATAGCTATTACAGAAATCGTGAAAAATGCAGCATAGCAGTGCCACCTGTTGGGCAATTTACATAAAAAAGTAATCAGCACCAGTTTATATCAAGGTCTAATTGAATCTAAAGTTTTGTGAAATTCCGTGCATTTGTTCTTGAGATAGAGCGCCCACAAAATTTTTGTCTCATAGAGATAGAGTGACAAATAGACTCACAGACATACATTTTCTGAAAAGCATCAAATCATGTTCAGGACCTTCTAAAGCGTATAAATCCATCGAAAACCGGAAGCCGAAATTTTTAACGAATCCAATACTTTCTTCTTGTAAAAATGGAAGAAAGTAAAAATTGGACAGAGCTTACAGCTTAACAATTTTAAAGATTTTCAACTTTAATGTTTGGCGAGTTGGGTTAGAGGGGTGGGGGCAAAAGGGAGGGAAACGAAAATTTCGGGAGGGGTGGGGGGTGGAAGGACGAATATCCGCAGAAACGCAGTAGTCTGTCACCTCTTACCAATATCATTCTACAGTATTTAAACATATACAGGAGATCTGTTTTGCTATTGCACGAATGTTCTCTCCCTCTCAAAAAGAAGGAAAAAAAACTTTCCTAAATGATTTTTTTTTTCTGGAAGAGATCCTCCCATTCTGCGACATTGTTGCCGTGTCGCCGCGATTCTGCCACGGGAGTAATTAGTAATAGCGTTGATAATTTTAAAACGAGTAAATTATTTCTTAATAAACTCCTTTGTGACGAGCGTCTTTTACATTCCTTTTTATTTATTTGGCACCAGTTTTACCAATTATAATTTTCGGATTATTTAATCGCTTAAAATCCGTGATTTGATAAGGCGAAGATTTCTGTTTTAAAATACTGGTGTTCAAATTCAAGGATTTCATGCACTCTAAACGGCATGTATACCGTATATTACGTGCCTCTCGCCACAAAGGGGTCAAGAGAATGGTATAAAATTGTATCAATGAATATGAAATGCATAAGAAAAAAATACTAGTATTACCAGTTTGTTTTTAATGAAAATCAAGATATATTTCTCCTTAAAAAATTACAAAATCGTTTTACAAAAACACATATGTGCTACTGCACAAATGCACCAACTTTTATATTACATATTTGCCCTTTGCCTGTAGAACTGAAAAGTCTTTTCAAGATTGAGTCAAGAGTTTTTTGGAATTTTTGCAGCCTGGTTAGTATTTCCGTACTTCAAAATTTATGTCTCACGCATGCGCAATCCAATTCCTGCGCATAAGAGCTCATTTGGTAGAAATTATATCATATTTGACATTCGTTATCAGTCTCCCTGCTCAACAAACTTGAAACTTTCTTACATATTTTCTCACTCTTTTTTAAACGTAAAGGCATAAAATTTGCAGGGCTGACTATTAAAGTGATTTGGAAACGAAAGACGTTTTTATTTTTTGATAAATTAATTATTTATCGAGTTGTAAACGATTCTGGTCATCAATTTATTTATTTATTATAATTTATTTATGCGTAACGTTTGTTATGTCGTTAAATTTATAATTTTTGCTATTAAATGGCTTCCTGCACACTTCTATATAGAATACCACAACCACCAGTGAACTTTACAAATGTTCAGCATACGAAACAATACATTTATGAGGCTACCATTGGGGACTATTTTTTAATTCATCTCGCACTACTTTCTCAAATAAAAATATTTCACATGTACTTTGACACATGTGCCAGAAAAATGTACTACAAAATTTATTTTTTCAAGAATAGTGGTGCGAATAAAATATAAAAATGTCGCCCGTGGTAGCCCTGCATTTACAGCTATTAACTTCTCTTCATTTTTTTACAAAGTTTTTTTTTCCTTGCATATTTAATTTCTAAACATCGGTAACATAATTAAGTTAACAGGAAGCCATTTAACAGCAAAAATTGTAAATTTAACGATATAACAAATGCAACAACATAAATACAGTGTAATAAACAAACAAATTGTCAAATATCTCGAAAACGGCTGATTTGCAACGGGTAGTTCCATTAAGGGTCCTGTCCCTGCCGACGAAGACACTCACGAGCTAATGCTAATCCTATGGGGAGGGATTCTTCTAATATCTCGTTTGCATTTCGACATTTTTAAATAATTTTTTTTTGCATTGGATAGCCGAGGTCCGTCTCTACAGCGCACCTTGGTTACTTTTTTGATTTTAGTCGCAGATATTTTTAATAAAGTTACTTTCATTTTCAAAACCGGTTCTGAAAATGAAAGTGTCATTCTAAAAAATATCTGCAACCAAAATCGAAAAAGTAACCAAGGTGCGCTGTAGAGACGGACCTCGGCTATCCAATGCAAAAAAAAAATTATTTAAAAATGCCGAAATGCAAACGAGATATTAGAAAAATCCCTCTCCATAGGATTAGCATTAGCTCGTGAGTGTCTTCGCCGGCAGGGACAGGACCCTTAAGTTTTTTACTCCCCACAACGAGATCTTTCCAATGATACCTTTCTTGTTAGAATCGGCGCGTAACACTTCTTGCACTTCCCTAGTGAGAGGCACTGTGTTGTGATTAATGGAGTACTGTTCAACGTTACCAAAAAGCAAAAAAGCTCCAGTAAACGTGGAATAGCGGCAGAGTATAGTCTTTCTCAAAGCACATCAATTCCCCACCCCCCACTCCAACTTAGACTTCTGAATAATCGCTACTGAAACGCTTTCCAATAAGGAAAATCTTTTGACTCTATCTGATAGTTAGTTCAACTTGATATCTTGACATGAAAGATATCCTTATATCCCATTCAGACTGCAGTATTTTAATTTTATTGATAAAGGTTTATTACGATATTTAGACTTTAATTTTAGTTGAAAGAGTGTAAACTCATCGATTTAAGTTTTTTGATTTAAGGACATTATTAAATCGCTCTTTAAATGCATGAAAAGTCAAGCCTGATTCCGGGCCGACCACTTCAATGACTTAAGCTAAGAATCCTTAACTCTCTTAGTCTGAACGCGATATTATTGATCAATCTATCGAAAAAGCTTTTTCAGTTCTTAGAAGTTTTCTAAATGAAATCTAGCGGCAATCAGACAACAGTTGAGCAAAGAAACAGTTTCACTTGGCAGTCTACAAACGCTGAAGTACAAAGATGCAGTCCCTAAACACGAAATATTGCAGTGAAGACGCGGATGAACAGAATATTTCTCTATTTTTCCTTTGTCACATATTTTTCTTCGTATTTTTCCTCATTCTTTTCAGTCTTCATTTTCCTGAAAAATAAAAAAAGTAAATAAAATAATGAAATAAATTCTTGGGTTTTAGATTATAGTTGAACAAAATTTTTCCAACAGATTGAAGAGTATAAAGGTCAAGCTTCAAACTTGGGACATTGGCTTCACACGTCATTGCTCTGGCAATTGATGAGCTATACAGACTTCACTCATAGATATAGTAAAATAACATAGATATAGTAAATAGTTATTTTACTATATCTATAACTTCACCCCGTCGCGCGTCGGGAAATTTCGTTCAACTATAACCTCCACCCAATAATTCAGTAATTTATAACTCTAGAACTTTAATCCTAAAATAACACAAATATATTTTTCGAACAAATCTCACACACTAGGGTCTACAAAATCCCAAAACGTTTTTTGGCTATTTTTTTAAATGATAAAACCTAATTGTGTTAGTTTTATATAGGCTAAACAATAGGAAAATAGATAAAAAAAAAAACACAGGCAAAAATATATATTTGAGAAAAATATCTGTATTAATCCTAGAACGACACTCATGCATTTTTTCGAACAAATCTGACACACTGGGGTTCTACAAAACCCAAAAGGTTTTTCGGATAATTTTTTTTTAATTTATAAAAGCATAATTGTTTAGTTTTATATAGACTAAACGATAGAAAAAAGGTGAAAAAAAAACCCCCAAGAAGTAAAAACTACATTCATTTCTTGTATCTCTCCAACTCTCCGCATCCAGTTATCCGAAAGTTCGCAGTGATTCCAAACGATATTGAAGGTGTCGAATAGCTGTCAATCCACTGGAACAATAAGGGCACCTTTATACTCGAAGTGTGAGTGGTCGTCAGAAATTGTGGGGTTTTTTGTTACCCCAGAATGCCATTCATTCTAGGAATTGACAAAATAAAAACTCGTGGAGTTTGTCAGACCCCAGTGTGTCATTCCAGTAATCGACGGAATAAAAACTCGTGGGGTTTATGAGATCCCAGTGTGTCATTCTAGAAATTGACAAAATAAAAACTTGTGGGGTTTGTGATATCCCAGTGTGTCAGCCCAGGAATTGACAAAATAAAAACTCGTGAGGTTTGTGAGACCCCAGTGTGTCATTCTAGAAATCGACGAAATAAAAACTTGTGGGGTGTGTGAGATCCCAGTGCGTCATTCTAGAAATTGACAAAATAAAAACTTGTGGGGTTTGTGATATCCAAGTGTGTCAGTCCAGGAATTGACAAAATAAAAACTCGTGGTGTTTGTGAGACCCCAGTGTCATATACTAGAAATCGACGAAATAAAAACTTGTGGGGTATGTGAGATCCCAGTGTGCCATTCTAGAAACTGACAAAATAAAACCTTGTGGGGTTTGTGAGATCCCAGTGTGTCAGTCTAGGAATTGACAAAATAAAAACTCGTGGGGTTTGTGAGACCCCAGTCTGTCATTCTAGAAATTGACAAAATAAAAACCCATGGCGTTTGTGAGAACTCAGTGTGTCAGTCTAGGGTTAATGTTTTTGTTTACACGGAAAGAAATAAACTGAGTGGTAGGGATTTAAAACTTTAGCAGTCGAATAGTATGCCGACAGTAAAATGCATTTTTTTAGAGATAAATTCGAAAAGAAACAAGTCGGAAATTTTACGTCAAAAGTGACAAATGAGGTACGTTCGTACTATAAATAGTCTTATAAATATTCAGATCTTGGTTCAATAGCTGTTGCACTCTTATGCAAAAATGGATGAATACAAAATTTATGACGATTATTTATATTAAATTCAGTAATACAGAAATAACAGGATTCCATCTTAAATAGGACCACCATGGCAACCTACAATCATTACCTATCATGGGATATCATTGAAGTAATTACGCATGATAGGATTTAATAGAATGAAGAAAACTTTTATTAACATATTTTTAAGTTTTGATTCGATTTTCACAAAATTTGAATTGACTTTACAAAATTCTGCAACAATTATAGACATTAAATTTCAAATCATTCGGTTGGGTAGTTTTTGCGCTGTTACATGCGGACAGACGGACAGACAGACAAACGGGCGGACCAGACGACGACTATAGGTGCTACGCATTTGTGTAATTACGAACGTATCTAAAAAAACCGCAGGTTTTCAGGGGTGGAAATAAACCCGGGGATTTTGGAGAATAAACTCGGAATTTTGCGAAACATTGGAAATATTGAGGTAATAAACGATTATTCAGTTGAAGTTAGGGCAAATACATGAAATATGTCAAATATGATATTTGTAGATAGCGCATAAATCAATTTTAATTCATGATTCCTTGCTCCTGTTCGTTGCTATCGTTTATCCTCTTCAATACATTCTTCAAAAGAGGGTAGTTTGGCACATTTATAGTTGTTTGGCCCTTTGTTTCGTCATCATTTACTAGTTTTTAATATTTCCCAGCAAAGCAACTGATTTTAAAAGCTTTTTTATTGTTATGTATGTTCTGTTTCATACTAAGATTTATGAGTTTTTAAATTAATAGTAATGGATTAACAAGGTCTTTAAAAAAATAATTGTTGAAATTAAATGATCTAATTATTGCAATATGTTAAAATGATATGCTTCATTTTAATTACAATTATCTTGAATATATTTTTTATATAAATGCCTTGCCTAAATAAACATGCAATAAAAAAATCCATGTTTAAGGCTTTCTGGAAATTTTCAAAATTCTCATTCCGAACCTTCGGTTTTATCTCCCTTTTTCAACGCTACTGTTAGGCCGAGACTTATCCGCTTATATAGTCGCTTAAACGGCGAACTAACCGCGGACCTTATAAACTAAACTTTGTAAATGAGGGGCTCACAACTATAGTACACTGTAAAAAAAGATGTAATTCTACAGATGTAAAGTTACAGAAATCTGTATGCTTACTAAAATTTTATCTGTACACTGTACAAAAAAAGATGTAAATCTACAAAACTAGTTTTTGTAAAGCTACAGAAATCTGTAGCTTTCATGGGCAAAATCATGGACAAAAGAGTCTACTAAAATTACAATAATCTTACTAAAATTTTATCTGGGTTGTAGTTACATGAGAAGTTCTAGGCATCCCAGTTTCATAAAAATTTCTTAGTACCTAACAGATTTTTTGATTTACGGTGCAAACGTGTATCTGTTACATGGGTTTTTGTTGTTGCCGTTACATAAAAAGTTCTAGGCATCCCAGTAGAAGATTCTTAGTAACTTTATAGATTTTTCTTTTACAGTGTAGAACAAATCAATTTTGAAAAAAAAAAAAAAAAGATACTCCATTTAGAAGGTTCATAAAATCTTTTTTATTCCCTTCCACAGTGAACCAAGTCTGTAAACAGATGCCTTATATGGGAAGTATATGAGGAACAGGCTTGGTTCACTATGGGAGTAGATAAAACAGATTTTATGTACCTTCTAAATGGACTATCTCATTTTTTTCAAAATGGACTTGATCGACTATGGTTGTAAAAAACCCTCA
This sequence comes from Maratus speciosus, assembly GCA_963932465.1. Taxonomy (NCBI): domain Eukaryota; kingdom Metazoa; phylum Arthropoda; class Arachnida; order Araneae; family Salticidae; genus Maratus; species Maratus speciosus. The sequence continues at coordinate 176,005,207 of OZ010799.1, read as the reverse complement.
AATGACAACTAGCAGTCAGTAGTTCAAGAAGAAAAATTATAAATAACTGCCGGAAGCAAAAAGTATATGTCACCGTCAGCGGTTAGGCGGCAGACAAAGTGTTAATCATAGCAAATAAATCTAAAAGTATCTCAAAATTTTGCGCAAAACTGAGGAGAGGTAGATAACAACGATATTTACATTTTCAAGTAAACGTACTGTTGCTAATTTTACGACAAACATGGTTTTTCTTAAACTTTGTCCTAACAGTGCCAAAATTAAAATAGAATTTTTACCGCTAATATGTATAATTGTTCTTTTAACTTGTCTCATATTATCATTATGAAATATCTTGCATTTGCAATAAAGTGACGAAAACCAACTGACTAAAATACGACATGTGCCTATTGCAAAAAATTAAAGCCCATCAAGCAAACGGTTAAGCAGCATTCGAAATCCTTGTCTGATAAACCGAGAATGCTAAAAAACTGATCTGATCTATTGCTGAAAATGTCGGTTTATTCCTAGAAAACTGGGATTTTCTCCCCGGGTTTGGACTAGAAAAAAATTAATGATTAGAGTTGCTGCGGAATTGGAGATCGATTAGAGTCCCAAAGATTAGGTACAAATTATAGCAAGCGAATCAGCTATGATATCTGCTAACCAGTAGGGGCTTATTGAGACAAGTGAGTTTCATTTTTAGGTGCGTTCGTAATTATATAAATACGTAGCACCTATAGTCGTCGTTCAGTCCGTCCGTCCGTCTGTCCGCATGTAACAGAGCAAAAACCATCCAACCGAATGGTCTGAAATTTCAAATATATGATTGTTGCAAAATTTTGTCGCGCCATTTCAAATTTTATGAAAATCGGATGTATAGTTTAATTACAGGGACAGTCAAAAGTTTTTCTTTACATTACGGCCAATGGGAAAAATTATTGAAAGTGCATTTTAATGATATTAGAGCCTTCCGAATGATCTGAAATTTTAAAGATATAACTGTTGCAAAATTTTGTCGAGACATTTCAAATTTTAGGAAAATCGGATGTATAGTTTAATTACAGGGACAGTCAAAAGTTTTTCTTTATATTACGGCCAATGGGAAAAATTATTGCAAGTGCATTTTAATGATATTAGAGCCTTCCGAATGATCTGAAATTTTAAAGATATAACTGTTGCAAAATTTTGTCGAGCCATTTCAAATTTTAGGAAAATCGGATGCATAGTTTAATTACAGGGACAGTCAAAAGTTTTTCTTTACATTACGGCCAATGGGAAAAATTATTGCAAGTGCATTTTAATGATATTACAGCCTTCCGAATGGTCTGAAATTTTAAAGATATAATTGTTGCAAAGTTTTGTTGAGCTATTTCAAATTTTAGGAAAATCGGATGTATAGTTTAATTACAGGGACAGTCAAAAGTGTTCCGTTACATTACGGGGAATGGGAAAAAATTATTGGAAGTGCATTTTAATGATGTATCAGACTATGCGCTTTATGAAGTGCAAAAAAGTATACATTCAGTACAATATGGGGTGCAAAAAATAATTATAAAACTAGTTATAGTACGAACGCACCTCATTTGCCACGTTTGACGAGCAATTTCCAACTTGTTTAATTCTGTCGCTGCTATAAAGCATATTTCCACAGAAAAGCATGACAGGAAATGAACAGATAGCGTTGTGTGCCAACACTTAGAATTGGCGCACTGGACCCATCGTCTGTTCTTTTTCTAAATTCGCTTCATTTTTTTAAACATCGATTTCTTTCTATGATGGACCATCAAAACATATTGCATATAACACGTCCGTTGTTTCTGGCACATGGATCTCGCTTGCGAGAATCGCCAACGCTGCACAGTGGGACGTTTTGATGATATGGACAAAATTATTTTTTCCGATTATCTTGGAATTTGACAAAACCGCATGTACTGGTAGCTGAATGTATGTATTTTCGAGATTCGTACGAGTTTTGTCGAAAAAAATCAGAGGTGTTGATTAATTATGACAGTAAAGAAATCCTTTGCACAGTTGGTTTGAGGGAGTTTCAAAAGTTGCACTAGCTTCCTCTAAGTTTGAAAGCACGTCGTGACTATTCTGTTTTATTTGAAAGCACGAGTTTTCTGAACATATGTCATAGATAGGTTTGTCAAGGTCAGATTTAATCCATTTTTGTTTGAAAATAAGCGATATTAATCCCGCTTAACCTTTTTTTTCAAAGGTTGTAATTCTGGATGATCTTCTTGATGTTGCTTACAAATTTCATCTTGACTTTTAACATATTATTAAGATTATTCAGAAATAAGTATTTTTTAAAATCAAAGTGCCATTCCTAAAGTATTGGAAAATTAAAAAAACTCCTGCAGATATCTACAGATCATTAAGTTCTTATTAATAAACAAGCATCATATTAACTTGCAGTGCATGTATGTATGTTTAGTTCAAACCTTCCTAGTCAAATTTAAATGATTTTTAATTATCCGATTGGGCCGAAAGAGCGAAAATATGTGTAATTTGAATGACAATACAATATTATTATAATTTAAAGAACATAGAAGTTTGTTTAGAATACTGTTTCTACACGGCTTCACAAAAATTTAGATTAAAACTTGCAAGTAAACTTTAAACCAATTTAAAAATTTTGATTGAGCTAAAACTTTGCTCAGGATATGTTGTTCTGATGACAATGCAATATTATTATAATTTATGGAACGTAGCAGTTACGCTTTTTTTACAGGGCCATATAAAAGATTAGTTCAAATCTTGCAAGAGAATTTTAAACCACTTTCAATTATCTGATTGAGCTGAAACTTTGCCTACATGTGTTTTCCCGATGACAATTCTATTAAATTATAATTTGACGAACGTAAAAATTATGCATTTGTTACAGGGCCACACAAAAGATCGCGGAAAGGTGGTTTCTAAAAAGCAGAAATTTTAATTAAATTTCAACAAAATTACTATAGGTTATTGAGATACAGAATAGCATTTTTTAAACTGAAAACAAAGTGCGTAGCAGTTGCATTTCTTTTACAGGGACACATAGAACTTTCGAATACATTAGCGTCTATATGCAGAAATTTTATTTCAAATTGAATAAAATTTATATAGGTTATTTATTCGCTGAACGGTATTTTTTCAACCGAAAATAATTTTGGTAGCATTTATATGTTTTACAGGGTACCACAAAACATTAAAAATAATTTAATATGATTTTATTTAAAAAATTTAATTTTTCAGGATGACTACACAAATTTGTCGAACAATTCTGAGTAGACACACACACACACACAAAAAGAATATTATCTTACATGTGCGCATTAAATTGTTTTTTACTTAATCGTATAATAAGTATGTTTAACGCATTATACAGGGTGCCCACTAAAGTCCTTCACTTCCCACGCTCTTAATTACCGAACGGTTGCAGCTACAGTCATAAAAGAGATGTCTAGGTATAGTAAAGTGGCTATGTGCTACCAGATGAGACTGCTTCCAGCGCCACCTGGTTCAAAACAGCTGAGTTAATATTCCTATCTCGAAAACGAGATTCATATTCAGAACGAGATTCATTTAGCATTCACGTTCACAAGGTGTCGTCATTCACTTTTATCCCATATTTTGAACAATTTTCGCGATAGGAACGCTAATGCCGTCATTTTGTACCAGGTGGCGCTGTATACGGTCTCATCTAGTAACGCATGGCCTCTTTGCTATACATAGACACCCCGTTTATGAATATAGATGCAGTCGTTCGGCAGTTAAGAGGGTGGTAAGGACTTTAGTGGGCACCCTGTATTTTTATTTTAAGACATTGTTGCTAAATAACCAAATATTTATGACTTTGAGTATTTTATTAGTGATGCATTAAAAGAAACAGCAAAAACTAATTAAACTTCAACGAAATAATTTTGTCCACTTAGATTGTCAAAACGTCACTCTGTGCGCCGCTGAGAATATACGTGAGTTATTTTTGAAAATGTTTGAGAAGCCATACGACGTCGATATAAGGCACTACGAATAGTTATAAATTTAAATATATTTTACGGAACAATTATTTTTTGCTTATCAGTTGTTATACTATTATGTTTTGCCTGATAAAGTGTTTTATTCTACATTTTGTGCTGTGTTATTTATGTTATGTCCCTTCTATCTCCTGAAGATATGTCTGGTCATATCACTAATAAGCTCAGATAGTCGATGGGCTATCACAATGGTCACAGCCACAACAGTGGCCAAAGATAACATTTTATTTCATCACATTATGACTCTCATGTGACTGCCATTTAATGACCCCAGTTTGTTGTCTCCGTGACTGAGTTTTCAGTCATTTGCAACTTGTCACAAAATGGTATATGTCGACTACACAGTGAAGTGGTGGATACGAATAATCTTTTCCGTCAGGGACGTCAGAAATGACAATGCGAAAAATAACAGTTGCATTTGGGTCACTATGCATTTACGTTTTTGTCACATTTGGGTTACGTTGCTTAGGCATTAACCCATGTGAATATGGCTTCATATCGATGCTTTCTAACTCCTTTTTAAGTGGAGAAAAAGTAGATTTTACAATTAAGAATCCGACTTAGTGCCACTTATTATGCAATATAATAAAAAATTACCTTCCAATATTTTCTGCTTGCTTCAGGGTGTCTGTAAAAGGTTCGTTGTTGGTTTCTGGAAGAAGGAAGATAAGAAAGCCACTGGATATGGACAATGAGGAATACAAAATATCAGGCAAACTAGTGAAAGTTCCAGCACCCTACAAATTGAATTTAAAATTTTAGATGTACGAAAATATTCACAAAAATATCAAATAGATTATACTGTAAAAAATTTGCATAATTTTTTATTAACATAGAAGAAAGTTAGTTCATTGATTTACAAGATAATGCAGTTAACCTAGTAGTTACCAACAACTATAGTAAACTTTCCTTTATGTTTACAAAGCTTTAAGCAAAAAACCAATAGATTTCAGAAATTAAAAGACCGCAAACGGATAATTTTATTTCAAAAACGTTTCCGCAAAGTCGGAAATCTATTGTTATCTGAGGCTTCTAATTGACCATCATCATTGTATTAGCCCCTTTATAAAAATAAAAAATTCCCTTCGAATAAATGACAAGTAGTCCATAAATGTAAGCAATGAATCAAAAGTTAATTTTTAACAAAATGGCTTCAATGAGAGGGAAAAAAAAGCACATTGCGTTTTATGGCTTCATGAAACTAGATCGCCCATCTCTGTTTGACGGGAGTTTAGACTTTGTTGTGGAAGCAATCCTGCAGATGTCAAGAGTAATTGTAATGCAATGGTATGAAAAATTTAAAGAAACTGGTAATCACACGAGTTGTAATTTTATAACTGGGTAAAAAAGTGTCCAGATAAGGATTCGAGCGAGGGACCTTTGGTTAAGTTGCCAATCAGCTATCTTGGACAAATCTCGCGGACACACAATTCATCCAGAAACCATATTGACTATGACATCTGGTCTGATATCTGAATCTTCCCAACAGAATGAATCGCAGGTAATGGAACTCTACTTGCGATTTGTTTTGTTGACCTGATTCAGATATCAGACCAGGTGTCATAATCAATAAGGTTTCTGGGTGAATTTTTTGCCACATTTGTCCAGGATAGCTCAGTTGGCAAAGCATTGGCAGCGTCAAACAAAAAATCCCTAGTTTGAATCTTGGCCTGGACACCTTTTCACACAGTTGGAAAATTACAGCCCGTGTGATTTATTTGCCAATTAGATAAATTGCGTTAAAATTAATCAAGTGAAACTGGTAATGTTGGGGATTTTCCAAGAAGTGGTAGGTCTAAGGCGAGAGTTTGATATTTTCCAAGCTATAAAAGGGGCTCTTGTTATAATTTACTAACATAATTGATTTTATTACAAATTTGATTATTGTATATACAATTTACAAAGATAAATAAATGTCAAAGTGTAATAGTTTTTGCGCAGTAAATTTTTGTAATCAGGGAAACACTTTATGTTCAATCTTTATACAGACTTTTATCTTAAAATTAGATTTTTAAAGTTTTGCTTTAACGCAAAACACCATATCGCAAATGCGATGCATGCAATACAATTTGGAGAATTTCTCAACCACATGAGAACTGTTTAGGCTTGAAATCGGACCCAGAATCTTTCGACTTAAATTGCCAATACTCTTCCAATTGAGCTACCTGGAATGATAACAGGCTGACATGACTTATTCTGCTGAGCCCTTTGCATGGCAGATCAAATCTCATTGCCAAAAGGTTGTTTGAGTAAATTATGTCAACAAATTATCACTCCAGGTAACTCGATTGGAAGAGCATTGACAATTTAAGTCAAACAGTTCCGGGTTCGATTTCAGGCCTGAACACTTTTCAATCAGTTGGAAATTTTAGGTAGATTTCGTATGAAATACTACCTATTGGGATCGTTCCTATGTTGGAATTTCTGAAAAATTTTTGCAGATCTACACCGATCATGACTTCTAGAACCCAAAACCACCCTCAGTAAAAAAGTTTATCTATCTATCTATCTATCTATCTATCTATCTATCTATCTATCTATCTATCTATCTATCTATCTATCTATCTATCTATATATATATATCACTTTCTTCTGGACACGGTAACTTCCACAATTCTGCACAAATCTCTTCCAAACTGATACATAAAATCAAGAGACATAAAATCTCGGTCAAGTTCGTTAATGGGCAAAATCGGACCAAGGGGATGGAAATAGGGAGGGGTTTTGTGAAAAACGAAAAAACTTCATAACTTCTTAATTTTTGTACACATCAAATCAGTTTAAAGTTTTTATTACTTCTAAAAATAAGGCCAAAAATTTATGTATCACAGATTTTTGATAAAATTAAAAATGGGCTCAAGAGGGGCAAAAAATAGGGTTTTTGGGAGAAAAAAAATTCCTAACTTCGTCAATTCTCAAGATATCAAATCCAATTAATTTTATTATACATCTCCTTAATATTATCTGCAACTTTTATATTCACAAGTTTTTGATAGAACTAATTCGTACCGCAAAAAAAAAAAAAAAAAAAAAAATAACTACAACAAAAAAGAGGGGTTGAAGAAGAAAAATTTCCATAACTCCGTCAATTCGCAAGATATAGAATCGCCATGAATTTATCGTATATCTTCTTAATATTGTCTTCAACATTTATATAGACAAGTCTTTGATAGAACCAATTCTTACAGCAAAAACAAATTAAAAATACATTGCGGTTGAAGAAAAAATCATCTTATTAAGGGTGTATTCAAATCCAAACTCCTTATTTTCTTACTCATTTTGTAAATTCATTTTTGCTCTCAAACGCGTCCAATTGGTAGATTCTCTTATTCAGAAGTTATATAATGTACCGTAATGATCGATTTTTTGATAGAGGCAGAATATATTTCAAAAAATGATGTCAAAGTGGGCATTTTGAACAGAATTTCCCGAAGCAATTGTGTTAGAAACGAAAAACATTGCCCTACTGAGAAAATAATTGTTTATTAATCAAGTTTTAATTAATTGAAAGAAAAATAAAAACACATGTCGCTTATAAATCTTTTCAAAAATCACGTCAGCAAGTTTCATATTTTTTCTATTAAAAATGAATCTGAAAATGTGCCAGAAAATTTCGAGTTGTTGAGCATGGAAAAGTATTTTTTTTAATACCGCCTTAACATGATTCTGATAAAACCAGCTATTATATAAAAATGAAATAAAAACTCGTCAAAAGCGGCCAGATAAAACTGTTAAAGTGGATTTATATCTAATCATGATTTAGTTTTTGTTGGTGAAATGAGTATACTTAAGGGGTCTTGTACCTTTTAAACGCGTTGAAAATGAACGAAAAACTTGAAAGTTTGAATTAGTCTATCTTCAAAGCCTTTTTATGTATAGACATGAAATTTTGGGTATTGATTAAACAGATTGTGCTTTGTAATATGCTACCATTAGAAATTTATTAACCCTTTACAGAATTTGTGTATTGTTGAAATCAAAATTGCTCTTTATTTACCCCATAAGTCACTGCGCGCATGATATCTTGAGAAAGTATGTATGGATTCGCATGAAATTCGGTAAAGATACTAATCATATATGTGTGTTTAAAATGATCTACTCTTAGGCTAAAATGATTTCATTAACTATATAAAAAAATATTTTCGTAAAAAAAAAAAATAATAAAAATTTTGTATTTTTAATGAATAAAAAAAGTCATAACTAAAAATATTACCATTTTAAAAATTTAAAAGTAGATCATTTTAAACACACATATTTGTTTAGTATATTTACCAAATTTCATGACAATCCATACATACTTTCTCAAGATATCATGCGCACAATGACTTATGGGGTAAAAAAAAAGAGCTATAAATAAAAGAGCACAGAGAAACAATATTAATTAGCTAGGGGAACTTGACTATCACCTTAACGGCTGTAGTTATATTATGGAGTTGTTCATTCCCTATATAAATAATGTTTCAGTCCTCATAATAAAGTTTACGGAATAAGCATTTCTTGATTTAAATTTAAATTTTGATTTTTTGTGTAAGTGCGTTTTAGTGTTACTTATATGTATGTTTTGCGCCAAAAAATCAAAATATTTAAATATATATAAATATTTTATATGTTATTGAAAGTTTTTAGCCATATCCTGTAAACATAACTCTTATAAGAAATCAAATTTTTAAACAAATTAAGAAAACTTTGAAAGAGTCGTATATCTTAAAGAAACAGTAAAGAAAATGGGTAACAGAAATAAATCTAAAACCAATATTTCTTTTGTTCATAAAAAATTAACATTTATTTGATTACCAATAGTTATATTTAATAAAAAATAATATATTTAAAATGTTATTTTTCAAGTCTATGAGATTTAAACGACAAAAATTTCTAGCTTTCATGGCTAGAAGCAAAGATTACAAATTTAAAAATACTACTATTTACTAATAGAATATACACTTCCTTTATTTAACCGTAATTTTTCGAAATTAAATAAGGCGAAGATTGCAATTCGGAAATAATTGCATTTCAAAGTCCTCAATCCTTAGACGAAGGTTACTATTTGGAAATAGTGGCATTCAGAATCTTTAATTTCTGACACCTATGAATGCTTTTTAATTATTTTTTTTAATACTAAAGTAAAAGTTTTCATGATTCGAGAGGATTCCTTATATCCCTTCTCTATACAGCAACAGTATGTTGAAAAGTAAATGAGAGCAATTTGTTTCAACTTTTAGTCACAAAATTGTGTTGCCAGGTGTCACTATTTTCGGGGATTCCAAGACTCTCCCCGCGTAACGATTGCATGGGACGCCAAGAGTCCCGAATTTACATTATGCAAAAATTCTTTTAACCCGTTCGAGACCATGGGTGCATATATGCACCTTCAAAAGGCGAATACAGATTTTTTTTTTGGTTCCAGAAATCAGTAATATAGAAAAGTTATATTTGTCTTATTTAATTAAAGTATTTTCGTGATTATAGAAGTAAATGTAACTGTTTTAAAAAGAATGGTTACTACTGAATAAAATTTGTGTATGGGACGTCGGCCGTGCCAATCCCGAAGGGCTTAATATTTTTTTAGTACCACGCTGTTCATTAGTATGTATTGAGTGAAACGCAATGCAGTAAAATATGCGAAAACAGGATCTGCTTTTAACGAAAACTTTTATTGTTCCGCAGAAAGGAATACCTGCAAATCTAACTGCTAGGATGGAAATAAGTCTAAAATGGAATATTTTTTCAGTCCCTATAGCGATTCTGTTTTCACAAGTTTTACTGTACTTTGTTATACTGTTTTTATATACTCCCTGTAGGATAAATTGGCTTTTCAAGGACAAACGTCCCCTGTTCATTTTCCCTTCGTTACCATAGTTACTAACCTAAGATAAGGGCCGAGGATGACCAACGAAGGGATAATGAAAAGAGAACGTTTGTCCTTGAAAAGCCAATTTTTCCTACAGGGAGTATAGGTAAGACGGGATGCCAGCATCTCCCGGTCCTAAGCCCTGAGGCCTTATGTATACCCGATCCAGACAATCTGAGAACCATCCTTCACAAGCGCTCCGGACAAAGAACACCGCCGACGCACCGTTTCTTTAAGCTTGCACCCAAGCTTAAGCTTGCACCCAAGCGCGACGTCTGACGTCACTACAGTACCCATGTGCTTGAGGATACCACCGTGGACTTTTACTTCGTTAGGTAAAACATATGAAAATGAAACCTGTTTATAACGGAATCTTGTCTAAACGTAAAAATTGCACAGTGACTGCAGAAAAAATACATACCATCCAATTTCCAATTCTGACTGCTCAATCGGAAACCTCCCCAAAGTAGAATTTTGTTTCGATCCCTAGCGACTCTGCTTTCCCAGATTGTATAAGATTATTGTGTTTATTTTGCACAGTAAGACCTACTAAGATGGAATTTCAAATAACCGGAGATAGATTCCATTATAGACAAGTTTCAACAGGTAAATTTGTATGTTTTCTTTCCGTAGGGGCAATGGATTTTTAGGTAGATTTCGTAAGAAATACTACCTATTGCAGTCGTTACCATGGTGCGACTTTTGAAAAATTCCTTCATAACTTTTCATTATAGGACCCCAGGACCCCAAAAACCACCCCCACCTAAAAAGTTTATATATATATGTATATATATATATATATATATATGTATGTATGTATGTACTAAATTTTGTCCGCACGATAAAAGTCGCAATAATACACAGATCGTCTTCAAACTCGCCAACAACTTTGAGATGGTTGATATCTCGGCGTGGATTGAAAATGTGCAAAATCGGCCCAAGGGAATGGAAATGGGGAGGGCTCAAAATTTTGAATACCGTCTTAACATGATTCTGATAAAACCAGGTCTTACACAGCAATGACAGGAAAAAATAAATATTTTTCGTTAAGCAGTTGCCAACAATTAAAAAAAAACAATAAAATTCTCACCACAACAATTGTATTTCTATTGCAAGATTTCACGTGAAAAATTAACTTAAATAAATAGTTTGAGGAATTGAAAACAAATTGAATATTACGTCATTAGTTTTCTAGTGCAAGATTTCCGCATGAAAACTCAAAATGAAATAAATAGTTTGACGAATAATATATATATATATATATATATATATATTGCGTCATATTTGAAATATAATGGACCTCAGCAGGTGAATATGTAACATCATGTGAGTTTGAAGAAACGTATTAAAACATGATAAAAACCCAACTATGGAAATATTAACATATTTTAACACTTTGAGGTTCTCTGAATTTGCTTTATCCATTTTTAAACCTATTCCATATACATGCGTGTGTGTATTCGTGTATATTAGAATTTTCACAAAATGTTTAGCTCCCTAGAGCTCATTCTTAGTGAAGGAACTGGGTTTATCTCTAATCTTGATTTAAGTTTTATTGGTGAATTTAGTACTTAACTTCGAAATCTACCTCCGCCTGTAGGCCCGAGCCGGCAGGGATTTTTTTAGATTTAAGACAGGATGTCGTTATAGACAGGTACCGATTTTATAGAATTTACTGTATTTTTATGTCTCGATTTAAAAGTCGCTGTCTTTTTTTTTTGTGATAGTGAATCTGGCAACGCTAAGTCATAAGCAATTTCTTGTTTGAGAACAAAATCTTACCATTTCTCGTACAAATGGTGCTATTGTAGACCCGATGCGTGCGACAGTCGAACCCGTACCAAGACCAACGTTTCTAACGACTGTTGGAAATATTTCTGCTGAGTACACATAAGCTGTGGCGAACGTGGCAGTTATGCAGAATTTACCCACAAGAGGAAAGAATGCCTTCAGTAGAACAATATCTGTAATAATAATAAAAAAAAAAATCAAACATTTTGTCTATAACTAGGTGAAATACGTCATGCAGGGTTGCCAGTTTGGTCTCTTTTTTTATTAAAAAATTTTGTATTCACACCGGAAATTCTGAAAGAAAAATTTTTACTTTATGCAATCACGAAATGTCTGTCATTAAATAAAGAAAAAGAATATCATAAGGATTTTCTAGTATGAATCCGGAATTTTGAAATTAAAAAAAGGCCAAACTGACAATCGTGACGTCAAGTGTGATGGGTGAAAAATTAAATATAAGCAATTTAAATAGGATTTTTTTTCACATTATATTTGCTGAAAAGTTTTGGACATATGATAAAAAAAGTGTAAAAGAAATCCCAATTTATGAAAAAACTTATGTTTTATTGGAAGATAACGAAAAAAACATTTATCATTAAGTGTAAAATGGGGGTCTATGCTAAGGGATGCCATCAAAAACATGCTATGTTGACGAGAATAAAATTTAAAGTTTGAGCTAATTTATTTATAATCTAGGTGGGTATTTATGATTAAACGTGGTAGTTAGTGGAGCAATCGAGTGGCACATTGTGAACAATTGTTTGTGAAGTGGTGCCTGTACTTATAGATTCAGTAATATTTTACATTTTTCTGTGAGTGAGTTAGAGTGAGAGTTAGAGTGAGTCTAAGAGTGATTTACTACGTATTTAGAGATTGAGCATTCAATCTCAGCAAGGTTTTCAGATTTCTGAAGTCTTAAAAAGTCTAACGACATCAATATTATTTACTTTTAGAATAACCTGGTAATTTTTGGAACAACCGTGTATTTTTGCTATGATAAACAAATAATTAATAGTTTTTTATGGTGAAATATTTAATTTTTTACCTTAAGGAAAAATTTGTGAGTGTTATACTTCTACGTTGTAGATAATCAAAAGTAAAGGATAGAATTTATTTTTACGCATTTATATACCTTTGAAATGCCACTGGTCTAATGCGTTTCTATCAGTTTCGCGATGTGAAATGCATCACGTATGCAATACGTTGTTCTTATTTGAGAACCCGAAGCTAATACATCCTTTTCATATTTCCCCCCAGAAAGTATTTCTCATCTCTCATTCACACCTTGTAGGGTGCAAAGAGTTAAATATATTTAAAATAATACATTTATTTTATATTAATATATGTTTATTATTTAGCTAAAAGGCATTTACTATACATGCGCATGATGCCTTGACTTTGTGGCAATGAGTATAACAAGGACACACGCTGCTCTAGCTACAATTATGGCAATAGCGAGGGGTTTTCTTTAACCTGCCGATGTACTCGTACTAATCCAACCTTCATAATTCATGCTACAGCACAGGATCGCAAGACTCACGTAATATTTTTAAGATTCCTACTTAATAACACAAATGAACATAGCATTTAAAATCTTGGTTAAAATTCCACCTTATTTTTTCCCAAACGTGAACCCTGCCTTCATGTTTAGCGAGATTGACAAAGAATTCCACTGTTTATATAGAAAGAAACCTGGGGGACGGATCTATCAACGAATCTACCTCTTAGTATGAAAATCGAAAAGAAATACTTTATTACACATAAGCTAGAAAGTAGTTCTTTAACATGACCTTTGAAATGACAAGAGTGTAGTACGTTAAGTTTGGGGGGGGGGGGGCGTAAATTATATCGTGTATGAAATAAATCCTCTTTATATTTGAACCGGAAAGCACACATGTATCTGAAACGACTTTCTAATTATTTACCCCAAAAGCATAACATATATCTTCCACATCTTTATAATGCAAGGGGTTAAATAAACTTGTTTTATGAATGAATTTGTTTTAAATATTTTTTTTAATGAATTTGTTTATGAATGCATGCGCAGTAATTACATAAAAGGTATTTACTGCATACATAGATGTATGGTGTGGATGATTTACCTTTTGGTACGGGTATAGCGAGAGCACACGCTGCTCCGGCTACAATCATGGCAATGGCAAGAGGTCTTCTTCGACCAGAATATGATATCACCTTCATACAAACGAGATAGGCTGGAAATTCCACTGCTCCAGATAAAAAGAAGCTCAGATACGGATCTGGAGACAAATCCCCCGTGTTGTACGATAGTCCAAAGTAAATGAAGGAATTCACCAACCTGAAAGAGAATTTAAAATAAATCAGTAGTAAAGCGGAAAAAAAATGCAATTTAACAAATTACAACGACCATTTGGAAAATGATTTTTTCAAAGACTAACATAAAAAATCGCACGGAGTTGATTATACATTACGTACGCCATGAATTAAACATTAAAAGTGTTATTACACGTAAAAATTGCAAGCGACAAAAATCGCCTGCGACTCCTCGGATTTCCTGAACCTTACGTATTATCCACTTGAAACTTACATATTATCCAAGCATTTCATTGGCTGTTCGGAAAAGGCTTTTCCATCGTCAGATTTTCAAGAAATCTGACGACCCATTTTAAATGAAATTTCATTCATAAACTTCTAAACATCCCACAATATTACTTTTTACGCCGTCGTATAGAGAAAAAAATGTACTTTTAAATGCAATTTGTTGTATCTCAATTTGGTTCTGAGGTTTTTTTTTTTTTTTTTTTGTCATAGTGGCAACAGAAGTATCCATCTCTGTTGAAAGTAAAGGGAAATACAGATTACTGTATAGACCAACCAAAAAACGAATAAAATGCGGATTTAACCAATAAAAACCTTCAGATATGCTTTTGATTTCCTACCCTGACGAGTACAATAACCATTTTTCCAAATGGTTAAAAAAAAAAAAAAAACCAGATAACGCCAATCAAATGCTATAACTTACCAATTGTAAAAGAGGATGAATGTATGTTTCCTGAGGCGAGGTGTTTTAAAGAGATCGACAATTGTGGCAGCGGAGGAAGTTTTCAGATCTTCACTCCTGAGTAGCAGCTTGTCGAGTTCGGATTGTGCGAAATCTTCCGACACTCCGTTTTTCTTACAGGCTTTTAGAACAACTCGCCTGAGTGCTTCTCGATCTTGACGAATCATAAGCCATCGTGGAGATTCAGGAACCAGCCTATTGGGAAAAAATATAGAGAATTAACCTTTTAACAATTTAGGAAAATCTAAATATGCAAGCCATGAACAATATATTTGAAAACAAACGTGAAATAATATGGACATAGCTTCTTAATATTTTTTTTTTTTGTTCCACGTATCCTTTTGGAAATAATAACAGGACTATGGTCCCCTGCTGTGACTCACAGACCCCTACACGAACATATATGCACAAATATAATGAGTTTTATTTTGACTCCTTGCTCATGGTTCCCCTCTGTGAACCTCCAAGAGGTCTGTGCACTGCGGTTTAAGAAACCATGCTCTAAGATGTGATAGAGCTCAGTAAAGCTGACACATGAAATACGTAGTCGAAATACATGAAATGCATACTATGCATTGCATAGTCGGAAAGGAAATATTACGCCGATAAATTGTTTATGTTCGTTTGTGCATTTAATTTAAGCGTTAGTAGCTTCTTGACGAGATTGCAGAAGAGAGAGATTATATTTGCAGTATTAGGGCCGCTTAAAAATGATTGACACTATACACCGAAGAGTCATTACATTATGACCACCCTCCATCTATAACAATGAGCTCGCCCAGAAACAAAACCACGGCGCATGCGCGGCTGATATTGGAGTATATAAAGCTCCCATGCATTGTATTTCAAAACATGGCATGATTAGCGAATTAATGGGAAAAGCAGCAGATTTATCAGACTTTGATAAAGGTCAAATAGTTATAGCTCGGCGACTGGGAGCGTCGATATCGGAAACGGCGCGTTTGGTGGACTGCACACGTGCAGTCATTGTGAGCACGTACCGAAAGTGGCGTGTCGCTTGCGGTGCATTGATTCCAGAGGAGAGCGGAGATTGTTACGCATTATTCGTCGTAACCGAAGAGTAGCAACAGCCGAAATCACCAACAGCCACAACAGTGGCGACCCAGACAGTGTTTCTTAACACACAGTGCCCCGTGCACTGACGCGTATGGGCCTGCGCAGCCAGCGGCCTAAGCACATTCCCGCGCTGACAGCACGTCATCGGCAGCAGTCCCTGCAATGGGCCCATGAACATCGGATTTGGACCACAGAATAATGAAAGAAAGTTGCATGGTCCAACGAATAACGTTTTCTGGTCCATCAAAACGACGGGCGCGTGCAAATACGCCGATTTACAACTATAACTCTGGCTCCTGGATGCACAGTTGGTCGGAGACAAGCCTGTGGCGGCTATATTATCATGTGGGCGATGATTATGGATCACATTAGGACCTATAATCCCCATAGAACCATCCCTGACGTCTGTGAGCTATCTGAACATCGTTGCAGACCAGGTGCACCCATTAATGACAACGATGTTTCCGGCGGGTTATTGCATATACCAAAAGTATAATTCACCATGCCATACGGATCGAATCGTCAGGGAGTGATTCGAGGAGCATTCTAGTGAGTTTCAAGTCATGTCATGGTCTCCAAATTCACCTGACATGAATCCAAACGAACATTTGTGGTTCCACCTGGAAATCTCAATTCGTACTGCCACGCTACCACCTCGAAATATGCGAGTATTTCAGGACAAGTTGGTGTGCGCTTGGTACCAGATACATCAGACTACCTATAAGAACTCTGTCGAGTTGATACCATGTCGGGTGTTGGCGGTTTTGGGGGCGAAAGGTGGTCCTACGTCGCGTCGTATTAAACAGGTGGTCATAATGTAATGGCTCTTCGGTGTATATATATTTATATATTTTTTCGCAGTAAACGTTTATTGGAACAAAATAGATGCAGTTTATATTTCTGGCATTCCAAATTGGTATTCTGATAATGACCTATGCAACTTTGTCATTGTTCTGATACTTTACATATTTGCACAGCAAGCTATTTTTTTGTAAGTATTCAAATGTTGGGCTCATCATAAAATGTGAATTTCTTACTTTGCTTGGCACTGTTCATTGAATAAAAAAAAAAACACGCGTTGTCACTAGAGGCAAAATTTTATGAATAAGGAATTTGGGCCGATGTTTACAACGCTGCGTCTTCTATAAAATGGTGATATAAATAACGCAGGGCCATTTTCAAGGATTGTTGGATAATAGTGGCCATGATTTCGAATGGTAGTCATGTCAAATTCTTAAATGCATCAACGTGAATCGTCTATTTTCCATTATAAATAGGCTATGCGCTGTACCTTGTCTGATTTTTGCTGAATTGGATTTATCCACATGATGTTAGAAACGGTAAAAGTAAATGCCAATATACAAAGCTAATTTTATAATAAACTCTACTACCATCCACACCACAGACTTTCCTGGAATCTATATACGTGCACTTGTAGGTACCCAGCAAAGAAAGAAACAGTGGGCCATCAGCTGGAAAAAAGATGGCCGCCAGCAGTGCCATCAGCGGTAAAGAGCAAGGGTGCCATTACTTAAACCTGTCGTAAAGTGTCCAAGGTGAATGCAGCTGGCCCATCAGTGATGGACATGAACACCAGTCATAAAGACATGGATATAATATGTTGCTCTTCTATCCATTCAAATATTAAATGTGTTATTTACATAACAAATAAGGATAAATCGTTGAAAGAGCGACTGAGACCGGTCGCTGGTCATACTCCATGCTGACGTTGACAAATCCCTAGCCAACACAAAATAAGATGCATAACAGGTAAGCGACTTTTACTTACCTCTATTTTTGTACGAGCAGCATAAAGCCGCAAGAAGATATTTTCTTCTTTACGTTTATTCATGAGAGAGCGCGTTTTTGCTTCGAGTGTTTTTGGCTCAATTTCCTACACTTTCTAGGAAAGAAAGAAAGAGTGGGCCATCAGCTGGAAAAAAGATGGCAGCCAGTAGTGCCATCCGCGGTAAAGTGAAAAGGTGCCATTACTTAAACCTGTCGAAAAGTGTCCGAGCCGAATGCAGCTGGCCCATCAGTGATGGCCAACAGCAGGCCAGCATTGGTATGCCATCACATTATTTCAATCCGGCACTTTTCCTGCAGTGCTAGCACCTATCCCACCACTATTCCTTTGCTGGCCCAGAACTTTCCCTTACAAGAATTTCTTATAGAATTCTATAAAAAAAAAACAAAGTATTATATAATTATGGCTCTTTTTTCTATAAGCTAGTTTCACCAAGAACTATAGAAATATCTGCAGAAGTGTCTATAATAGAAATGTCTATAGAAATATTTGAACTGCATGTGGTCACCCTACCAAGTACTGACCACGGTCGATGCTGTTTGGTTTTCGTGATCGGACATGAACAAGTGCTTTCAGCGTGCGCTATGACTGCTCATAGTTTTCAAGCTCTCATTACACTATTCAAAGTTTGTTTCTTTTGTAATTTACGTTCCCAATCATTAAACTGGTACAGAAATTATTCTATTGTATAGAAATCCTATGTATTTTATACGCTTTTTTTTATTATTGATTCTGAACTGCGTAAATTATGAAAATCGAAATCCTTTGTAACCTAATAAAACCAGATTTAAGGAGAGAAAAAACAGGCGGGTTGAAATAAAGAATTTATTTATTTATTCATTTACTTATTTATTTTGTTGGTGGCAGTGGTGCTATATTTTTTACAGTTTAAAAAAAAATTAGTTTCACAGCTTAAATTGTGTTAAGATATTGATTTCAGATTTGTGTTCAGATACTCAATGTCTTCGATATTCGCAGCGCCACCTAGCGTAAGGGTTCCCAGCAATAATACTGCAAAAGTTCGTGCACTTCCATGTAGTGGTGGGCAAGCGCATGAGATAAAATGGATGCCCACCAAAATTTTATCTGATGATTTCCAACAGCAAAGTTGACGGAAGCTGTCCAGCAGTGGTCATGCAGTGGTAGACCATCAGCCAACACTTCTCCATCATTGCCAGCACCTATCTTGCTGCTGGCCAGCAATTTCCTCTTTGCTGGGTTTCATCTCTAATATTCAGTGAAATATGACTGTGAATACTGATATCCTGCATAGGATGTATAAACAAGCCCTTTGTACTCACTTAGAGAAAGTATACACTGTGTATATTTGCCGATGTATGTCTGCTTGCATGATACCTTAACCCCTTGAAAGGCACCAGTATATGTTATATACCACTTACTTTTAATTCCCAAATGCCGCATTCAAACCAGAATTTAGAAATTAAATTTTGTTTCATATAATGCACGCGAAGAAAAGCTTTTGCTTAGTTTCACATAAACTTTCTTATAAATACCGGTGTCGATCAATCATTTTAACATTTTAGCAATAGAAGTCCTTTGCCACTGAAGGGGTTAATGCTGCCAGGAATGCACCCATATACCCCTACAAATAACATGAGATTGATCTACCTGAGTAAAGTACGAACTTCATATAGAGAAAATAAATTAATAGTGCAATAAAGGTTTCTTATATATTACATGAAGTAAGATTTTCAGCCTGCTTTGTCTAAAAAGAGGCAAATCTAGCCCTTTAAAACGAACTTATAATTTTAATTATTTAAAAAATACACATATTTATAATCCTTTTATTTTAAATCAAACACCCCTTTTGACTGCCACGATGCACCTATATATCCGTACAGTCGTGGAAAAAAAAAGTAAACACTCCCTACTAACTCCTCAACAAATTATCGTAGAAGAAAGTTACTGGTACCGAATGATTGTAAATAAAGTCTACTTTTAAATGATGTATATAAAATTTGCTTAGGGGGCCATCTACAGATTAAAACGAACCCAAACTTCATTTTTTTCAATGGCAATACCCAAATTTAACAAGATATTTCAAATCTTCCGTTCAAACTTACGCCTAGACACCAAATTTCAAGTCATTTGAATGATAAGTTTTTGAATTATAAGCATTCAAAATTTACTGCTTCTAATGTTAAATTATGTTTTCATATTTTCATTAATATCTCCTGAAATTGTACTCCTAATGTGCTAATTTTTTGTGTAGCAATAATACTAAAATACTTAAACATAAATACGTTGCATTTGCATTTTTTATAATTTTATGATATGAATTATGAAATTAATATTCGAAAAAAATTATGAATTGCAACCGACAATTTTTTTGATGGATTTAGATTTATTAAGTCCTGCTTTATGAAAATCCAAAATTTTACATTTTCTTCCAAGTAGTTTTCAAATTATGCTTAAAAACGGCAAAATGATGGTTTAAGATTGATAAAAGGTCTATGATAAAAGTAACTAAATATTTTGTATTTTCTTATTCTATCCTGTAATCTAACAGGCTTAATTGACTGCTTAAGGTGGCTTGATCAAGAAGGGAGCTCTCTCGGTTAACAATCGAGTAAGGAACTTCAATTTGGATACAGCCCTTAAAATACGCTCGTTTTAAAATAATTAATTTCTCGGAAACTTATAGTACGAATTGCATAAAAATTTGTTTTTAGACTAATTGAAGCGTGTAGAGTTCATTTATGCTGTCAGAATTGTGTACTGCTATTGAAAAAAAACAAGGTTATGGTTCGTTTTAATATGTAGATGATTCCCTAAGCAAATTTTATTTAGGGGAGATGGGGGCACATGTGAACAGGGGGCAGATGTGAACATCGCAATTTTTCAATAGTTATTATAAGTTTTTTATTTGAAAAAAATTACTAAAGATGACAGCACCTGTAGACATATGGTAAAATTTTTTTGAAGCTTTTAGACATTTTATTTGTCCTCTGTAGCCAAAACACTGTTTTTAGATCTCAAAAGTAAAATCTTTGTTCCAAGTTGATAAGCGTATAACTTTATTTATTTATTCATTTATTTGAATTTGAGTGTTTTAGCATATACTATGAATACTAATAAATATTTTTGATAAAGTCCTTTTTCTTCTAAAATTGAGAAATGTTAATGATTTATCAATTTAACAGAAGCAGCAATGTGGGGCACTCGTGAACAGACAAGTTGGGGCAGATATGAACAGTACATAAGTGCTCCAATAATCATTCTGTGATTCTGTTCCTTTCAGTTAACTTAATGATAAATAATGTCAATTCTATTATATATAATTTTCCTGAAATAGAAGATATTTTCCTCACACAAAGTTGATTTTGCATTGAAACTTCATCAAACACATCTTTCAGCAAATACATGAAGAGCAACAAGCTCGTTTACGTTCAATTGTACTTTAAATAAATTTAATGTTTTCTAAAATGCAATAAGTGTTATATATTATTTTACTAAACAGGTTGCAACAATATTTTTTATGCATTGTTAATACAAAAGTATTACCTTGAACAACTTTGCAAATTTTTCTATTAGATTTGTTCTAAACTTGCAATGATGGCTTACTTCCATATCTAAAACAGTTATGTATATGATGCTTTGAATGGAGATAGATATGAGTAATATTTTAAGAAAGTAAAATTTTTAAACTGATAACTACCGTAAAATCCCTATAGTAACCCTCTCCCTCTTTCAAAAGCAAAAGAAGTTGGGGGGGGGGGGTATAGTCGAGATTTTTTTAAATCATTAAAAAACCCTTTTTTATCTATAATTTACATGTAAATAAAACAAATACAGCAGTGGAAATCTTTCGTATTTCGACAGATTTGAGATAAATAGTATGTAAACACCCCCTCCCCCCTAAAATTTTCCCCAAACAAAAACCCCTAAACAAAATTTAAAAGTTTTAATTTCTTTTTTAAAAATCGCTTCTTTATTATATTTTTTATTTTATTTCAGCAATACTTAATGAATCATCTAAGCCTCCACCCCCAAAATCTACTTATTTTCATTTTATAATCTCTTGCCTCAACATAGCACCCAGAAACTAGAGAAATATATATAATATCTTTATGGTGAATTTCACAGGTAATTAACTAATCATTACGATGACAAATGAATAATAGAATAAAAAGTATGTCAAAGGATATTTTTTCCTTGTGTTCACATGTGCCCCACATGTGTTCACAACTACCCCGTTGATGGGCACATGTGAACAATTTTTCGAATTTATAAAACTATTAAAAAATGTAAGAAGAACTATACAGGTGATTTTTAAAAAATTACCATGTATAAAAGAAAGTTCTATTTACTATATTGAGTAGGTGTTGTTTATAGAAATTGATCCAGTCATGAGAAAAAGCTATATATATGCAAAACTGTTCACATGTGCCCCCATCTCCCCTACATCATTTAAAAGGACACTTTATTACCAATCTTGTGATACCAGTAACTTTTTTCTACAATAATTTTTTGCAGAGTTAGTAAGGGGTGTTTACTTTTTTTTCCCACGACTGTACATATGACATCATACTGATTTATCCCAGTGAGGCTGAAACCTGATCTTAAGATAGTAAATGTTACACTATCTCATTTTTTCTACACACACGAAGCGAGGATTTCAAAGTGCTTTATCTACCGATACGAGTTGTAAGCGTAGCATGAATTATTTTAAAATAAGTTTATAATTTTTATAACTTCAAGAAATTACTTTATAACTCTGTTATTTTATCTCAAGAACATTTTTTACTAATATTATTTGATCTGAAACTGATTTTACATTTTGAATATAATTAGGACTTATTTCAAAGTTTTGGAGTTTTTCACTATTTTTCACAATTATTACCATTACCATTGTTATCTTTTTACACAAAACAAATTCAATAAAGAACCAAAAAGTTGTATAAAATATTTAAATTGTCATAGTAATCAGTAGTGC
This sequence comes from Maratus speciosus, assembly GCA_963932465.1. Taxonomy (NCBI): domain Eukaryota; kingdom Metazoa; phylum Arthropoda; class Arachnida; order Araneae; family Salticidae; genus Maratus; species Maratus speciosus. The sequence continues at coordinate 175,982,686 of OZ010799.1, read as the reverse complement.
GAGCGAAATATTTTTAAATATAATTTTAAAAAAGTAGTATTAGATTTCCTCTAAGCTGAATTTTAGATGTTTTTATTCAACTTTCGCGGTTATTTATTCAATGTAAAAATCTCTAGTGAGGAAGAATAACCGTCTATTTAAGAATAGTCCTTTATATAAAGTCCGAAAAATCATTGTAAAACACCATGCTTGACGTTGTTTTCTGAAAGATTCAATAGTTTTATTGAAAAAGGGAAAATAATGTTCGTTTCCCTGGAGTCTGAATTAGAATGTCTGCTAGTGTTATGGGTATAAATGACTTCGTGAATAAGTTAGAAAGGAGAGAGTTTGGATTTGAGAACACCTTTAAAACGAATGGTACACTTCTGAGATTTTACTCACCAGAATACTGACACGAAGAGCAGCTTTGGTAAGGTGAGCGCCAACTGCATCCAGAACCAGTCTCTGATGATCCAAGCCACAGCGGGAAGACTGATAAAAGCTAAGCACCATCCGAAGTTGATCCCTACTCCAACGGTTGAACGGTAACTCGGACTCACCATTTCTAATACTGAAAAGACAGCAAAAACAGAAAAACTATTTACTGAAATCATTTTTTCAGACAGAAATTGAACGAAAGTATTTTTCAAAAATTAAGAAAACAGTAATTCTGCTTTTTCAGAACTTAGTGTCGCTCTAGATGAAAAAAAAAAGATATATATACAGTAGCGCTCAAAAGTATTTTGACAAAGATAATAATTCAGTTAATTGAAAAGAATAATAAAATACAAATATCAATCATTTATTTTATTTAACCATATTCAATGTTTGTATTTTAATAAATTAACAATAAATATTAATAATATTAATAAAATTATATATATACTATATATATATAATATCCATATATATATATATATATCTGAATTTTGTCATGCTGTAACTCTCGAATTTTTGAACCGATTTGGATGAAATTTTTCATATGCATAGTACATACTAATGCCTCGACCGAGTTCGTTGGATAGCTTCATCCGCCATCTTGTTTCATAATGGCGGCCATTTGAATTTTGTGAATACGTGTGGAAAATTTTAGGTTTCCTAACTTTCTCTTTAAAATGACCTATGTTGTTAACTTACACTGTGTGACTCTTTAATGTTTCTAACATTCTGTTTAAAATGATACATAAGAGTTTGCATTTTGTGAAACGTAACATTTTCTATAAGTATACAATGTTAGAAAACACAAAAAAATTCCAATGTCCGCCATTTTGAAACAAGATGACGGATGAAGCTGGCCAACGAACTTGGTCGAGACATTAATATGTACTAAGCATATGAAAAATTTCATCCAAATCGGTTCAAAAATTCGAGAGTTACAGCATGCCAAAATTCAGATATATATATATCTATAGTATATATATAATTTTATTAATATTATTAATATTTATTGTTAATTTATTAAAATTAAAACATTGAATATGGTTAAATAAAATAAATGATTGATTTTTGTATTTTATTATTCTTTTCAATTAAATGAATTATTATCTTTGTCAAAATTCTTTTGAGCGCTACTGTATGTATATAAATATAGAGAGTACAAAACATATTTCAGTTTTAAGACTTAAAACACACGCTTTTATTCTATATAAAATGATGCCATTCGCATCCGCTGAAAAATTCTTCATTGACGATGCAGTCTTAAACAACATCTACAGTCTACAGTAAAGTACGCATAGGACATCACTATCGCTGAATAATACACAATTCCAAAAAAAAGGGATATTGCTATTCAAGAAACTCGACAAGAAAAATTGGCTATTTAATGATTCATATGCCTTCATTTGTTTGTAATATTAATATAGATACTTAAAATTAAATTTCCTTTATAATAGCTCTATGTTTTATCAGAAATCATTTATTTATATTTTTTCAAAATAGCACGTATTTCAATTACATTTTTTAAAGTTGTTATGGGAAAATGACAACAAAAAGATATAATTACTATTTTCCCTTTACTTTCTACAGAAATGGAGTACTTGGGCTGCCAAAATTAAACAAATAGCGCTAAAAACTACAAAAAAATAATATTTAAAAAATAAATTGAGATGCAGTTTGCAAACAAATTGCAATTAAAAGTACTTTTTCCCCAATACGACGGTATAAAAATTGAAAATGTGTGATGCTTAGAAGTTTAAAAAATTGCAGTAGAGTATTTATTGTAATTTTCAGCCTATAATCCGCGGATTATCTGTTAAAAAACCTCAAAAATTTTAAGTGCGGATTATCTGCTGACATTTTTTAAAGCAGAGTTCACGCAAGACATCCAGTTTCTATCGGCAGTCATAAAATAAAAATGTAAACAGCTATCACACGATTGTCTGCTATCGACCATTCGCGAAGTTGATCGTGATTGGTTCACGTACACGTATGACGTGTACGTGCTAGTGAGAGTGGCTTCCAATTTTAACCTGAAAGTTATTAAAAGAACGGAAGATGTTGAAGATGATTTAAAAACAGCAATTATTATGGAATTATATGTATTCACAAGACATTCTACGTTTTCGACATAAGATCCAATGAAAGAAAAGTATTTGAGATTTTTAACTTGTATTTATTTATTTATTTTTTGCAATTATTTTATTGCAATTATCATTTAAGCAGAGCAACAAGGTGTATTAGTAGTACTTTGGAGTGTTGAAGACAATGAATAATCCCCGTATAGTCCAGCGTATAAACCACGGATTATACGCCGGTACGGATTATCTGCTGACTTTTTTTTAAGGGCTAAAAATTGCGGCTGCGGTTTATAAGCCGCCGCGGATTAGAGGCCGGAAATTACACTAACCGTACAATGATACATCTGCTCTGCTTTACGGCTGGCTTATACAACGGAACATTATTTTTTAGAGAAGTCACTTTAATAACTGGGAGAAAGAAATAGCATACCGAGGGCTAAAAAGACGAATATTTATGGAGGAGAATAATTTTACAGATTTTTAGTTATTATGTTTGCTTTCTCTATGCGTGTGGGAGGAGCGATGTCTATCTCATGTTATGTTTCTCTCATTGGTGCAAGATACAGATGTTTGGCTTTGAACGAAATGGTTGGCGAGTTGGCCGGTTAGGTTTTTTCTATCTATTCTGAAGTAAATATTTCCATGTTCAACACATACGTTTTACAGACAAAAAGGATGAATTAACAGCATTAACATTAAAATTAATATTGTTTCTTTACTCTTACATGTATAAATTTAATTATGCAACTAAAAATATTTATTTGAGAATGGATAGCATTCTAAAAACCGATATCCCGGCTGGGGAAAATTGATTAATACACTATAAAAATTACTCGGAAACGTTTCTGGAAACCAAAGCGGCAATATATATATATATATATATATATATATATATTTATGAATGCTTCTTTAGGTCTTGAAAATAATATTGGTTTATGACGTTTCAAAATAAAAAGAACAGTTTTCGGAATATTGAGTAACTCACGAGAGGTTTTTGTATATTTTCGTTCCTATCGTACATTAAGAAACATTTGAATTTTTTTACAGTGTAGAATAGATTAATGTCATTTGATATGTTTGATCGTTTCGAATGCTGTAGTCGTAAAAAATCCAGTGGATACACGGGTATACGCTATAGTGTATATGTTATAGTTTACGGAGAAGAGAGAGTACGCGGAGTTTATTATAAATCCAGCGGGTATTCGGCGTATACCATACACTGTAAAAAAAAAAAATCTGTAACTCTACAGATGTAAAGTTACAGAAATCTGTATGCTTACTAAAATTTTTTCTATACACTGTACAAAAAAAGATGTACATTTACAAAACTAGTTTTTGTAAAGCTACAGAAATCTGTAGCTTTACAAAAGAATCTACTAAAATTACAGTAGTCTTACTAAAATTTTATCCCCGTGTTGCAGTTACATAAAAAGTTCTAGGCATCCCAGTTTCCTAAAAAAATTCTTAGTAACCTTACAGATTTTTTGATTTACAGTGCAAAAGTGTATCTGCTAAATGAATTTTTGCTGTGTCCGTTACATAAAAAGTTCCGAATCCCTGTTTCCTAGAAAAATTTTAGTACCTTTACAGATTTTTTTTTTTACAGTGTATAGCATACCCTCCATTATACCCCTGATCGTTTCAGATGTAGAAAAAGAACCATATTGTGCAAATGCATCTCACATAAGAATATTATGCCCATGTATCATATATGATACTACGGAAGCTCATGCGGGGACTATACAAATTGAGCACGCGAGTTAATTTGCAAACTATAATTTTATGTCACTAATCAGAGAAGGATAAATTTATAATTTTGAAAAGAACATTTGTTTTAATTTCGACGAAAAGTTTGATTTCAAACATTTCCAAAACTCGCTTTTTCATACTTGCACTGCGGTCATAAGATTTTGATGCGTTTCAAGAATAATCACATGCCTTTATAAAACAAAACAAAAAAAAAATCGTAAATAACCATTTTTGGAACATTGTATGCTATCTGAGAACAGTCGAGAATATTAGGCGTCAAGTTTGGTGCATGGTATGGGAATGCTAGGTGCAATATTAAAAATTTGATCGAAAAGCACGATAAACGACTGCTAATTTATGACACGGGGTAAAACTATATCGTGCTCTTGTTTTTATAAGTAAGACAAAAAGGAGGAGGGGAGAGTAATTTTTCCATAAGGTCTTAAAGCAACCATTGACTAACTGTATTCAGTGTTGTCAGCTTGCTACTTTTTAAAAATTCAGTTTGCTTGTTTGCCATCCCTTTTTTGAAGTAGAAATATTTGCCTTGTTAAGTGACAGATTAAATAATGCTAAAAAAAACACTAATTATACAATTTTTAAAAAGTGGTAAAAGTGGTGCCAATCAAGTAATTTGGATTAAAAAAAATGTAGCTGTTTTGCATCACTGTCTGTATTGACACATAGAGCAGAGTCCCCTAGACGAAATCCTCTTATGTTCTAAATCAGGGCTTAATTTGCGCCGGAGCCCACCGAGCTCAGCTCCGGTACTTCTCTGCTTTTAGTAAATATTTAAATATTAGTCGGAATTCACCGGAGCTCATAAATACAGGGCTCCGGAGCCCAGTGCAATTGCGCTTTTTTTGTATCATGAACGCTCTCCATTTTAAGACTCTGCCCTGCACATTTACGAAGTCGCTTTCATTTGTAAGTAGATATATGTATTGTTATTCTGATAGAAAATAATCGAGCAGTGTTTCCTCTTTTTCTATAAAAGCATCGAATCTTTCGGATAACGGTGTCAAGTTTTTAATTTAATCCGATTTTCAGGGACACTCACCACAAAAGATTGTTAAGCGGAAGAAATCGATTATAGTTTAAGCTATGCACCTTTTTTTAGGAAATAGAAAAACGTTGTTCCATTCTTCAGCATATAAATATTAATTTCTGTAAATTTTATTCATTTTTTCATAAAAATGCATAGCTGCGAACTATTCCTTTTCTGTATTAACACTATTTCCGAATCATAATTCTTACCATATTTAATCCCAGAATTCTGGTAAAGATTTCTATTCAGAAAGAGTGATAACTAAAAAATGGAATAGTTGACAGCTAAGTATATGCTGATAGATATATGTACATTTTTTATTTTCCTAAAAAAAAAAAAAAAAAAAAAAAAAAAGCTTTAAATTTTGCAAATAATGTATGAAATATAAATATGCAGATTGGAGTGACGGGGGAACAAGGGGCCAAGCTACGGTTGTTAGTACTGCAGAATATTAGGGCTCCGGTACTTTTTTTGTTAGAAATTAAGCCCTGTTCTAAATTATATAAAAAGTCACGCAAGTGGGTTTCAATTTAAGATTTTAACGTTATTACACACACAATTATTCCTCAAAGACATGATTCGGGGTACATTTCTTTTTTACGCCGGCCACTGCAGTTGTCACAGAGCTGAATTCGATGGTCACTGGCAAAGAGTTTAAGAGGAGTAGCGTCACAAAGAAAGTTACAGTGTACTTACAAGAGCTTCGCTCACTCAACTCAATAAAATACAGAGAACAGTTAATAATCTTGTTTATTTTCGCAGTATTTTAATAATTCAGGACGTACTGGTTAGAAATAATCTGTTTTAGCAATAAATGAAATGCATGGTTTACCTTATCTAACATAATGCCTGGTTTCATGTAGGAAAAAGGAAAGAGGTCATGTTTAAAAGTATATTGCTTGTTCATAAATGTAATGTGGGTAGAAAATCGATATTTTATAGAATAATGAAACTTTAATTAAAATAAAACAGTTTTCAAGACTTACATATAACAAAAGAGACTGTATAAAATCCAGCACCACCAACTGCCGTGAAGAAACGCAGTATTGCAAACATAGCAAAAGAAGTAGAAAATGCAGAGAGAAAACCAGCACAAATATTTAGCACATATGAAAAAAGAAGGGTTGGACGTCGGCCTACACTGAAAAAAAGGAAGCAAAAGTTATTCATACTTCGTTAGAAATCAATACACCGGGTGATTTCAAAGTAACCAAAAATGTAAAAATCCAATACATCGAAAAGTAAAGACATACATACGACGTGGTTTTCACAGAAATGCACAGAAAGGCATGAGATTTTTCAATAATGAAACATTCTACTGAAGAATAGATACATTTGTCAGAACAGTTAATTATACATTGTTCCAGGCGTTATTGCGTCTCACTATTTAAACCATCATGTTGGCAAGAATTACTTCAGAAATTCTCTTAGATGCTGTGTGAACTGTCATTTTACGTCTGACAATCTACGTCTAATTGATGATAGACGTACCTTGAGCATTCTAAATCCCAGTTGCGTTTCGAAGTATGTTATGTCACGGCAAAGACTACTAATACAACTGAAGATCCATTTGTAGTTGGTAAATATAACTATTGTGGAAGTAAAGTTTTCCTTGAAAAAACAAAACCTCATGCTTTTTCCTGCATTTTTGTGAAAATCGTACCATACCTACTGTCTATACACAGTTGAGCACAACATGATTGCGCACATTCCTCATCATAACATCCATCCCTACGATGGTGAATATATCTTTGTACTTGAGGTAAGAGCACGAGTACTATGGCTAGCATGGTCCCCTATGGAAAAGTATAAGTTATGAAGCGACTGCAGTCAATTCAAATATACACTGTCGGACATGGCAAAGATTACGAAGAAAGATGAACAATAAAGAAGCGGCATCTTGTCTTCGATAGTTGTCTTATTTCATGACAAGGATCAATCGTATGGTACTGCTTCAATACATCAGCTTCTTCCAAACTTCAAAATGGGGAGTGTTTGATAATACTGTGTTCACCTTACGTGATTTAAATTAAATTAGCTCGAATTTTGGGGTTGTGCGCCCGGAATTAGAAAAGCCTGCTCACATTGCAAAACTTTTCTAAGTTAACTCCTCTCCCTCACGTGAGCCTGAGATCTAAGCAAACCGGAATTTTGGGCATCTGTCTAAGTTTAAACGAGCCTCCTCAATAGCGAGTAAGTTAAAGAGAACCTCAACATCCAATCAGAGTGAATGGTAAGGGATTATATCTAACCAAAAAATGTTTCTACTTCCTAAGTGAGTTTTTGGAACACACTAAGTGAATTGGGAGGTTTGATTTAACTTAAACTACGTAACTTGAACATTGTATAATCCTATTTCAGTTCGAGTAACTTTCATCTTTTTCAATAGAGGCAGCTGGGTGGACAGCATTTCTGAACAAATGTGTAAGCTTCGAGCTAACATCGAGAACTGGCTGAAGAGGCAGGCGGGAAACGGTTTTGAAGAGAATATTAAAAACCCCATGTATCAGCATATGAAAGGTCTTAATATACGGGGCATTCTCACAATCTTTTGACTTTCGGGAATAAAAATCTGGTGAAATTAAACTTGCTAAAATAACATTTTAATCTGATAGACGAATGCCTTAAAGATTCAAAATAAAGAAAAAATGGTCAGCAGCGAAATTTTTTTTTATTTAACTGAGGTTTAAGTTAAACTTGCGAGTTTAATTTTCCTTATCATTTTACCATTATAACTTTCTATTTTCTTCTAAATTTTTACTTATAATGAATTTGCATAGTACCCACAGGACATTCAAATAAGAAATAATAACAATGTAATATTTTTAGGGCAAATTTTTGGTATAACATTGTCTTAAAGGGATGTTAAAGAAGGGACGGAAGGAAAAAAAAGGGGATGATACAGGAAAAAAAGGACGGTAATGGAAAAAAAAGGGGGTGGTAAGGATGAGACGGTAAGGAAAATTACCACTGTATTTAGGCAATTCATGTTAAGACTAAGTGATAGCCACAATGTTCATTGATATTTAGAAACAGTTATTTACATTGGATTAAATTAAAAAAAAATTAATTTACCTCGAAATGTGCAGAAATAAATCTTGGGGACGGTAAGACTACCAATAAAGCCACGATGCTTGAAATTGATATTTAAATCCTGATTTAAATTCTGTAGTAAATTTCCTGCCAAAGAATTTTAAACATTCTTTCTCTAGCATACTTCTGCATGAGAAAAAACTTGAACAAAATTCTGTGGCTGCATCTAAAGTGATTTTCTACATAAGTTTAGCAAGAGGGATGGTAAGGAATCTAAAACCCATGGACAAAGTTAAAAAAATAATATCAACCGTAAAAATGCGTACAGGTTAATTTTTTGATATATATTTATATAAAACAATTGTCCCAGTTTCGGAAAAAAATTACATCGTATTACTTTTATTGAAACAATTTTATACAGACAGCTCCAAACTTAAAAATCAGCATCAGGGACACGGGACGGTATAGGAGTTTTCCTGGTATTTGGACCCCCAGCATCGTCCAACACTTATTTATCTCGTTAATATTGTTATGCAATCATGCAATGGGATGTTCTCCAATATGTGAAATTAAAAAAAAAACACAAGACTATGTACAAAAATAAAAATTATTACTCAGGGAATGAAAGTCAAAAGATTGTGAGAATGCCCCATACACAATTATTATATTGAAAAATATCTTGTATTGTATTTAATTTCTATAAACAAAGCCGTTAATGACACGCCCGCTTGTTTAGATGTTATGGGCCATCGGAAACTGAAAACAACAATAGTATTTGTATAAAATATATTGATATATTATAATCGAGTTTTATGAAATAGCAAATATTTTTCAATTTTTTATTGGCAGGCTGTTATTAAAATATCATTAAAACCAATTTTCGTATAATGTAAACCTTTTAAACTAAATTAAGAAGAAACTTTAAAAACTCACCTATCCGATAGCTGACCAAAGACCAACACAGCGACTAGATATCCAATGTTGTAAATAGACTTGGAAAATGATATCAACCATTCTCGATCACATACGAGATCCCACTAGAAAACAAAAGGGAATGTTTAATTTTAAAAGTAACTAAATTTGTTTTTAAAAAATCAAGATTAACTGTAAATACTAAATTAATTAATAAGCACTGGTCTTTGAAATGACTTGTGTAATGAACTCGTCATTAACATCTGTGTTTTCAGGCTAAATGAGCCCTCAATTAGATAAGTTTAGTAAAAAAAAAGTTTATTAAAATCTAAATTAAAGGAACCCTTGGAACTAACACAGCGACTAGATATTCAGTGTTGTAAATGAACTTGGAAAATGATATCAACCATTCTCGATCACAAACGAGATCCCACTAGAAAACAAAAAGGGAATGTTTATTTCTAAAATTAATTAAATTTGCCTTAAAAAATAAAGATGAACTCTAAATACTAAATTAATTAAAAAGGACATGTCATTGAAATGACTTTTACTGATTTTATTGAATTTGCATAATTCTGTGTAGGGAATATGAATACCATTGGACTACGTGATGACGTTGACCTTGATCTACCAATCGACTCCCTTTCATTGCTGCACTTAATCAAATTAATATAAAGTACCTTTTTACAGTTGTTTCTTAAATTTTTCGTGCCAGTGCAATTAAAATGCTTCCTAGTAGGCAAACGATGCAGGGTTTGAACTAATTGTATGCAAATACATCTTCCTAAAAACAAGTAATATAAAAATTTTGTTTTTAAAGTCAATTCCTACTTAGGTCATCAAGGAAAAATTTAATATAATCCCTTAAGCTAATATTAGTTTTTGTTGCATTAAAATATCTCAATTTGTTGATTTTCTATAAGCTAGTAGATTTACAATGGAACTCTATGGGAATTTGGCGAAATATTAGAGATATCGCCAAGTTGGCGTCACTTTTGGCGACTCATTTAGGCCGCCAAATTTAGCGATATATCGCCAAGTTGGCGACAAACTTGGCGGTATTTGGCGGCAGAACAGGGTCCCCCCTATGGTAACCCTTTATTGAAAATTCTTTAATTGATCTTCAACAACCAATGGCCGCCATTTCGTTTCCCATGCAAAACTAAAATTAATTAATTAAAATTTAATTAATTAATATTTGAAAAACTGTATTAACATCAATTGTCATCCAGTACAAGTTTAAAAAAATTTATTTCAATTTGATAGGATGAATAATGAGTATTTTATTAACGACTGAAAATTTGAACAAGATAAATATATAAATAAATAAATAAATATAGGGAGAGTGTGAGCTAATAGTAGGAATTGAAAAAAAAATAAATATAGGGAGAGTGTGAGCTAATAGTAGGAATTGAAAAAAAAAAAAACAAGCAGTGTTACAAGGGAACAAAATCAGGAAATTGGGAAATGTTTTTATTTCATGTCTAACTGTGTTTAAAATGTTGGAATATTAAATTAGCTTTTGACAGGTTGGTTTACATTGCACTAAAAAGAATCACCCTGAAAATATGTCAAACTTTCAAGAAATACCTTTTTGGGGAAGAAAAGGTGGTAGAAATTCTCAATTATGAGCAAGATTCTTAGTATAAGTTGTAAGCGTTCTATATGCGTAAGGTTTTGCCTTTTCTTGTGTTTTATTTTTAAATAATTTTTTTTAAACCATATTACTCAAATTTCAGCAACCATTTGCAAGAATTTGACGTAAGCAGATCCTTTACCACAATCAGGAAACCTCGTTACTGCTTCACTGCTTGAAATATGCTTATGCAGAGATGCCAACCTTTTACGGATTTTCCGCAGTTATTAAGGTTTCTTCTCCTTAAATTAGTAGTAGTTCCTATTTGCACCTAACGAATCTGATCATTTTACATTATTGACAAAATGAATGAAAAGTATGAGAGCGATTATGGAAAACCGTAAATATTACTACTAAGAGAAGTTTCAGAGATTGACATTTCTGTATGAATTATATGGCAATTTGTACTTATTTAGGTTTTAAAAGTTTGATTGAACGTTTCATCAAAACATAGTGCCAAACAGTTGTCACCATAAGATGGTGAATCTGTGCCGAGGTTTGTGTAAGTTGAACCAGGAACTGACAAAATGTTGAACCAAAAATTGATAAAATGTTGAACCGTGACTCAGAATAATGACGCGGAAAAACATTGAACCATAAAGTGGTTGCAGTTATCTTTGGAAAACAAGATCGAATCAGAGCGAGATCTCAGTTAAAGCGGAATCTGACTAACTATGGTCATTTAGGCTTGAACGGGATTCCAAATTAAGATAGAGTGACCTGCAGCCAACGTTCTACCCACTATACAAGCAGGTGTTAAGTAGCATAGCATGAATATATAGAACTATTTGTTCTGAATGGCTGTTAGATATTGCCTTAGGATGGTGAAATTTGAAGCATTGTTGAAGTTTCACCATAATCAGGAGATTAGTGCTTATGCTTTTTTTGTACCTTAAATCTTCAATATTGGACGAAAACTTTTTACTGTATATGCCTAAGTTGTTTCTCCTAATCGTTTAGTCTAATATATTTGAGACACCCTCCATAACTGACTATTTTACAGTACCATCAATTGTGCTTAACAGTCTATTCTATGAATAGTACAATAAAAAACCGACCATACTCATTTTATTCGCCTGAAAAAATATTCTATCCTAAATTTATAAGAAACAGGCGTAAATAAGAATTAGGAAATTTTCCACAAACTATTAAAAGTATCCTGCTTTTATACCAGTATAGTACTTGTTAAGTGAAAATAAAGTCCTCAAAAAGGACACATTGCAAAAAATAAGAAAGGAATTGCCTTACCTCGTCGATGATTGTTGAGGGATAAAAAGTAGTATCATACTCCCACGAAGTACACTTGAGAAGGTCACTTTCAAGGACGGTTTCATTTTCAGATAACCTCCAGTAAGGCTTCACGTGACACCGACTGTCTAAATTCAAGTTCTCCGGAGGAGCACTAAAATTCCTCCATTCCTCCAAACTGACATTCAAGTGCGGTGGTCTTGCACACCAGAATTCTACACCACTTGGTGCCATGAAAGTCATTTGAAGGTTGTGCCACGCGCTCGGTATGGACGCGAGGAATAGCAACACAAAGATGTCTCTCTGCCATGGTCCGTAACCACCTATGATGTCACTTATTTCGATGTCATTTGTGCACTGATCCGAAATGGAAGAGTCGGATAAGTCCATATCACAAACAGTAGGCACGCTTGAGGAGCCATCGGAATCTTCTTTTTCTTTAGACTTCCACATAATGACGAAAAGAAATGAATTCAAATTTCAACATAAATCTTTTCTAGTTCCGCCATCAGGACCTATAATGAGAATACAAATCGTAATTTAAGTAAAATCGTCAGAAATTAATAGTCAAGTCAGGACCATTGTTTTACAATAGAACGCCCGGAAGGAGTCGATTCGACTCCGACCACATGATTAAATTTCCATTGGATCCAGAATTTTTTTCATAAAATAAGTTAAATTTAAGAGACGCAGAATTACGTAAAATAAATCAGTTAAATAATTTTAAATAAAAATTCTGGAGTGAAATATTTTTATGAAACTTGAGTAAAATTTCAGGGCGTTCTAGTGCTAAAATTAGCAACTCTTAAATTATTAACCTTCGAGATTCTAGATTTACAAAGTCGCATCGCAATAGGAGTTTGGTGTATGCGAGAGGTGGTGAACAACTCAAGTTTAGGATACGATGCGCCAAAAACAGGCTCTTATTATTGCATGGGCAAATCAGGACTTAGAACAGGGGCCCCGGCCTCAAGGGGCCTCAAATCCAATTAATAATTTATAAAATATTTACTTTTTTTTCAATTCCAACTCTGAAAATTTTCAAATACAAAATACAAATTTTATCTTTAAAAGATTCTACTAAACATTCTGAAAAACAAATATCATTTTCGACTCATAGACTCAATGCTTATGCAAAGCTAACCTCAACCGCTATTAAGTAGAAAATAATATTTTGATTTAAATAGTTTGCATTAGCAATGAGCTTAAATCATATCTAAACTTTAGTGGTTGAGAATAATCAGCTCTAATCGTCATGACATAAATTTTCTTCCGTATTCAAAGTTATTTCTTTTAACTTTGAGTGAAATATTAAAAACAAACCCAAAATTGCCATCTTTTTAGATTTAGTGAAAAAACACTTTCTACTTGTGAAGTAGAATGTATTTGATTTTATATTATGTTGTATGTAGTACAACTTAAAAAGATGTGAAAGAAAGTACTTCATTAACTCATATTTACGTGTTAGAGTATTTGGCACTCTTCCATAAGTTGAAGTTATTAAATTCACCTTAAAGTAATATAACAAGTTGCTAAAGTTATAATAAAGAAGAAAAAAAAAAGATATTTTTTATTAATTAAGATAGTATACTTAATTTAGAATTGACGGAGCCAAGAATTTTTTTCTATTTAAAATCCAAGGTGCGAAAATATTGTTTATACCGGGTGTCCTAAAAAGGACTGACTGATTTTAAAAATCAATAACTTGCAAACGGTGGCAGATATTTAAAAAAAATTCTTGCAGGAAGGTTATGCATAAGGTCAAAAGTTTTTTTACAGTGATTTTCGATTTTAGTGCGAATTGCAAACAATAGATGGCACTGTGAGCAATAGGCGCTATATTCAGGCTCGATTTTTGGTCCTTTCTCTTCTTCCATGCGGAAAAAAGAAGATGAAAATGTATTGAGTGGGTGCGTAAGTACCAAAAATCGAGCTTAAATATAGCGTCTATTGATCGCAGCGCCATCTATTGTTTGTAATTCGAACTAAAATCGAAAATCACTGTAAAAATCTTTTGACTTTATGCATAACCTTCCTGCAAAAATTTTTTAAATATCTGTCACCGTTTGGAAGTTATTGATTTTTAAAATCAGTCAGTCCTTTTTAGGACACCCAGTACATTGCACATATGAGTGACCATCAGTTCTATTTGAATAATGTTGCAACGATTCGAATAGGGCCTCGTAATTTATCTTTGCCCAGGGTCCCAATTAATCATGATCGGGTCCTGCAGAAATGCTTTTTGGTGTAATTGGAAGGCAATCTAAGGCAACATATTAAATATAAAAAATCTATTTGAATTTTAAATTAAAAAAGATTTTCACCTACATTCTGTACATCGGACAGTGTATCGGGCATCCAAACCCCAGGTCTCGCCTGATTATTTACTTAACTACAAAACATAGAACTTAAAAAAAAAAAAAGAAAAAGAAAATATAAAAGTCCTTTACATTCAAACAATGTATAAGTTTAAGATGTAATTTAAATAGTATACCATAATTTTGTCTAATTCAAGTAAATATAGCCTCGTTAAAATGCGTTTAAAACAATAACTGCACTCGCATCTGATAATACTTTTAAACTTTTTAACGCGATCTTGTAATAAACTATAAGTGACTCAGTGATAATTTTTTTTTATAGAGAACATGCTGTGCCCCATCTTAAAACATATTCAGACTTCACTATTCAAAACTTCGTGTTAAGTTTGAAATTTAATAATATTTAAAAGCGTTACACTACCGGAAACAACTTCTGAAACCAGAAAAATTTAACTGGCATTTCCATATGGAAGCTTTGAAAATAGATTTCATATGGTTGTGCGATCTATATTTGACTAAATTATAGATTCTGATGAATCAAGCATTTCTGATGATAATTGAAATATTAGTGAATCCGACAGTTATTCTGAAAAAAAGTAAGTTTTAGGGCGGTTCAGATTTAGATGATGTATCTGGTGACATGTATTGTAAGGAAAATATTTTGCAAATATCATGAATTGCAGTCATGAAAGTAGTCTTGATTTTCAAGATAAACATTGAATACTTATAAATGAGCGTTTCTCTTAAATTTTATTATTTTTATTTTTTATACTTATTATACTTAATATATATAAAATTTTTAACACTTTCCAACAAAGTTGAAAAGTGTTTATGCATTCGGTTTGTCTGTCCGTCTGTCCACGCTCTAACTCGCGTAAATATGCTCGGATTTTCATGCAATTGAAAAATGTTCATGATGTTTATCATGGCATATTCGGTATTATATATGAAGTGTGTAGCAGTAATCGTTCATTTACAGGGGCACTCAAAAGAATTCCATTACATTATGGTATATGGGGGAAAATCGTTTGTAGAGTATTTTAATGACATTACGCTATTCCAAATGTATTTAAACTGATATAAATCACAAAATTTCACTTCTAGCTCAGTGGTAGGGGAGGAGAAAAAGGCCGAATTCGGAATTAATTAGGGGAAAGCTGGAAATTGTTTTAATCCGTTTAATTTATGTCTAGAATGAATATGCTAAGTTTTCCCCCTCGTAGTAGGTGAGCGTTAGAAAATATGCACAGATTTATAGTCAAAAAACACGTTTTTTTTTAAATACCATAACAATATCTCAAAATAGCTAACTCTGTCAAAAACATTGTCAATACAAATATTGTAGAGCTTAAAATTCTGAGTAAAATGAGTACCTACACTTAATATTTTTGTTGAACATTAAGGTCACAATTCTACTTTAATAGTCCAAGAGCTGTTAAACATTTTAGGGAAGGTATTTGAGGCACCCTGAAAATTTGTGCAACACTTCTTTTGTAATGGCTGAATACAAAATCGAATGTCTGGCTGAAGGATCGTGGCCCAAAAACTGTGCCAGACACGTGTCAAGTGCCATTTTGCCAAAAATGGCACTTGACACGTGTCTGGCACAGTTTTTGTGCCGACTAAAGTGTTTGTCATTTTCAAAATATTTTTTTCTAAGTATAAATATTATTCTGTCTCAATCTCAGCGTGCCTCAAATACCTTTTTTGGGTAGTCAAAAAATGGCACTTGACACGTGTCTGGCACAGTTTTTGGGCCACGATCCTTCAGCCAGACATTCGATTTTGTATTCAGCCATTACAAAAGAAGTGTTGCACAAATTTTCAGGGTGCCTCAAATACCTACTCAAAAATGTTCAACAGCTCTCCTACTATAAAGTTTTAAACCCGTGCTCAGGGGGTTGAACTCAGAATTAATTTGGAGAAAACTGAAAATTATTGTAATCCTTCCAGTTTAGGTCTAAAATGAACGTACTACGTTTTCTTCCTCATACTTGGGTGAATGTTAGAAAATATGTACAGTCGTGAAAAAAAAAGTAAACACCCCCCACTAACTCCTCAACAAATTATTGTAGAAGAAAGTAACTGGTACCAAACGGTTGGAAATAAAGTCTACTTTTAAATGATATAGATAAAATTTACTTAGGGGGCCATCTACATATTAAAACAAACCATAACTTTGTTTTTTTCAATAGCAGTACACAATTCTGACATCATAAATGAACTCTACATCTTCCAATTAGCCTAAAAACAATTTTTTATGCAATTCGTGCCATAAGTTTCCGAGAAATTAATTATTTTAAAACGAGCGTATTTTAAGGGCTGTATCCAAATTGAAGTTCGGTACTCGATTATTAACCGAGAGAGCCCCCATCTTGATGAAAGCACATTAAGAAGTCAATGAAGTCTGCTAGAGATTACAGGATAGCGTAAGAAATTTCAAAATATCTAGTCACTTCTATCATAGACGGCCCCTTAAACCACCATTTTGCCGTTTTTTAAGCATAATTGGAAAACTACTTGGAAGAAAAATGTGATACTTTGGATTTACATAAAACAGGACTTAATAAATCTAAATCCATCAAAAAAATTGTAGGTTGCAATTCATAATTTTTTCGAATATTAATTTCATAATTCATAATTCATATCATTAAATTATAAAAATTGCAAATTCAGCATATTTATGTTTGCGTATTATTACTACAAAAAAAATTACCACATTAGGAGCATAATTTCTGGAGATATTAATAAAAATATGAAAATGTAATTTAACATTAGAAGCACTAAATTTTGAATGTTTATAATTCAAAAACGTATCATTCTAATGACTTGAAATTCGGTGTCTAGGCATAATTTGAACCGAAGATTTGAAATATCTTGTTAAAATTGGATATTGTCATTGAAAAAAATGAAGTTTGGATTCGTTTTAATATGTAGATGGCCCCCTAAGCAAATTTTATATACATCATTTAAAAGTAGACTTTATTTCCAATCGTTCGGTACCAGTAACTTTCTTCTACGATAATTTGTTGAGGAGTTAGTAGGGGGTGTTTACTTTTTTTTTCCACGACTGTACGTACATACTTATTTTCGAAAAACACGTTTTTTTTAATTACCTTAACAATATCTCAAAACACCTAACTCTATAAAAAACAATGTCAATACAAATGTTGTAGAGCTTAAAATTCTGAATAAAATGAGTACCATCATTAACATTTTTGTTCAAGATTAAGGTCGCAATTCTATTTAAAAATTTTTCAAATCAAAAGCTTGAAGCCAGGAGAGACCAAGTTAACTTAATAATATCTCAAAATTGCGGCCTTAATATTGAACAGAAATATTAAGTGTAGGTACTCATTTTATTCAAAATTGTAGGTTCTACAACTTTTGTATTGACAATGTTATTGATGGAGTTAGCTGTTTTGAGATATTGTTAAGTTAACTTGGTCTCTCCTGGCTTCAATCTTTTAATTAGCGATTAAGGCAAAATTTTGAAATAGAATTGCGACCTTAATGTTGAACAAAAATATTAATGATGGTACTCATTTTATTCAGAATTTTTAGCTCTACAACATTTGTATTGACAATGTTTTTTATAGAGTTAGTTGTTTTGAGATATTGTTAAGGTAAATAAAAAAAAAACGTGTTTTTTTTAAATAAATATGTACCTATTTTCTAACATTCACCGAAGTACGAGGTAGAAAGCATAGTGCGTTCATTTTAGACCTAAACTGAAGGGATTAAAACAATTTTCAGTTTTCTCCAAATTAATTCTCAGTTCAAGCCCCTGAGCACGTGTCTAAAACTTTAAAGTAGAATTGTGACCTTAATGTTCAACAAAAATATTAAGTGTAGGTACTCATTTTACTCAGAATTTTAAGCTCTACAACATTTGTACTAACAATGTTTTTGAAAGAGTTAGCTATTTTGAGATATTGTTATGGTATGCAAAAAAAACGTGTTTTTTTTTACTATAATTCTATACATATTTTCTAACGGTCCCCTAGTACGAGGGGGGAAATATAGCATATTCATTCTTGACTTAAACAGAGGAAATTAAAACAATTTCCAGCTTTCCCCTAAATAATTCCGAATTCAACTCCCTAACCACTGGGCTATACAGTACAAGATGATTATGATATAATAGGGAATTCACAGCATTTGTCGTTCATTTACGGGACACACAAAAGAAATCAGTTACAGTACTGTCTTTGAGCAATAATTGCTAGAAGTGCGTTTTCAAATTCGGTATACGCTTTTAAATGTAACTCATTTTTTGCATGTTACTCGTTGTATATATAAATTCTACGCCTTGTATACAGGGCTGCACAAAAGAATTCACGTACTCCTTAACAGCCAAAATTGCTAAAGGGAAATTTTCACCTGAGGTATATGTATTTCTACACTGAACTAAATTCTGGCATGCATGTAGTTAATAGATACAAATCTATATATTATATACAGGCCTGCTCAAAAGAATTCGGATGATTTCCCGATTGTAGATGGGAATTGTTGAAATTGGGTTTTCAAATGTGTTATGCGTTTCCAAATGGTACAATTACCCATTATATTTTAACTTACGAAACGGTGAAGTTTTGTTATGTTATTCTGAATGTGTTGGAAAGTGTTTCATAATTTATGCTGGACGCATGATTTTTTCTTTCTTGTTACTTTTATGTTTGTCTTACAGTTTAGATTTTATGTTTATGATTTTCCTTTCTATATGAAATTAACAAATTTAAAATAATTCTGAGAAATGGAGAGATAATACTCTGACGGAAACTAACTACAGTAGCCTCCCGCTTAACCGGCCTGAACGGGACCGAGGGTAAGCCGGTTAAGAGAAAAACTGGTTAAAGCGGAGAAGTAAAAAAAAATGCAAATATTATCTGCGTAATTTAATTAATTAAACCCGTACGATGCATTTAGTTTTTCAATTTGTGTAGTTTTAAAAGAAAAATATTTAACACAAATTAAATTGTCGAAAATAGTGTCACACACCTTTAAAAAAAGTTGAAATTGTTCTACATTATGTATATTTAAGTTAATCAACCATAAAGAAATCAGTGACCTTCCTCTGTTGAAGGCAAGATGCCCGACATTTTGCAGCATAATCTTTCCATCTCTGTAACATCATAAGTTTAACCGAGGAAGCTGTTAAACATAGTGTAGCACCAACTCTAATTCTTTTACCCCTTCCGTATGAGGAATTTTAGCAGTGTCGACTTTAACAGGATCATCATCAGGATCGTCTTCGTATTGAACAACATCAGTTACTGTCCTAATTATATCCTCGTAAAATAATGTTTCATGCTTGTGATAGTTATCAGACTCAAACAACTCTCATACATCTACGGTGATCTGTTTGTATTTCAAGCTTTTTAAATGTCTGTACAAAACAGTTTGCAGATAGATAAGACATTATAGAGTTCCGTGGAGGGGGGATTGCACTTTTGACCATTAAAACACACAAAATCTGAAATCTTCCGGGGGGGGATCTCATTATTTCTGCAGGGACAGTCCCCCCCCCCCCCGGTCACACCCTGAATTCAACAATGTGAAAGGCCGACGTTCTCCTTCCTGAATTTTGCCTCCTTCCCTTCGGATTGCACTTCAACTCGAAAGCGTAAGCTGTGTTCCCGAGGTCGTCATCCGTGAATTTTGCCTAATGCTGGGGAAAAAAGTCGGCCGGTTAAAGCGGAGTTCCGGTTAAGAGGAGGCCGGTTAAGAGGGAGGTTACTGTACTTGCTTTAGATGGTCTACCGTTTTTAACACTTTCCAGCATAGTTGAAAGTGTTTATGAATAAGGTTTGTCTGCCTGTCTGCAGTCTGTCCGTGCTCTAATTCGCGTAAATATACTCGTATTGCCTCGTATTGCACATATGTTATTTGAATGTACATTGGGATGTTTTTTATTGAAAATGAAGTATTTAACATTTACGGTTCGTTTACAGGGACAAGAATTCCATTGCATTACGGCCTATGGTCTTAAATCGTTTGCGGTGTACTTTAATGATATTACACTATTTAAAACATATTGTAATTTATATCACTGAGGTTTAACATTTACGATTCGTTTACAGGGACACTCAAAAGAATTCCATTACATTACGGTCTATGGTGTTAAATCTTTTGCCGTGTATTTTAATGATATTACACTATTTAAAACATATTGTAATTTATATCACTGAGGTGTACTACAAGACGCTTACTGTAGAATAGGGTATGCATAGAATTTATCGTTCACTTACAGGGACACCCGAAAGAATTAGGCTACAGTACTGGCTACGAAGAATAATTGCTAAAAGTGCGTTATCAGTTGTGGTACGCGTTTTTAAATTTAACTATTTTTTTCCCTTTGGTGTTTATAAATTATATAGATCATATACAGTGTCACTCAAAAGTTGTCAAGTATACTTTCCGCTTATTGGCAAAAATGGCTGAATGAGAATTTTTAAATATGCTATGCGTTCAACTGCGACCTTACTTTTAGCATACTTTACAGTATACATGCAAATCTTTAGACCATATACACGGCTGCAGAAAACAAATCGGGTATTTTTCGAGTACCGGTGATATTTGCAGAAATTGGGTTCGTAAATGCGTTATGCATTTTCTAAATTGTTCATTTAGACACTTTCTCTCGGGATTGCACTTATACTCTTAAGGGGCTATTTCAGTCACCTGGAAAGACTCGCTTGCTAATGCTAATTCCATGGAAGAATTTTTTTTACGATATCTCGTTTGCATTTTAATATTTTTAAAGTTTTTTTTTTTTTTTTTTTTTTGCATTGGATAGCTGAGATTGATCTGCATCTGCCCCCCTTTTTTTTTTACTTTTTCGATTTTGTTTGCAGATTGTTTTCAAGAGGATGCTTTCACTTTCGAAACTGGTTCCGAAAATGAAAGTGTCCTAATTAAAAATATCTGTAAACAAAATCGAACAAGGAAAAGACGCCCTTTGTACAGATCGATCTCAGCTAGCCAATGCAGAAAGAATTGTTTAAAAATACTGAAATGCAAACGAGTTATCTTTAAAAATTTCTTCCATAGGATTAGCATTAGTGAGCGGGTCTTTTCAAGTGACTGAAGTAGCCTGTTAAGCGAAAGCTGAGTATGCGGTCATCCCTTGACATCCATTATTCATTTAGACATAATCTTTTACCTTAATAAACTGTGTACAGTATTCTGAATGCGTTGGAAAGTGTTTCATAATCTACGCTAGACACGTGATTTTTCATTTTTGTTTCTCTTTACCCAGAATCAATAAATTTAATATAAAATTGCTAATCGGGGAAAGTACTCAGGAGGGGCTTGATTAGTTTCTGGAATCGATCGAACAACTTTTCTACTTCCTTTAAATCAATACATACAAATTTCTGACAAATTATTTATCGTGGTCATAGCACCAGAATATGTGAGTCGGGAGACGCCCGTGACATGTTTTTATTTCGGTTGGTAGATTATTTTCATATGAATGTGTATTTATTTATTTGTTCACATTTTGGTAGATGATATATACATTTTTTTTTTTTTCTGGTGTAAAAAGAGATGCATAGCATTTCCAGGAAACCTTTTGAAAAAGTAATTTTTAAGAAAATTACTAGAGAACAGGAATTCTGCTTTTTCCGAATTTAGTGTCGCCCCCGGCATTTCTATTACTTCAATTTCTTCTGATAGACTGATGGCTTCTATTAATATGAAACAACCATTATAAATGAAGTGTAAGGTGAACATGCAAAAACAGTCGTAAAAAGTTAGAACTCTGATTTTCTGGTCAGAATGAGGGGAATTTTTTTTTTTTTTTCATCTTCACGTAACACTCTCATTTATAATGGCTGTTTCATAATAATAGAAGCCACCAGTCCATCAGAAGAAAATAACTCGGTTAAGCGGGACTCTACTTCAGTACAAAACATATTTCAATTTTAAGACTTAAAGCACACGTTTTATTTTATGTAAAATGACGTCATTCGCATCTGCTTAAGAATTCCACATTGACGATCTACTCTTAAACATTTACAGTAAAGCATGCATAGCACACCACTATCGCGAAATAATGCACAAATGCAGCAAAAAAATTCCGTCATTCAAGAAAAAAAAAAAAACAAAAAAAACGGCTATCTAATGATTCATAGATACTTACAATTAAATATAATATATAATAGCTCCATTGTTTTAACAGAAATCATTCGTTTATATTTTTTTCAAAATAGCACGTATTTTAATTACATTTTCTTTCGGTTGTTACGTGAAAATGGCAACAAAAATATATAATTACTATTTTAAAACTATTTTTCCTTTACTTTCTACAGAAATGGAGTCCTTCCGTTGCCAATATCAAACAAATGGTGCTAAAAACTACAAAAAAATTAATATTTCAAAAATAAATGGAGATACAGTTTTCAAACAAAATGCATTTAAAAGAACTATTTTTTCCAATACGGCGGTATAAAAATTGAAAATGTGCGATGCTTAGAAGTTTAAAAAATTGCTAAAGAGTATTTAATCACAATGCTTTGTTTTACGGCTAGCTTCTGTAAGGTAACGTTATTTTTTGGACACAAATAAGCTGGGAGAAAGAAATGGTATACCGTACCGGAGGCTTTAAAGAAAAAAAAAAAAAAACGTAAAATCGACTTCTAGGGATTGTACTTTACTTTATTGCACGGATATTTACTTATTGCAAGCCAGTTAAGCGTATTTCAGTGAGAGCAGTTTAGCACAAATGAGTTTCTTTCTTTTCTTTTCTTTTTTTTTTTAGCAACTATTGTTTGTCATGCCCGTTCACTTTAAATCACATTGTCACCGGTATCTGCTATCGATCAGTTTGACGCGCAGAAGACGGTGATATATAAATTATTTCACGTATCCCTGCAGAAAAGAAAAGAAAAGCAAAACTATATACGACAGACAACTATTTGAAAAAACATACAGCCGTACTGTGTACCGGCACTTAAGCTCTCCTTCATTGAAACTTCCAGATAACAAAATCCGATGTTAACCTATGGAAAAACTTAAATACGTGATTATAATCATTTCCTAATGTAATTATCGAAATATGGTTTTCACCATCAGAAGGCAGACGTCAGATATCGACGAGGTGCGTTTTAAAATAATTATCTTTAAATTTTAAGGGGATCGTGGATCTTTATTTGAGCAAAAATCGACCTCAAAATCGACATTTCTTTTTTTGTGTATTATTCTTCTCCAATATGTACTACGTCATTTGTGGAAAACAGCATGCAGATGCAATTATTTTACGCAACGTTACAAGTCTTTTAATTTTGTTCACAAACATTTTTTTTGGCCTTTTAATATACTTTAAATCTGTTTTTCTTAATACTGATGTTTCAGCTTTTTCTTAATTTTGGAAACGTTCCTTGCTATTTAATTTTTTATCTAAATTCATGAAACTGATAAGGAAGAATCCTGATGTTGCTTAAAAAGAAACTGTGAATGTATTTTAAAATTCAGCTTCATTAAGACAATTAAATTTGATTTTTAACTTATTATGAGGCAGAATTTTGATGAAAATCGATATGGGAATTCAAAATATATCACTAAAAAATTTAGTATTTAAGAAAATAACAAATCGATACACAGATTTGTTTGTAATACAGTTTTACGTGATTGAAATCCAAAATCGAGGAAATATCTAAAAAATTAAGGCGCAAGGTGCCTTTTAAAATTTCATTTTAAAATTTAAAATTTTTTTAAAAGATCTTAAAATTATAATAAGATTGGAAATTTCTTTTAAGGGTCTCTATATACTTACGGTGAAATGTATATTTGCACAAAATTTCAAACCGCTATTATGAAAATTAAAAGAAATTTTTTTAAACGTATCCACCGCCCCCCTTAAGCATTTAAAAATCCCTATAAACTTTGAAATTTCTTTTAGGTGAAATTTTGTCATCTAAAAATATTTAAAATTTAAGGAGACAATTTAAAATAACTTAAAACACATCTTTCGAATTTTAGTGCCAGAAAACACTGAAATTTTCATGAAATTCAAAATACTTCATATCTCGGCAAGCTTTGATCATAAAAAGGAGTTGGATTTTTTTTTTTTTACATGTTTTTCTTAGATACAAGGTGATATTTTTTAAATATAAGGTAAAGGAAAAAGGGACCGTATAAAAAATTTAGTTTTGTATTTTAATACGTATACAGCCATAAAACAAATTGCTGCACTTGATTTTAATACATTTTTTAAATGGAAAATAAGAGCATATTCGCAATTATTCAAGCATGGGTTACATTATGTAAACGATTGTAAAATACAAATTAATGCATAATTTTAGAGAATTTAAATCAGGGTTGTAAAAAACCTGGCTTTTTTTTTTATAAAAAAACCCCAGCCAGGGCGAATAGCTGGGTGGGTACCCGGGCAGCTACCCACTACAACCCTTATTGTTGTAAAAAAATCCGGGTTTTTCATTAAAAAACACAGCCCGGGTGCGTAACTGGGTGGGTACTCGGGCAGCTACCCACTACAACCCTTATGGCTGTAAAAAAACCCGGGTTTTTCATTAAAAAAACCAGCCTGGGTGGGTAACTGGGTGGGTACCCGGGCAGCTACCCACTACAACCCTGATTTAAATAATACTCAGAGATGACTCCCTACCTCAGAGAGAAAGGGGAGGGTAGAAATTTAATATAAAAAGAGTAAAGTGAAACGTTGTACTCAAATTTTATCCTTTTAAAAGTTATAACGTCATTAGTATGAAATTCTAACAGTATAGCCAAATATATGAAAATAAATTAAAAATTATAATGTGATCATATAAAGAATTCTATGTATTTAGTTAACCATTCTTATTAGAGAATATACCGCAGGACCAAGACAATATATCTAAAATTCGTAAAAATAAAAATTTGTAGGAATGTCCGTACTCATAAAATTGATATTCAGTTAACACTCAGGTGGTATACATAATATCGACACATCTTGATTAAAGTTGTGCCAGGCTGCCTGAAATTTTTTTTTATTTCAAACAAAAGCATTGTTTTAAATAGAAACATTATCGAAAATAAAATATTCTATGTATAGAGATATCATAAATGGTGCACCAGTGGAAATATTATGTATCAAAAATTATGTTTTTTTAAATATGTTTGGACGCTACCAGTTTTTGAAATGCGTTAAAAATTAGCCAAAATTTTCATTAATATAAAACAATAAATCTCAGTATCTGCCATTAAAACTTACTTCCGGTAAGCGCAATGGATACTACTTTAAATTCGACCAAAGAGTTCACGACAAATGAAAGGAAAAATATTCCAGAAAAATAAATTTATCTTTTGTATAATAAATTTTGAACCACCAATTAATTCATTTTTCTAAGTAAAAGCACTAAAACCGTAAGCATGGAACGACAAAACAAAAGAGAAGACTAACTAATGTATTAAGAGCATATTCGCAGTTATTCAAGCATGCGTTCTATTATGTAAAACGATTGTAAAACACAAATTAATATGCGTAATTCCTTAATGTTTTAGAGCATTTAAATAATACCAGCTTATCTTCCAATAAATCTGAAAAGAAAGAAAGAAAAACGAATTTTTCTACATGAAAGAAATGGCTCCCTCACTCAGAGAGACAGGGAGCGGCGGAGAGGGTGAGAAGGAGAGAGAAAGAGAGTGAGAAACTGAACGTTGTAGTAAGATTTTATCGTTTTAAAACCTATAGCGTCATTAGTATGAAATTCTAACAAGTATATAAAAATAAATTAAAATTTCTAATGCCATCTTGTAAAAAATTATACATACGAGGGAGTGTCAATAAGTTTTTGCCCTCACATAGAAATAATTGAGTGAAATTTACGAAATTGCTACATTTTATGAGTCCTTTTCTACATAGTCAGTGTGCACAGTAACACATTTGGGCAACCAGTATTTCAAAGAGAAGGAGGGAGGGGGTATTCCAGGAGGCGCGATAGTAGACCCAAAGGGGAGCCTTTTTCTAACTTCTACCGACCCCAACATGTGACATATTGTTGGAAAGGTCTATGACCACTTATTCATACTATGCACCTTCCGAGCCCCTCCCCCCAAATTTGCCCTCAGGGGGCACTTTTATAAATTTTGCGGACATCATTCATGGCCCCGAGGGGCAAGTTTCAGTAATACCAGTTTATGTTGCAATAAATCTGAGAAGAAAGAAAGACAAGCGATTTTTTTACATGTAAGAGGTGACTCTCCTCATCAAGAGAGAGAGAGAGAGAAAGAGAGATATTTAATATAATATATGAAAAAAATAAAATGAATGCTGTAGTACAATGTTGCCATCTTAACCTTTTGGGAACGAGCGTTATGTGATAAGGTGCTCAGAATACTTGAATAATACTAAATTTTTATTGCAAATTTTGCCTTATTTAATCCGACCATTTTCCCGATTCAATTAGATAAAAATTTCTGTTTTGAAAAACCGGTGCTAAAAGATTAAAAAATTGCGTGAAAGACGCTCGTCCCGAAGGGGTTAAAAGATATAGCGTCATTAGTATGAAATTCCAACAGAAACGCACGTTTATGAAAATAAATTAAACTTTCTAATGCGATCTTCTAAAGAATTGTGCATATTTAGTTTATCATTTATATTGGAAAGATGCTGTACTGTGCCAAAAAAATAAATTTAAAATTCGTAAAAAATAAATAAATAAATAAATAAAATAAAATAAAATAAAATGAAATAAAGATTTGTAGGAACGTTGGTACTCATCTAATTGGTATTCAATTGGTAGACATAATATAATTACATCTTATTGCTGTACCATGCTATCTAGCAAAACATTATTAAAAAAACCCCCAATTATTTCAAATAAAAAATATTATTTCAAACAATAACAACTATTTTAAATAAAAACCACTATTTCAAATAAATTAAACAACACATATATTAATCGAAAATGTTGCAGTGCTAGCAAAGTTATATATGAAAAAAAAAAATGTTAATTTAAACATATTCCCGTTTTACAATAGGTGAAAAACTCTCAGTCAAAATTTAATTAATATAATACAATAGCTATCAGTAACTAGCCATTAAAACTTACCTAAAGTAGGTGTAGTAGGTACTTTATATTTGTTCAAAGATTTGAAGAAAAGTACTTCAGAAAAATAAATTGATCTTTTGAATAATAAATTTAGAGGCACTAATAATTAATATTTACGAGTAAACAAAGCGCTAAAAAAGTAAACATGAAGCGTCAAAACAAAGCAAAGTCATTTGATGTAATAAGAGCATATTCATAGTTATTCAAGCATGCGCTCCATTATGTAAAACGTTTATAGAATACAAATTAATTTACGCCCTTCCTTGGCGATTTAGTGCGCCTAAACTAAAAATTATCATTTTATCTTTCAAACTCACTTATAGCAGAGCCACAAATAAATTTATTTTTCTGATTAAACAAAGCACTAAAAAATAAATTTAGATCCACTAATTAATTAATTATTTTTCTGTGTAAACAAAGCACTAAAAAAAGAAAAGACAACAAAGCAGCGACTTTCTGATGTATTAAGAGCAAGAGCGAAAGCAAGAGTGAGAGAATGAATTAAAATATTAATGTAATATTGATGTAATATAATAAATATCAGTAACCAACAATTAAAACTCAGCTATAGCAGATCCACTATTTAATTAATCATTTTTTTTGAATAAACAAAGCACTAAAAAAAAAAAAAGAAAAAGAAAAAGAAACGACAACAAAGCAGGGACTATCTGATGTATTAAGAGGAAGAGCGAAAGTAGTAAGAGAGAAAGAATGAATTGAAATATTAATGTAATATAATAAATATCAGTAACCAACAATTAAAACTCACTTATATCAGATCCACTAATTAATTTATTTCCCTGAGTAAACAAAGCACAAAAAATAAATACAAAACGGCGGCAACAAAGATTAAGACTAATATAATAACGATATTGTAAAATGCAAATTAATATGCATAATTCCTTAGTGTTTAATTGGAGAAATACCGTAATATTGTACTAAAACAATATGTTAAACAATGTTAAATTAAACAATTTCCTGTTTCAAAATAAATTAAAAATTCTTATTCAAAACTTTCATTAATATAATACAATAAATATCAATACAATAAACAAATAAATATACAATACAATAAACTAGTTGTTAAAACTTACCTAGAATAGGCGTAATAAAGCGTTTACCTATAGTAAACAACGAATTAAAAAAAAAAATTCTAGAAAAATCAATTAATGTTTTTAATAATAAATTTAGAGCCACCAATTAACATATTTTTCCGAGTAAACAAAGCACTAAAAAAGTAAACACGAAGCGTCAAAACAAAGCAAAGTTATTTGATCTAATAAGAGCACATTCATAGTCATTCATGCATGCGTTCTATTATGTAAAACGTTTATAAAATACAGATTAATCTACGCACTTCCCTGCCGTTTTAGCGCGCCTAACCTAAATAATATCATTTTATCATGCAATAAATCTGAGAAGAAAGAAAGGAAAACGAACGCTTTACGTGTACGAGAAGAATAAACAGCATCCAATAGATTACATCCTAGAAGGTTTCAGATGAACTGTTTAACAGGTGTTATATTTAACCTTGCTGAAGATCCAGTTTTTATTTACCATCTTGCTTAACGGAAGGTGAAATTTTAAAATTCTTACTGTTTGTAATTTTGGAGCGAGTTCCATAAAGAGGTTACAAGGATGTTTAATCGTTAGAATAAAGTGCGTTACACTTTTAGAATGCGAATTTTTTTAAGCGTTAGAGCAGCGGTTCCCAACCTTTATTGATATGTGACCCAGTAGTGTAGTCGTAAAAAAAGAAGAGGGTATACGCTCAAGGCAGAGGGTATATCCTACACCAGGGTCGGCGAACCTTTTTACATCCGCGTACCCAGTTTTTTTCAAAAAAGATATTACGTGACCATGACGTGCCAAGCGTCAAACATAATTTAGTGGATCAACATTTCTGGATTTTTGTTCATTGGTATTTAAAAATATGGACAATAATTAGATAACATCTAATTATTATCTAATAATTATTATCTTATTATTATCTAATAATTAGATTAACGCGTATTATAAAGTAATAAAATGGTGAATGCGATATCGGCTATGCCAAATATTAATATGATGTTCAACCTACTTACTTTTAATAGGATGCAAGCTGAGTTCGAGTTATTTAACAAGTGGTTTGGGTTTGTAATATTTAAGGTTTTCGTATAATTTCCGAAAATAATGATCCGAAGGAATAAATAGAGCGAACAATTGTGAAAACTGCATATTTTATACCAAGTCGCTTTAGTTTCATCACTGGGAGTTTTACTTATAATATCTGAAATTTTTCTTTTTGATATTCTCCCAATCTTATCTTAATTTGATAACTTATCAAATTCCACTAGTTGCTTTCCAATAAAAAGAAAAGAAAGAAAAGCCCATCTTGTATAAATTTGCGTGTTTTGTTTAACTTAATTATATTTTGTTTTAGGATTTCAATCCACGCCGTGCCGAAAACATTCTATCGCGTGCCAAGTTTGGCACGCGTGCCATAGGTTCACCGACCCTGCTCTATATTGTATATACTATAGCTTTTTTGAGAAACAGAGGGTATATGGTGCTCCTTAAAAAAATCCAGAAGATATACGGCGTATACCACAGTATACCCTCCACTACATCCCCGATTGCGACCCACCTTTAAGTAAAAATAATTTTCGCGACCAATCTAATAAGAAAATGTATCTAATATCAGTATGGAAATTATTGTATGAACTCTATGAACCATCGTTCGAAGGATTCATTTTCAACAAAATTAAGAATCGGTAATCACAATGCGTGGAATAATAATTAAAACAATATGCATATTAGAAAGATAATGAAAAATACGTTTAATTATTATCAAAACACAACTTTACAATCAGTGAGATTTCTAGCACTTGTGTTCACCGATGAGGACATCCATATCAGGTTGAAGTGATTGTGCTCGTATATTCATCCAGAAGGAAATTAATAATTTTCCTTGAAAACTGCCTTCAAACAGAAATCGCAAGATAGGTCAATTAAGAAGTCTTCTCCAGGTTTTGAGAGTTTTGGGCTTTTCAAATGTTCTTTTGTAAAAGGACTTCTAATCCACAAGCTCGAGGGGGAGAGGGGTTCTAGGGTGTTGTCGTAACGACTGCAGCTAAATCTCACAACGAGGTCAGATATACGAGGGCAACGAGATAACATAATACCGACTAACAGTTTAAGAAAACCCTATTTTCTCACTAAGATTTAGTTTAAGCTAATAACTTCTATGATTATTGCAGTTGTAAAATATTGAATTTGTTATATTTTTTAAATACATGAAATAAAAGACATATTTTTCTGGTAAAACCTCGATGATGAACTCACCAAAACAGTGGGTAGCGACCCATAGGTTGGGAACCGCTGCGTTAGAGTTCTATTATATTTTACCGTTTGAAAATTGAAAGTTGGCACAATTTTTCGTATGTATACGAAATATGATCCCAATATATAATTCACAAAGTCTAAGATATTACAAATAATCTCTCTATTCTAAAAAAAAGTAACTACCGCTGTCACCGCCGCCGGTTTTGAATTTTTTGTAACCGGAGGTCTTTCTTCGTTAATATTAAGAAAAATAATGCATACAAAAATATGAAAATCGGTAGATACAGAAATGTTTGATAAACACGCTGATGCAGACAGTTTTCAAATCGAAGAATTATTTTAAGAGGTATTTAATGCTAAAGTTGGACAAAATCGTTCCACTAAAAAAGTTTTATAGGTGCAAAAACTATACATCGGAATTTAATAACTTTTAGATCATTTTATACGTTATAATTTCCCGGTGTGCAGAATTCATTTATTTTGTTAATTTGACTCATTTTTCGAGGTTTTATTTCTATTTTAAATTCAAATTTTCAGCATTTCGAGAGATATTTTTTACTTATTTTAGAAAATTGTACTAATTTAACCTGTTGCCAACTGTATAAACAACGGAAATTGTTTGCTTCAATGAACAATGTTTGCTTCAAATTAAAAATTTATTTACACGTGACTATTATAAATAGAAAAGATACTTTCAAATTAAAATTAAATAATTGCGTATAAAAAACAGGAACTGATTGAAAATTACGTCATAAGAAGTATACACGTGAATTTTAAAAGAGAAGGATATTGTAAAATAATAAATTAATTAACGTGCGTTAGAAGTCTTAAATAGGAGAAATTACGTCATATTTACGTCACATTACAGTTATTACATAAAATGAACACAAAATAATATTGCAAAACAGTTTAAATTTAGAAATTGTGCTAGACATTTATTTGATATTTTGAGAGGATCTTTTCAACTATTTTTGTTAGGAAAGCGCAAATAATATTTCATTTCTCACAAAAGTATTTTCACGTGAATATTTAAAAGAGAAAGAATAGCTTGGTCAAAATTACGTCAGATTAAAAACGATTAATTTAAAATGTCTCATTTAAAAGAACTTTCTTTTCGCTTTGTTAAAAAATACCAGGAGACAAAGACTCTGTTTACTTAATTCCTTTTATATTAGCTTATTTTGAAATGTTGTTACACGTGTCTACGTCATCAAGTTATTTTGATTTCGACGTTTTATTTGTATTTTTATTAATGTTGTTTTAATTTATTTGTTCTTTCGTTATTTAAAATATTAATTATGTCAATTTGTATAATTTGGCGAAATTGGTCGACTGGATAATCAAGTAGTACCGCAGCGGATTTGGCGTTAAAATTCCCCAATCAAAGAGAAATGAATAGAAATCCGTTTATAGGGAGATAGCCACTGTTTTTTAAATTATAATTCAATCTTTCGAAATCTTTTTAAAGCCGATCAAATTAGCGTGCATTTAGAGTCTGCGGTGTCCGGACGGGGGTTGGCGAGCGTAGCTCGTAGGGGGCCGAGCCCCCTTACTAAACAATATGGAAAACACATAACTCATTTCAAAACCCAATTTCACCAATTACCATCTATAGTCGGGAAAATATCCGAATTATTTTGCGCAGCTACGTATCGGATCTATAGTTTTGTATATAAACTACATAGTATGCCAAAATTTAGTTGAGTTAGGAAGCGCGTAACACAGTTATAGATTCCCTTTCACCTATGTCCGCCAATAAGCGGAAATGTACTCGAATTCTTTTGTGCAGCCATGTATATGATGTATAGAATTTATACGTGCCAAATAATGTGCAAAAATTACTTAAATTTAAAATCGCATACCACAGTTGAAAACGTACTTCCAGCAATTATCGCTCATAGAGAGTTGTGTAACCGAATTATTTTGTGTATCCCTGTAAATGAACGATAAATGCTATGCGCACCAAATTCTATAGTAAGCATCTTGTAGTGCACTTCAGTGATGTATATCAATTTCAATGTGTTAGGTAGCTTTCTTTACAAAAAAGCTACCTATTGCAGCCGTTCGGAGGAAAGCGATTTCAAAAAATTTTGGTATATTTTCATCGATCATGACCCCCAGACCCCGAAACCACCCTCCGTTCAAAATTGATATATATATATATATATATATATATCTATATATATATATATATATATATATATATATATATATATATATATATATATCTGACCTATGTCACACTGTAACTCCCGTAATTATGAACCGATTTCGATGTAATTCGGTGTGTACATAGTACATACTAATGTCTCGACCGAGTTCGTTGGCCAGCTTCATCCGCCGTTTTGTTTCAAAATGGCGGCCATTTAAAATTTTTAAAAAATTTTAAAACTTGAAATATGGTACCAAAAAATTAAAAATGGAAAAATATTTTTTTCTTATGTATTTGATCTTTACACAAAGATTCCGGAGCAGTTTTGGTTTCGTCTATATCTTAAAAAATGGCTGAGTTATAGCCTATTGAATTTCTAGCGTTTAAAACGTCCTGTATTTTGTCAAGCGATAAAAGGCGTATTTATGAACCGATTTGGATGTAATTCAGTGTGTGCATAGTACATACCAATCTCTCGACCGAGTTCGTTGGCCAGCTTCATCCGCGATTTTGTTTCAAAATGGCGGCCATTTAAAATTTAAAAAAAAAATTTAAACTTGAAATGTGGTACCAAAAAATTAAAAATGGAAAAATATTTTTTTTTTTATGTATTTGACCTTTATACAAAGATTCCGGAGCAGTTTTTGTTTCGTCTATATCTTAAAAAATGGCTGAGTTATAGCATTTTGAATTTCTAGCGTGGCTGACATTTTGAAACGTCCTGAAATTTGTCACGCGATAAAAGACGTATTTATGAACCGATTTGGATGTAATTCAGTGTGTACATAGTACATACCAATCTCTCGACCGAGTTCGTTGGCCAGCTTCATCCGCCATTTTGTTTCAAAATGGCGGCCATTTAAAATTTTTTTAAAAATTTAAAATTTGAAATGTGGTACCAAAAAATGGAAAATGGAAAAATATTTTTTCTTATGTATTTGACCTTTATACAAAGATTTCGGAGCAGTTTTTGTTTCGTCTATATCTTAAAAAATGGCTGAGTTATAGCATTTTGAATTTCTAATGTGGCTGACATTTTGAAACGTCCTGAATTTTGTCACGCGATAAAAGGCGTATTTATGAACCGATTTGGATGTAACTTCGTTTATACATAGTACATACCAATGTCTCGAACGGGTTCGTTGGTCAGCTTCATCCGCCATCTTGTTTAAAAATGGTGGCCATATAATCTTTTTAAATAAATTTAAATTTGAAATGTGGTACCAAAAAATTAAAAATTGAAAAAATATTTTCTTCTTATGTGTTTGACCTTGATAAAAAGATTCGGGAGCAGTTTTTGTTTCGTCTATATCTTAAGAAATGGCTGAGTTATAGCATTTTGAATTTCTAGCGTGTCTGACATTTTGAAACGTCCTGATTTTTCTCACGTAATAACAGTCGTATTTATGAACCGACTTGGATGTACCTTGGTGTGTACATAGTACATACAAATATCTCGACCGAGTTCGTTGGCTGGCTTCATCCGCCATCTTGTTTCAAAATGGCGGCCATTTAAAAAAATTAAAAAATAAAAAAATTTAAATGAGATACCAAAAAATTGGAAAGTGAAAAAGATTTTTTTTGTATGTGTTTGACCTTAATACAAAGATTCCGGAACAGTTTTTCTTTCGTCTATATCTAAAAAAAGTGGCTGAGTTATAGCATTTTGAATTTCTCTTGTGGCTGACATTTTAAAACGACCTGATTTTTGTCACGCGATAACAGGCGTAATTATGGATTAACTTGGATGTAACTTGGATGTAACTTGGATGTAACTATTTGGATGTAACTTGGTCTGTACATAGTACATACCAATGTCTCGACCGAGTTCGTTGGCCAGCTTCATTCGCCATCTTGTTTCAAAAGTTTGCCATTTAAAAAAAATTAAATTTAAAATTCAAAATGAGGTATTAAACAATTGGAAAATGAAAAAGGTTTTTTTTATGTGTTTGGCCTTGATACAAAGATTCCGGAGCAGTTTTTGTTTCTGAAAATTTGTTCTTTTGTTTATATCTTAAAAAATGGTTGATTTATAGCACTTTGAATTTCTAGCATGGCTAACATTTTGAAACGATCTTGTATTTGTCACGCGATAACACACGTATTCGCCTATTTAGATGTAAGAAGGCATGTGGATAGTATACATCAACACCTCGACCAAGTTCGCTGGCCAGATTCATCAGCCATCTTGTTTCAAAATGGCGACCATTAAATTAAAATATATATATATATATTTAAAGTGAGGTGCAAAAAAATTAGAAATTGAAAAAGGTTTCTTTCTTAAGTATTTGACCTTGATATAAGGATTCAGGAGCATTTTTTGTTTGTCTTTACCTTAAAAAATGGCTCAGATATAGCAGTTTCAATTTCTATTGTGGGTGACATTTTGAAAAATCTGATTTTTTGCATGCGACAGCACTCCTATATATTAACCGATTCCGATGTGAGTGAGCATGTGCACAGCAATTACTAAGGTCTCGACCAAGTTCACTTTTAGCCTCATCCACCATGTTGTCTTAAAATAACAGGCACTTTAAGAAATTTCCGAATTTGGCAGCCAAATATATGTTACTTTAAAGAAAAGCAGCTTGGATAAAGCTGACTAATTTCGAGAAATTCTCATTCATTATATTGATAAAAAATTAGTATTGAATCTCCTATATTCGGTTTCCACTAAATTGAGCTTCGTGTGTTTGAATGATATAATTTGGCTTTTTTTAAATAAGGATTATGAAAGCTACCTCTTCCTCCCGGCACTGGCCGGAAGGACTTTTTTAAATAGTGTAACATCATTGAAAAATCCAGCAAACAATTTTTCCCTAGACACCATAATGTAACGACATTCTTTTGGGTTTATCTGTAAATGAACTATACATGCTACATACCTCATTTTCAATGCCGAACATGCCACAATAAATATATGAATTACACAGCAATCCGACTGTAGTTACACGAATCACAGCACGGTCAGACAGCCAGACAAACTGAATTTACAAACACTTTTCGACTATATTGGAAAATGTTAAAAAGTATGCTTTGAGCATAAATAATTCTATACAGACAAGTTTCTATATAAAGAAATCGATTGTTCCAGACAAAAAAAAAAAAAAAAATAGTTATATAGAAAAATTCGTTGTACAGAGAATGATGTAAACTTTCCTCTTTAATGTGTAAATTTGGAAAGAAAATTGTTTTTGAGGCGTTTAATTAAGAGTTTGAAATGTTTGACTCCAAATATTAACTTGATATTGTGTTTTATAATTATTTAAACAGTTTCTAAACGAAAAATAAACTTTTATTTGCAATCAGATTAAAAAAAACACATAAGAAAAACTTGTTTTCGTTTCAGATAAAGAAATGTGTAATTCTTGGCCTTTGTTGGACATAAAGAACAAGGTAGAGGAGTAAGGTGAAGAACTGAGCTTCGAAAGATAAACCAGGTATCAGTGAAGGAAAATTGATTCCACGTGGTTTTAAAGCGTTTTCTGAACAAATGAAGAAAAAAATTCTAAAAAAATTCGTTATATGGAGATAGATATTTCGTTGTATGAAGATTATTTTGAATCTAAACATGAAGAGAAGTAACCGTTCATACAAAAAATTCGTTATGTAGAATTTCGTTATAGAGAGACTCGATTGTATTTACGTCCACTTCCTGTTTATAAATATATATATGTACAGTAGAACCTACCTAAAGCGACCACGTTCCCTTCCAATAAAAATTGGTCGCTCTGAGAAGTGGTCTCTAAATGAGGTCATGTTAAATCTAGATTTTAATTGTTGAAAAAAGGTAACAATTAATGTTACTAAAATTTATTTTTCACATAAGGAAAAAATGTGAAAATTTAAATATCAAAACAAAAGTCAATTACTGCAGAATTTAAAAAAGGAATACATTGACGTTTGCTTTGACTTTACGGTTTTATCTTTTATAACTTTCATTTCCCAGTCCTTTCGAAGTTCAGTAAATAAATGCAATTTTTTTCTTTTTTGAACGGGAACAAATAATGACGATTTCATTAATTTGTCTATTTCTTTGAGAGTTTTCTGACAGAATAGGGCAGTGGAGTTTATTGACCGCCATTCTTCATTTGTCATCAGAGTTAAATTCATTGCCTTAAAAGGCAGAAAGGGGTTTAAACACTTAAAAGT
This sequence comes from Maratus speciosus, assembly GCA_963932465.1. Taxonomy (NCBI): domain Eukaryota; kingdom Metazoa; phylum Arthropoda; class Arachnida; order Araneae; family Salticidae; genus Maratus; species Maratus speciosus. The sequence goes on along the minus strand of OZ010799.1, from coordinate 175,945,564 downwards.
TACCGGAATAATAAGAAAAAAATTCTAAACTTAGTTAGAAGTTCGATGAATAATGCGCTCTCCGGATTATTTTTTTTATAAAATCTTCTTCAAGCGATCAAGAAAAAACGGAATTTGTTTCATTTTCTTCAAAGAAATTGGATGCTCATGGAGGGATTTCATTTGGGAAGGCCTCCGGATGGAGGTGCAATTAGTATCGAGTCTATGAGAATAAATTTCGTTCCATGAAAACATGGTCGTTCAGGGAGGTGGTCGCTTAATAGAGGTGACCTCACAGGGAGGTTTCACTGTATATAGAATTTAAAAACATAAATATGATTTTAGTAAGTTTAAAGACATCTAAATAAAAGTATTTTTCTCCTGGAATAAATCAACAAGAAGAAAAGGGAAACGATTGTTATTACGTGTACGGGATGAACAAGCAGCATTCAACAGATTACAACCTATAAAGTAGTTTCGGATGAATCGTTTAACAGGTGTTTTAACCTTGCTGAAGATCTAGTTTTATTTAACATCTTGTTTGACATTTTTTTCTTTTTTTTTTTTTAACTTTACCTTATGCAACTTTGTATTCCTTGGGTGAATTTGTCCGACAGAAGCCAAAAAAAAATGTTAATCTTCCAGAATAAGGAAGATTATTGTACTTCTAAAATGATAATATATGCTTATTTATTTATGTTTGAAGTTACAATTTCTTAGGGGCAGTGGTCGGAAAAACTACTTTATTATTGTAGCGAACTATAACTGAAACTTTCAGTAGAAACCCGCTAAGCCGAACTAATCGGGACCGGTGCCTGTTCGGATTAAAAAAAATTCGGATTACCCGAAATTCCGATAAAAATAGAAAAGAAGAAGAAGCGTGCTAAAAAAATGTAAGTTATAAATACACACTAGTACAGTAAACATCTTCTAATTCGGCATTCTAAGGTCCGGCATGGTGGATAATCCGGCACGACTTTCGGAAAAAAATAGCATTCCTTGTTTAATCACTCCTGATATTTATAATAACCCAATGGAACTTCAGAAAGAGGAATTACGTAACAACCCATTACAAACGGTTCAAAATCGCGAGTCTATAAATAGCTCAGTCAGCACGTCGACGAGGGGTAGAAAAAAATCATTTCTGTAGATAATTTGAAAATCAAACTGTTAAAAAAAAATGAATTTTTATCATCTGAATTAAATAATTTTGCATTTTAGAAAAAAATTTTATAGTGACTGGCAAAAAAACTGATATTATTTTTAAAGATTTTTTTAAGATGGCTTCTACGAGTAGGCTTACAGTGCACGTTTTCATTTTAAATTCGTGTACGTGTGTTGTACTTTTACGTTATTGAGTTTTGTTTTATTCAAGTTGTTTAAAGAATAAAAAACATGCTACACTGCCATTTTTTATTTAGTTCTAACTTCTACACGTTACACCCGACATTCATCCTATAATCCGGGAAATTTCGTAATCCGGCATGCTTCAAGTCCAGTAATTTTCGAAAATAAAATTTTCGTAAATAAAATCGGTTCGGATTAACCGGAATTTCGGATTAGCGGGGTTCGGATCAGTGGGATTCTACTGTACCTTATCCAAAATGTAGTTAAATACAACTACAACTACTTGTTTTAAAAAGTAGGGACTAGAAATTATTTTTCAAAAGTAGACACTGCTTCGCAACTTTAAGATTTTGTCAAAGGATTCAATTTACACTTGAAATTGTAGACGTGGATTAAATAATAAACTGACACCTCGATATATCATGTCTGCCGAGGGGTTACTTTTAAATATAAGATATTAATGCACAATCATACACTGCACAAACTTTATTTACTATCCTTTTAGTAATTATTTGCATTGGGATATAAAATTACCATCTACATATATATTACGCTACCGTACGTGGCACAGAAATCGCGATTATTTGTGAATTGTCTAATGACAACGCTCGAATGAAACGCACTTCATTGGTTATTATGTAAAAGTCCTTTGGCAGGATTTAGGCCGAGGTAAAACGGGTTTATTTACGTTTCGTTCTGTAACTGCAATTATGGAGCTTCAAAATGTCATTAGAAATGCCCGTAAAAGATCTCGGCAAATGCTTTAAAGTGAAGAAGAAGCCGATTTAAGAAGAGAAAATTGTAATTTTCTTTCCCTTATCAGAAACTCCCAATTTATCTTTTGCCTCAATAAGGGCAGAAATCAAATTGCCTTCTGGAGGGCTATATTGCTTCCCGATACACAGTCAGATATATCACAGGATTTCTCCTTTGTACACTAATAAAAACAGGAATCCCGGCCATGGACAGCTTTTTCCATGACCGTTTCATTTTTTTAAACGTAACTGTTATACTTTTGAAATTTTAGCTCTTATTTATTTTTTTTTTACAAGGTTTTAGTATAAATAAATATTATTCAGTCTTTTTTTTATGAAGCCCATTCCACTGTTATATTTTTCAATGACAGTCTGCCCAGTCAACGCCGGGCGTGTCCTAGTGAATATGCATTTACAACACTCTCAGAAATACTTTCTTCAATTCGCGGAAAATTTCCTGGCAGCAGCACTACCAGTTTTTTTTTTCCGTTAATAGACGAATATCCGTTTCTTTTTTCTCCGTTACAGGAGGTAAAATATAAGTCAAATGAATAAAATGAGGATAAAATAAAATGGCTGACCTTGGGACCGAACCAGCTACATTAGTGTTACGAGACCAGTATTCTAACCACTCGGCTACAGTTGTACAGTAGCGAAACAGTTTGAAGCACACATGTTTGCACCAGATGGGTATGTGGGCAGATGGGAAGGTTAAAACACCTGTTAAACGATTCATCCGAAACCATTTTATAGGTTGTAATCTGTTGCATGCTGCTTGTTCATCTCGTACACGTAATAACAATCGTTTCACTTTCCTTCTTGTTGATTTAATCCAGGAGAAAAAGACATTTATTTAGATGTCGTTAAAGTTATTAAAATCATATTTATGTTTTTAAATTACATATATATATATATGTATATATATATATATGTATGTATGTATAATTATAAACAGGAACTGAAAGTAAATACAGTCAAGTGTCTCTATAACGAAGTTCTATATAACGAATTTTTTGTAGGAACCGTTACTTTTCTTCATGATTAGATTTAAAATAATCTCCATACAGCGAAATATCTATCTCCATATAACGAATTTTTTTAGAATTTTTTCTTCATTTGTTCAGAAAATGCTTTAAAACCACGTGGAATCAATTTTCTTTCACTAATACCTGGTTTATCTTTCGAAGCTTAGTTCTTCACCTTACTCCTCTACCTTGTTCTTTATGTCCAACAACAGGGTTCATACTCATTTTCCAAGAAAAAATCCCCTGAGAATCCCCTGATGTATTTTTCGAGAGGTACAAATTTTCAATGTCATCAATTAATGACATTTTTTAAACCAGTATCATGACACTCTCACCTCTTAGAAATAAAATAAAAACAAGATAATCTCAAAAATAAAGTTTATACATCACCTATATAAACAATATGAACAGAACTTTAAAGAAAAAACATTAATTTGTGTAAAACAGATGTATGCCTTGTGGGGCTGTCCTTAAAAGCTCGGTAGCTTGGCTGCAAGAATTTAATTTAATTTAATTTCCACTTCTCAATTTTATTAATTCTTCAAAAGCATTATGAATGAATAATATGAAGGCTGAAAGTGTCAATATCAATTTTAAAATGACCTTTAGTTTGTTAAAGTTCCTCTTGAATTGTTAACAAACCTCACAATGTTAGAAGGTGAATTTAGTGAATGAATGGATGTAGAGAGATGTGATATCATAAAGCCCGCGAACAGCAGCAATTGCCTTAATATTTCCAGAGTAACCAGTCATTTTGTCAGGTTTTCCCAGGTTTGGGAATTTTTTTGCATTATCCCCTGAGATTCCCCTGAATTTTACAACCCAAAATTTATCCCCTGATTTTCCCATGTAATTTCCCTGATGAGTATGAACCCTGAACAAAGGCAAAAAATTACAGATTTCTTCAATCTGGAACGAAAATAAGTTTTCCTTATGTGTTTTTTTTTAAATCTGATTAACAATAAATGTTTATTTTTCGTTTTGAAACTGTTTACATAATTATATCCGTTTCTTTTTTTTCTCCGTTACAGGAGGTAAAATATACGTCAATGGAAGAAAATGGGGATAAAATAAAAGTTGCTGACCTTGGTAACCGAATCACCTACATTAGTGTAACGAGATCAGTATTCTAACCACTCGGCTACAGCGGTACAGTAGCGAAACAGTTTGAAGTAAATATGTTTGCCTTAGATGGGTACGGCTTGATTAATTTTTTTTTAAAGCTTTGAAGTTTGAAGTTAATTTCGGGAAGATTTCGTCTTTAATGAGATTGTGGTTGGTGTTTTAATACTATTAAAAGAGGATAAAAATATGAATTATAAATATTTTTATGTAGATTGCTAGATGTAAAATATGAATATTATACAGTAGCCTCCCTCTTAACCGGTCTAAACAAGACCGAGGGTTAACCAGTTAAGCGAAAAACCGGTTAAACCGGAGAAGTAAAAAAAATTAAATAAATAACTGCATATTTAATTAATTAAATGCGTAGGACGCATTTAGTTTTTTAATTTGTGTAGTTTTAAAAAAATACATATTTTCTATATTTTGTGAAGTGAATACTAGTTGTAATTAACTGAACTTAAATAAAAAAATTATCGCTAATAACAAATAATGAACAATATTTAATACAAATTAAATTGTTGAAAATTTTGTCGCATACCTTTATAAGGAGTTGAAATTATTCTACATTATGTACATTTAAGTTAATTAACCATACAGAAATGAGAACCGAAATTTTCCTTTCTGAATTTTGCCTGATGTTGGGGGAAAAAAGTCGGCTGGTTAAAACGAAGTTCCGGTTAAGAGGAGGCCGGTTAAGAGGAAGGCTACTGTATTTTTATTGGAGGTTATTTTTTTTTGAGTAAAATCGATTTTTTCCATTTAATATTTTAATTAAAATATCTATTTAAAAAATGTTCATTTAAAATATATTTTAAATGCGAATATTTTTTTATAACTTTAAAAAATAAATTGTGAATACTTTTAAATAAATGAGAAAATTAATTGTTATTTATTTTTAAACTCAAAAATGTTTCTTTTCTTTGTTGTTTGTTTATTTGCTTTATTTATTTTTTAAAATTAAGTTACAAATCTTAATTTATAGAATTTTTAGATTTTACCATGCAGACGACCACTACTTCAGAAATTACATCCATATTCCTAGAGAAGATACAATTCCCAATTGAATGTTACTTCTCACATGACTATGTGAAAACTTGGATATAAATTTGCATGGGATGGCGAGTTTTTCCCTTTCCACGACTGTACTAGAGATCCTACACTATTAAATCTGCAGATCAGGGGCCTCAACGTCAGCTCTGCTAATCATTATTTTTTTCATCTAACTTTCAATATTATTTAATATCCTACAATCCACATTAATTTTTTTTTATTTATAGCTATATATATATATATATATAGATCAGGCAGACGTCCTTTGGTAGTTTCTCGGAAATAATAACTGAAGCCTTTAGATTCATCAAATATTTATTAGATGATCATAAAATGCACCAAACTCCACTAGCAATATGCTACCTATGTTCGGGCCGTTCTTACGTCGTAAATAGAAACCACTAGATGTTAAATATTAGAACAGCAGGACGAAGATACAGTAAACAAAGCTCTCCAGGTGACATGGGTTATTTAAGCAAATCAGTAATAGTAATATTATCTCTTTCCCAGCCAGTGCAAGAGGTTAAATACTTGCGAAAAAAACACGCGTACGAATACATTATCAGTAAAGAACCAACCCCGTAAAAATAGCCGGAAGGACGCGACGAGAGGCAGGCTACGACAGGACTTAGCTCCGGGGGAAGGAGGAAGTACGCGTGGCGTCGATGATGAACTCTTTAGTCTCGGCGTCAGTTTTATAACGTAAACAAATGTTGGCGGGCTTGGCAAGGAATTATAGGATATGGAACATCAGAGAACAAATGATATTAAATACATTCGAAACAAAAAGAATTTAGTTTCAGAATAAAATTTAAAAAAAAGTAATTTAATGGGTTTTATAAGCTTAGACGAATGGATTGGTTTTTAGAATAATAAAAGAATACGCATTTAAAGCATGGAAAAAAAAAACAGATATTTATGATAGTATTAAAGCTAAGTAAAAAAAGTAGATATTATAATAATTTGGAATCTTTTAATTAAGATAAAAAGGCAAAAATTTTTATTATTACATATATATGTATATTTATTAGCATATGAGATTCCACGGAACATCCGGAAATTAGAAGCGTTATATTAAACATGGTTTTAAGTCATGATATTGTGACGAACTTCTTATCCTTGAATTTTTTTTCGAAAAGAAAGGACATTTATTTAGTGGAGTTTGTTAATATGTGCGAACCCCTCTGAACAAAATTATATTCCAGAAAAAAAGAACTGCTACATTTATTCCCGGACTTATTGAAACTCTTTTCTTCCTTTTCAATGTCATGTGCGAGCATAATAGCTTATGCATCAGTTTCTCCACCTAATTGTGGTTTTTAATGTAGAAGTATATGCTTCGCCACCCTTTTTTTTCCCTCTCTTTCGACACGTACTTTTTCACTTCTGCTCTATGCGTCTGTAATTAACGACACATAAAATGTCTGTCTTCTGTTCTATTATGTGATAAAGTTCATTAAAACAATTAATCAAGATGAAAGTTTAATCACATTATTAAATGAAACTAGCCATGCTTTACCTCACACCTGAATTACATCTTCAATCACATTTTTCAATTTCTTTTTCAATAAAGATTTTAGCACTGCAACTGTCGGTAAAGTCACAAAGGCGTACCATGGATGCATCCTGAAGTGTATGGCGGTTCCTGTCTCAACACCGGGACATCAGGTAAGAGAAATAATTTTCCTTACCTTTATTTTTACTATGAAATATGCTCTGACATAAAATTAGAGGTCCCTCCTAAATATTTGTCGATTATATATATATATATTCTAATAACAGATTATGAGCTAGATTGCGCTCTTTATAAGAAATGTATTAACTATTATAATGACATCGTATAAATATTTGCAACATTTTTTATATGTAAGCGAAGAGAACTAAAAACAATAAACATACTATTGTTATTATTTAACTGTATAAGAAGATATTTGATATTATTATTATTTGAAAAGAATACGAACTGTTTCATTGCAAATATATATATCGCTACACTCTAAGTGTAAGCAAAAGTTATCAAAGTTATAACTGATTTATATTATTATTATTATTTGATTGTATAAGAAAATATTTATTCTATATAATTAAAACTAAAATGAGTATCCTAAGGGATTCAATAATAGAAAAACTGAACTCAAGCAATTATGATGTATGGAAATTCAGGTTAGAAATGTATTTACAGAAGGAGGACCTCTATAGTGTTATCAGTCAGGACCCGCCCGATCCAATGACAGATGATTTTAGAAATAAAAATAGGAAAGCGCGTGCCATTATAAATTTATTGATCGATGACGATCAAATAACAAATGTGAAGAATTTAGAAAGTGCGCGAGAATGTTGGCTTGCTTTAAAAGAAGTTCACGAACGTTCGAATTTAAGTAGTAAACTATTTCTTTTAAGGAAACTTTACTCCACCAAATTAAAAGAAGGTGGCAATATGGTGGATCACCTTACAAAAATTTATGAAACTCGGGATAAGCTAGCCGCTATCGGCGAGACTGTAACTGATCAACACCTTGCTGCTTTAATGCTCTGCTCTCTCCCTTCCAGTTATGACGGTCTCATTACCGCTTTGGAGGCAAGGGACGAGCGTGACCTTAGTGCTAGTTTTATTCGCACTAAATTAATAGACGAGCACACGAAAAGAGTTGAAAATAACCGCGAAAGTGAGAACAGTCACTCCGCGTTAAAGGTGGTGAAATTCCATAAAAACAAACAAAATAAATTCTGCCGGTACTGTAAAAAGAATTCTCACAATATCGACGATTGTTGGAGCTTGAAAAATAAAAATAAAAATAATCCTAAGCAGTACCAATACCCCAATCGTTTTCCCAACCAGTCACAAAAATCGGCTATATGCTCTCAAGGCAGCGCATACCCGAATACTAACAAAAATAGGAATTTTGAAAAAGAAACACCTAATGATAGAAATGTTACATTTTTTGTTGGGGATAATGTAAAAGATCTCTGGGTAATTGATTCAGGATCTTCAACTCATATTTGTAATAACAAAAACAAGTTTAATGATTTTCATAACAGTGCTTCTAGCGTAACAATCGCAAACGGTCAAGAGCTTTGCTCTGAGGGTTACGGGACTATAAAATTAAATACATTAATGTCGGATAATGCACACAGAACGATAACACTAAAGAATGTATTGTATGTACCCGAAATTGAAACAAATTTAATTTCTATAAAAAGAGCTACTGAAAATGGTTGTAAAGCCATATTTGAGAAACAATCTTGCAAGATAACTCACGAAGGTGTTACGTACCTCGAGGGCTATGTAAACAATAATTTATATGAATGTAGAATAGAACAAAATATGTCTCACAATGTAAATATTATAAATGAATGCGAAAATAAAAATTGTCTACACAAGTGGCATAGGAGATTAGGCCACAGAAACGTTAACCATATTAAGGAATTGGTAAATAATGATATGGCGTTAGGAATTAAAATTGACAAATGTAAACACGGTGATACATGCGAAACATGCATAATTTCTAAACTCACTAGTGATCCATACCCCAAAGCCGCTAGTTTTCGAGCTACAAAGCTCACAGAATTAGTGCACTCCGATTTATGTGGACCTATGCAAACAGCGACGGTTGGCGGAAAATACTATTTTTTGACTTTTGTAGATGATTTTAGCCGGTTTACCATAACGTACTTACTGAGAACCAAAGATGAAGTTTTCCCTAAATTTAAAGAATATGTTGCAATGACCGCGAATAAATTTGGCAGGAAGGTGCGTGCTATCCGTACCGACAACGGAGGGGAATACACAGGGAAGGAAATTGAAAATTATCTAAAAAATGAGGGAATTAACCATCAACTTACTGTTCCGTATTCCGCGCCTCAAAATGGGGTTGCGGAGCGTAAGAACCGCACCTTGATGGAGATGGCTCGCTGCCTACTTAAAGACAGTAATTTACCTAACTCATTCTGGGGCGAAGCCGTCTGCACCGCAACTTACATACAAAATCGCCTCCCAACTTCATCCAACGACTGCACTCCCTACGAAAAATGGACTGGTCGCAAACCAGATCTTTCAAATATTAAAACCTTCGGTTGTCGCGCCTTTGCTTATGTGGAAAAGACTCATAGAAGAAAATTGGATAATGCAGCCATAGAGGGGATATTCGTAGGTTACGACAATAGGAGTAAGGGCTACAGAATTTGTACGGACGGTAAGAAAATCGTAATAAGTAGAACCGTAAAATTTCTGGAGACTAAAAGTAAAAACATAACTGAGGATAGCATATCAAATAAAAACAATGAAATACCAAATTTTGAAAATCCGGTTCCGAAATTACAATTAATCGAGGATAATATTGACAGCGCCGAAGATACAACGCAAAATCAAAATGCAAATTCGGATACAACGCAAAACGTCCCGCGTAGATCAAACAGATCGAACAGGGGAGTTCCTCCCGATAGATTTGCTTTCTTAACAAATTACGTTAAAGTAGAAGATCCGAAAAGTTGGGACGATATAAAAAATATGCAAAACCCGATTGAAAAGGAAAAGTGGATAGAAGCGACTTTAGAAGAAATGAATTCTCTTCGCGAAAATAATACATGGGAATTAGTCGAAGTCCCACCAGGAACAAAAGTGATCGGTTGCAAGTGGGCGTTCAAATCCAAATACAATAGCCAGGGTTTGCTGGAAAAGTTTAAGGCTAGGCTGGTCGCAAAGGGTTTTTCCCAAAAGTATGGGGTAGATTATGATGAGACCTTTGCGCCAGTCGCGTCTCATACGACAATTAGAAGTTTTTTAGCAATGGCATTGTATAAGGATCTGAACTTAAGACATGTAGATATTAAGACCGCTTTCCTTCACGGGGAATTGCAAGAAAATGTGTATATGCATCAGCCTGAAGGCTATGCAGTTCCGGGAGAGGAGCATAAGGTATGCAGACTCAAAAAGGCCATTTATGGTTTGAAGCAGGCCGCCAGAGCGTGGAACCTGACATTACATAAATCATTATCTAAATTAGGTTTTCACCAAAGTAGGATCGATAAATGTTTATATAAGAAAACAACCAATGAAACAACGACTTACGTAATCGTTTATGTAGACGATCTCCTCATAGCTGGGAAAGATGAGAATATTAATAAACTTATAAACGAATTAAACGAGGAATACCCTGTAACTGACTTAGGTGCAGCGAAATATTATCTTGGGATAAATATTAATCGGCCTGACAAAAATACCATGACGCTTGATCAAATTAATAAAATTAATGATTTAATAATTAAATTCGGCTTAGAAAACTCGAAATCAACTAATATACCAATGGAACCAGGATACGTTAAGTTAGTGGATGATGAAAATCTCCTCCCGAATAATACGAATTACAGACAAGCCGTAGGAGCTCTACTATACATCGCGACTGTATCAAGGCCAGATATTAGTGCCGCGGTAAATATTTTAAGTCGCAGAAACGAGCATCCAAGGGCTAAGGATTGGGAAGCTGTTAAGCGAACAATCAGATATCTTAAAACTACAATTGACTTAAAATTAACATACACTAATTTAGAAAAACCTGTCTTGAGGGCATATTCTGATTCAGACTGGGCAAATGATCCTACTGACAGAAAGTCAGTGTCAGGAAATCTACTTATGATTGGAAATAACCCACTTCTGTGGACATCAAAAAAGCAGGCTTGTATTGCCATGTCTTCAGCTGAGTCAGAGTACGTGGCTGCCGCTTGCGCAGCACAAGAAACTATATGGATTTTACAACTACTGAAGGAACTGGACCTCGAGCAAGAACTACCAGTAACTCTGTTTGAGGACAACCAGTCTTCCATCAAACTTGCCGAAAGCGATAAGCATCATCAAAGAACCAAGCACATATCCCTTCGGTATCATCTTCTGAGAAACCTTGTCGAGGAAGGGACAATAACTATGACGTACCTTGAAACTGCAGCAATGACTGCAGACCTTCTAACCAAACCCCTTCCCAAGCCTCGATTTGAACTTCACAGAAATATTGTTTTGAACATTTAAAACTTTTTGTTCCAGGGTTTCAGCGGGGGTGTTAATATGTGCGAACCCCTCTGAACAAAATTATATTCCAGAAAAAAAGAACTGCTACATTTATTCCCGGACTTATTGAAACTCTTTTCTTCCTTTTCAATGTCATGTGCGAGCATAATAGCTTATGCATCAGTTTCTCCACCTAATTGTGGTTTTTAATGTAGAAGTATATGCTTCGCCACCCTTTTTTTTCCCTCTCTTTCGACACGTACTTTTTCACTTCTGCTCTATGCGTCTGTAATTAACGACACATAAAATGTCTGTCTTCTGTTCTATTATGTGATAAAGTTCATTAAAACAATTAATCAAGATGAAAGTTTAATCACATTATTAAATGAAACTAGCCATGCTTTACCTCACACCTGAATTACATCTTCAATCACATTTTTCAATTTCTTTTTCAATAAAGATTTTAGCACTGCAACTGTCGGTAAAGTCACAAAGGCGTACCATGGATGCATCCTGAAGTGTATGGCGGTTCCTGTCTCAACACCGGGACATCAGGTAAGAGAAATAATTTTCCTTACCTTTATTTTTACTATGAAATATGCTCTGACATAAAATTAGAGGTCCCTCCTAAATATTTGTCGATTATATATATATATATTCTAATAACAGAGTTTGCCACCTGAACTTCCGTAGTCTCATGAATTTTACATTTGAAATTCCCTACTGATTGTGGTATATCATGATTGTAGTATATCTTGTATTCCGTTTTACACTGAGATTTTATTAGGATGAGTATAATTTTGCACAGGGACTTTATGTTATCTTAATATCCAAGTACTAATATTTGCTAATCTGCCAGGTACGAAACATCTGCATCTGATGGAGAAGTATAAAATATCTGTTCGAAAGGTATTTATGTAAATGTAAACTGAATTTATTATGCTTACATATTATTTATATATGCTTATACATAATTAACTAAATACATCCTCATCTACTCGATAGCTTCAGCATACTAAAATAGGCCTATTTAGAGACTACAGGGGTATCACTCATTATCCTGTCCACTGCCAATTGATTAGTTTAGCAAACGTGATTTGGAGCTGTAAAGTGGTTTTTGTGATACCCTTTTAATAGTATCCCATTCAATATAAAACGTTTACTAACATCGTTCCATATTTTACGCAAATAAATCAATGTTGAAAACCAAAGATTAAATAACCTTTCATTTTCCTCAGCCAGACTTTTTGTTAAATCTTTCGTAATCGGTATTATTTTATTTTATGTTTAATTTATGTTTAATTTATGTTTTTTTATAGGCTATGAAATACGGTTGTTAGGATACTGATAAAAGAAAAAGAGATAAAATGAAATATGCATCGTATAAATAAGTAAAGTGATTGAAAAAAGGTTTTATGTTTTTCAAGCAGATGCTTAAAATTCCAACGAAAGTTATACGCCTAATTAAAAAAAAAAAAAAAAAAAAAAAAAAAAAAAAACTGACAAATGCATTAACAAAGTTTCAAGTTAATCAGAATAATTTAAGTCCCCTATTAGGAAATTTTAGCACCAATAATTTACACAACTAAATCATTAAAATCTATAATTTAATATCCAAATACGCCATTTTCTTTTCAACGAGTGGTAAAATTTGAAAATCGTCTCAATTCTCATAGAAAAGCATTACGGCGTAAAATAAAATGTTCTATGTTTTCAAAACGAATCAAACAAATTTAATCAAAACAACAAAATCCAGTTACCGCACAAACGTACCTACCAAATATCAAGCTAATCGGATGCTTTTTTGCGGCAGTTATCACGGACAGTAGCCATACAGACTAATAGTCAGACAGAAACCAAAAACTTTTCGTTTCTATACAGTGAGCTTCAAACTGACGTTTCGACAATAAGAGAGAGACTGAACATTGAGGAATATCCGCCATTTTTTTTTTTTCAAAAACAGATAGATCGCCGTAGACCTCAATGCATTTTCATCAGCGTCTAACACTTTTTATTCAATTAAAATCATGGGAAATTCGTTGCATATATCCCCAGCGAGCCATATAGAACATAAATATAAAAAGAATTTTCCCAGATTTGATTAGAATAAAAAGTGTTAGACACTGTTGAAAATTCTTCTGCATTCTACTCCGATCTTCTACTCGGCATTCTACTACGATCCTTACTCCGATCCTCTCATTTAAAGTAAGGTCAATTGGAGTAATTGTAAACAAAATTTTCTAGTTACAAATACTGATAGCTTTAAGAAGCACATAATCCATGTAAAACCACCATAAATCTATTGTTTCACTGCTATACTTCGATCACAATTAGTTAGTGGTGTTGTGAGATGTTAATTAAGTAGATAAAATTGCCTGTTCACAACTTCTCCAGATGATTATAATTTCTCTAAACACTATGGAGTAAATCGTGAACACCTATTTTTGTGTCGGAATGGTGTAATGCAAAAAAATATCAAGTTCATGCAAAACTTTTGTTCAACAGTAAGATCATAGCACACATTATTCTACCACTAGCTGTCCTCGCCCGAGTCTGAGATAATAATATTTGGGACATTCTCACAATATTTCGACTTTCGGGAATAAAAATCTGGTGAAATTAAACTTGCTAAAATAACATTTTAATTTGATAGACGAATGCCTTAATGATTCAAAATAAAGAAAAATGATCTACAGCAAAAATTTTTTTTTATTTAACTGAGATTTAAGTTAAACTTGTGAGTTTAATTTTCCTTACCATTTTACCACTATAACTTTCTATTTTCTTCTAAAATTTTACTTATAATGAATTTGCATAGTAACCACAGGACATTCAAATAAGAAATAATAACAATGTAGTATTTTTAGTACAAAATTTTGGTATAACATTGTCTCAAAGGGATGTTAAAGAAGGGACGGAAGGGATAAAAATAGGATGGTATAGGAAAAAAGGGACGGTAATGGAAAAAAAAAAGGGATGGTAAGGATGGGACGGTAAGGAAAATTACCACTATTTTTAGGTAAATCATGTTAAGACTAAGTGATTTTATATTGGATTAAATTAAAAAAATAAAATAAAATTTACGGCGAAAAGTGCAGGAATAAACCTTAGGGACGGCAAGACTACCAATAAAGCCACGATGCTTGAAATTGATATTTAAATGCTGATTTAAATTCTGCAGTAAATTTCCTGTCAAAGAATTGTAGACATTCTTTCTCTAGCATACTTCTGCATGAGAAAAAACTTGAAATAAATTCTGTGGTTGCATCTGAAGTGATTTTCTGTATAAGTTTAGCAAGAGGTATGGTAAGGAATCTAAAACCCAGGGACAGAGTTCAAAAATTAATATCAACCGTAAAAATATGTGTAGGTTAATTTTTTGCTACATATTTATATAAAACAGTTGTCCCAGTTCGGAAAAAAATTACATCGAATTACTTTTATTGAAACAATTTTATACAGACAGCTCCAAACTTACAAATCAGCATCAGGGACACGGGACGGTATAGGAGTTTTCCTAGTATTTGGACCCCTAACATCGTCCAAAACTTATTTATCTGGTTAATATTGTTATACAATCATGCAATGGGAGGTTCCCCAGTATATGAAATAAAAAAAACCCACAAGAATATGTACTAAAATAAAAATTATTATTCAGGGACTTAACAGTGAAAATATTGTGAGAATGCCCCATTTGTTATAACTAAAATTAATATTGGATGATTTTGTATTTTTAAACGGAAAACTTTCCAAACGAATCTGATGTTCGAAGCTCAACAGCTTCTGGCATCGTACAATCTCGATTTCGCATGATTTTATATTTTTAATTGAAAATCTATCCAAACAAACCTAGAGTTAGGGTCCCCACTAGAGATCTTCACGGACAGAAATTTCCAGGCCCGGGCCCGGCCCAAACGAAAACTATCTTTACCCGGTACAGCTCAATTATACTATCTTCACACTTTACGGCGCGACTCGTCGAAAAATAAGAGAAACAGGCTCGACCTAAGATTGCCTAGTTATAATAATTGCCTGCTTATTTTTTTATATTTAAATTTAGACATATTATATTTTCACACTGAAGAATACTTTCGCAAATGAGTCAATAAAAATGTTAAACTAAACTAAACAAAACAACACTAAACAAAATTCTAAAACATACATATCAAATTCTTTCAGTTCTGAAGTAAACATTTTCATGTACAACAAACGCATTTTACAGACAAACATGGTAAATTAACTTCATTAATATTATTAACATTAAAATGAATGTTATTTTGTTACTCTTCCATATAAATTGAATTACTCAGCAGAATTGATAGCATCCTAAAAACACGTTTCCAAAAATCAGTGGCAGCAAAAGAAGCTGTTTTCATAAATCCTTTTTTAAATCTCTAAAATATATCGGTTTTTTGAAGGTACTAAAGGTAAAGAAAGCTTTTCGTAATCATGGGTAACTCGGAAGAGGTTGGTGTGTATTTCCATACCTGGTTATATTACCGTATATACTCGTGTATAGTGTTGACTCTAAGCCGCTTTAGCTGGGTGTAGCGCCCGGCAGCCCTTTTTATTTCTTTTTTTCACTAGGCGGCTCTTTTAAACCCTTCCGATGCGCTCGGCTGCCCTTTTTAACACTTCCTATGCGCCCTGTGGCAATTCAATTGATCCCGGGAAAATATCGCAAATTCAAGGGACTCTAAACAAACCAGTTCAAAATATTTTTTAGTGAACAAGGTACAAGTGTGCTTTTTTTTGAAAAAAAAATGTGCCTTTTATTTAAGAATAGTGTTCCCTTTTTGAAAAATGTACACCTTTTTTTAGAATAGTGTACCCGTTTTGAAAAATTCCCGCCCGGCGGCCCTTTTTTTCTAGAGTCAACACTACTCGTGTATAAGTCGAAGAATTTTAGACAAAATTTGGGGGTTGAAAATGGGGGGTCGACTTATTCACAAGTTAGTAAAAAAAAAAAAAAATCGCAGATAATCGGCGAATGGGCATGTCTTTTAAGTAATCGCATATGGGTGTACGTTGGAGGGAGAGATAAAAGCGGACAATGGTCATTTCCCTATGACTGATAAAAAGAAATCTTAACAATAATGTCCGTGTAATTGTTCTTCCCTTTTTCTCTTGGTATAAAATTGCCTTCAATATCGGGGGCATTCCTTTCAATATTTTAATCCCCTATCCAAAAAGAGCTCGACTTGAGAATGCTTCTAGATATCTCTCTCAAAAGACCTACAATACAAAGAAGTATTATATTTTAGCAGCCTAAGAAGTTGTTTACTTTATAAATAAGGCTTGAATAGATTTTTGGAAGATTTTTTTTTTTCTTTTTAAGTATCATTAATGGGAACAGGTTTCAAAATAGTTTAAGCTTCTTCGGTTTTACATAATTATGCAGTTTTAAAACGATGAATTACAAAAAAGTCTGATTAGAAACGTAATAAATAAATAAATAAATAAATAAATAAATAAAAATAGTTTACTAATTTAATGAAAATTTATTATTATTTTTTTTATCCTCGATTATAAATAATTTTTCAACATACTACCAGAAATGTGGTTCGACTGATACACGAAAATTAAATTTTTTTTTCAAAATTTTGCTTAAGAAATTGGGGAGGGTCAACTTATATATGAGTATATACGGTATATTTTCGTAGATTACGGAAACTTTTCCTTTTTTATTACAGTGGAAGGAATTCGCATTAATTTTACAAGAAAATGAAATAGGGTAAGTAAGAAAGTGACCTAAATGAGTAAAGAATTATTTTAAAAAGATGAAGTGTAATTCTAGGAAATGGAGCGTTTAATTTGAGGTTTTCTGTTTGACGATAAGTAATAAGGTTTTTTTTTTTTTTTTAAATAGTTATGTAGATTAAAACAAATATCTTGAAAGTTATAGAACAGACTGAATTTCTGAGAACAAATGAGGGCTTTTTCATGAGAAATCACTACACAATCGCTGCATTAACATGCTTTTCATCGACGAGTTTACCAATAGAATAATTGCGATAAATTATTTAAGTGTGTTATTTATAAGTTAATACATGCTTTCCAAGTATCACATTCATGTCATTTAAAATACTCCATTTCACTAAAGTAGTTTCTTATTAAGCTTTAAAAACAAATTTTTTCAAGTATCAGTTACAAAAATTACAATTTGAAACTATGAAGAGGCCTAAAATATGAATAAACAAGAAAGAAAAATCATGCGTTAAGCATAGGTTATGAAACACTTTCCAACACTTCCTGAATGCTTTAACCAAACTTCGTTATTTAGGGAAATAAGGTAAATAAGATAACTAAGTAAACATTTATAAAAACGCCTTAAAAATTTGAAAAACTGATTTCAGCAGTTACTGCCCATAGCCAAATATGTATTCCAATTCTTTTGAACAGCAGTGTATTTGATCTGTAGGTTGATATACATACTATATAATGGGGAAATTTAGTTTAGCAAGAAAACATATAACAGGTTGAAAATTCTCTTTCAGAAATTTATACTAATACATGGAAACATACTTGAATACTTTTGTATAACCCTGTAGTTTATCTAGAACCTTTATTACATGCTACTATTTAGCTAAAATTTAATTCAAACTAAAACACTCTTAAAACTACTAAAATCACATTTCCAGAAGTTATCATTTATAGACGGCCATGTATCCAATTCTTTGCGTGACCCTGTATATCATTTTATCTATATTCTACAAACATTTCTTGGTAAACTAAAGCTAGTACTACTAGTTCAGCGTAAAAATGCATAACTCATTTAAAAACCAACTTTAAGCAATTTGCGCGCATACTCAGTAACCCTTGCGAATTCTTTTGTGTAGCCCTGTACATGAATTATAGCATTTAAACACACCATATAGTATGCATAAATATAGTTAAACATAAAAGCGCATATTATAATTAAAAATGCATTTCCAGCAATCATCGCTAATGTACATGCTCGGATACAATGTTGTATCTGAAATCTTTTGTGTGTCCCTGTAAAAGCTATGCAATTCATATTATACATGAAATAAGTTACAGTAAACCTCAGCGATGTACATAAATTTCTTTATATATGAAATAGTTTAACATAATTAAAATACGCGCAAACAATCCCCTTCACCCTTATATCATGATGTAACGGTTCTTTTATGTGGCCCTGTAAATGAATATAAATTTTCTTTCCACCGCATATTCTACAGAATGCATATTTTAGTACGCTTCATAAATACATATACATTTTATTATGTTTGAAAGCGTGTAACATCATTAAAAATCATTTGAAACGATCTTTTCTCATTGGCCGTAATGTAACGGAATACTTCTGACTGTCCCTGTAAATGAACTAAACATGCTAGAAACTTCATTTGAAATAAGGAACGTGCTATGGTAAACGTCAATAACTTCCTAAAATTTCCGGGCTATCCGAGAATATTTACGAGAGTTAGAGCGCGCATAGACAGACAGACAAACCGAAGTCATAAACACTTTTCAACTTTGTTGAAAAGTGTTAAAAAGAATAATATTCTTCCCTTTATACTGTTATTTAGTTGATCCGCTCGGCTTTCTCCGGGCCCGCGATCATAAGCTTAAATTTTATGTAAGCGTATTAATTGCTGGTCGATGTTTCCAAAAAGAATCGCGAATGATTAAAACTTCAATTCATATTATTATTTTTTTAATAATGAATATCTCAAAATGATAAAACGAATACTTAAAAAAAATAATAATAAACGAAGTATTGCTTTAAAACTTCAGTAACAATTTTTTTTCTGGGCTATTTTAACATGAAATGTAACGCAGATGAAAAAATAAGATTTTTCTATACACTTAAAAAAATATTTTACAAGTGTTAATTAGTAATAAGTCTCTCTATTCTAAAAAAAAGTAACTACCGCTGTCACCGCCGCCGTCGCCGGTTTTGAATTTTTTGTGACCGGAGGTCTTTCTTCGTTAACATTAAGAAAAATATTGCATACAAAAATATGAAAATCGGTGGTATTATAGAGAAATGTTTGATAAACACGCCGATGCAGACAGTTTTTAAAACGAAGAATTATTTTAAGAGATATTTAATGCTAAAGTTGGACAAAATCGTTGCATTAAAAAAGTTTTATAGGAGCAAAAACTATGCATGGGAATTTAATCATTTTTAGATCATTTTATACGTGTGAAGTTCCCGATGTGCAGATTGTATTTTTTTTTTAATTTGACTGATTTTTTGAGGTTTTATTTCTATTTTAAATTGAAATTTTCAGCATTTCGAGAGATATTTTTTACAGATTTTAGAAAATGGTTTTGATTTAAACTGTTGCCAACTGTATAAACAGCGCAAACAATAATGTTTGCTTCAAATTAAAAATTTATTTACACGTGACTATTATAAACAGAAAAAAAAACATTTGGAAATAGAATTAAATAATTACGTATAAAAAGCAGGAACTTATTAAAAATTACGTCATAAAAACTATATTGACACGTGAATTTTAAAACAGAAAGGATATTGTAAAATAATAAATTCATTAAGATGCGTTAGAAGTCGTAAGTGGGAGAAATTACGTCAAATTTACGTCACATTGCACTTATTACGTAAAATGAACACAAAATAATATTGCAAAACAGTTTAAATTTAAGAATTTCGGGAGACATTTACTTGATATTTTGAGATGATCTTTTCAACTATTTCAGGGCAAATAACATTTCATTTCTAATAAAAGTATTTTCACGTGAATATTAAAAAGAGAAAGGAAAGTTTGGTAAAAATTACGTCAGATTTAAAATGTCTTATTTAAAAGAACTTTCTTAATAAATTCATTAACATGCGTTAGAAGTCTTAAATAGGAGAAATTACGTCACATTACAGTTATTACATAAAATGAACAAAAAATAATGTTGCAAAACAGTTTAAATTTAGAAACTGCGCGAGACATTTATTTTATTTATTTATTTATTGAACAACAAACATATGACTTGTGTGCTTGACATGAGAGCCCGCTTATAAGTCAATGACCAGTATCGCCAAATTATATAAATCGCCAAACCACTCGCCAAATTATACCTGTTGACGTAATTTTTATTTTAAATAACGAAAGAACAAATAAATTAGTATAAAAATACAAATACAAATAAAACGTCGAAATAAAAATCACTTGATGGCGTAAACACATGTAACTTCCTTACAGTCAAGTGAATGTGACATTTACGATCAACTATCATTGGCATTTAATCTTAGTCTGGCGATAGATTTTTGGTCGATGGGATAACCAAGTAGTAGCGTTATAATTTACTATTCGAAAAATAAAAAAAATGCTAACTGGCGAGTTAAAAAAAAAAAGCTATTGGCCGGATTTTAACCCAGCTAACATAAAAGTACCAAGAATTCTTTGCGATCATGGCAAGTTTTATGTAGTTTTACTCGAAAAAGTAACTTTGATTCTTTAATCAAAATGGAAACCTTTCTTATGAAAAACGAAGGAACTTTTGATGATAATCACATGACTTAGGATATTATTATAGAGATTGTTTTCAATTCTAAAAACAGCGCAAAGAATAATATTTCCTAACGATTAAAAATTTATTTACACATGACTATTAAAAACAGAACCCCCCCCTTAAAATTACTATTAAATGAGTACGTGTTAAAAGCAGGAAAATATTGAAAATTATGTCTTGAAAATTGTATTCACACGTGAATATTAAAAGAGAAAGGAAACTTTAAAATAATAAATACATTAATATGCGTTTAACCTTTTCAGGGGCAAGTTACTTCTATTCGTAAAATGTTGAAATCAGTGAATGACACCAGAATTTATGACACCAGAAATTTCGAAATATGAAAATGCTTTTGTTCACTTACTTGATCACCCAACCGGAGCGCCCACCAAATTTGGCATAGGCCATATGCTCCGGAGGAGAATCCCCCCCCAACACCAAACGAAAAAATTACAAGACAAGTTAACAGACGAACTTCACAAACGAAGTTTCGGCTTGACGACATTCTATATATAACACATAAAAAGTTCTGGATTCTAGTAAAGTCCACAAGTTCGTAAAAAGTAATAACGAAATAAAAAAGTCAGTTACTTTAACTGTGAACTAACACATACATCGCAAAACAACAAATGTGCACCACCGGAGACAGAAAAAGTCATCCTTTGGAAACATCTACCACCGTATGTCAGGGCTACAAACTATAAATGTATATTTTTAGAAACAAAATCCTAGTCTATTGAATCCAAACTGTTAATCCTGTTGGCTAACCAAAATAAATAGTAAAATTCTCTACCAGCACCAATAATCTGTAGAACATCAATCCGGAAAACTTGAAGAAACTTTATGAGGATTAAAAACACAAGTACATAAGAGAGAAATGTCCTTGAATGAGAAATGTCCCGTAAAAACAAAAGTTTATTCAAAAAGTCTCTAAAATTGAATGTCCATTAAAAGAGAAATATCCAGTTTTAACATTGTTCATGACAGGATTCAATAGTTTTGTTAAACACAGTAATTTAGAGATTACTAAACTTAAGCACCCAAGCTTGAGCACTAATTTAAAAAAAACACCATAGCCACAAATCAAGCTGTAACCAGAGGAGCAACACTTTAAAAAAATATAAAAAATAAATGAGCTGTAAATCAAAAAGAATACTTTATGAATGAAAATGCCTTGTTTAATCTATTGTAAATCTTTTTAAGTTTACCATAATTGGATCTCGAATTGAGGATGTTGCAAATGTTCCATTCCACCGATCTGTTTCGATGGAAATAAAAATGAGTATCTGAGACCTGGCAACTATCAAAAAGATAATGACGTACATCACCCCTTCTATGACAAAGACATCTGTCTGTATCCCTACGTCCTATCTTATATAAATAGGTTGGGAATGCACCGTGAGAAGAATAAAAGTATGCACAGATTTGTGAATAGCAAAGATAATCTGTATTTACACGTCTTAATAAACTGAAGGCGTCCCTACCCTTGTTACTATTATCCCAATGATGCTGCTAGTCAGAAATAATCTTCTTTGTCAAAGCCGAATTAAGGTAACTTATAAGTATAGGTATGTCTTCTTCTTTATCAAAAATTCCATCCATAATCACAGATTTTGCCAGGTAGTCTGCTCTTTCACTTACTTAATAAAAGGAAAATTTTCATTCCAATATTCTGGTGTCAATATGGCATTTAAGAATTAAAATTAAATGTTCCAAAAATGAACCACCGCCCTTGAAGGGGTTAAAGCAGTAAATTGTATTATATCAATCATTTTATAACGCTGTTAAAAAATACCGGTCGGCAAAGACTCTGTTTACTTAATTCATTTTATTTTAGCCTCTTCTGAAATGTTTAACTAATCTTCTTTAACCAAACACAATAACAACCGCTGGATGTCTTAACAGCAACTGATTCGGCATTAAATTTTCAAAATCAAAGGGAATTGAATGGAAACCCGTTTACAGGGAGATCGCTATAGGTTTTTTCATTATAATTCAATCTTCTCTAATGTTTTAAAAAGCGATGAAATTAGCGCGCTTTTAGATTTTGCGGTGTCTGAACGGGTGTTGGCGAGCGTAGCTTGCAGGGGGCAGAGCCCCCTAGTAGTTTAAATAATAGTAATTAGTAGAAATAATTAGTAATTAGTGTTTGTAATATAATTCATAAAAGAAGAAAACAATACTAACTCTTTTTTACTGTTTGTAATGAAATTAATGCGTATTTAGAGAAAAGTATTTAGTTTAAAATTTTTATTCAACTATTATAACAAAAGTATTTGAACAAGCATTTAAAAATCTAACAATTCTTATATCTTTTATTATGAACCAATGCGTTTGTAACTGCTATATTCTCATTGTATGTTTTAAGATGAGAAAGCTCAAAATTTTCCAAATAAGCGTAAATAATTACAATTATAATAGAACAAACAGCCCTTTTTTAGCACGAAAATTATAATAATTTTAACACTTTTTCACAACTAATTTGGCAAGATAAAAATCCAATGCAGGAGATAAAGCATTTAAGCATTTTTTTTTTTTTAAATTTTATTTATATCATCCGAATTTCAATAATTTTATTTCTATCCATTGACTCCAAATTATAGGGTTTTTTTTAAGAAATAGAAAGGTTTTTTTTTTTTTTTTTTTTTTTTTTTTTTTAACAATTTTTCGATACTACCTTGGCAAGATAAAATCAAATGCAGGAGATAAAGCATTTATGCATTTTTTAAATTTTATTTTTAAAAAATATTATTAATAAAATTTTACTGACCCCAAATTTCAAAATTTTATGTTTTTATCAATACATTTTAATTTTAGAGTCTCTTATTAATGTTATTTCAAGGAAAAATGAATTAAAAAAAAAAAAAAAAAAAAAAAAAAAACAAGAACCACAACTCACTAAAATAAATCCCATTTCTTGGAAACCACCATTCATATAATGAAATTCGATTCGAACGAAAAAAAGCTTTTAAACATTTTCTTAAGTTTTAATTGTACTCAGAATTTCAGCATTTTTAGAATTACTTATTGCATTCTAATTTCTATAAATTTTTTAGAACAAAATACAATATATATATATATATATATATATATATAACTCACCAATAGTTATGTTTCTTGAAAATCCCCATTTATATGCTAAAATCCTATGCAAGCATGTAGAAAAAAACACACACATTTAAATATGTTTTTTTAAATTTAATTACACTCAAAATTTCAATATTTTTATCATTACTCAGTGAATTTTAATTTTAAAGCCCATTTTTGCAGTATATAAGTGTTTCAGTATATTTTTCAGTACATTTATATAATAAAATCCTATGCAAGCATATAGAAAAAAGCACACATTTAAATATGTTTTCTTAAAATTTAATTACACTCAAAGTTTGAAAATTTTTATCACCAACTAAATTCTAATTTTAAAGCTTATTTTTTCAGTATATAATATACATTTATATAATAAAATCCTATGCAAGCATGTATATATATATACATATATATATATAACCAATAATTAAACATAACCTACCACCATCAAAAACCATAATATTATGAATTAAAGCTGTAAGTATATATATATATATATAAAAAAAAGAAAAAAAAGATTAAATTAATTATAAGAATTATTATGTAAGAAAAATAAGAAAGTGGACACCGACAAATAATGGAAATGCTTATATATTGAATTACGTTTTCAAGGGCACAGAATTCAATGATATAAGCAAAATGGTTGTTTTCTGTGGGAAAAATAAGCTAAAGCTAAAAGTTATTTTCCCCTGTGCCCAAACAACCACTAAAATCAAGTGAATTGATTAAAAATGAAAACAGAATAGAAACAAATAATATGAAATGGAAAAAACAATAAAACCTATTTAAATATTTATAGGATATAAAATGAAATAATAAACACCATACCGATTAATATTATATATATATATATAACACGTTTCAATATGTTTTCTTAAAATTTAATTACACTCAGAATTTCAATATTTTTATCATTGCCCACCGAATTCTAATTTTAAAGCCTATTTTCTCAGTAAAAAATAAGTGGAAAAAAATGTATTTAACTCACCAAAAATAACATTTCTTGGAAATTAGCATTCATATAATGAAATCCGATGCAGACGAAATAATCATTAAAATATGCTTTCTTAAATTTTAATTATATTCGGAATGTTAATGTTTATATCATCAATTACCCATTCCATTCTAATTTTATAGTCTTTTATTTTTTTTCAATGTAAAGAAAAATATACGCAGGCACTGACGATGATACCCTGGCTCTTGCCGAAATTAGTCTGCAATCAGTTAACACGTTGTTTTATCTGTCTATATACTGCATGCAACTAAAAAATCCCATTTCTAGGAAATCATTATTTGTATAAATTAAATCTCATGCAGACGAAAAAAACATTTTAAATATGTTTTCTTAAATGTAACTATTACTCATAATTTAAATATTTTTATTGCCACTCATTGAATCCTAATTGTACAGCTTTTTCTTTAATCAAAAGTTATTTTTTTTTGTAATCATTATTTATATAATCAAATCAAATGCAGACAAAAAGCATCATATACTCAAAATTTTAATATTTTTTGTTTCTATTCTTGCACTTTAATTTTAGAGTTTTTTTTTTGTTTTTTTCAAGGAAAAAATAATGAAAGGTAAAAAAACAAACACAATCACACTTTTCAATAAAAATAAATCACACTTTTTGGAAATAACTATTCATATAATGAAATCCGAAGCAGACGAAAAAAGGCATTTAAACGCGTTTCTTAAATTTTAATTATACTAAGAATTCCAGTTTTTTTTTATCATTACCTTTTGCATTCTAATTTTAGATCTTTTCCCCGTATTTTTTTCTCCCCAATAAAATAAAATATGAAAAAAAAAGTAACTTACTCAAAATTACATTTCTTGGAAATTACTATTCACATAATCAAATTGCACTTGTAAAGAGAAGTGAAGAAGAAAAAATTGCATCACTGTTGATCAAAACATTCTAAACAACATTCTAAGTAGAGCTCTTTGCGTCACAGTGGAGGCAGACTGAGTGAAAAGGTCTTTGTGCCACTCCGCTGACTATTGATCTGCCAGCGAAAAGGAGTCTTTCTCCACTTTTACGTGCCCTGGAGCAATTATGGAAAATACTATGTTCTGTATTTTTCATTAGGATTAAAATAATTTATATGTGCGAACGCTGACGGCGTTAAACGTCCAGCGAAGGAAAAAGGAAAATTACTTCTAAGCACGTGCTAATTAATTCTAATTTCTTCATGGGAAGTAGAATTAAATAAATGTGTTTTTAACTGAACCACCAAAGACAAGGACAAATAGTGATAATAAAGAGTGCATTATTTAACCCCCTGACCGCCGAACAAAAGGGCAAAATTATAATGTTGTTTTCTTTGAAAATTTTTTAAAATGCTGGAAAAAAGAAATTTTTTTCAACATGATATAAAAAATTTAATTATGTATATGAATATAAACATTGACAGTATTAATCATAACTTAATCTTTCAAAACTGGATTATATAAGTAGAATTATATCAATTTAAAAAATGCTTCTATCGCAGTGAAAACCTGCAGCTTAGCGAACGGATATATCAGTTCAGAGTAGTAATAATGTGAGTTTTGCGAACAGTTTGAGGGGACAGACAGTGATGTTTTAAATAAACCAGAAGGTATACGCTGAAAGTATAGGTTATACGCTAGAGTCATGAACGTTCATGTCTAGAGTATACTCTATCGCTTTATTTGAGAAACAAAGAGTATACGGAGCTTTTTTAAAAAAATCCAGAAGATATACGGCGTATACCTCTGTATACCCTCCTCTACACCTCTGGGGACAGACGACATAAAACACTTTATTTGTTTATTTATTTTTTTTAATTTTGTACATGCACACAAAAAACATTCGAATAATTCCAAAAATATATAACTTATATAGTTTCACAATATACAAATCTATGAAATAGATCCTTAAGGCTGTTGAACTGAATTTCCCCACGTGACACCGCTAGACAGGAGAAAAAACGGTTGTCACTTGACCACAATCACTTATAATTCGATAAGTAACTTCGTTCTCAAAAAATGAAAAACTCATTTCGATTCCAAATCGCTTCAATAGTCAGGCATGGCAATTTTATGGCTTTATGTTTAAAAATGAATCAGAAATTGTGACAGAAAGTTTCGCGTTGTTGAGCAGGGGAATTGAGAACTGCCTTATCTGTCGTCGGTGAAGTGGTTAAAATTTATACGTGCGAACGTTGACGCCGTTAAAGGCACGTCTAAGGAAAGAGGAAAATTAGCTCGAAGCACGTGTTAATTCATTCTATTTTCTTCATAGGAAGTAGAATTAAATAAATGTGTTTTTAACTGACAAGGACAAATAGTGATAATAAACATCTAATATAGAATAGAGAGCATTAATTAATAATCTTGGTTTAGATAACAGTTTAAAAGAACATATAATATATCATTCTTTTTTTTTTACTTTTTGACTTTGCACACACACACACACACATACCAAAAAAAAAAAAAAAAAAAACTTGGACAATGGCAAAAATATATAACTTATACAGTTTCACAATATACAAATCTAACACAGAGCCTTTATGTTCTAAACGAATTTGTAAATTTCTTTTTCAGAATGCAGTTTTTTTTTAACATATTAAGAACGAAAAATTTTTAGGGACGATCGGAAAATTTCCGAATCGCTTAATAACGTTTTGTGCATTTGTGTAAGCATAGCATTCATGTTCGTGAAGGTTTTAAATTTCCTGTGAAAAATTCAAATGTATTTTGTTACATATAACATACAGAGTTTTCAACCAAATTTAATATTTGATGATATATGAGCATTTGTGTAAAATAATTTTTAACTGCGCAAGCGTGAAAGATTCGAAAATTTTTATTTCATAATTTGGTAGTCAGCTATTTAGGGCAACTTATATAAAAAGTCCAGTCAAATATTGTGAAAACTCAGAAAGATACAGTGAGCTGATTGAAAAATTGTGGAAAATCCCTTATAATATAAAGCTACTTTTAGAAAGAAACTCACTATACCGCCCCTATCTTTCTGAGATTTCGCGATATTTGACTGGACTTTTATATA
The DNA here is from genome assembly GCA_963932465.1 of Maratus speciosus. Taxonomy (NCBI): domain Eukaryota; kingdom Metazoa; phylum Arthropoda; class Arachnida; order Araneae; family Salticidae; genus Maratus; species Maratus speciosus. The sequence continues at coordinate 175,917,669 of OZ010799.1, read as the reverse complement.
AAAATTTTAAATGATGCCTGATTCTCATCAGTTAAAAACCAAAACTATTCACTATTTTTCAGAACAGTCTGAACCTTTACTTAAGGGTGTTGTTCTCAAATCCAAAAGGGCAACTTTGTGACATAAGTTTTAATTTATTTTTATTCGGAAATGCATGAAACTAGCAGGTGTTGTTGTTCAGAAACTATGCCATCAAGCTGTTTTTTTTTTTTGTTTTTTTTTTTGCAAACGCAGTAGATCTTTCAGAAAATAGTGTCAAAGTAGTTTTTTTTTAGCCAAATTTCCGCGCGAAAGAAGAGTAACGGGTCAAGAATGGGTGAAAAACGTGTTTGTCACGTGATCAAAATCGCTTATAACTAAATAGATAATTTATTGATAAAAAATGGAAATCACAGTTCGATTCTAAATCGCTTCCATGGTCAGGCTTTCGAATTTTATATCTTTCCGTTAAAAAATCAATTTGTAAATGTGTCAAAACGTTTTGTGCTTGCTGAGCTGAGCAGTTAAGAACAGCCTTAAATAGCTAACTACCAAATTATGAAATAAAAATTTGTAATCTTTCAGGCATGTGCAGTTAAGAATTATTTCATACGGATGTCCATCAAATATTCAATATCTTCATGATTTAATTGCAGTACACTAACTCTGTATTTTATTAAAAAAAAAAAAAAAAAAAAAAAAAAAAAAAAAAAAAAAATCGGCATTTTTTCCAGAAACGTTAATACTTTCACGAATACGCGTGCTATACTTACACAAATGCACGCAAACGTTAAACAAGACCTACATAGTCATTGCTCAGTTACAGATCATTTTGAGTATTTTCTGTTACATGATTGATTGCAAATGTTATTTTATTATTAACTTGATTGCTGGCCTCTTAATTCTTCCTGAGACTAAATCTTCACTGAAAAAATCAAGTCAAACATGTTCTTTACATCCTCGAAGTTCAAGGACTATTCGTCAATAATTTCAGTAGATATTCGACAAATCGCGTGTAGGATTGAAAGGATCCGGTTTGTTATTAGCCAATGGGAACTCACAGATTTTGCAGAGTGTACGCAGTACCACTGTTTTTTAAACAATTTGTTTTGTTTTGAGAAAATAAGAAATTTTAAATTTTGCTTGAATATCTAATAAATTCTTGAGAAATTTCAGTATTTTAAATTTCGTTTAAACATTTTTTTGTTTGTTTTTCGAAATTTAAAATTTTATTTAAATCTCCGCTAATTTTTTTAAAATTTCGGAATTTAAAAAAATTCGGATTTTTTAATTTTATTTAAGTATTTGACTTGAATATTTATTTTGATTTAAAATATAACTTTCTTTTATAATTATTTTAAAATTAAAATTATTGGTCATACAATCTATGTAAGGATTTAATAATTATAAATTAACAATTTGGGTTTTTTAATTAAAGGATACAGTGTTTTGAAAGGGATATTAAACGAAACCCTCTGTGCGATCTGTGATCACACTTACCCACTTGTTAAAGAAACGCCGTAGGTTGCGATATTTATTTTTTTAATGAAGCTCTATTTCTATATAAATGTTGCAGTTGTCATTAATACGTTAATCCATATTCCATGTATTGCAGACTTAAAAAGCTGAAAAAGCTTTACAGTAAAGTATTCGTAGACGGAATCGAAAAAAAAAAAAAAAAAAAAAATGCGTTATAGGCAAGCTTCCTTTTTAGCAGGTGTAAATGTATTTTCTTACGTGTTCATTTTGCATGGGTCAACACATTTTTTCCGTTTAAGACAGGATTCCATCATAGACAGGTTCTTTTTTCCAGGTTTTACTGTATTTTAATTTTATTGCTTAGGAATCTACTATTATTTAAAAAGAATAAATTTTAAAGTTTAATTATAGAATAATGGCGATTTAAAAATATATGCATTTGTTGGAATAAATGTTGGATCGTGCCAAATGTTTATCGATTTTTGTGAAGACCACGCGATGCCGAGATAATGATTTTCATACGGACTGGGTAGAGTCAGGGACTGAAAATTTCGGACCGTGCAGACCTAGGAAGAATGAAACCAGTTCCGGCTCGGTACGAGAAAAATAAGTTAGGCCCGGCTCGTCCTGAGCCTTCAGAAGAAAGTAAAGCCCGGGCCTGGCCCGAAAAATGACCAGGCCCGGCCGAGTGTCGTGAATGAAAATAGGCCCGAGATCGGCCATCTGATCGAGTCGGGTTCGGGCTTCAGGGTAGGGCCTGGTCTGTGCAGACCTCTACTATGAATAATGTAATCGCATGATTTTTGCACGTACACAGATAACATCAAATACAGGGTGCATCACAAGCTTGTGAAAACTTTAAAAAATCATAATAAAAAAGTAATGCTCGAAAAAAATTTTGATTTGCGCGAATGTGATCAAAGAGGTATTGTATTTTTTTTTTCATGTTTAAAAAAAGTTATTCCAAAAGTGACCGAAAGAAGGCGTTCACACGTCATATTGAGACGTTTTATGCAAATCGGGACATGCAACACAAACAGACAATGAAACAAAACACAATAACATGACAATGTGCATTTATTTTAAAGTAAAAAATGTTGAACATGCCGGGATCAAGTCTGGAGATCGTGAAAGCCCCTCATAAGTTACAACCTCGACTTATCTCTCACAATCCTTGTAGAAAAGTTTAAATATCAACGCTCGGTCTGTTAAGGATAGCATGCTACCAAGATAGAATGACGAATCCATTTCCAGCCAGGTGTTTTATTCCTAGCCTGATTTGCATAAAACGTCTCAGTATGACGTGTAAGCGTCCTCTTTCGGTTACTTTTGGAATCATTTTTTTAAAACATAGAAAAAAAATCCAATGTACTTCTGAATGTATTTGCGCAAACCGAAATTTTTTCCGAGCATTATTTTTTCATTATGAATTTTTTACCTTTGCACAAACTTATAGCGCACCCTGTACGTACTACCACTGTATTAGGATGCAGTATGTTGTTAATACACTTTAACCCTTTATCTACTGACATTACTTAAAAGTACCATTAAAATAACTTGCTATAAAATTCATTTAATACATCTATTAGAATGAGTTATAGATACATTACTTTATCTCGTTCCAAAAGCATTATTGGTTATACGGGGAAAAAAAAAATTTAAAAGGATGATTTTTTTTTTTTTTTTTTTTTTTTTTTTTTTTGCCTTTGCATCTTTTCAGCTTTCTTGCCGTTGGAGGGGGGGGGGGGATTTTTCAATTCGGAAGTATTTCTATATTTCTATTGTAAGAACATTATATTTGTACATTTCCTAATTCTACAAAATACTAAGAAAATATTTAAAATAAAAGATTTGAGTGGTGCTATAAATATTGCACAAAATCCCTATAAATTCAAATTTAATTAATCCTTCAATCCTTCTAAAATTTATTAAATGATTATACAAATCTTCTACTTCTAATGTATTGGGTGAGCGCAAAAGTTCTACAAGTTTTTTAGGGAAAACGGAAACACGGAGAACACATAAAGTTAAGCACCTATGAATTCACGCAAGCACCATAATTATGTATGACCTCTTGCCATCTGTCTGGCAATAAGTGAATCCGACGAAAATAAAACTTCTCTGTTTTACAGTCAAAATACTGTTGCAACGCCTTTTTTATAGTCTAAACATCATTGAAAGTTTGGCGAGCGAAGGCGTTGTGTAACGATCAAAAAAGGTGATAAATCGCAGGTGCAAGGTCGGGGGCTATAAGCCTTGAGAGGTAAAAACCAAGGTCCAGTAATTTTTGCCAAGTCCTTAAAGCAACACGAGGCCTTGCTTTACTGTAATGAAAGAGAACCCCTGCGCGATTGATGAGGGCTGGCCACTTAGACGTGCGTTTTGCTCACAGTCTGTCCAATTGTTGGCAGTAGATGTCTGCATTGATCATTTGGTTTGGTGCGAGGACCTCCTACTTGGCTATTCCCTTGGCATCCCACCATACACTGAACAAAACGTTTTCGGGATGAAGTCCTTCTATTTAGGTCGATGAAGTACCCTCTGCAGCATCGGCAAACGGTCCTTCGACGCTTCACATTGCGGTACAGTATCCACTTCTTATCATCCGTTACAATTGGTTACTTCTCATCTGTCACTTCTCATCATCCGATCAAAAATTATTCCCTACTGTTCCAGGAAAGCAAAGAAACACAGGTGCTGATCCTCTCTTCTCGTTGCCTTACTGTAAGCTGGTGTGGTACCCACTAATCGAGCTTGGTGATGAAGCCAAGTGGATGCATCAGTCTTTCGACTGTTGTTCTGTGTACAGAGAATTTTTCCGCTAATTTTTCGACTGTTGGATGTGGGAAATTTGTTATGGCTGTGTCGAGATTCTCATCAGAAACTTCTGAGGGGCGTCCAGAATGAGAATGACTTTTACAGCTCCTGTCTCCGTCCCGGAATTTCCTAAACCATTGGCAGCAGGTGCTATCATCTTTGGCAACCTCCCCATAAACTTGACTAATGCTGCGACAAACTGCGGCTGCTGTAACGGCTTTGTCATACTGGTACAGTAAAAAATGTCTGATGTGGTCTTTCTTGCTTGCCATGTTGTTTCCCGTCCGGCATGAGTTCTTCTGACAAACGTTGTGCCTATGCATACTCTACTACTCTACGCGTTACAGGGCACTTTCCTGTCCTCGAAACGTCAGCTCCACGTCTATACTCCACTGGACTAATGCATATCTTCAAAACGGGTAGAACTTTTGCACTCACCCAATAGTTTAATCGATTCACGAAACATGCTTTAGAATATAAAATGTTCATGCATTCATAATTCAGTACATAAAGGGTTAAAAATTCTTGTTTTCTTTGAGAAAGTGTTTGGCTGTATTTACACATCAGTCAAATTTTGTTACTAAAGGAATATTTACACACATGTCAAAGTATATTCAGTCAAGATTAATGTTTGTAGTTTCAATCTTAGATTTCGTCATGTTCTACCGATTTTCCTTAGCACGTGCTGCTTGCATCAGTATGCAATTTTCAGCGTTATTGTTTTATACCGGTTAAAGATTGAATCCTATTAGTCAATGTAATTATTTTGCTCAGTATTTTTGGAAATTTCACATAATGATCTAAGTTGTACATCACACATGCAAACATGATTTAATCAATGATATTTTTTTTTACACTCTTTTATTTCACTCAACTTAGTTTTTGTATGTAAAGATGAATATTTGCAATCTATTTTTCATTAACTTTCTCATATGCCAGTATTTAAAAAGAAATAAACGGTCAAGTGCGAATATTATTCGCGCTCAGAGGAATCCGTATAATAAATATATGAATTATTAACTGTATAATTAAAAAAAATCGTTGCTAAAAGAATAACTAGTCGTTGGGGGCCACAGTAATACTTACCCATCATGGATATAGATAATATAAAATATGAAAATAAAACATGTGATATTTGCTAAGCATTGTACCATGTTACTTTTATTCATAATTTAACTTATTTGGACTCCCTTAAATATAATTAATTATATTGGCGCGATTTTTTTTATGACGCCAATGTCATATACGCAACGGGTACTTAACTGGCGCCAAAGTGTCGTTATTTTGCTTGATATGGTAACCCGGATGATGTTGTTTATGCTTTTGAAGTTTTCGCCAAATTGGCAATGGCGCCAATATGGAGCGTATATGACATCTGTGCCATAATTAATATAACCCCTTAAGCTAATATTACTTTTTGTTGCATTAAAATATTTCAATTTGTTGATTTTCTGTAAGCAAGTATAAGTTTACAATGGAAGTCTATGGGAATTTGGCGAAATATTAGAGATACCGCCAATTTGGCGTCACTTTTGGCGACTCATTTTGGCCGCCAAATGTGGCGATATACCGCCAAGTTGGTGACAAACTTGGCGGTATTTGGCGACAGAACAGGGTCCCCCCTATGGTAAACCCCTTATAGGTATGGAGAGGCATTAAATGCTTGACATTTACGATAAGCCATTATTGGCATTTAATCTTATAGTTTGGACGATAGTTTTGTGGTCGGTGGGATAATCGAGTAGTACGGAATTGCGTAAAAGAGACATCCTTATAACTCGAAAAATTATAATCGTATTGACTAGAAGTTTACTGCGTCGGATTAAGCGTGTCATTTCCAATTAAAATATATCTTTGAATTGAAATTTGAATGAAATACAGAGTCATGAAAAATCGAAGAGTGTGAAAAATAGAATTACAAATATCTCGGCAACTAATAATCCGATCGAGTTCATTCATGATGCACAATTTATGTTTTTTTTTATTGTATTTTATATTCACTCCTTCAAATAAACAATTTCGAAAATTTTTGTATCAGAACGAATATTTCAAGAGTCCGAAAAAAATTGTTCCGGTTAATCGATGTTACTGATATTCAATAGGCTTCTTCCCATTATTACTCCCTAAGTACACACCGAATTTCAAATTTCTGTCCCAATTTGTGCGGGGGATAGAGCGATTACAGACACGCATACATACAGACGGACGGACAAATTTTTTTTCTAAAAATATGTTTTTCGGAATCTCCAGTGTCTGAAACGCGTAAATCCGTCAATTTTTTTTTTCGATTTTCAAAACGATTACAAGACTTACCCTATACTACTACGTATGATTGGTAAGTAATAAGACTTTGTAAAAAAATATACAACGTAGGGTTGGGTATAGCTGTATATACTAGAAAAGTATGAATGGGTATACCATAAAAGTTCAAAGACATATGAAGCCTAAATAATATCAAATATTGCTATTCTGTATAACTCTTTTTTTAATTTTATCCTAATCTGCTTATGATGAACTTAATTCGGTACTGACAATAAAAGTAGTGCATATTTAAACTTCATTTGGAATTTTTAAAAGCTAAATTCAGCGTAGTAATAATCTTTTTTTTCTTGCAGTGTAGCTAAAACAAAACCCTTGTTCAAGGTTTAAACTTGGCATTGTGCTAAGCGCGCTTCGAAAAGAGGTCGCAAATGTGCAACGCCGCGTTGGTCCTTGCCGCATTTTTCCAGATAGTTTTTAATTAACTTTTAAAGACACGGGAAGTGTATTGAGAGATACACTCAATGCAAATTAGTTGCGAATGCCACAGTATTTATGTGATTAATTCTAATTAAATTAGTCTATTTTTAACAATTTGACTTTTTTTGCTTTTATGCTGCTACTGAGCATTGCATTACACAATATATCATTAAAAGTTGTTATTTAGGCTTTAAAAGTCGATGGTACATAGAGTACGCTGTCCCTATCATTATGTGTGTCCAAACCGTCCGTGTCTTTAAGGATTAATATCTCGGCTAATTACCGACGACTTTTTTCGAAAATCATTACCAACAAAGCTTTTGTACTTCTGCTACGATAGGTATCTCAAGCGCTCCTCAACACCTTTGCTGAATGTCTGCAAATCGAAATTTGTGTTTAATGGAGAAATGCGCTTTTCTCAAAAAGTATGTGACCTAGGGTAATCGCTATAATATTTCTACAATGTTTAAATTAAGGTCTAGTACTTCTAATTTTATTCATAATTTAAGTTTCGGTAGATTCAGAAATAGCGTGGGCAGGGGGGGGGAGGGGGGGTGCATATGTTTGCACTACATTTTCGACGATATCTCTGAATGTACAATACCTACAATTAAACGAAATGTACTAGATTAATTTTAACACAATTATTCAAATTGGTAAACAAATAATTCAGAATTGAATAATTGTGTTAAAATTAATCTAGTGTAATTTCGTATCCAGCGATTTCTGGAGTTCCTTTACCTGAGATTTATTCTGTTGAGCTGAACCAGGTTTCAGACCAGTTGCTGTAATCTTCAAGGTTAGCTGGGTGAAAAAGGTTCGACCAGAATCGTCCGGGATAGCTCAGATGGCAGAGCACTGGCGGCTTCAGCCAGAAGGTCCCGGGTTCGAATCCTGGTCCGGACATTTTTCGCCCAGTTGGAAATTTACATCTAATAAACGAAATGTATTTTTGAATTCAGCGTTACGAAAGCTTTCACACGATACCCCACACGATATACAAAGAAACATTTTCCTTTTCAAGTAACTTAACATTTTCCCGAAATATAATTGTGAATGTTTAATAATCTGTAAATATGTGGGTCAATAGTCTTTATTACTTCCCCCCAATTTGAACTTTCCATGTTCCATAGTTTACGAGTAAAATGGCTGACAGCGAGTAAAATGACAGACAGACACAGGAGTGATCTTATAATCGTTCCGTTTTTACTTTTCAAGTACGGAACCCTAAAAGGAAAAAAAAAAACAACAACAACAACAAAAAAAACGTTCACAGGCGTCTTTCCGATGACAATACAATATTTTAATATTTTTAGGACTTAATTATAAATTAATACATTTATTTTAAGGCATTTTTCCTTTACCAGCCACAGGTGATAAATCGCCAAACATTCTTGAGAGTTACAAGAACAATGGATTTAATTATGCGCCAAACTCGCTTGCCAAAATAGGCCAAATAGCTGTGAATCTGGAACAATTGAATTTTAAACATTAAAAAGGAGAAAATAAAGTAAAAAAAGCAAAAAAAAAAAAAAAATAGGTACTTTCATTTTAGCCGAGCGCAAATCTCGCCAAGAACATTTCCCCCTCTCACTGACTTTTCTTTTTCGTATGTGTACATTAGAAACAATGATTTGATATTTAAATATAATGTTTTGGTTTATATTATTATTATTATTATTTATTTATTTGCATTTTAAATGAAATGAGCGAAAGACGTGTATTTTAAATGCATATAATAAATATTTTTTAAATGTAAGTGCTTTAAATTAAAGTTATGTATTTTAAATGAAATTAATAATATATTTGTGCTTTAAATGAAATGATGGTGATAGAACAATATTTGGCGATTTATCACCTGCGCCCAGCTAACATAAAAGTATCAAAATTAGTGTGAAATAATAAAAAAAAAAAAAAAAAAAAAAAAAAAATAGCTTTTATCAGTTAATAGTTTCATAATAATTAAAATAACATTATATGTTGAGAAATCGATTTAGAAATCTAAAAATGCTAGTTTAAATAATGTTTGCTTTTCTTTCCTGTTAACCATATTTTAAAAAAGGATCGGAGTAAAAATCATGATTTATTTTAAATAAATTCACGAGCTCACGCTTTCTATGAGCGTAAATCAAAGCGATAAATTTTTGGGTTCGGTGCCCATGTCATATTCACGTATTTTAGTGAAAATGTTTTTCAAAAATCTTGAGATGCAGTCATAAAATTAGGCACGTTTTTCAAGATAAATATTGAATGCAAACAATCTGTTGCATTAATAGTATTTGCATACAATTCAACAAAGTCTAGACATATTTTTTTTTTAAGAGACTTTGTTATTGTAATTTGAATACAAATAACTAATATTTATGACTCAGTATTTGCCACCCTTTTCTATTTTCAAGTACATATTAACCCATACCTTTGTTACAATCTTTTTAAGACACGCTTCTCTTTTCATATACTTTTAGAAGTTACTGTACAGGGGCTGTACATATAGTGGTGGCCAAAATTGTGGACATCTTTTGAAATTTTCATGTTTTATAACTTTGTATGCTTGAAGAATATAATAAATTTCATTTAAATACAAATGTTTATACATCAAATTCAAGGAAATTTAACGTAGAATTTAATAAAAAAAAAAAACATAATTGAAATATCTGCATTACAAAAAAAGTTACACTAATAAGATCTCTCTTAGATTTCATTGTATTTTAAAATTACACTTACACATTCAATATTTAGTAGGATAACCCTTGTTTTTTATTACAGCTTCACAGCGTCTTTTCATTGAGAGAATTAGTGTTTAGAGTTCATCCTTTTTAATAACATGATGCCAAGAATCAATTATAGCTTCAATAAGTTGCGTTTTATTAGATAGACGTTTTTTTTGTACAAGGATTTTCAAACGTCGCCACAAATTTTCTATAGGATTCATATCTGGGCTGTTTCCTAGTCAGTGTAATAATTGTGTGCTTTTATTTTTAAACAATTCTTTGCATATTTTTGCCGTATGGCATGGAGTCGAATCCTGCTGAAAGATAAATGGTGCTTTATTGGGGAAGAGACCTCTGATGGAAGGTATCAATTTTGGTTCCAGGACAGTTTGGATGTATTTTTCGGTTTTGTTTGGATTTTTTTTTCATTCAGAATGCTATCAATCACTTGAATACGGCCCATACCATCTGCAGATATACAGGTCCAAATCATGGCATTTGTTGGGTTCTTTGTAGTTGCTTCAATGCAATCAGGATGCAGCTCTTCCCTTACTCTACGTCTCGCATATTTTCGCGCATCACTACCAAAACGCGATATTTTACTCTCATCGCTCCAGATTATTTGCTTCCACTGTTTTCTGACCAATTAATGTGTTCTTTTGCCCACTGAACTCGTTTCTTGCGTTGCTGAAGATTTAAAAATGGTTTTATCCTCGGAATTATACCTTTCAGTCCAAAACCTGCTAATCTTCTCCTTATTGCTCTTGAACTAACTGAAATACCCATTGCATTCATTTCACATCTAACAGCATCTGATGAAATTCTTCTATCTTTGAGGCATATCTTTTTATCTTTCTATCGTCAGAAGAACTTGTGCATTTTTTTAGGCCTGATCTTGCCTTATTTATCACTGATTTAGTTTCTTCATAACGTAAGCAGAACTTTTGTACGTCAGATAAAGTGACTGATCCACCAACCTGTCTTGCAATTTTAGCATAAGAGAGACCAATTTCTCTCAATATGACAATTCTGCTTCTTTTTGTAGGTGTTTTGTAGGTTTTATCAGTTCTTGTTGTTGATGAAATTATTTTAAATTGTTTGCATTAAGAAAAAAAATAGAGGTATAATATATATATATTCTGTTTAGTTATACTAGTATTCACCCTTCTGCAAAATTCATTCCAGCAAAATATCGCCTTTACAAATCAAAACATACTACAGTTTAGTTACTGATATTTGATTGGTTTTCAGAACAGTCATTGTGATTAGCTAAGAAGCTTTTATTACAATAAGCTTCAGCATTCATGACTAATTGTGTTTCTATTTTAGACTAAAGTAAGTGTAACTTTTTTTTGTAATGCAGATATTTTAATTCTTTTTTATTATTATTAAACTAGGGGGCTCTGCCCCCTACGAGCTACGCTCGCCAACCCCCGTTCAGACACTGCAGACTCTAAAAGCACACTAATTTGATCAGCTTAAAAAAGTTTCGGAAGAATGAATTATAATTAAAAAAACAGTGGCTATCTCCCTGTTAACGGGTTGTTTTTGTCTTCTATTAAATCAGATCAGTGAAACATGTGAAAATAAGCTAATATTAAATGATTTAATTAAACAGAGTCTTTGTCTGCCGGTATTTTTTAACAACGCTATATAAGAAAGTTTTTTTAAATAAGATATTTTAAATGTATCGTTTTAAATCTGACGTAATTTTCTCCAAAGTTTTCTTTCTCTTTTTAATATTTACGTGAAAATACTTTTGTTGTTAGAAAGGAAATATTATTTGCGCTATCTTAGAATGCTCAACACAAGAGCAATGCGATTCTTGTAGGCACTTCAATAATATCTGCATTGTTTCATTGGTTCAAAATATCTCAATTTGTTGATTTTCTGTAAGCAAGTAAACCCTATTGGTTTACAATGGAAGTCTATGGGAATTTGGCGAAATATTAGAGATAACTTTTGGCGACTAATTTTGATCGCCAAATTTGGCGTTGAACTTGGCGGGATTTGGCGGCATTTGGCGATAGAACAGGGTCCCCCCTGTGGTATCCCCCCCTTATAGGTATGGAGATGCATTAAATGCTGTTCAATATATATATAGATTAGTTTTAAAAGATTATCTCAAAATATGAAATAAATGTCTCGCGCAAGTATATTTTTAAATTTAAACTGTTTGGCAATATTAGGGTTTGGAAATTTTAAATATGACGTAATTTCCTCCATTTATGTCTTTTAACGCATATTAATAAATTTATTATTTTACAATTTTCTTTCTCTTTTAAAATTGACGTGTAAATATAGTTTTTATGACGTAATTATCAATGTTTTCCTGTTTTTAATACGTAATCATTTAATTCTCATTTGAAAGTTTTTTCTGCTTATAATAGTCACGTGTAAATAAATGTTTAATTTGAAGAAAATATTATTCTTTGCGCTGTTTTAATATTTGGCAACAATTTAAAATAATACCCTTTTCTAAAAATTGTAAAAAATACCTCTCGAAATGCTGAATATTTGAATTTAAAATAGAAATAAAACCTCAAAAAAGGAGTCAAATTAAAAAAATAAATGCAGTCTGCACACCGGGAACTTCTAATGTATAAAATGATCTAAAAATGATTAAATTCCTATGTATAGTTTTTGCTCCTGTAAAACATTTTTAATGGAACGATTTTGACCAACTTTAACAATAAATATATCTTAAAATAATTCTTCGATTTTAAAACTGTTTGCATCAGCGTGTTTATCAAACATTTCTCTATAATACCATTGATTTTCATATTTTTGTATGCAATATTTTCTTAATATTAATGAAGAAAGACCTCCCTTCACCAAAAATTCAAAACCGGCGGCGGTGACAGCGTTAGTTACTTTTTTTTTTTTTTAGAATAGAGAGATTCTACATTAAATTTCCTTGAATTTGATATACAGTAGAGCGCTGATTATCCGGACAAGTCAAGACTGACCCTAGTACGGATAAACAAAAGTTCGGATAAATGGACAGACAATTTAAGGGATGTTCCTGACTATACTAAAACCTTCACACTTTATCCAGGCTTAAGATCGACAGCACCAGTTAGAGCTAGCGTGTTAAACTCCCCCCCCCCCTCCTTTTTTAAAACTTTTATGATTTAAAATTTTCTTTTTCTGTTTTTATAATTTTCTGAACTCCAAAGATTATAATTTAAGCAAAAAATCTTTCGATTGGTGCTTCCTTCAAAGAAGACGTTCTTTCCGATGCTGCCATATCTCGAATTCTTCTTAAATACGTTAGTTGAATAGGATCAGAGTTCTTCTGCCCCTCGAGTCATTTCATAGTTGTTTCCAAACATTCAAAGGCTTCGTTATGTGATGGACCTGTGTCGTTTTCAGAGCATTCATTTTCATTTCTTCAATTTCTTTTTTCATCTTAAATCTCATCCACAATCTCATCAACATTAAAAAAAAAAAAAAAAAAAAAAAAAAAAATGAGAGAAATACGCTGTTCGGATAAATAGAAGTTTGGTTAAAAATTTTTTTTGAGAGAAATAGGCTATTGGGATAATTGGAAGTTCGGTTAATTAGAAGTTTGGTTAATTGGAGTTCCGATAATCGGCGCTCTACTGTACAAACATTTGTATTTAAGTGAAAATTAATGTATTCTATAAGCACACAAAGATATAAAACATGAAAATTTCATAAAATGTCCACAATTTTGGCCACCACTGTATATAACGTTATCACTTTAGGGGATAGGGGTGTCTGGCACTTGATATCGTAAGATCTTTTTAGGGGGAGGGGGGATTTGTCTTTTGATATCGTTAACATTTTTGATCTAACCAATATTTTCTTTTTCTGCTTATTTTTTTCTTTACATCTATATAGTCTTTTTTAATTTTTTTAGTCTGTTATCTATTTTTATGAAAATACTAAGTTATTGTTAAAACCATTAAGTGATTATAAAATCTTTTAATTAAATATGGAATATCCCAACGTTCAGTCTCTATCCCTATTCTTCTGCCATATATATAATTCGTTGTTAGAGAAACCATTTTCGAAATGATATTTGCTATGTTTACTAGTAAAAAAATCAATGCCGGCTCAGGCCTACAGGCGGAGGTAGATTTCGAAGTTTAGTAATAAATTCACCAACAAAACTTAAATCAACATTAGAGATAAACCCAGTTCCTTCACTAAGAATGAACTCTAGGGAGCTAAACCTTTTGTGAAAATTGTAATATACACGAATACACACACGCATGTATGTGGAATAGGTTTAAAAATGGCTAAAACAAATCCAGAAAACCTCAAAGTGTTAAAATATGTTAATATTTCCATAGTCGGGTTTTTATAATGTTTTAATACGTTACTTCAAACTCACATGACGTTACATATTCACCTGCTGAGGTACATTATATTTCCAATATGACGTAATATATATATATATATTTTAAATTCGTCAAACTTTTTATTTCATTTTGAGTTTTCATTCTGAAATCTTGCTCTAGAAAACTTATGACGTAATATTCAATTTGTTTTCAATTCGTCAAATTATTTATTTAATTTATTTTTTCACGTGAAAAATCTTGCAATAGAAAAGCAATTGTTGTGGTGAGAATTTTATTGTTTTTTTTAATTGTTGGCAACTGCTCTAATGAAAAATATTTATTTTTTCCTGTCATTGTTGTGTAAGAGATGGTTTTATAAGAATCTTGTTAAGACGGTTTTCAAAATTTTTATCCCTCCCTATTTCCATTCCCTTGGGCCGATTTTGCTCATTTTCAATCCCCGCCGAGATATTAGCCATCTCCAAGTTGTTGGCGAGTTTGAAGACGATCCGTGCATAATTGCGACTTTTATCGTGCGGACAAAATTTAGTACATACATACATACACACACACACACACACACATATATATATATATATATATATATATATATATATATATATATATATAAACTTTTTAGGTGGGGGGTGGTCTTGTGTTCCTGGGGTCATATAAAGAAAAGTTATGAAGGAATTTTTCAAAAGTCGCACCATGGTAACGACTGCAATAGGTACCTAAAAATGGAAAAGCATGTTGTACACCTGTTTTGTTTATAAGAAGTTCTGCGTGCCTTTATGCAGGGGGCAAGTGCAAGTAGACAATTATTACTATTGAATGCATTATGTAACTAAAAACTATTATTAAATACTTTCAAGTACTAGTAGGCATTTCTTAGTGTTATTTGATTTAAAAGTTATTGCATATATAACAGTGATATATTTTTTTTAAACTTCTTTTCTTTATTGAAGGGGGTCCGGGACACATTTTAAAATAATTTTTATTTATTGAGTTAAAATTCTGAATTTTTTGTGATAGTTAACCTTATCATTTGTAAACGAAATCACATGATATGATAAATCTTCTTATAATTTAAAAAAAATTAAATTTTAAAATTTATTAAAAAAGTGGGGTAATTTAAAATCCTTATAACTCGAAATATTATTTATAGAATTTCAATTTTTTTCATTTAAATAAACAGAAATATATAAGTTTTAATTTCGATTAGGCATTTTTAAAAATATTAATTTATAAAAAAAATAAAAATATTTAACGAAAAAAAAAAAAAGTGGTGCAACTTTTAAAAAAATCATATTTTGTGATATGCTGAATCAAAATTAAAGTAAAACAATTGAAAAAGATATGCTCCAAGTTTGAACCCTTTATTTTTAACGGTTCTTGAGTTATAAGAATTTAAATACGAAAAATGGTGAAAAAATCTATCATGAAGAAAAACGCATTTTTAAAGAAGTCGTTTCCGTGACAGTCATTGCTTGAAAGCTAGATTTTGAAAACAAACCAAAACGAAAAAATTAATATTTACTGTTGTAATTCAGATAGAAACATGATTTAAATGTCATTTTAAGCAGGAAAAAATAGAGAAATTTTTAATGAAATAAAATGTTTTTGCAAAATTTGAAGATTTTTGTGTCCCGGACCCCCTTAAATCAGTAAAATATGCAAAAAAACAAATGTATAACTTTATCTGTATACTTCTAATCATTGCAAACTTATAAAAAGAAAAACATTGTAAAAATGAAAATAATTTTTAGACACTGATAACGGTATCATTATTAGGAGGGCGGGGGGGAGGGGGGTTCGAGGAATGATAACGTATGATATCGTAAGAGGGAGAGGGGGGCCCAAATTGCAAAAGTATGGTACTTATAAGTACCATTAAAATAACTTGTTATAAAATTCATTTAATACATCGATTAGTTGTAATACAGTTTAGAATGAGTTATAGATACATTACTTTATCTTGTTCCAAAAGCATTATTGGTGACACAAAACTAAAATAATTTTAAAAGGATGATTTCTTTTGCCTTTGCATCTTTTCAGATTTCTTGGCGTTGGGGGGGGGGGGGATTTTTTAATTCGGAAATATTTCTATATTTATATTGTAAGAGTATATTTGTATAATTATACAATTCCTAATTCTACAAAATACTAAGAAAAATATTTAAAATAAAAGATTTGAGTGGGGTTATAAATATTACACAAAATTCCTAAAAATTCAAATTTAATTAAACATTCTAAATCCTTCGTTTTTTTAATTCGGAAATATTTCTATATTTCTATTGTAAGAGTATATTTGTATATTTATACATTTCCTAATTCTACAAAATACTACGAAAAATATTTAAAATAAACGATTTGAGTGGGGGTTATAAATATTGCACAAAATTCCTAAAAATTCAAATTTAATTAAAGCTTCTAAATCCTTCAATTCTTCTAGAATCCTTCTAAAATTTATTAAATGTTTATTGTAAATCTTCTAATGTAATTTAAACAATTCACGAAAAATGCTTTAAAAGATAAAATTTTCATGAATTCATAATTCAGTACTTAATAGCAGTGTTTCTCAAAAAGGCCATTTTTACTTTTATATTTATCCTTATAATACACAAGTTTAAATTTGTAACACGTCTATTATTATTATTTGTCATCTTTTAAGTAAACGGTGGACTTTTTAAAAAGTTCATATTATGTAGTTTATGATTGGATCAAGGTGGAATATTGCATTTCGTCTTATGGTTTTATTTTATTGGTTATTGAATTTGGTGTTTATAATCTAAATAATGTGATAACATCGAATATTATTAGTCCGATTAAAATGTGATTTATAATAGATCAAAATTTCCTACAATTGGCCTAGCAATCAATATGACTTTTTATCATATGTTCGGCGCAACACTGGTTAAAGATTGCCGAACCCCGATATAACTAATGTATTGCCTTTTGACACAACATACTTTTGACTCAAAAACTATCTAAATTTAAAACAAGAAAAAAAAAACATGCGTTAAGCATAGATTATGAAACATCTTCCAACACTTCCTGAATGCTTTAACAAAACTTCGTTATTTAGGGAAATAAGGTAAATAAGATAACTAAGTAAACATTTTAGAAAACGCATAAAGCATTTAAAAAATTGATTTCAGCAGTTACCGTCCATAGCCAATAGTACCTTTATTACAAGCCACTATGTAGCTAAAATTTAATTTAAACTCAAACTCTCTTAAAACTACTGAAATCACATTTCCAGATATTATCATCCATAGACGGTTGTGTATCCAATACTTTGCGTGACCCTGTATATCATTTTATCTACATTCTACAAACATTTCTTAGTAAACTAAATGCAGTTCAGTGTAAAAATGCATAACTCCTATAAAAACCACCTTTAAGTAATTTACGCTCACACTCAGTAACCCTTACGAATTCTTTTGTGTAGCCCTGTATATGAACTATAGCATTTATAAAAACCGTACAGTATGCATAAATATAGCGAAACAAAAAAACGCATATCATAATTAAAAATGTATTTCTAGCAATCATCGCTATGTACAGTACTTCGGACACAATATAGTATCTGAAATATTTTGTGTGTCCCTGTAAATGCTAAGCACTTCTTATTATGCATGAAATAACTTATAGTAAACCTCAGCGACGTATATCAATTTCATTATATTTGGAATAGTTTAACATAATAAAATACGTCGCAAACAACACCCCCCCCCCATATCATTATGTAACGGAATTCTTTTGTGTGGCCCTGTAAATGAACTAAACATGGTACAAACTTCATTTGAAATAGGGATCGTGCTATGGTGAACCTTAATAACATCAAAAAATTTCAGGGCAATCCGAGTATATTTACGAGAATTTGAGCGCGGACAGACGGACAGACAAACCGAAATCATAAACACTTTTCAACTTTGTTAGAAAGTATTAAAAAATAACAATAAAAACAGTTTGGAGTTTCTTTATTCTCTAACTTAAGATTTTTTTCTTTGGTATTTTTTATTATCTAAGTCAGCAAGTATTGAAATGATATGCAAACCTAATGTTTTCTTAATGTATGTAAAGATAACTTTTCAGATAATTTTCCGAAGTAAGCTTGAAATGTGTTTTCTGGCTGTAGATATTTTTTTCTTAGATAACAAGAGTTTTAGAGAAAATTTTATCATAATTATTCAGAGATATTTCGATATTATCACACGATTTTTTTCAATTTTACGGATTCAATATTTATGAGCAAGTTACGGTCGGGTAGCTAAAGTTAATTGGTTTGGCATGACGTTATCATGGCGCGGGGTAAGAGTTATTCCACTATTAAGCTGTAATCAGTGATCTCCTTTAATCATAGATGAAGTAGTTTTTGAGAAAAATAAAAGGTCAAGTGCGAGTATTACTGGCGCTCAGAGGGTTCCGTATAATAAATATATGAATTATTAACTGTATTGTTTAAAAAAAAATCGTTACTAAAAGAATAATGATACTTTGTAGAAAACTATACAACGTAGGGTTGAGTATAGCCGTATATACTAGAAAAGTATGAATGAGTATATACGATAGAAGTTCAAAGAGATATGAAGTCTAAATAATATCAAATATTGCTACACTGTATAACACTTTTTTTAATCTGATCCTAATCTGTTTTGTTTATGAACTTAATTCGGTACTGAAAATAAAAGTAGTGGATGTTTAAACGTCATTAGGCAACTTCATGAAACTAAATTCAACGTAGTAATAATCTTTTTTTTTTTTTTTTTTTTTTTTTTTTACAGTGCAGCTAAAACAAAACCCTTGTTCAAAGTTTAAACTTCATATTGAGCTAAGCGCGCTTCGAAAAGAAGTCGAAAAGTTGCAACGCCTCCTTGGTCAGTGCCGCGTTTTTCCAGATAGGTTTTTAATTAATTTTTAAAGATACGGGAGGCGTATTGAGAGATCCACTCAGTGCAAACTAGTCGCGAATCCCATAGTATTTATGTGATTAATTCTAATTAAATTAGTCTGTTTTTAACAATTTGACGTTTATTGCTTTTATATTGCTACTGTGCATTAGATTACGCAAATATATCATTAAAAGTTGTTATCGAGGCTTTAAAAGGCCGATAGTACATCGCCGTCTCTCTCATTATGTATGTCCAAACCGTCCGTGCCTTTCAGGGTTACTATCTCGGCTAATTACCGACAATTTTTTTCAAAAATCATTATCAACAATGACTTTATACTTCTGCTACGATATGTACCGCAGCGCTCATCAACACCTTTACCGAATACCCACAAATCGAAATTTGTGTGTAATGGCGTTTTGCTCAAAAATGCGTTTTGCTCAAAAACTATGTGACCTAGGGTAATCGCTATAGTTTTCCTGCAAGGTTTAATTTAACGTCTACTACCTCTATTTTTTTCATAATTTTAGTTTCAGTAGATTCGGAAATAGAGGGGGGGGGGGGCATATTGCTACACTGTATTTTCGACGATATCTCTGAAAATATAATACCTAAAATTAAAAAAAAAATGTATTTTTGAGTGCGGCGTCACGAAAGCTTTCACACAATACCCCACACGATATACAAAGAAAATATTTTTTTTTCTAAGTAACTTAATTAACCCCTCTCTAGTTTTCCTAAATATATTTGTAAATGGAGTACGGAACCCTAAAAATCACCAAACTTTTGGAAAATTGTCGTGATTATTAACTGTTCGATTTTCAAAGATAGTGTATCATAAATAGAGTCAATAAATCAATAGAGCCAATATTTGAATATCAAATCAGTTTGAAATAATTTATGTATGACAAATAAGATATGTAGATTATGAAAAAACAAGCGCGTTGTTTAATTTAAAATTATACAAGTGTGTTTAAAAATTTGTAATAAAAAATTATAAAAAACTAAAAACAGGAATTCTGCTTTTTCAGAATTTAGTGTCGCCCCCGATGAAAAAAAATATATGTATATATAAATAGTACAAAACATATTTCAATTTTAAGACTTAAAGCACACACTTTTATTTTATGTAAAAAGACGTCATTTGCATCTGCTGAAGAATTCCACATTTACGATCCACTCTTAAACATCTACAGTAAAGCATACATAGGATGTCACTATCGCAAAATAATACACAAATGCAGCAAAAAGATGCCGTCATTTAAGAAACTCGACAAAAAAAGTCTATCTAATGATTCATAGGCATTCATTTGTTTGTAACGTTAATATAGACGATTTCAGTCGTGACGTCAGTTATGACGTTTTGGTTGGAAACTGACTCCAAACAAACGGTTGCTATGTTGTATTTCCTATTTTGCTTGTGTGTTGCACCTATATCTTATATCTATATCTCACATATAAGTGTTTTAACCCTTAAATGCCTGATTTAAAAAAAAAAAAATCATTGTAATAATGTTTTTCGGCTTTCATTTTTTAAATAAATCAAGGGAAAAATACTTTAAAAAATCATATTTTGTTTTAAGTATGGTTTATGGCTAAAAAACAGTATCTTGCTAATCGGCAATAGTGGTCTTTAATTGAAAAAGTAATTTTCCTTGACAAAATTCTATAATATTAAACACACAAGAATTTTAGGAACTATAATAAGAAATAAATTTTACTTGCTCATTGCAGAACAAAATAGGGTATTTCGCAAGCTTCCAAACAAAACAAAATGAACAAGTAGCAACAATTGAAAAAATAAATCTATCTTTATTATTAAACAGTACAAGTGTTGCCCTCTACATGTTGAAAATCGATTTAATAATATTTTCAGAATGTATTTTATTGGCAACATTAGGCATTATATCTTCAATATTATTCTAATAGTATTTTAGAGCCTAAATTAGGTAAGTTGCTGAAAAGCAACACCCGGCATTTAAGGGTTAATACTTGATATGTCCTGGTAACATTTTCCACGATTTATATTTAAAAAGAAATGACGCATAGCAACCGTTTGTTTGGAGTCAGTTTCCAACCAAAACGTCATGACTGATTTCACACTGAAAGCGTCTACAGATACTTAAAATTAAATATAGCTTATAATAGCTCCATGTTTTAACAGAAATTTTTCGTTTATATTTTTTCAAAATGGCACTTATTTTAATTATATTTACTTTCGGTTGTTATGAGAAAATGGCAACAAAAAGATATGATTGCTATTTTTTAACTATTTTCCCTTTACTTTCTATATAAATGGAGTACTTGAGTTGCCAAAGTTAAACAAATCGTGCTAAAAACTACAAAAAAAAAAAAAAAAAAAAAAAAAAAAAAAAAAAAAATGAATATTTCAAAAATAAATGGAGATACAGTTTTCAAACAAATTGCATTTAAAAGTACTTTTTTTTTCCCAATACGACGGTATAAAAATTGAAAATGTGCGATGCTTAGAAATTAAAAAAAATATCTATAGAGCATTTAATCGTACAATGATACATCTGCTTTGTTTATTGCGGGCTTCTGTAAGGTAACGTTATTTTTTGGAGACAAAACAAGCTGTGAGAATGAAATAGCATACCGTACCGGGGGCTAATAGTGAATTACCTAAAATACATTTTCATCCAAAGACGGAGATGCTATGAAGTCTGTGTATTTTGAGTATTAGTGCGACCATTTTGACAAAAATGATTTTTTTATAGGCGTGTTTATAGAAAGTTTTTCACACAGTTTAAGACATCTAAAATATATAAGACTCTCGGATATTTTTATTAGATTCTTATAACAATGTATAACAATAAAACAAAATTAAAAGTTATTCAAAAGGCTTACTCATTGTTACAGTAAAAATAAATTAACCTGTAACCGGAAACGAGAAATATTTAAAACTAAGGGGATAATTTACCTTTTCAGCAATTTTGTTTATTTTTAAAAATATGGTTCAAATGGTGAACTCACTGCATTTCAATGTTAAAAAAAGAAAAAAAAAACGTTCATTTTGAAAATTTTTTAACTGCATATTTAATTAAATTTTTTAAAAAGTTAAAAGAAAGTTGATTTTTTTAAAAAATCTATATTACCTTTTTAAATAATATTTTTGGCCGAATTTTTTAAAAAAAATTTCAAATGTATATTACACAAGTCTGCGTATGGATTTTTAGCTATACAGTCGGACTTCGTTATCCCGACACCCGGTTTTCACGTCACTCCGCTTATCACGACAGTTTTCCAAAATCCCGATTTTCTGTACATGATTTTAATGTAAATAAACTCCCTATTTTACGTCGTTGAATAATTTTCAACTCCGGATATCCCGACGGTTTAGGAAAATTGCCCATTTTTCATAATTCATCTTATAAGCACGGAAATTAAGTGGTAAGGAATGCCTTAGCCAAACTTTTCACAAAGTGTCTAATTTAACGATTGAGATAAATGAGAAATTTTACTTCAACCCTTTACGAATAGATAAACCCACACACTATGAATGACCTACTTAAGCTCCAGATAAACGAATCAGCCTACTCGCGGTCTTTTTGTTCTGGTCAGGCGGCGCTTTCTTGTGGTTACACGGCGTTTTTCAACCGACTAAAACCGAAGCATTTCATTGCGTTGAAACGATTAGTAATTATCTAACATTCATTTCTGAAACAACGAATATTGATACCAATTCATTGTATAATATTGAAAAAAGAGTTATAGGAAGCTAGGGATAAGCAAATCTTAATTCATCTGTATTTCATGTAACAATAAAAAACAAGACATCATAAATTTGATTATTATTCTTTTCAATTCCGTTTTTGTGTTTGCTTAATAATAATGTTTTATTGCTTAAAAACACAAGAACAGTTAGGAATTTAAAATCGTTTTAAATTAATTAAAAATACAGCTTTTTATAAACGTATTTTTCTTCAACTCCGGTTACCACGACACTCCGCTTATGACGACACTTTTTTCTGGTCATAAGAGTGTCGGGATAACGAGGTTCGACTGTACTTTTTTTACTGATACATATAGTGTAAAATGATGAAATCTAACACATCTTCATATACTTTTATTTAAAAAAAAATAACGAAAAACCTCAAGGCTAATTCCATACGCAGATTTGTTACATATATAATAAATAACATGTACAAAAAATTTAAATCTCTATCTCAAATACAAAAGCCTTTTGAAAACATGAAAGTGAAGTAAATATGAACATGGAGAAAAAGCCGTTTAAAGTTTTCATTTGTGTGGGGAATTGCGTTGGTTGCATTAACAAAATTTACAATATCTCGCGATATAATAACAGTATGGGTAAAAATGAGGTGGAAAAATATTCACAATTAAACGGGATTTCATTTAATATATATTAAAAAATCGACATTTTGACTAATTTTGAGGTAAACTGCCCCCTTAATATTTGCTAAAAGTGATGAAAATACATTTACAAGGCAAACAAATGCCTTTATTTATTCAGATCGACAAGTTTCAACGCTCTGACGACGATCTTCTCGAGATTTATACTGATACAAATAATTTTCGCGAAAATATTTGTATCAATCTTGAGAATGTCGCGGATGTTCCAACAAGACAATGGATCCATCCACACGGCAAACAGCACTTGGGAATGGTTTCGGCGTAGTACATGCAATTCCATGGACATCTTTTTCTCCTGATTTAAATCCAATGGAAAATGTATGGAGTCTACCGGTTAGAGCTGTTTACGCAAACAGAAAACAATATGCCACAATTTCAGAATTAAAAGCTTCTATCATCTTCTACTGGAATGAAATTGATCAAAACATATTAGAAATCTTGGTTCACTCCATGCCTGATCGCGTTTTTACATTAATTAAAAGATCTGGTGCATACACGGGATATTAATCTATATATTTGGTCAATGTTCATATCATTATGAAACACCTCAAAATGGAAAAATACAGCTTATTTTATGTATAAATAGCTGTTTCAATTATATTTTGTTATAAAATAAAACGATTTGGTCTATTTCTAACATTGATTAGACTTTAGTTTGTTTTGTAATTTTTTATGCTTGAAAAACTGGGTGTTCATATCATTATGAAACCCAGTGTATAGTACAATGGACCAAATATCCCTTCAGATAAGATATTTAAGATATCTTAGACCGCCAAACTCTCTGAGAGAGTTAAACACTCTCAGTGAGTTTTAACTTCTTTTTTTTTTGTCTAGATAGGGCCACTACCACTCACCCTGATTGGCTATAAAACTCCACCTTAACTGTACCACTCACTCTGATTGACTATAAAACTCCACTTTAACTGATTGGCTGTTTTGGCCGGTTTTATTTTATACACATGCTTACTCGTTACATTTGTTCAAATCTCAGACACATTGATGTTCAATGAGTTATCTTAGATGAGTTTTCCGATGTGAACAGGCATTTAATTCCAGGAGGGTACCAGCTCAAAAATGGCGGCGTAAGATATTTTAAACATCCGGTCTGAACGGGGCATTATGCACGTGACGTCGCATCTCAGAGCTGGCGATATTTTGACTCAATATTCTAGCCACTATATCGTCAGAATATCAGTATGCGCAAGCGTAAGTACCGCCAGCAGATAAGATTCAGCTTCGGCTCAAGTTGCGTGTATAAAGTTTAACCTAAATTTTGCTAATTTAGCGAACGTTCTTGGATGCAGTATATTATTTTGATTTTCTATTACAATATATTATCTATTTCTAGAACAATGAATTCTTTTATATTTTTAACAAATAAACATTAATAACTCATACTCCACTATGCTAATATTCAAAAGTAAATACACCGGCAGCAGACGTATTTTAGTCTCGAACTCAGGTCGCGTGCATAAAAGTCCATTAGTATAAGGAAAGGGCATGTTTACAAACAAACACTTCCGTCGACCAATCTACCAACTGCATTTTTTTCATAACGATCATTGTAAGAATAGCCTTGGCGATGTAGGCCAATCATATCAGAGACCTGTTAAACGTAGGCCAATCAAATTTCCCTAGCTCATGTGTACAGGTAGGAGTCATAATGAATGAACAGGTTTTTCTTGCTGACCAACAGTACTTCAACCAACAGTGACGTCAGCTGCCCTTTCCTTATAATTACTTTCTTCTATCTTCAATAGAAGAAAGTATTGTAATCGAAATTTTTTTCGACTTCCGGTTTTCGACAGAAACGTTTTTTTTTTTCGTTTTAGGGGTCAGAGATTCCAAAAAACATGTTTATAGAAAATGTCTGTCTGTCCGTCTGTCTGTCGCCATTGTACCATCAAAAAGTGTATGAAGTTATGCATAGGATTGAACCAAATTTTTATTTTAAGTTTTTTGCTATGGCAAGTAGATCCTCCTTGAATTTGGAAAAAATTCGCCGGTAGGAGGCGCTGTAATAGCGCCGTATGCGATATATTTTAATGATATTACACGTTTTTATGGATGTTTAAATTTGTGTATAACACTGAGGTGTACTACAAAGCTCTTACTGTAGAATCTGATGTACATATAATTTATTGTTCATTTACAGGGACACACAAAAGTATTTGGCTACAGTATTGAATATGAAGAATAATTGCTGTGTGTTTTCAGTTGCGGTACGTGATTTAAAATGTAACTATTTTTTTTGCATATTACTTGGCGAATATAAGTTCTATAGATCATATGCAGGTCTACACAAAAGATCTCAAGTACATTTCCTTTTATTGGCGGACATTGCTGGCTAGAAACTTTAAACTGCACTTGCATCTAATTTAACAGACTTTTAGCATACAACGCAATATACGTACAAATCTATGGATCATATAGAAAGCTGCACAAAGAATTCGGATATTTTTGCGATTATTGATAGTAATTTCAGTAATTGTAGAACAATTGTATTATGCATTTTCTAAATTGTTTATTTAGACATCTTTCACCTTAATAAACTGCAAAGTTTTATTATAGTTTCTGAATGTGTTGGAAAATATTACATAATCTTTGATGGACGCATGATTTTTCGTACTTGTTAATATTTACTTAGGTATTACAGTAGGATTTAGATTATTATGACTTCAACTTAGAGATTTGGTTGCCTAAAACTAAAGACATTTCCCCCTCTCATTTTTAAGTTACAAGCAACTCGTAATTAGTATATTTATTTTTTCTAACATGGAACTAATTTAGTTACTGTATATAAAATTATATAAATATTTATTATGAAAGTAAGTAAACTACAACAGAAGATTATTTTTTTACTCAAGTGTTAGGATGTATCAGAATTATTTTCGTTTTTAGGATACCTCAATATCGATATGAAAGGCTACAGATGGCACTATCTTATAATTAACGACCACTGCAAAATGTTATATTAAAGAGTATATGTTCCTCCATATTATATTACGCTAATATCTATTATTTTATCTATTTATAGGTAATATAATGGCTGATACAAATATTGAAATATTATCCATCTTAAGACATTATTTTAAAATTGCTCATAAAGTTGCTGAAGCAATTCGTAAAATTTGAGAAGTTGAAGGGGATGATACGATCAGTAAACGTGCAGCCCAAAACTGGTTCAAACTTTTTAAGGGAGATGACTTGTCACTTAAAATGAAACAAAGAAGTGAGAGGCAATCACTTGTTAATCTGGAAGATTTAAAGCAAAGAGTGGAGATTAAACCAGCCACTAGCACACGGAAACTTTCAGAGAAGCTAGGACCGTCCAAGGATACGATATGCTAAGCTTTACATAAACTACAGAAAACGTACAAGAACTCTATAGAAGTTCTTTATGAACTGACTATGCAGCAAGCAAATCACACAGTGGAATTGTGCAAAATTCTTCTGAAAACTTACAGGATTTGCGGTTTTTCAAGCGCAAAGTGACATATGATGAGAAATTGATATATCTACGGAACCCAGGTAATCGAGAAATAATTGTTGGATGTGGGACAATCGGTTCAACATGTTACAAAAAAAAAGCGCAGTTTGAAAAGAAATTCATGATCAATGTTTGGTGAAATTTTGAGCATGTCCTTCATTTTTAAATCATTCCACATGTTCGAACTGTCAACCCTGAAATTTATTGTGAGCAGATGGACAGGATGTATGCTTCTTTGCAAATGGCTGGCTAAAAGCAAATAGCCTGCATTAGTCAACAGAGAGAGACGTCTTCTCGAACAAGACAGTGCAAGACCGCACACGTCTCGCAATAAACTAGAAGAGTTTGTCGGAATTACCTCATTTCCCATATAGTCCGGATCTGGCTCCTTCGGTCTGTCACATGTTCCATTCTATGGCATCATGATCAACGTCTGGTGGAATTTTGGCATGACATTCATTTTTAAATCATTCGATATGTTCGAGTTGTCAACTCTGAAATTTACTGTGAACAGATGGACAGGATGTATGCTTCTTTGCAAATGGCTGGCTAAAAGAAAATGGCCTGCATTAGTCAACAGAGAGAGACATCTTCTCCAACAAGACAATGCAAGACCGCACACATCTCGTAATAAACTAGAAGAGCTTGACAGAATTACGTCATTTTCCATATAGTCCGAACCTTGCTCATTCGGTCTGTCACATGTTCCGTTCTATGGCATCACTTTTTGGGGCAAGGCGCTTGTGTAATGTTGACGATCTGGAACGGGGTTTTCTAGGCTTTTTTGCTTCCAAATCCAAAGGTTGATATCAAAATGGTATTGTTCAACTTTCAGTAAGATGGAAAGAAACCATAGTATTTCATGGTTTGTATATTGATTTGTGACGCGTTTATTTTACATTGAAATATTTCAACAAAGATTTCATTTTGAAAACGAAATTACATTTGATAGAACCTAATATTTTCCGAACAACAAAATAGCTAAATGTATTTTTTAGGCGGGTAAGCCTAATTTTCAAAAAGTAAATATACTAATATTGTATTCCCTCTGAATTTCCCGGTAAGGGGCCCTTTTCAATATCTAGCCGAGGGCCCCCAAAGGCGCCAGTCCGGACCTGGGTAGGTCCTCCCTGAATTTGGAAAAAATTCGCCAGTAGGGGGCGCTGTAACAGCGATTTTTGTGCGATTTTGAATATTTTACCATCCAAAAGTGTATGAAGTTATGCATAGAATTGAACCAAATTTTTATTTTAAGTTTATGGCTATGACAAGCAGGTCCTCCCTGAATTTGGAAAAAATTCGCCACTAGGGGGCACTGTAATAGCGATTTTGCATATTGTACCATCGAAAAGTGTATGAAGTTATGCATAGAATTGAACCAAATTTTTATTTTAAGTTCTTGGCTGTGGCAAGCACGTCCTTCCTTAATTTGGAAAAAATTCGCTGGTAGGGGGCGCTGTAATAGCGATTTTTGTGCCATATTGAATATTGTACCATCGAAAAGTGTATGAAGTTATGCATAGAATTGAGCGAAAATTTTTTGTTTGTCTTTGGTCATGGCATGAAGGTCCTCCCTGAATTTGGAAAAATTCCGCTGGAAGGGGGCGCTATAATTACGATGTCTGTACCATTTTCTTTATTGTACAACCGAAAAGTGTATAAAATTATGCATACAATTGAACCAAATTTTTTGTGCATGTTTTTGGCTTTGGCCAACAGGTCCTCCTTGAATTTGGAAATATCGCGCGGTAAAGGGGCTCTCTGATAGCGATTTTTGTATACTTTTCTCGATTTTTCGTAGTTCTATTGTCCATCGGCGGCTCGTGTAAAGGCGGGAACTCACTTCCTGCTAAGCCGGATATTCGCAAAAATCTGATAACAACAGAATAAGGAAAACTATTAATTTTAACAAATATCATGATATAGATTAACTCGTTTTTAGTTCATTTAATTGACTGAAGCAGAAATTTAAGATAAAAATCAAAGTTGGTATAATAATGAACTAATAATATTGAAGTATTAACATGTGTGACTAGTTTTAGAAATATTAAGATGTATAAGATAGAAGAAGGTTTTGGGATTGGCAAATCCTACTAGTTTTTCAATGTGATGCCCATCACTTATAAGTACAACCATCACACAATGCACAGCAAATTTTTATCATAGCCTTCAGGTTTCTAAGAATTGTCAGCTCATTTTCCACTTTTAACGCCCTGCATTGTACGATAGGAACGCAAAGCTAAACATGCCGATTCAATCTTTTTATGAATCTTTTAACTAATAAAGCTTTATCACGCAACAATATCATGTCTAAACATAGCAGTTACAGATCAGATTGTATTGAAGCTTCTTAAAATTACAATTTATTTAAACTTCGTAAAATTTTTTGAACTTTATGAAGTCTACCGAAACGTGGAGTGCTTTGAGTTCTATAGCAACTTGCTGTCGCCTCGAATGATCCTTATTTGTGCACAGAAATAGAGGACACAAACCATATATAACACTTTTATATTTTTCTATTAGATATTACAAAAGTTAATTTTTTTTCGCCAAGGTTAAAAGTATTCTACATAAATTTCCCTTTTTCATAACATTCCATATAGTATACCGGCTTATTAAGTTAAAATCCTAGTCTAATAATCTCCACAAGATATCCATCTAATAATAGTTATCATAACGTGCGTAAATCTAAAAATGGCTCTAACTATTTATATTTCTTTAATAAAACCTTTTATTAGTTAAACTCCTATTAAAATTCGCTATTGAATCCCGGTATATCATATTCCCCTAAATTTTTTATTTAATTGCTCTAAAAAACCTATTTCTTTTAAATTCATTCTTTTATTAAAAAATATCCAGGTGCCAACTAGAATATTTCAATGTTTTAAAACTTACGCGGAAATAAATTCATTTTTCTTTTGGTTAAAAATCGTTTGGCGGGGAGAAAAAGCTATTTTTAGAAGCCATCTGGACAGCAGAAACTAAAGTTTGTTTACACCTTGCGCGTCTGGTTGAAGGGCTATGGAATATTCTGGAACGATCTTTCGCGCCAGGAAACTGGTTCACCTCAAAATTAATCCGACCGGAAGTATAAATAACCCGTCAAAAACGCGGTTATGATTGGAAAAGAATAATCAGCTGATCTTTTTGTAGCTTTGCGCCGGTAAAGTATTTACTGATTGCAACAGCTAGATACGTTGTAGAATGTCAGAAGTCAGTCTGTTAGAAGCTAGATAGTCGAGTTGAGTCGAGCTCGGAGCAGTGCCATGCAGTGGAGTTCTATTCAGAAGTTTAGAAGCACATATAGTGTGCAGATGGTGTACCGACAGTGTACAGAAATGTCTACCGGGCAGGGTGCAGAGTGTATGTGGAAACCCACGAGATATGGGTATCGACGTATGTAAAATGATGTATTGTAGACTAGATAGAGAATAATGTCGGAGGTCAGCGTTCATATTGCAGATGTTGTAATGCTTTGAAAGAGTACGTGAAATTCCTTTTTTCTTCACAAATTTCAACTACCAGCGGGAAGTAAATCGCATGTTTAGCATCGAGTGAAGCATTTCCCTACAAAATCTGTTCTTTAATATGCTAAATAAAAGTGGAATTTAGCTCAGTTGACTGTTCTCCATTATTTATTTCATCTATTTTCGTCATTATTACCCAATCGGCCAACACGCTTGTGCGAATTAAATAGAACCCCAGGAAAACATGAGCGTCACCAACTTCTACTGCCGTTACATCACATATATATAACCAGACAATCACATCCATGTCTTACCCTGGGATTCGAACCCGGACCCTCAGCGTGGCCGCAGCCTCCGCTTACTGATCACGCCACCAGGTGTTTTGAACTTTCTTGAGAGCAAAATTTTAGCAACATCCTTGTCCCGGACGTTGAAGTTAGCCCTTTGAAGTTATCTGCATATGTAACGCATGTTATAGATACTTTCGCTATTGTACAATAGCGCCACCTGTTGCTTAAAATGTAATTATGTATTATAAACAAATATTTATTATTGTAAACAAAATTCTCACATGTTTCTAAGCACTTTCGTGAAAAACCGCATCTTTCTACTGTACGTAGTTTTAATGAACTTTCAAAAATTCTGAAACTTCTGGATCATCCGGTGCATTAGTTCACTTTCTATACAATGACATGGAATGTTTAATTTAAGTGGAAATCAAATTGTTTAAATATAAAATGAATATTTTTTTCTTCAAAAGTAATGCAATCTTCCAGCATTTTCTTTGTGCTGTAGATGGGCTGAGACGAGAAATCACACGAAATAGAGAAACTTAACAAAGGGTGATTCAATCAAAATGTGGAACAAAAAGAAAATATACCCGCGACTGCTGTAATGGGTTTATTTTTGAAATACAAATTTGGCGTGAAAGATTAACTATACAAGTTTCTACAGATGTTCGATATCGGCCTCTCCTGTAACACGGCCCCGCAAATGTCTATGCGGTAATCTAATTCCGGCCAAACTTTTGCCAGCATATGGGGTATTCTTACAATCTTTTGACTTTTAAGTCCCTGAATAATAATTTTTATTTTAGTATATATTCTTCTGTTTTTTTGATTTCATATACTGGTGGACATCCCATTACATGATTGCATAACAATATTAACGAGATAAATAAGTTTTGGACGATGTTGAGGGTCCAAATACCAGAAAAACTCCTACACCGTCCCGTGTCTCTGATGCTGATTTTTAAGTTTAGAGCTGTCTGTATAAAATTGTTTCAATAAAAGTAATTCTATGTAATTTTTTTCCGAAAGTGGGACAAGTGTTTTATATAAATATGTAGCAAAGCATTAACCTGCACACATTTTTACGGTTGATATAATTTTTTGAACTCGTTTTAGATTCCTTACCATCCCTCTTGCTAAACTTATCGAGAAAATCCTTCAGATGCAGTCATAGAATTTTTTCTCAAGTATTTTCTCATGCAGATGTATGCTACAGAAAGAGTGTCTAAAATTCTTTGGTACGAAATTTACTGCAAAATTTAAATCAGCATTTAAATATCAATTTCAAGCCTCGTGGCTTTATTGGTAGCCTTATCGTCCCCAATGTTTATTCCTGCACTTTTCGAGGTAAATTACAGTGCGTCTAAAAACTTTAAGGACAGCAAAAAATTGGAAAAATTTGATAAATTGAAAATGCGACAAGTGAAGTGGTAATTTAATGTTGATTATAAAGTGGAAATACTAATATAAAAGTCAACAGAATGTATCTGTGTCCTTTTTATTGCGATAAAATCATAATTATGCAAAAAAAAAAAAACACTATTTTTGACTGTGTAAAAACTATACGGACACCAGTATTTTTTTAAACAGAAATGTTATATAGAATTATTATTAAGGATAGACCGAAACATGTTTTTAAGGCCAAAACCGAAATCGAATTTCAACGATCTTCCTATTTTCAGCCGAAAACTAAAACGAATATGTACAATTTTTTTTAAGTAATTAAATTGTATGTATTAAAATAATTAATAAATACATAAATATATTATTAATTAATTATACGTATTTATTAAATATGTATAAAAATTAATTAATTATGCGTTAACAACGAAGTTCATAGCAATAAA
This sequence comes from Maratus speciosus, assembly GCA_963932465.1. Classification (NCBI taxonomy): domain Eukaryota; kingdom Metazoa; phylum Arthropoda; class Arachnida; order Araneae; family Salticidae; genus Maratus; species Maratus speciosus. The sequence continues at coordinate 175,885,247 of OZ010799.1, read as the reverse complement.
TGGTCTCAAAATCGATGACAAGCCTTGAAATTTTCCGAAGGAAGAAACGAGATTTTTGGAATACTGATAGTTTCGGTCGAAAATCTGAGTTTCGCCGAAAATTCGTTTTCGGCGAAAACTATCAGTATTCCCAAAATCTCGTTTCTTCCTTCGTAAATTTATTGCTATCAACTTCGTTGTTTGTAATTATCAGTCATGACTGACTCAAGACTTGAATGTAGATTATAAAGCAAGCAGCAAGCAATGCATATACAGGGTGTCCGGTCTCAACGGTGTCCGATGGCTAATTCCTAAACTGTTAGTCATAGACATATAGTTCCAATTACAAAAATGTTTTAAATCAGGTAAAGAAATATTTTAAAAGCGATTTGGGTCAATAAAAACATTTCTTAAAAAATTACGAAATTTAAATTTTTATACGGTCCCTCGGTCCTATAAGTTATACAGTAAACTCTGTCTAAGGCGGAATCGATCGGGAACAAGAAAATTTTCCGCAGTAGACAATATTCCGCCTTAGAAAAATTTTACTCTATGTCTATGGATTCGCAGGGACTTGAAAATCTTTCCGAGTTAGACAGATTTCCGTCTTACACAGAGTCCGCCTTACAGGGAGTTTACTGTATTTAGTGAAATTTTCCTTTTACACTGACAAGTAACACAAAAAAAGTCACGTTATTCTACGATTAAAATTGACCGAGTAATAGCTGTTTAAAGTTGGAGCATATTTTTTGCTGCAAATTGGGGGTCATTCACAAATTTAGTCAAAATATAATTTCTTCAGATATAAAAAAATGTTTGGGAGTAAAATTAACATTGCAATATAAATTTGAAATCTTTAATCATTCTGGCATATTAATGGAAAATATACAATTTGTAATAAACATTTAAGAAGAAAGAAAAAACAGAATTTTTGTTAAATAAAATGATTCTAAATTAACAGCCTCAATTCTTTACAAAATGATACGTATTTTAAAATATTATTAGATTGCACAAGCCTGCAAAAGTTGGGTTATGTCATGTTTTTTAGCTTTTGATAATTGATTCTTATATATTCTGTACCGCTGAATACGAAACTGACTTTCATTTTTAACTATCATATCAGGATTTTTCGCAAATTGCAAATTTCAAAGTTTAGAAGTTGAATGTTAAAATTGAATTTCCTCCCCCATCTCATCGGACCACTCAGCTATTTAGCTGTAAGAATCCCAGGATAAGCAAAAATATCGAATAAATTTTTTAATCAAATCAAATCAAATAAAATAAAAAATGTTTTACATTTGTTTTATAGTATGAGATTTTCGCTATATTTTAACTTACACATTTGCGATTTGCAAAAAAATTCTAACGTGATGGTTAAAAATGAAGGTCATTTTCAGATTCAGTGCTTAAAAATGCGTAAAAATCAATTATCAAAAGTTAAAAAACACAACCATCTCCTCTACTTTATAGTATTCGATTTTTGTTATTCTTTAAATTTGAAAATTTATGATTTGCGAAATATCCTGACATGATGGTTCAAAATTAAGGTAATTTTCGGATTCAGTGCTAAAAAATACATAAAAGTTAAAAAACCCAACAATCGCAGTCTTGTATTATCTAATCTAAAACTTTTTCTTAAACTCCTTGGCAGAAATCTATCCGAAATTTTTTGTGTTATCCTGTAAAATAAGTATAAATGGTAACCACCGAAAATCTTAATAATATTAGATTGTTATCGGATTTGCGCCAGTATGTAAAATGCAATCTCGATCGGATATTTAAAAGTGGGTTAAAGTTCAAGTACAAATTTTGAACTGGAAAAACATACATACGATTGTTGAAGTAACATAAAAACTTATAAAAAAACATAATTTTTGTTAGAAGAAATCATAAGAGAAACAGTCTCAAATCCTGACAAAATAAAACATATGTTATTTTAGACAATTTGAGACTTAATCATAATACTTGTAGGATTTTTTTTCAAAGCGCAGATGCACATGAAGTAAGATCTTCGAATACTTTAAACACTTAATATATGATCCCTCAAAGCCAAGCCGAACTCATCTGTTTTCAGAGTAGAAAAGTGGCATAAGTCATGCATTTTTAAAGTTTCATAACTCGCTCAATTTTAGCGTTATATGAATGGAACTTTTTTTGTATTACTTGTCAGTGTAATAGGAAAAAATTACTAAATATAACTTATAGGACCGGGGGACCGCATAAAAATTTAAATTTCGTAATTTTTTAAGAAATGTTTTTATTGACCCAAATCGCTTTTAAAATGTTTCTTTACCTGATTTAAAACATTTTTGTAATTGGAACTATATGTCTATGACTAACGGTTTAGGAATTAGCCATTGGACATGGACACCGTTGAGACCGGACACCCTGTATAACTAAACTTTTTTGATCATTAAAAACTGCAGTCATAACAGTAATAGAAATTTTTCAGTTTGAAATCGCAGATGTGTTTCGAATACTCTTTGAGAAAGTTCTAGTATAACCGATGATCATTTACAGAATCATTATAAAAGATAAATCGAGGTGTGCATACATAAAACTAAAACATTTTTTAATTAAATGAAATTCGTATAATTAGAAAACCTTTCTGTGTCGTTGATGAATTAATTACGTTTTATTTTATATATATATATAAAGTTTTGGATCTAACGCACAGAGATACAATTTAGGCCACACGCATAATTAATTAATAATTATGTATATTTAATAAATACGCATAATTAATTAATTTTTATACATATTTAATAAATACGCATAATTAATTAATAATGTATTTATGTATGTATTAATTACTTTAATACATACAATTTAATTACTTAAAAAAATTTTTTGGACATATTCGTTTTCGTTTTCGGCCGAAAATAGGAAGATCGCCGAAATTCGGTTTCGTTTCGGTTTCGGCCTTAAAAACATGTTTCGGTCGATTCTTAATAATAATTCTATATAACATTTCTGTAAAAAAAAATACTGGTGTCCTTATAGTTTTTACACAGTCAAAAATAGTGTTTTTTGCATAATTATGATTTTTTCGCAATAAAAAGGACACAGATACATTCTGTTGACTTTTATATTAGTATTTCCACTTTATGATCAACATTATATTACCATTTCACTTGTCGCATTTTCAATTTATCAAAATTTTTACAATTTTTTGCTGTCCTTAAAGTTTTTACACGCACTGTATTTTTTTTTTATTTAATCCAATGTAAATAACTGTTTCTTAAAATCAATGAACGTTGTGGCTATCACTTAGTCTTAACATGATTTGCCTAAAAATAGTGGCAATTTTCCTTACCGTCCCATCCTTACCATCTCTTTTCTTCCATTACCGTCCATTTTTTCCTATACCATTCAATTTTTTTTCGTTCCGTTCCTTCTTTAACCCTTTGTTGCATAATCTAAAACTGGCAAATCCCCAACGTTAAATTTAGTATTTTCCTACTAAAAGGATCATGCAGAATGAGAAAATAATTATTTTATGAGTAATAAATTTTTATTATTTGAGTTACAGCTTGTCCACTATAGTGGACACTATGAACACAGAATTGAAATGTAGTGCTGTTAGGAAAATAAGATTTATGATAATTTTCTTCTAGAATATTACCATATTCTAAAAATAATTGTCGTTAAAATTGAGAAAACATTCAATGAAGGTGAAATTTGTAAAAACAATCAGTTTTTGCACCGATGAAAAGGTAAATTTTACATTGTACACATGAATATGTTGACTTCTTTTTACATAGTTCCATCTTGCATCGTTGTGCACTTTGTGTGTTTGACGGGGAAAGTATTCCACTTTGTCATATCTGTTGTCCTTGTGTATAGAATTTTCTCTACCAGCAATTGTCTTAGTTGTTTATCTTCCAGCACATCACATTCTTCAGAGTTTGGAATCAAATGAGGTTCACCAAATTGTCGAGTCACTGACTGAATGAGTCCGCTTGCCACAGCCAGTTTAAATTTTCCTAATTGTATGTCGCAATTTAGAAACAAGCTTCTGTATAAAAGCCCCAAACTGACAGCAGCCCCATCAATTAAATGGAATATAATTCTTTTATACCACTTCTTGGTTTTGAGGTGAGTTCTGTATAATGCCAATATGTCACATTTATCTACTCCTCTCATATTTTAGTTATAAGCTTCAATCAGAGCTGACTGGCCAATTTCAATGTATTATTTTGTTTACCTGTCGTATCACTTTACTTTCCTCTTGGAGTCAACACTGTGTATATTTGAAGCAACAGTTACCAGTTTATTTTCAAACCATTGACAAACTAAGATATTGTGCTCCTTGTCTACCATGTAGTCGATAGAACCTCTTCCAGCAATTTTCATCGTTTTCTCTGGTTTTAGAGGACAGTGTTCTGTTTGATTTTTACGTAAGGTGCAGGTTGCAAATAGACCAATATTTTTTTAAAATACTAAGACAAAAAATAAGTTCCAGTTGGTACTGCTCGTGTAACACGAGCCACTATTTGGCCTGATTCCCAAATTTCAGGAGGCATATTAGATACCACAGACTTCTTAATGACTTTACCATAAAAGTCAAATTCATGAACAAATCCAGATTGTCCAGTTCTTATCCACATTTTGTATATCCACTGGCATGGTTTTTTCTTTACCATATACACTTTTAGAGAATGCTTAGCTTTGAAAGGTATCATTTGTTCATTCACTGATTGACAACCAATGACTCTTGTTCGGCTAGATCATTGAAATTTTGGTTCAAATGAACTATGATAGGTCGAATCTTTTGCAAACGGTCACAGTCAACATCTTTTGGGGATTTCTCAAAAGAAGAGTCATTTTAATGAAGAACAGGTAATATCTCTTCCCAACGATTTACAGGCATGGCATCTGCTACTAAATGTTGTCGATTTTCTGGAGACAACATTTAGTCGACCAACGTCTAAAGCATAAATCCACAATATACATGAAAATACTAATGCCTAAAAATACTTCCATTTCATTAACTGTAATTTATTTGATTTTTGTGCAATTTGACAATCTATATCTATTAGACTCAAATGCCAATAATTTACTAAGTTCGTTATCAAACGTTATCTTGAACATCTGAAGTGGTGTTTCAGAAAGTAAAGCCTTATTTTTCGGCTGCAGTATATTTGATGGATGAGCGTGTGAAGCAAGTGTTTTCTTTACTCAATCCCATTTCTAAACACGTCAAAATAGTATTTTAAAACTTTCACTATTCGCACTCATGACGTCCACTTCTGTTGACAGAGTAAAATGTCATAATGTTGATGCTGTGCATGGCGTCCACTATAGTGGACATTATGTAAAACCTTCCATAAAATAAACAAAAAAAATATTTTTATACTTGTTTTTCAATTGTCTATTAGGCCAAGACATCTAAAAACAATAATTCAAACAAGCAATTCAAACATCAAAGTATGCCACAAATGGTAGGGTACAACATTTTACAAAGAGGATTTTTATTTTATTTTTCATAAATATTCACCAAACAAAATAAATTAAAACAATTGTAAAATGTTAATGTAAGCATTTTAAATTCGTAAACTGTCACGTTTTTGCAGTTTCATGTGTCACGAGAATCACCCAGACACACAGAAGCATATTCACATTTGAGGGGTTCACAACCATAAAGACAAAGTCCATTTTGAAACTAGTATGTTGTGGCCATCACAAAACTTTCTTCTATATAAATCACGTCAATTAAATGATTTAAATAATACAAGAAATTACATCAATTTAGCACCAATTCATATCAAAGTATAAACATAAACAGCACTAATTGATATCAAGGTATACCTGAATCTGAAGTTTGATGAAAATTTGTGCATTAGTTATTGAGATAGAGCTATAGTGGAAATTCTGGAAAATGTAGCATAGCAGCGTCACCTGTTGAGCGATTTGAACCAAAACATAAACAGCAGTAATTCATATAAAGGTATACCTGAATCTGAAGTTTGTTGAAAATCCAAATATTAGTTCTTAAGATAGAGCTATTGCGGTAATCGAAAAAAAAATGCAGCCATAGTCAGCTGTTGAGCTATTTACACCAAAATGTATAAAACCTCAATTCCTGTCGAGGACAAACTGAATCTTCAGTTTGATGAAAATCCGTGCATTAGTTCTCGAGATTGAGCTATTATGGAAATCGTGAAAAATGCTGCATAGCAGCGCCACCTGTTGAGCTATTTACACCAAAAACTAATCATCAATTTATATCTGGGACTAACTGAATATAAATTTTTATTAAATTCCTTTCATTAGTTCTTGATACAGAGCGCCCACAAAATTTGTGTCACACACAGACTCACATACAGACAACAGACATTTTGTAAAAACATGTTTTTCGGGTTCTCTGATTCCTAAAACGTGTAAATCCGTCGAAAACCGGAATTCGAAAATTTTCATGAATCCAATACTTTCTTCTTGTAAAGATAGAAGAAAGAAAAAAAAGTGAGATAATCCATTTAGAAGATGCATAAAACCTCTTTTATCCACTCCCATATTACACCAAGTCTGACATACAGTAAAACCTCCCTAAAGCGACCATGTTCCGTTCTAATAAAAATTGGTCACTCCGAGAGGTGGTCTCTTAATGGAGGTCATGCTTAAATATAGATTTTAATTGCTGAAAAAAAAGTAACAATTAATGTTACTAAAATTTATTTCTCACATTAGGAAAAAATATGAAAATTTAAGTATCAAAACAACAGTTAATTATGCAAATACAGTTTTAACAGGTTCGTTCCGTCAGGCCGAAATGTCGGAGCATGGAGTCGTATAAACTTAACACATAACATTTTAAAATTTAAAAAAAAGTTTAATTTTCATGATTACTGTTTAATAGTGAAAAATTAAATTTGAAATACCACCCGTTGAATCCTCATTTTCTAGTGTTTAATTCAGTCATCAGTTGCCTCAGGTAATGCTCAAATGCTAATTTGTGGCATGATAATCAACAAAATGAACCATTATAGCCTGCGGTAAGCCTGGTGGTTGAAATTTTGGGTCATAGACAATACCTTTTACTGTACTCAATACACCGGTTATCAATCCCCACTCCATCCAGATATTGGTATGTAACATAACTCTGCATCCAACTGCTGAAAAAGTTCAGCCTGAGGTCCAAACACATGATCATCTTCACTACATCTTACTTTTAATTATTGTGGTCTGCTAACAATCTTGTCATTGACCACTTTGGTTTAAGAAGTATTTCTTGATATGTTCTTTCGCTTGCTTGTTTTTGGAAAAAAGACATATAGCATCTTGAAATCATTCAAGTTGAGCCGGAAGCAGTGTAGCTTTCCACCGTTGCATAAGGGATGAGAGTAGTCTGAAACTTGACCGACGAAAAACGAATATAGAGTCTTTCGAAACTGTCTTTGCTGATCGTCATTTTGTCTCAATGAGTTTGTTAATGTGAAGCAATTTTGAAAAGCTCTAAGCATTTTTTGTCTGCGAAGAGCCAAAATATCTTTTATAGAATGTCTTATATAGAGGGATGTCTTTTACGCGATGTAACTACCTAATACCTCCAAGGATTTAAACAAAGTACCTTTGCGACATCTTTGTTCAAGTATGTCATAAGACGACAATTGAGAATTCGTCAATAAAGATAAATAGTACTGTATCCATGCTGAGCTGTAGATTTCTTTCTGACAGACTTTTTAAATAAGCGAACTATTTAAAACACGGTGGTTTTTTAATCACTGGGTGAATTAACTTTCCTTCGACATTAAGCGCAGCAGAACCTGTTTTGCATTGCCAAAAGAATGACAGCTTCTGATCTTAACTGCTCTATGATTGTTTTACTAATTTCTTTGATTATCCTACTTTTCCAGCTCTTGCTTTTTCAATAATAAAAGTTGACTTAGGGAAAATTGTAACTTTTGTTTGCAATGACGAAAGCTGTTCTGTGCATAACTAAAGTACTTTCTGCTGCTCATCTGTAAATCTGATGTCAGAATTATCAAAATTTTCATGCAGCGTGATTTGTTGTTCTTTAAAATAATTCAGAAATGTTAAAAGTAAAGAGAATTCATTGAATAAGAGAGTCTACGGTAAAGAGAAAGAATAACCACCGGGGATGTCTTGAGCGATTTTGATTTGATTAATGTAGCTCCTATCTTTGAGACAATAAAAAATTGGAACTGGATCCATCGAGCTAACGGCAGAAAACTTCAAAGCCCCTTCAAAGACTTGCATGTCTGGCATAGCCCAGACTTATTTAATATGGTATAAGGGAAAGGCTTGTAACACGTATGTAACACGCACACATGGGTAATCTGCTATACTCCTCTACCAAACTTGATACTTTTGTTCATCTGAGTTATTGTTATATCGTTATTCGCGCTCATAGGCAGCTGGGTTTTTTTTATGTGACTTTTCCACATAGAATTACGCTGAATAACTTTTTTCATCTCAATTGCTTTCTTTTAACCGGCATTTTCGAAACTTTTGTGTATAATGTTACACATATAAAAATATGAACATTTCTTAAAATGTACACTACATCTAGGCAACAGGTTAAAAAAAAAATCACGGAATGATTTATGACTTTTAGTGAAGTTGATTTCTCACGAATTATCTTTCATTGTTGTATCCATTTTCCGATTATAAGCATAAAACTATATAGTCATATACATTAAAGTCAAAATTTTTGCCAAGCAGACATTTCGAGAAATTTCGCCAAATTTGGCGACCAAAAATATGTTGATATAAATGCAGCGAATTTGGCTGTAACTTCCAAATTTGGCGAAATTTCCACTGAATTTCAGCACTGATGATTCTTCTCTAATCGGGTTCTTCGCATTTTAGCTTAGTGTTTTACCGTAAAATTGGCTAAAATCTTAAAATCAAGAAATAAGTAAGCTACCATTTATTTACGCTTTTAGGACCTTTTTATTTTGTTATCTACATATTTCTGTTTTCAAGTGTACATCTAGGCCAAAAATGCTTATCTCATTCACTTCAGAATGTTCACTCGCATTTCAGTTGCAACAAATTCACTTACGGTGAATTAAAAAAAAAAAAAAAAATGAGTAACCTTCTATAATTGGGACCACTACCAAATGGTTATATTTGCGAATAAAACATCGCTCACTAAATTATGAAATTTTCTACCAACCCGATTACGGAAATTTTCTAATACAAACATTCATACCTCTGACTAAAAACATACATAAGAATACATACATATAAGTAATACATACATAACATTATATTTTTCTCGACTTCTTTTATTATCATTCGTTGCCATGCGGTTAATACTGAATCTGTTATCATGCAACTAACATCCAAAATCGTTATCTCCGTATTCGATTTATTTTTATTTCTCTTAATTTAAAATTCAAAGTGAATCGCATCGATTTGGTAGGGTACGGAAAATTTTCACTTTCATTTCAGTTGCAGCACATTCACTTACGGTGAATTAAAAAGAAAATTAATAACCTTTTGAAATTGGGACCGCTACCAAAAAGTTAAATTTGCGCATCAAACAACGCTCACTAAATTATGAAATCGTCTACAAACCCGATTACGGAAATTTCCCAATACAAACATATATACGTTTTAATACAACCATACATACATAAGAATACATACATATAAGTAATACATACATGACATTATGTTTTTCTCGATTTCTTTGATTATGATTCGTAGCCATGCGGCTAATACTGAAATCGTTACCATGGTGCTAATAAATGAAACCGTATTCTTCGTATTCGATTTGTTTTCATTTCTCTTAATTTAAAATTCAAAATGAATTACACCGATTTGGAAGGTTACGGAGAATGTCCATGTGCATTTCAGTTGCAGCACATTCACTTACAGTGAATTAAAAAAAAAATGTGTAACCTTCTGTAATTGGGACCGCCACCAAATGGTTAAATTTGCGCATCAAACAACGCTCGCTAAATTATGAAATTGTCTACAAACCCGATTGCGGAAATTTCCCAATACAAACATCCATACGTCTGAATATAAACATACATACATAAGAATACATACATATAAGTAATATATACATGACATTATATCAGGGTTCGTACGACTCCTGGAATTTTGCGACCAGGAAATTCTTCTGCACCTCTACATTCTTACAGAAAATCTCTCTTTATAAGAATGCGAAATTTCACCAGTTTAGCCAGATTTCTTTTTCTATAAAAAAAAATACTGGAAACTCTCCTGGAAAATACCCTTATCCGTACAAAACCCTGTTATATTTTACTCGATTTCTTTGATTTATCACTCGTAGCCATACGGCTAATACGAAATCCGTTACCGTGCGGCTAAGACCCAAAATCGTATTCCCCGTATTCGATTTCTTTTTATTTCTCTTAATTTAAAATGCAAAATTAATTGCATCAATTTGGTAGGTTATGGAGAATAAAAGGTTCGCACTGCAAAAAAAGAAAAAGTGGTCGTTACGGACGTAGAAAGTAAAACTTCTGAAAGTCAATCTATATCTCAGGTCACAAATATTGACGACGCCATAACGATTCGGATGAGGTTAAAATGCATAATTTACAAGAATGGAGCTAATGTTTTGTTTAATAACGAGATGAAATCCGTCGTATTTTGACGCAATAAATTGTTTAAAAATGAACTCATAAATTAGTTAATACTTACTCTCAATAAATATTCTTTTTAATTTAAACTTACCAAAATACTAATTCCATAAACTTCGACTGTTCAACAAATTAAAAAATTAAAATGTATTAGTATACCTAACCAAGATAAGTAATTATGATGAAATTACCCATTGAGGATCTTATGTTTGAAATTTCCGATTGAAAATCAGCAAAAATGATTTCACCATGAGCCAATCATAGAATTATTTTTCGCGTGAAATCTAAACTTAACGTCATTTTCATCGTCTCAAAATTTACATACGCATCTCTCAAATGTACATTCACCATTTCAAAAATATCGCAGAACGCAATAAATTATTAATACATATATTTCCAAACTTGAAATCAAGTTTGTTAACTACGACTTTGCATGTAAACATTCGCACTCTTGACTTATGATTCTAATCTTCATATCGGCGAGTAAAACTCCAGAAATTTATATCTTTTAGAGGTTATCGTTGTAAAATATTTCGTTTTATCAGAGAAAATGATGGTTTTCATTTAAATATGATGTCACTTTGCCTCATTGAAGCATTTCACATAGCGTCTCAAACTCAGTGGAGTGAAAAAGTATAGAATTGTAATAACTTTTTGAGGAAAAATTTAGTGTTTTTTTAAGCGTGACGTCATTTTCTGTTCTCTTTTTTTACAAAGTTAATTTTGAATTTTATTAGAAATTGGCATCAGTAAAGATAAACATACTTTATTAATTTTCTTTTCTTTACAACAATGGAAGTAATTCAATTGCTACCATTTTGAAAAAAAAAATCATAGAAAATTTTTAAATTTTAAATTTAAATATAAAAATGGAAATATTTTAAAAAAATTGCTAGTGCCGCAAATCTACAAAGAAACAGCTATCATTTTAAAAAAGAATTATTAAAATTGGTTCTGAAAAAAGCTCAAGGTAGATGTCTAAAAAAAAAAAAAAGCCTTATCTTTCAAATATATAGATTTAAACCTGCAATGTTATCTCTATGGGAAAATTTTGAGCAGACATTTCATGCCGTTAGGGTTGACGAATATTTATGATTTTCAATACGCACCGAGATTTGGCACTACTAACGTTCATTTAATTTTTTGCGTCGATACGACAAATATTTTGGACGCTATCGTGTTAACAATAAGTGTAACTTTTGCAGGGAAGCCGGAGCTGTGCTCCGACAAAAATGAATAAATGGACATTTGATTTGATTTTACGGTTTTATCTTTTATAACTTTTATTTACAAGTCCTTTCGAAATTCAGCAAATAAATACAATTTTTTTTGGACGGGAACAAATAAGGACGATTTCATTAATTTATCTGTTTCTTTGAGAGTTTCCTGACAGAATAGGGTGGGGGAGTTTATTGACCGTCATTCTTAATTTGTCATCAGAGATAAATTCATTGTCTAAAAAAGCACAGAGCGGTTTAAACACTTAAAAGTAAAAAAAAATTCTAATAAAAAAAAATTCTAAACATAGTTCAGAAGTTTGATGAATAATGCCCTCTCCGGAATTATTTTCTAATGAGATCTTCTTCAAGCGATCAGGAATTTGTTTCATATTCTTCAAAGAAATTGGTCGCTCATGGAGGAATTCAACCGGCATGGTCTCTGAATGGAGGTAAAATTAGTATTGAACCTATGGGAATAAATCTCGTTCCATGAAACAAATGGTCGTTCAGGGAGGAGGTCGCTTAATGGAGGTGGTCGCACAGGGAGGTTTCACTGTATATGAGAAAGTATGTGAAAACGAATTTGATTCACTGTGGGAGTGGATAAAACAGATTTTATAGACCTTCTAAATGGACTATCTCATTTTTTTCAAAATGGACTCGGCCTATTATGGTTGTGATCTCATTTAAAACTTGCACTTTTGACTATCATTATTATTTTACACTTTTAATGCTGTATTTTAAAGTGAAATAATGTCTAATACAACAAAAATTTTTTCTGGATTTAAAGAATTTAAAAAATATGTAACATTATTTAGAGAATATCTGCCAAAAAGGTTGAATTTTGTTCATTCGCCTCAGAGTAAAAATAATTTAAGTAAATTTATACCATATTCAAATTTCAATACGTGACATAAAAATGGTAAACGATAACTCAAAGACAAAAACAAATTATATCTTATGTAACAAAAAAATTTATCAGCTTAAGTATTATATCATATCTTATGCAATCAAATATTCAAATTTCTTTCTTTAAAAAAAAATGAATGCTTAACTTTTATTCATACAATAGTAGTAATCTGAAAGCTTTTTAAAAATTCTAATTACGTACTTAGCTAGTTTTCAAAGCCAATGTCCAAGTTCTTTGTTACGCTAAGGAAATACTCTAAATCTTTTACAATTTAACATTCAAATTAAACAAAGACACCGTAACAATCGCACGCATATTAAGAACACGGATTAAAGCCATTATTAAGAGCACGGAATATCCCACAAAACACATGTCGGATATGACTCAAATGAAATCAATCCGAGTAAGAAGGACCGATTCAACACAACTTCTCTCGAGTAATATTTGAGGGGACGAGTAGAAATTGCATTTTATAGGATGCTATTTGTGTTGCCAGGTGTCCCGATTTTCAGGGGCCCCAAGACCTGTCTCGCGTAACCATTGAGAAGCGATTTTTCATGATGTATAAATTCTTTTAACCCTTTACGTTCTGAATTATCATAATCAGCAAATCAGAAATTTGCTCCTCTTCAATAATTAACTTCGTAAATGTCTTAAGATATCCAAAACAACTTATACATACAGTGAAACCTCTCTGTGCGACTACCTCCATTAAGCGACCACCTCCCTGAACGACCATTTTTTCATGGAACGAAATTTATTACCATAGGCTCAATACTAATTTTACCTCCTTTCAGAGACCATCCCAGTTGAACTCCCTCCATGAGCGACCCATTTCTTTGAAGAACATGAAACAAATTCCGTTTTTCCTGGTCGCTTGAAGAAAGTTTTACTAGAAAAAAATTCCGGAGAACGCATTATTCATCAAATTTGTAAACTAAGTTTATAGAGGAAAAGGTCCAAATACCGGCTAGGGTCCAAATACCGGCTACTAGGTGTTCTGAGAACTGAGCGCAGCACAGCCTAGCGGTGATAGGCAGAGTTTGTAACTTTAATTGAGAGAAGAAAGTTACGAAAAGTACATCGCTGAAGTCTGTGTCATTTACAAATAGTAAATGCAAAAGTGTCGAATCTACGTAATCTGGTACATCAAAAGTTTTTCAGATATGTGTTTCTCATTTTTTAAAAATATACTGATCGTATATTGGCTTGAATTGTTGATTAATTTATTTTCTAGACATATTTAGCTCTCAATTGCCCCGCGCACAGTATTGGTATTTCATTATATGAATGAGTAATACCGGTTTTAACTTAAACATAGCAGTGGTCAGAATACCGGCTACCTAGAGTGGTCTAAAGACCGGCTAGCCGGTATTTGGATCTCTCTCGGTTGCTCTGCTTGAAGGGGAGGAAAATAAATTAATTTAAATAGTTCCATAATTAATAAATTAATTTAAATGGTTCAGAAATGGTCCCCGTCCCATTTCGCAAAGCAACCATGGCCGTAATTCTTCAGGACCGACACTGGTTACCGGATCACTTTCCAAAAAAGAGTTGTTGGACACTACCAAATGGCCTGTAATAAATATGAAGAGAAAGAGAAAGAAGCAGAAATTTGATTTTAACCCTCTCGCTGCGCAACCCGAGATTTCTTTGGGCATCGTAAAAGTAGCAAAATTTGCGCAACCCGAGATTTCCTCGTGGATGCATTTTTTCGTCTAATTAACCCTCCTTGATTATTCCCACCAGTTATTTTTTTATTGTAAATTATGCCTTATTTAATCGGAGCATTTTCCCGGTTAAATTAGACAAAAACTTTTGCTTTGAAAAACCGGTGACAAAAGAATAAAAATTCTTAAAGGATGCTCGTCGCGAAGGGGTTAAATACGCAATTTTTGAAGCTATTTTGATCAAACAATTACGCAGCAAGAGGGCTAAAAAAGTGAAAAAGGAAAATATCCAACAGAAAATGATAAATTTGTATATCTTCTGCATGGGTGCTTTCTCTGTGGACAAGAATGGGGGAGGGGATTCTGGGTTCAATGTTAAGAATGCGATATGTGGGTTGATAGGGACTATACCGACGCAGAGAGTGATATTATGCTTTTGATTTTTTCAGACAAAATAATTCTCATTTCAATCAGCAAGCTTTTTTTTTTGTTTTACACGTTAAAAAACAAAATTAGAAACATAATGGGATGAAGACTGTGAGAGATAGTCGAAAAGAATTTTAGAAATTTGACAAAAATACATATTTATTAAAAAATGCGTTTTTTTTCTGTGCATAAGAAATTTTATTCTTATTGCTCAATAGTTGTCATTAGCTCTATTTGTGTGATCTTTTGGAAAAAAACTTAGGTAGCCGGTATTTAGACCCCATTTTAAAAACTCAAAATTTGAAGACTTTCGAATTTGAAGACTTTTTTTGCTTCTTATAAACAGAAAACGCCTTTTAAACGGATTTTTTTTTTTTCTCTAAACAGGTGTAAGACGTGTCAAGGTACCCTGCTGTCACTTTTTATTTTATTAATTTTGAAAATTTTATGATCTAGATTGAAAACAAAAGTGGTAGCCGGTATTTGGACCTTTTCCTCTATATATTTTTTTTATTCCGGTAACTTTTAAGAGTTTAAACCCCTTTGTGCCTTTTTAGGCAATGAATTTAACTCTGATGACAAATTAAGAATGACAGTCAATAAACTTCCCTGCCCTATTCTGTTAGGAAACTCTCAAAGAAATAGATAAATTAATGAAATCGTCATTATTTGTTTCCGTCAAATAATAAAAAAAAAAAATACATTTATTTACTGAACTTTGAAAGAACTTGGAAATAAGTTATGAAAGATAAAACTGTAAAATCAAAGCAAATTTCAATGTATTCATTATT